>JAPWTK010000012.1:517500-1717500 GCA_029963805.1 Aromia moschata
TAAACAGGTATGATGTGTTCATATTCCAAGGGCAGACCTGTTCCAAATACCTGTTTGGCAGGTATAAAAATTTGACAAGTAAGATTCGAATATTTCCTCGGGTTAAAGGTAAACTTCATTAAGTAAATCAAAATCAATTGTAAAAGATTCTATGAAATGATATTTATTTCGGAAACGATTCCGAGCCGGACCTGCTTTTAAAAACAGCAGGTGTTCCGACTCCGATAGTGGGTCAAACATGTTGTCGGTATTATTTACGTCAGCCCGAAGCCATGTACCCAAATGCTCCGGCCGACGCGAACTCGAAAGCAAAATATCCGCCAAGTGAATAAAATAATAAAATGCTATTTCAAATTTCAACCAATGCATCTCCATCGAGAAACCGGATGCCTACCATACGCCTGCGCTAGCAATTGGATCGCGATTGGTTCCCACCTCATGTTTAGGCGGTGGTGACGTCCACTGAAAAAAAAAACTTCAATTCCCCTTCATAATGCTATGTACGCATTAGGGTGACGTATACTGTATAGTTCTCCTGATCGAACATAATTTATTAGCACTACTATGGGGTAAAATAAATAATAATATTTGAAAAACTTTAATTTTATTATTTTACAATCTAGTACAGTCTGTCAAATCTACGTATCTAAGTATAAATTAAAATAAATTATCAAACGGAATGAATCATTTTCTCTAGAAACAAAACAGTGTTTACTTAATAATATTATCTTCTTTATCCTGTTGGCCGTTTACTATTAGGGAAAGTTTACGTTCATGGGTCATCAAGTAAAATGAACCTCTTATTTTTCTGAAAATAAATAATATTTTGTTAACAAAATTTAAAACAATTATTTATTTCGTGGGCTTACTTCAAAAAACTCGTTAAGTCCATATTTGATCAAACTAGAGATATCTGAACTATGAAGCGAAAAATTAGTAGAATAACTGGAATAATTACAATGCAATTTGCACTGCCATTTAAATGAGCTTTGTAGTTTTTCCTAAATAGTTTGATGAAGAAAGCAGATTTTGCCTTTGAAAAAAAAAATGTTAATGTTAGATATCTTCACAATTACTTTTTCGGACTTGCAGTAACCCCACGATTTAATATTGTTACATGAAATATTGACATTTGGTAAAAACCACAACGTATATTAAATTATACGAGATGTTGTAGACCATTAACAATGTTGTTTCCTTTTTTGACTACGTTGTTAATTAATATAATAAATATTATATTAACTATTTAATAATATTTTTAATATTTTGTAGTATTTTTAACATTGAGCAAGACATTCCTAATTCTGTGAAGAAAACTGATTAATGCTAGTAGTTTGGAAAACGTCACTTTGTGTGGCTGTTGGCTTTGTGTAATGTGGGTGTTGTAAATTCTTTCACAAACGTAGATAACAAGTTCTTACTACCCTATTCAGAAAAAATGTAATTTAATAATAATTAATGTTTAATAAGTAGGTACTTCTTTCGAAGCAGCAATGTGGAATGAATTAACTGAGTTTTCTATAAGTATATATTATAATTAGTCGGACCATTTTTTTCGTTTTTGTATTTATATAATATATACTCTCGATCTTGAATTTTGTGTTTCCTCTATTGCTCCCTGCTATTGCTATTTAATGTTTTATTTTTAAAAATAGTACGCTGTATTTTATTTCCATTAGGTATGTGCTATATCGATGAAAAGGTCTTCAAACCAAAAAAGAGATTCAATAAAATGATGGCTATAAGAGCAATCTAGTCAAATAAGCGAAAGTATGTGTTATTACTTCGAAAACTTATAAAAACTTTGATCGGTCGAGCTTCAATATAACCGCTATTTCTATCTCTCTTGTTCATAGCCAGATTGGATTATGTTTTTTTTTGGATGGCTCGTTATAATATTAAAAATCGACATCTTATACTTATGCTTAAATGCTTATTATTTTGGTATATTAATGAATTTCACTAACAAAAAAACTTGGGGGTTTAGGGGGTCTTCAAAAAATATCGTTACTGTAAAAATTTTACGTAATGTCGATAGTAGAAAATAGTAAATCTTTGGTTTTAACTTTCTCTTGATATCTCCTATAGTTTTTAAGTTACTAAGAGACGTGGAGTTGCGTCCTCTTTACCCCGAAAATGGGCGATTGGGCCGCTAAAAATAAAAGTACAGAACATCCGTACAGAAAAAACTATTGACTTTCATGCTTTGTGACAATAAAGCACTTTTCATAAGATTTATGCAGGGCCCTTTATAATCAGCCTATAGTTTTGTACTTAAAACTTTCCTGATATAACCATCTCTCGAATGCTAATAACAAGCGAGATCCCCAGGGCTAACATCGAATTTGGGACACAGTGTATGCGGCAAACCACTGTTCTGCATGAAAATATTTCCCGCCAAACGAATGTGTTATTTCGATAATTTCTACCTATATAACCCTTACACTGATCTGTAAATTGTCGTATCACATAGCAAAATCTAAAGAACGTCAACAACATGTTTTGGCCTTTCCTATAAACCTACCGCGTGGCGACTATTTATTGACCCTTCGGAGACTTATTGACTGAAGGTAGTTTTATTGTCTGAACGAACAACCATCTGTTCCCCTGGGTTATGCTGTAAATATGAAAGAAACGTACGAGAACATGCGTATATTACTTTAAAGCATAAAATGCAAGGATCATAAAAGAATATCTTGTCGATCTAACAGTTGTTGCACTACACTACACTCTGCAGTTGACTGCAGAGTGGTTACACCAAATATTGATGTTTTTTATGTGAATGGGATAGCAGAGCCAGAAACCAACTTTATGTTGTTGAAGAATGCTCGTTAAGTGAAAACATTGTGCCCGGTCTGAAAAACGTCCTTAATGAACCCGTATTTACCCGCAAATTTATTTACCTCCTCTGCACATAAAACTAAGGCTTATAAAAAAATTGTTAAAGCCAGAAATACAGAAGGAAATGCTTTTCTTTATTTGAGAGGGAAATTCGTGCTTATAAATGGCCGCAGATACGAGAACCCTTTAAAAAGGAAAATTTTGAAACTACACTTTCGAAAAAAAAAATAGAGCGTGGACTGCCTTCAAAAATGTATGAAACAACTTCCCAGGTAACAAAAAATAGGAGGAACTACAAAGACAAACTCGTTGAAGAAGTTATCCAATCTTACAAGACGTTAAGTAGGAACATGTCACTTAAGCTGCATTGTCTTCATTCCCATTTGGAATTCTTCCCTGACAATTTAGGTGCAGTTTCAGACCAACCAAACGAACAAATTCACCAGCAAATTAGTCAAATGAAGAAGCGGTATAATGGAAAATGGACCCCAAACATATTAACGGATTACTGTTGGGCCCTCAAACGTGAAATCGATCCCAGCGAATACAAGCGAAAAAAGACAACATTGTAAAATATACTTTTTTCGGTACCAAATGAAGTATATTTGTAAAAAAAGGGATTTCGTTTTTGTTTTAAATCTTCGAAAATTTACTAGATTGCTTATGGCGTGAGTTTCTCATATTTTATATTCTTATTCAAAACTTGTTGGTAACTTATGGGTAATAACTAAAAATCGAGTTCATATTTGAATTCAGCACATTACAGTAGATACAGAAAATCCAAAAAATATCAGGTAGCAACAAAAAAGTTTCAAAATGCAGAACAGTGCAATTAGTCAAATAACTTTTATTCGAAACAATTTCCTATAAAACGAATGAGTGAAAAGATACGATCATTATTCCAGTCTCGCCAAACCCTGTATCTTAACATCACTGAACTACGTATTTCGCTTCAATGTGTAACGTCCAACGCTCTGCACCAATGCTAAATTATTCATGGCACACTAATAACTCTCTCGAATTCGAGTGTTTATCTCTGCAGGCTGCGCAAAGCCGTTGCAGTAACTTACTTTGTATTAGGGTAGCCCATGTACGCGTCCGTGGAGAAGTTGCACTGTCTGTTCGGCCCTCTCCAAACGTTGCATTTGGTGGAGGGGAACGCCCTCTCGTCCCTCACCGACTGGGCGTAGAGTCTCCATGCCCTTACGTGACTGCATGCCACTGGAACGGATACATGTTCGCATGAATGACTAACGTTATTGATTGAAATTAATAATTTTCCACGAAAAAAAAAAACACCTACATACATACGTTTAAAAGCTCCGCTGTTTTATTGTGCAACATATGAAATATTTTATTTTATTATGAATTTCGTGTATCAACAGGGACAAGGCAATATAAAAAGAGCAATGGTTAACAAAACTTGTTATAGACCAACCAACAACTAATGAAAAGAGTCGCGTGATCCTACTCATCTAATCGCTCACAATATATTATTTTTAATTGTTTTAAATCTCACATTTATTTAGTAACTTCAGGGAGCCTACAAGGCTCTCATTGAGGACCACTTCTCTTTTCACTGTTTATTAATGACTTGAATAGCCTAATCAATTTTCACAAACCGTTTTTTGCCAACGCGACGACTTGAAAAAAAGTTTCAACTAGTACCCTCAATCTAAACATCTCTAAATGCAATACTGACACTTTTCTAGAAAGATTAATATTATTATTCGGAATTATCATATTAACTTACGGTTAATACTAACTTAACTTAAGAAAATTAAGTACTCATCGACAGTGTTAAAATTCTGAGAGTGAATTTACATTAAATGTATATCAGTACATTAAATGTTTCGTTACATATTGGACTAATTATTTCATCCTGCATGAAAATGCTACTTGGCATACTACTTTCTAAATCAGAATTTCCGAGAAAATTATGTTCTATGTCAAATTTATATTTTGCGTCTGTTGTAACATTTTTACCGATGTGGAACGTTTGATAAATATTGCTTTAGAAAAATTTATAGATACCATTAGCATGACAGATTGCCATAAATCTCTATTGGAAGAAGGAATAATGGATATAGCATTTAGATTTTAATATTTATATTCTTGTTGATAATCTTGTAGTGCAAGTAGGTTCCTTTGATTCCAGAGATAGTGACAGTCCTTACGGGAGACAGACACTTCCATTTAAACTGTAGATCAGCATTTTGTTATTGCATTTTTAACATATTCCCATGCCACCACTGACTATTTCAACCACTGTGAAAATACGTTCTATATGCATTATGAGCGTGAATCCGAATATCACCTGGATTTATGATGACTCATTTCATTATCTGTGGGTCACTCTGCAATCGATCGTGGCTTTTGAGTTAACTTAATTTATGTATTGCTTGCTTTTGACATTGAGTGCATTTGATATTGCAAAAAAAATCTAAAGACAAGAATACAATGTTACCAACGTGGTCGAATACAATATCGATAATGTTATACATATGTATATCGTATTTCTTAATATATTACTGTGTTTATTCCACTGATATTTGTGTCTAAGATTTTAAAGGTAGTAGGTACACATTTTTTAACCTGTAACCATATTAATCCTCCCAAATATAAGATGTATATCAGTTCTTTAAATTATACAATTTCATATGATTAAAATTAGTCCACGTTTTTCATTTTCATAGTTATTAGTAAACACTTTTTTTCAACAAGAATTCTAAAAGAAATGAACAATCCTAAAACTTATAAATTGCTCCATTTTATATCTGAATGGATATTCTTCATATATTTAATTAACAGGGATACAAATATTTGAATGTAACAAAAATGACTAAAAAATATACGTATGATACTCTAAGAAAATATATACAGATATTACAGTTTTCATCAACAAAAGTGGCAATAAGACTAACTGCATCGAGATACTTTGAAAATTTTGCACTCACAAACCTATTATTTCATTTCTCTTTGCTGCGGATAGTCAAAACTTAGAGAGCATTCCAGAAATAAAGGGATCTTCACGACTAGTATATTGGTATGTTTTGATACCAAACAGCTCAAACAACTAGTACTTCATTTATAATTAGTTTAATTTCAATTACAATGTAGCTGTGCTTAAAGCTTAAAGAGACTTAGCCTCTAGTTTTAAATGTAAAGCTACTAAAGTAGGCATTAACTCTGCAATATCATTAGGTCGATCGCAACAAAAACATTTTCCCATCAATTGCTTTTGTGTCTAACGTCAATATTTATTTTTACTTTCAACCAATTTCTAAAGTCAGTTTCAACCAGAGTCTAAATCCCGCTGTCAGTGTAAAAAGGGTCTTTCATTTCAGCACTCGATTTTAATTTATCTTTGCACCATCTGATAAAAGTAAATATTTTAGGAGCAATTAAAATGAACAGAAAGATTCATGTAAAATACCTTTAAATTTTGCGAAACTTCCTTTATTTTAACATTAGATAAAATATACATATTCCTTTCCTTGAAGTTTTTTTCTTAAACATTGTGTATTTCATACATTTAGTAATAAGATCTTGATATCATTTAAAGAAAGTATTATAAAAATATTAGAACAATTATTAAGAAACGTATTATTATTATCTAATTATAGCTAAGAAAAGTAATAAATTATATATGCTTATTTGCGAATATGTTAAAAGTAAACAGTAAAAATAAAAGTTCTCAATACACAGGAACAGCCCGTATGGATCTAGAAGTTTTACCCCATTGGCTTTCGGAGCGAATGAATGTACGTGATTGAACATTGCAATAAATTAGTGATAGTTGTTTGATTCGTTAGTAATATATACTAATTATTAGTTATTGTGTTTTGTGTGTTCAACAAATCCTATTTATGGGCGTTTAATTTCACACCTTTTTCGAATCTGAAAGTCTACAAACCAGTGCAATATGTTAATAACCCACTATAATTAACATAATAATGTTATACTGGGCACATTCCTCTAAAACCAAATCAAGATATGAACCAAGCACGACATTATAAATTATTTTCTTTCTATATGGACGAGACTTGTTTTTTTAAGACTTTTGAGATTTGCGAGATACTCTGTATAAAGAACTAAATGAAAAGTGTTATAACCTTACCAACATGGTTAGCTAGTCGTCCAACTAAGTCGCTGGGCAGACAACCGGGTTGAAGGGCTCGTCCTCCGTTGGGGTAGAAGTCCGCATGACCTATGGAAATGGGAATTCCGAACACCCCAGAGTCGGTATGGATAACGTCCACGTAGTCCGCATCGGTTGCTGTCAGCCTGTTTGATGTATCTGAAGCCGAAATTAAAACGGGAGCTTTAGTATTTATGAGACGTATAGTTGGGGCCAGAAAATGTTGCCCAAATAAAGAATGCTTTACAATGTTCTAGTATCACTTCTTTCCTCAATAAATTACTGTGTCAGTAGGTATCATTTATTTCGTCTCGACTATATACGAGGTGAGAGCTAAAAGTTTCCGGAATTTAGACTTCCATCTACACATCGCACCCTTCAGCTGTATATTTATTCCATTTTAAATTGAAAATAGGTACTTATACGAGGTAGGATAAGGATATATCAGTTTACTAACACTTTGTATGGAACTAAATACGCGTTTCTATGCTGATCTGTACCCATATATGCCGTATCACAGTCCACGCGTGGGTGACGAGACTTGTCAGAGTTGGGAAGTGGACGAAACTTACACGCCATTGGTCGGCTGGTAGCCACGAGACATTCCACGGTATTCGACCCAGTCGGCCGGGTTCAGTACGTTGGCGGTAAAACACGGGTTATAACCACGCTATCTTTGATCGAATGTATACAAAAAAAACGTTGTTTTTTTGATGTCTTAAATTCTGTGGGCTACATTAACGGCGGATTGGATTTTTAAAAGGTTTAAATTATACACTTTTATTTTATTTGCGTCATAAATAATATTTTTAATCTATACCTCTTTCATAAGCATGGCTTTCTGGAGGCCTTTCGAAACGGATGAAAATAACGTAGCTTTAGATATAACCAGCGAAAATGTCGAAACGGTCGAGTACGATGGATTAAAAAATAAAGACTTACATTCTCAAAGTCAGCGTATTATTTTAAACATATATGAATGCCTAAAACGTGAAAATGAGAAAATGATTGATACTGAAATTATTAATCGAATTAATAAATTAACTAAAATTTCATTATCCACAATTTATCGCATTGTTAAAGCTGGGACTGTTATAGATCACTCTGATTTACGAAATCAGAAAAATCAAAAATTCAAAAATGTCGACGAGGGACGTAATTAGGCGAATAATTTATGATACGTATAAAGAAAACAAAGTCCCGACTTTGGAATTAATTCAACAAAAATTACATGATTACCCTGATTATAATTATAAATCTCTAGAAACATTACGTGGCATCTTAGTAAACTCTGGTTTTAAATATAAAAAAATTAATAATCGAATGACTATAATGATCAGACGTATCGTTATATTTCGAGTAGAATATTTGGCCAAATGAACATTAGTATAATATACAAATAAATATGAATAATACATACATGTATTATCCTGACTTTTTTATTTACATACATATACCTACATATGTATGTATGTAACTAAAAAAAGTCATGATATAAGCAACGTTAATTACTTATTATTACCTATCCCTAAAAGTTATTTTAGGGATAGGTAATTCGAGCACGCCCATGGAATCATAAAGTTCCACCGCTTTTTTGTTACCCAGGCGTATAATAGAAGGACTATACCTACTGAGCCAGTGTACCTACAACGCAACGTGGCGTTAGGTTGATCGTATCGTATCGTATCGTATGCAGCTTCGTTGCATGCTTCAATTTTTAATATTACATGTAGTTTCGGAGATGATGTCAATAGTTTGTCTTTTGTTGGAACACGTTTGCATTAGATTTTACGTCAAACTTGGAGAAAGAGCCGCAGAAACATATCGAATGTACACATTGCTTGTGCTAAGATGCCCTGAGCGACTACTATCATGTACTGAAATTTGACTTTCTCTGAAACGTTTGTGCCACATGAAGCACTGGAATTGATGATGGCCATAGTCTCATCAGTCACCACTAAAAAGCAGTTTATAAAATTTGATGCGTTTCTGCGGCAATTTTTTCAAGTTTGGCGCAACATTTAATGCATACGCGTTGTTCTATCAAAACAGAAATTTTTGCCATCTCGAATTTCGCCGAAACTACATGCAATGCAAAATTAATGCACGTAACGTTGCTGCAGTCTAACACCACGTTGTACACTGCCTCAGTATTGCCGTGTTATTACAACTTAGACGGAAGTGGTATTACAACTTAGACAACCAGACGGAAGCTTAAATTCCGGAAAATTTGATTTTTACCTTCTCATTTTCTGCAACATTATTAGCACTGAAATATCAAAGATCTGAATTTTATTATTAGTCTTATCAGTGCGGTTTATCTGACGGATTGATATGACAACACACCGTATGTCTGGCATCATCTAAGAACTAGGCGATATTTACTATGTATTACCAGCTGTGCATCCTTCTGATTCCCAGTTTTTTTTTTTCAATTTAGAGAATATGTAGTATATATGTATGTATATAAGTCTAGTTTGTACAAATGGGACTAGAAGTGTTCCGATGACGGTGACAATGTCAGCCACCAAATGTTATCCCGGAACACATACTAACATAGGTCCGATAAAAACTCACGAAGAGAGAGTTATAAGTTTTATGTTTTCATTTTTCGGGTAATTTATCAGGTTGTGAAAGAGTGCTACAAAATTCAATAAAAATTGTATATTATACCTACTTTTTTAAGAATGTATTGACACCATAAAATAATGGAGACGCTCTGGTGTTTGTTAGCAAAAGCATTATTTCTACCTTAATATTATTATCAATGCGAAAAGACAAACTAAATTAGTAAAGCGGTTATTAAAGCTAAATAACACTATTTTACATACTAATTTGTTAAGTGTACTTAGTTTCAACAAGATGTATAACTGAGTATATTAAATTATGTATAGTAGAATTAATGTTAATACTACTATATTTTTGTCCACAGTATTATGTTGTATCGTTTTTGTGACACAACAGTAATATTCCATACATTTATATATAAATGGGAGGACTCGACATATTACTCTAAACAATAATTTTGATTTTTCATTATATCAACTATTTCTTTACTTGTTGTAGAAATATGGGTCGATTCTTGGATAGCCTCAAAAGACGTGTCGTTTTTCCGACGTGGAATTCATATGCTGCAAGAAAGATGGGAGAAAGTAGTGGCTAGGGATGGACGATACTTTGAGTTACATGTTTTTTACCACATACTTTAAATGAAGCATCAATTTTCACAAAAAAACAGCGAGAACTTATTCAAGGTCCTAATAAATTCACTCGGACACCTACCAGTACAGGATTAATCAACAAGATCTTCTGAAGGTATGGCGAACTAAAGGCCATAAATGAAATTGAATCGATGAGATTTTTTTATATGTCGTTCCCCTGATTCATGTGTATGAAAAAATCGCATCGGTTCAATTTCTTTTATTGGTTTCATTCCGCCATACCTCCAAAAGTTTAATACAAGCCATTTAATCCCATAGGACGTAACTTAAAAGAATCATAAGAAAAATTTTTGACAAAATATGACTATAGTTATTAGTTTATTAGTTTTTATATACTCTTATACCCAAATAAAACTTAATTATTTTCAGTCGATAGCAAAGGGTTCTGTTTGTCCGATAATGCATAAATATTTAACTGAGTAGGGTAAAAATCTAAATGGTTTACGGTATTTCGTTTATGTTAGAACATATTTATGTATGTAGCAATTGAGTCGATTTGACACATTAAGTAAAATGAGTTTTGAAGATTGCTACTTTTTCTACCTGTGCAGCGTACTTATAAAATTGTCTACAGCTTTGCCAATTTAAAAGTTTTCATATCTCTTATAATTTCCAAGATAGCAACACATCTATCACTAATTCTGGATATCATATCAATCTGGATTCAATATCTTTAGTTTTGTGTCACCGTGTTTTTGCATATAGAAGTCGTTAAAAATGGTTATTCAAAAAGCGTTTACAATAATTACCCGCATTGACTCTGTGTTTTGTAAATGCACGACACCTATACTACATACAGTTTACCCAAAATGTAGTAATTGTGGCGGCTTATTTTCCATTATAACGTGCGTCGTGTGGTCAGCTAAAATACTTTTAGATGATTCATACTAACCGCCAACCAGACACGCCACCATAGTAGGTAGGTGTGCGAAAAGTCAATAACGTTAGCCTTGCCGATGCATTTTCAAGATTACTCGGCTTAATGTTACGCCCGCTTTATATATGGCATCGTAATTTATTTCATGAAATTCGTCTACTCCGTAGTAATGAATCTTTCACGATCCGAAGTTAAAATTCGAACATTAGGTACGGCTTCGCAAACATTTACTGGCACTGAAAGGGCTCATAAAGGTCTGGATCATTTCCTCTCGCGATTTATATTATTGTCTGATTCTGCGCCTTTGAAGTGCGAATTTCGATTGCGTTCATTTCAAAGCCACCATAAGTCAGATCGTAATCAATCTGTGAGTCTAGAGCCAGTAAACGCTGTAATTGAAATTGCGTATCTAGAGCAACAGTTTTCTCAAAGGAAGGGTCATTAAGATTCCATTCGTGAATCATTTTTTGTTCGCCTAGATCCTGATAGTGAAATAAAACTTTATGCAGAAAAACTCTTGACTGTGGTTCTGAGAATTTAATGTTACATCCATATTGCAGTAATTAAATAACCACCTAACGAAATTGGAAATGCAGGATCATCTATAAGAGGTGTAATCGAACATTGATTCCGTACCATGACGTAAAGATACGTGATATAAAAGCCTACTTTCACTACGTTGAACCTTATGGAAGTTATTTATAGAACTCCTGCATTGACCAGGGTAGAAACAGTAAGCCTTCATTGCTCCTGCACAATCAACGTTAGGTTCACCTCTTGTAGATGGCGACTTGCGTCTTCAATTTATCTCATGCTTCTTGTAATTCCCGTAATTGTCATTAGCTAAATACAATAGATCGTGAGAATACGGACCCCGGGGCAAAATGGTCACTCAAGATAAGTCATATCCACATGCAAGTCACAAACATATAATATGAACCGGAATTTTCATTTTTAAATTTATTGGTACAATATATAAACACGAAAATACATACTATTTTTCTACATAATCTCCTGCTTTTGTTATGTATCATTCCAACAGATTGGAAGTATTTTAATGCCATCATCATAAAAAGAACGGCGGCATATTTCCAGCCAATGTCAACGACGAATCGCTCACCTCCTAGTGCTTCTTTCAGTGGCCCAAACATGTGATAATCACATGGGGATAAGTTAGGACAATAGGGAGTGTGTTCCAGTGTTGTCCGATGAACTTCCTCCAACTCTTCGCGTGAACATTGTCGTGAAGCGGAATCACGTTTCTGATCGGAAACTCGCATCGCTTCTCGAAATTTTTCGAAACTTTTTTCGAATTTTTTCGAAACCACAGTTCATCTGTAATGACTCCCGAAGCTTATCCTGATCTGAGCTGCAATTTCAGCAATCATTAAACGGCGGTAATCCTCCAGAAAGCACCGAACAGTGGCAATGTTTCGCTCATTCACACTGACTTGAGGACGACGAACATGAGGTTAATTTTCAACTTGTGTTCGTATTTCCAAAAATTTTTTGTATCATTCGTACAATCAGACAAGTCTCCCCAAAATGTGCTCCAAGTCTTCGAACGATTTCGACTGGTTTGACAGCTTCTACTGTGAGAAATTTTATAGTGATGCATTGAGGATGAAGCTCTTACTTGCTGATTGCGATTCCAACTGAAGAACGGAGAATCCAGAACTGACTGGAGGACAGAAAGTCACGTGACATACCCCGCATACCCGCCTACCACGCCCAGCAATATTAGCTTCCTCCCTATGCCTTAGCGGCCATACGAAAGAAAATCCGGTTCATATTTGACTCACCCTCGTATTCTATCATATGTCTAGTTGACCAGTACGTGGGTTGTAGTAATGCTACAGTGCAATTCCGATTGTTACCCGAAATTTAAAGCAGTAACTACCGTTTTTACACTTCGAGGCAAATCTATTATTAACAGAAAGTTAAGAGTTTGGTAGGTACTCATAGTTCACTAACTCGTAATGCATATCAAATTACAATCAGTGGAATTCAATGCTTGCCACGTGTACTTCCGAAAGATGTAAACAGAACATCATAAAAAATAAACCCAAGACAAAAAACAACAGAACAAACAGAATAAGAAAAGATAAAATTAAAAAGAGAACAGCTAAACTCTCTGTTTCATCAACACTGACACATTGCCCCATGACATTTCATGGCTCCATGAAGCAACAAGCAAAACAGGTGATAATCAACTGAAAACTAATCTCCAACTTCGAAGTGCTGTACGTGAAGATAATTTTTTACGATGATGACAAAGGAGAACTCTGTCATATTTTTGAAACCAATAACCGAATAACCCAGTAGATGTTTAGAAGTGACGTATTTCGGAAGTTTTTTAGCAGACAAATGCAAATGAAAAATTTCGAACAATTTCCAATAACGAAAACCCGAAACACATATCTCTCTACGTTTTGCATATTTACTTGTAATGAGCTAGCATAATTTCTCTATTTTATATACCCCAATGCATAAAAATGAGGTACATAAATAAATTGATATATACCCATTTGACTTCTTTCGTTAAAATCATTACCTCACCAAATAACAAATATATTTTGTCATGTGGCACAGTTGCGTGTTTAGGGAAAATGTATTTCTATAAATAATTTTCAGTCAAGATAGGGTGTTGATTGGCACCTTAAATCCTGTTTTTTTTTTTTTTTAGAGGGAAACATAAATAAGATTTGTTTCTTAAGTTACCTTGACATTTTGTGAAAGTAATATATAAAATTATGTAAAATAAATATGATAGTATCATCCCACTGGTAAGAGGGTTTCCGTGATTTAAGTTTATTTTAATAACTTATTTAATCTTACTTCTTCAACAAAATTTATCTTGTGTTCTTTTTAGTCAAGGTGGGCAGTGAGAGTGAAAATAATGCTATATATTTTTGATATGACGAAAAAATTGTTTTTTTGACATATTACACCAATTCATTATTCTAAACAGGACAAATTGATTTAAAAATTTGGTTACTTAAAGATACAGGAATATATCCATTTACAAAAATATATGGCTGTAATGTCGACACCAAAATGTTGGCTCTTCATCGAACCTAACAGATCGAACCTACAACGCACGTGGCAGGTTGTGAAAGAACATTAATATCTAGAAAGTTTCGATTTAAATTAAGTTTGAACTTTCTCCTACGGCTTTGTAGCAGAAACCACAAATGGTGTAAAACTTTTGGTATAATAAAAAATGTTTTCTGGGGTAGTCTCGTGTCTCTTGAAAAAAAGAGGTAAATTGGTGGCCAACGGGGTTAAGGGATGAAGTTGAAGCAACAATTAATTTGACTAATTTGGCTTCATTGAGTAGTTACGGTTAGTATACGTTTCAACAATTTTTTGTTTTAAAACAATGAACGCACAGAAAAATGTCTCTTTTATCTTGTGCATTTAAGTTTCCTGAAGAGTAAAAAAATTCCGAAATTAAACCGAAATTTATTTCAGAAACGGTAGTAAAAAATAGGTGCCATGAATCCATACTTGCAAATATTTCACATATAATTAGAATAAATCGCTAAAAACATGAGGTTATGTTCTTAAAAGTGTGATATTTGGATGTAACCTTTATGACCTTGATGACCTTTATGAGTCATATGATCTTTAGAACCTATATGACCTGTACGTATACCAATATATCCTTTATGAGTCATATGACCTTTATTATCAAACGTATGACCTTTATGACCAATACGACCTTGATAGATTGTATATGATGCGTATATGACCAATATGGCTTGTATG
The DNA here is from genome assembly GCA_029963805.1 of Aromia moschata. NCBI lineage: Eukaryota > Metazoa > Arthropoda > Insecta > Coleoptera > Cerambycidae > Aromia > Aromia moschata. Next base: position 532,352 of record JAPWTK010000012.1, read on the forward strand.
ACCTTTATGAACTATGTGACCTCTGCGGGCAAAATACTACCAAATAAATTGGTGTGGGGTGCCACAACTCGCTTTCACCCTTTGACAACCCAGGCACTCCTCCAAACCATACCTACATCTCATGCATGAGTTGCCAAAAGGTGAAAGTGAGTTGTGGCACCCCACACCAACTTATTAGGTAGTATTAAGATTATTAGGCAGCATTAAGATTAATGAATTCGTCCAACAAAAGTCAAACCACGCAAAACCCAGCGTAAATGCAAATAGATGGCTTACGGGGTCTGGAAATGGGTTGCAGAGATGGGGCAGCGACCAAATGCACAGAACTTATTGAGGAGGTCTCTGAAATTGCGTCTCTGAATGAGGTCTCTGAATCTTGCGAATTCAAATTTCGACATGGGGTTGGTTTTTGGGGTGTGGTCGACGAACAGTTTAAGTCACAGCGCAACGACCAACCCTATAGCCTACCGAAAATTAAAAACCGAAAGTCTCTAACTCGAATAGATAGCAAATGGCGCTGATCTAAAAAGTGTTACGCTAATTTTGACGAGCAGTTTATTTTGCAAATTGATATTTAACAATTTTTCATGAATATAATATATACATGTATACTTCAACTCCACTACGTAAATGTGAATTTAATATTAAATTTTCTGGTATGTGGTATTAACAATTTCTAATACTACTGAAAAGAGAATAAGAAACACATACTGTAGAACTATTAACTTTTGTTCATAGAGTCATTTACCTACCATTTAAAGAAAACTCAGGCAACGCAGGATCCAGACCCGTTATCCTGGGTATTCTCAAATCCGCTCCCAAGATCTTTCCAGCTACTCCAGCTATATGAGCACCTAGACTGAAACCAATTACGTGCAAATTTCCGATGGGTATTTCGCCGCTCTCATTAAAAACTTCAATGAATTGTTTCAACCGGAGCCCGACGTATTTCACGTTCCTCACGGCTATTACGTACCAAGGGAAGGTGGATAATTCGGACCAGTCCAGGAGGATCAGGTTGTAATTATCCTGTCTGCTCAAATAAGCTGAAACACAATGGGAATTATGGTTTAAGAGAAATGGAAAAGAAAACTCCGATAGCAATGTGCTACAACCAATTTCTCTACTTTTCTAGATTGAATTAATTCTCAAATTTCTCAATCAAGAAACACAAAACCATCTCGTGTGAATGTTTTACTTTATATTGCGGTACCTTCTCCATCCTCAGTAGATATTATAATAAATTGGACTGCAAGACTAAAAAAAACGCTAGATAAAGAATTATTACCACCATAATTTTTCATACATGTTTTTAGATTATATTTCATTAAAAAAATTCAAGAAAGAGGTACGAGTACCTATTTTGAAAGGGTGATACTAATATACCTCTTACTCAGAAATAAATAAAATCAAACATTACATTTAAAAGTTTCACATTAATATACACCCTACCTGTGTGCAATATACTCACACAACAACCAATAAAACAAATCATCACAAAATAAATTCAGAATCTATAATTAGGTACAATGTACATACAAGGTCAGTTTTTAGTGCGTATTTCGTCTATAGAATGTTTTGTTTCTTAAAAAATACCAAAATGGAGTATGTGAGGTTGTTTGCACCCTTTTTTAATAAGTTGAATCAGTTTCTTAAACAGAAAACGAATCGAATTACATTTATTATTTGAATCGAAAATCAACTAGATACATCTGAAAACTGGAAAGAACTGATTTCCTTGATATGGAAGGTATTATGTACTTACAACTATTAAGCAAATACAGAAATAATTATGAAGTGGTAAATACGTTTTAATATAAAATAAGGATTACAACAACATTAATTTATTTAACAAACGTTCAAGAAGGTCATTGTAAATAAGAAAGTAAATTTAATAAGAAGAAACTTTTATATTTATAAATAAAACAAAAAATATTCTTATCTTCTAAAAAGCAAAATAGTGTAAACAAATACAATGAATACAAAACTTGCCACAGTAAAATCTTATTGATATTTTATGTATTATCTGCTATACATAAACGCCCTATTTACAGCACTGATCTTATTCTCAGTATTATTCTCTTATAGTAAAAAAAGCAAAGAACTGTAGTTAATTACATTTTTTAAGTTTGCTGTTTACATGTTTCATATCTAGTTTTATGGCAATTTCTGGAAGAATTAGATATCGAGGAAAATCGAAAATACCTCTGAATGTAACTTTAAGCCACATGACATGTATACGAGCAAAAAAAGAATTGAAAGTTATAACTATATAAATCGGACCGAAATAATACAGGGCGTTCCATTTCAACTACACAAGTTATCTCGATTTGAAAATGATAAACGGTAACATAATAAGGTGAACACTTGATTTAGTATTTTGGAAACTATTTAAATTGCAGAGTATGAAGCACCTTATGTTCTCTACGCCGTGCAAAAATGGGAGCCTACTACCCAAAAAAAGTTATGACGGTTTTTCCAGACTCTGTCCGGATCTTCCAGAATCTGTCAATTTTTTTTAAAAACATGGTGCATGTTTTCGACTCAAAATTGTGTACTCTTTCCAAATTTGTAAAAATATATAGGATGTTCCATTTAAACTAAGGAAGTTAGTCAACGCCCAGAAGTATATGAACAACCTGTAGATTAGTCAGAGTAACAATATCGATAGTACAACTATATTAGTATATTCATTAGATGCTCCAAATTTTGAGGCCAATTTTAAATTCCATGTAGTACATGTTTTCAGAAAGGGTGAACAGTCAAATTTGGGGGATGATAAAATGAAAAACTTTATAATAATTTTATTATAAAAAAAAAGAAAAAAATTTATAATAATTTTATAATAACAAATAAAATGAATATTTAAAAAACAAAATAAAGTACCGTAATTGTTGTAAAATGTTATAGATTATTGAAATGACGTGTTATTCAGCTCAAAATAACAAAAAAATCAACAATCGGCCTTCATCTGAAGCCATGGTAGAAAATTTTCACTTTTTCGTTTACCCCCCCCCCCCTTCTGCTTGACATTACTTTTTTATTGCGAAACAATATATTTTCTGATATGAAGCAGACATACCCTTGATGCTGTTTTACATCCTAACATTCATTGACAAGCGTGAAGTCCAAGTGTCATATATACCTGTTTTTAGAACGACGAGCTCTTTCGAAATCTGAAATAAAATATTCAGGTCCGTATTTAAAAAAAAGTAAATAAGTTTAAATTGGTGAAACGCCCGAAAAATCGAAACGTCCGACCCAAGAACTGATGTCATTTTGTAGAAAATAAAATGTGATAATAAGGAAGTAAAAGTCGTTTCAAAAAACCTCGAAGTTAGGATAAAAATAAACACCAATTTTCGATATGTCTTTTTTTTCGAATATCAGAAAATATGAATTATAGAAGTGTTTGGAATTTCCTCAATTTTTATATGGCATTTGATTGAGCACCAAATTGCCCAACTTTTCCAAAATTTAAACTTTTTCGTACGCTATAGTTTCCGAAACCCCAACAGTCCAACACCCGAATCTGGGACATGCTGTACAGCAACCTGATTTTTATTAATTTCAAAATTTTTTTTCCGTCCGTTCAGTGAAAGAAACTAACGAAACCTCGATTCTTTAATCCAAGACATTATTTTCTTTTTATCAGTCGTTCAATCACAACCTTAACTGTGGATATCCTTACCATCGACGATATTCCTCCCGCTCTGTCCGGGTGACATCTCCGAAAACCCGTGAATGAAGATAACCGAGGGCAGGCTGGGGTCCACCCCCGCCGCGCGAGCCGCCCCTGCCTTCAGTCGTTCGATGGCGACTCCGCTGTCCGGGTTCGCCCTGGTGTAGAGCACGAAGCGTACGTCTCTGTAAACTTTGGCCGGACAGCAGTTGGAACAAAAGCCCCTGGGGAGGGTCGTGAATTTCAGCTCGTTCTCACCTGCAACATAACGACATTACGGAAATTTAATTTCGGCCGTTTTATTAGGGGACGTTCATAAACGGCAGGCGGAATTAGGGAATTAGGGGCACGGCTCTTAGGAAAATGGAACGCAGGAAGGCAAGGATATCAGGGTGGGTGTTTTAACGAGTAATATCCAAGATTAAAGGAAAACAACGGCTACAGAGTGGGTTAGGGGATAATGTATGTAAACTGGTTAGTTTACATACATTATAGACGAATAAAATGTGTCTACTGTCTACTGTAAACTGTGTCCACCTTCTGTTCTGTTGTCTGACTTTCTCTCAAATTTTCAGAATTTTCTAGTAACTTCTTTTCCAAATTTCCAGAATTTTCCTGCAGTTTCTGTTCCAAGTTAGTAGAATTTTAGTTAGTAGAAAAGTTTTTGTTCTAAATTAATGGAATTTTCTAAAAATTTTTGTTCTAAACTTTGCAAAGCCGAATTTATGTCTCCAGTAATTTTGAATAAAAATATGGCGGGGTTTTTACCTTAATTTTCCAGAGCTTCTCTAAGTTTTAACTAACACTAATTATTTAAATAAATACAAATACGGATTAAGCACAAAATTACTAACAATAATTTACAATTTACATTCGACTATTTTACGGAGCTCACGGCACCGCGAATTTATGTCAAAGACTGGAGACCCTTGCCGGGTTACAGTTATTTATTCCAAGCGGCCGGGTTCGCGATCTTTCCAGGTTAATCTCCAATGCATCTAGAAAAACTCGCAATCCCTCTCGAGACGGCCTCAATGACACTTCTCGATGAGTCACGATGCTTTCTCGATGCCGGCAAAAGGTGGAAACTCATTGCCTTGTCACAATATGTATGTTTTTTTTATATACAGGGTATCTATCTGATTTTATGTCGATTTAATCTAATTTATTTTAGTCAAGTTGATGATAACCAAGAAACAGGATGTCAAAGTTTTAATTTAGTTTTTAATGTTGTCGATAATTCTGAATATAGAGATAATGGCACAAAATTATGGATTTCGGGTTATTTTATGTGAAAATTTCACATCCATATCTTCAAACCAATCGGATGCTCTTATTGTTAGCAGTGGCAACGAAAAAGATTTCCAGAAATTTTCGTCCTGAAATTGCACTGACAATTTTTCTGTCAAATAGAATTTTCAGTAGACCAATAAGAACACACATAGCACAATATGATTTATGTATGTATTGAATCACAAGTTGATTTATGTATTAAATAGCAGCTACACTTCAAACATTTGCTGCTAGTGCCAGTGTAATGACATAATAATATAATTTACAGTAAGCGGCAGCCTAATGCGTACATAGGTGGACATTAAATACATATTAAATGATACATTTTTATGTCATAGTTAGGAGAATTTACTTGGACCTGGGAGGTTTGGTTGTACATAAAGCTAAGAGGGGGGTCAGTGGAAATCTAACTCAAACAGCTCTACCGACAAACCGGATGCCTTTCATACGCCTGCGCTAGAGATTGGATCGCGATTGGTTCTCACCTCATGTTTACATCTACTTAACAAAGAAGTTAAATCATCAATTGCCCTTCATTCGACTATGTACGCATTACGGTGCCGCTCACTGTATATAACATGTAATTAAATAATAAAATATGTAAATATTTGTGTAATTTGTATCATTTCATATTTCATAATCAAAATACATATCATATGCCTGTAAAACGAATGTTATGGATAAAAAGTGACAATATACAGGGTGTATCATTAAAAAATTGTTTTCGTTGTTTTTTTTCCATTATTTTTTAAATACAAGGTCAGTTGCAATATATAGGTACGTTACTTTGGTAATACCTAGTCCTCAGATCTGCAAACCAATATGAACACATAAAGGCCTACTAGTTTTGCAGATGTAACTACGATATTAAATGCCTTCCTGCAAAATAAATGTATAAATTTCACAGTTCTGAAAACACAATAGTCCCTAAACCTGCGGTGGGCAAAATCTAACGTGATCCACCGATGGTCTCAAAATCATAAACGTGTTAAGGTGGTTTCCCATTATGCCATAATGGGGTGATTCCTGAAAATACTTTTGATATGTTGAACGTTATTAAAATTATCCCGAATCTAAACCAACGAATAATTCCGAGGATAAGTAAGTAAATCACACCACAGAAATTGGCATTCTCCCTTTAGAAACTATTCTGTTTGTGCAGAGAGAGAGAAAAAAGAGTACACATGGAAAAGACACAGGACACACACAACCAAACCCTGTGACAGGTGTCAATTGCCACAGGCAAGAACGGAATCCGCACAGATAATAGCTCTCGGTGTAGTCACCATATTCTCACCTGGTGCTTTACCCACTAAATAATCCCCGCGGCGATATGTACGATAATTTTCGTAGGAAGATCAAGATATGTAACATCAATGGAAAGCAATTTAAAGAATGTATCAGTATGAGTACACTCTATTAATAAAAGAAACGCAGACAGACTGACAAACACACAGACATACATCATAATTCGTTTTCGCTTAAGCTTAAAATCTCGACGTTTCAGAACATTTCAGGCCTATTTGGCCAATCTGATGTTTAAAAAAAATCATGAACACTATACTTCCACTCCACGTGACCACTAAGTGGATGTGGAAGTAATAAGAACTACAATAACATCTAATTTAAAAATAAAAGATTTAACATTATATACGATGTGCATTTTTTCGATGGAGTGCATTGATAACTTCTAATCCGTAAAAAATACGAGATGAATGATCTACATGGTTAAAGTTATCATTTCCTATCAGATATCCCTGGCGCATTCGCCATATTAGACACCTGAAATAAAACTGCTTGTTGCAAAACCTGCGAATGCGAGGATTAAAACAGAAATATTAAAACGAGTAAAACAAAAACATGGGAATTTAGTACCAAAAACTGTTTTTAATTGCCCCAAAGATATGCATATAATATCTACAAAATTAGATATTATTGCAGCATTTCATTAAAATTTGTTTCTGCAAAAAGTTATATGAGAACAATTAATTACTTTTGTGCATTTTGTTATATATCAAAATATTTAGTTTTTTTGAAATTTTATAAAACTTGTAATATCTGAAACGGTTGCTGTACACCATACTGAACAAAATAAATTCCTAGCTATAATAAGATTCGGTAATCCTAAACTGTTTGTTTCTTTTAAAGTTTTACCTGACAAATATTTACCTGGAATTATATTATATAAAGCTACACGAACAATTATTGGACTTCACAGAAAAACATATGAATTATAAGTAAATTAGGTATTAGTCATAATTGGAAGATATGAGACAATATTAAACATATTTTCCTGCTATTACCACGTTTTAGTCCAAAAATAAACAATGAGGGAGTTGAGATATGTCACGCGCACAATCTGATTAGGATATTAATTAAATTCCAGGGCACACACCGATTCACCTGTTGTACCCGGTTCTATATAAAGGCATATCATGCGCAATTTGTGTATCAAGGCAACTACACACATCCGATAATTTAATATGTCGTTAATTATCACTTTTTGTTATTGGAGTAACATTGAATCCTTCGGCTATATACTTAAACACGTTTTCTACTAACACCAAAACACTACACTTTAATCAACGTGCGAGTTTCGCCAACCGCATTGGCACATTCCGGAGAAGAGGTTAAAATTAACATTAAAATCTAACTTACGAGTTTGAATGCATCTAACTATCTACTGTCTATTCATTTTTTACTGATTTTAATCCGCTAACATCTATCTTATGGCTATTGTCAAAATCACTTTGTAATTTTACAAAATTCTGCAACTTTTCGCGATAGTTTCCCAATGCATTGTGTAGGTACTTTTTAACAGGAACGAAACAAATTTAATGAAACATAGCCGGATAGACATAATAGGTTTTTTATTATAAATCACACAGTATGACCCATTTTTCAGATTAACACCCCGGAAATTTGAAAGGGGTATGGAAGGATATAACCTCAAGACATTTTTTTGATCTACTGATTAAAAAGTTAGATTACTGAGTAGCATAAAGGGTGGTGATTTGAAATTTACCATTTTACTTGTATGAGAAACGCTTGAACTACTACGATTTTTTGCACCGGTTGTATAATCAGAAAGTTGTGTTAGGTATTGTTTTACCAAAAAATAATATTACACAATCTAGGAACTTCTAACTTGAGTTATTTATTTTTAATTATTTATAGTATAGTACTGTTGCATTTTGTTCTTATTTCTCAGAAGAAAACCCCGTAATTCACAAATGTTGGTATGAATAAAATTTGTTAATTTTATATGGAAATGCTGTTAAGTTGCAGCACTTTCCCTAAAATTGTTTTTATAATTTTTTGCTTATGTGTGAAATTTTTTTGGAACCAGAAAACTACTCAGTTTTCAACAATACTCAGAAAACTGAGAATTGTTCAAATAACACAATATACAATATGATTGCCATAAGAGAAAAAGAAGCTGATTATGTCATTATATGTGTCAAGAAGTACATCCAGTGGTGGATGTAATGTTGATGTCTTGTTAGCTGATTATGGTTTCAGAAACTCAAAACGTCGAAACCATAATTCAATTGATTAATTGAAATGTCCCCAAAAAGTTGCCTCATTAATAATGTATTCATGTATTTTAAAAATTTATAAAAATAAATCAGTTCTAGCAGATTTTAGAAAATGCATGTTTTCGGTTCCTCCAAAATATCTCAAAAACCAAAAAAGATAGAGGCGTTCTCTAAGCGGCGTTAAATTACTCATAAAATTGTCTACAACCTAACCCATTTAACAGTTTTCCTATCTCTTACAGTTACCGAGATGACAATACATTCACCCCCAACTCTGGACACACTCTATAACATTCCATATATTGTAAACAATGAGTTGATAATAAAATTACACGAACAATGATTGTAGTTGAATTCAGTGGCGGTGCGTGATATTTCAGTTAGCCATATCTTGAAAACGACGCATGGGACCCACTTAACTTTTTTAGGTGATGACTATACACCTCTTACAGAAAGGATTTATAGTGAAAAAACCGTCAGCAAAGTTTGCGAAAAAATTTTCAAAAAACACTGGAGCACTCCCTGGGTTCTCAGTAACGCTCTGTGGGATATTTGCAGTATATTTTTTTTCATAATCTAGAAACAAATATAAGGAGACATTTTTCGATTTGTTACAAAATATTTTTGTTTCAAAAAAGTTGTGGCCATTTTAATTTTGGGAAACAAAATGTTCCTATAAAATTAAAATTAAAATGACCATAACTTTTTGAAAAAAAAAAATATTTTGTATATAAATCGAAAAACGTCTCCTTATATTTGTTTCTAGATTATGAAAAAAAAAATAAACTGCAAATATCCCACAGAGCGTTACTGAGAACCCAGGGAGTGCTCAGTGTTTTTGAAAAATTTTCGCAAACTTTGCTGACGGTTTTTTCACTATAAATCCTTTCAGTAAGAGGTGTATAGTCATCACCTAAAAAGTGAAGTGGGTCCCATGCGTCGTTTTCAAGATATGGCTAACTGAAATATCACGCACGGTAGTTTGTGAATAATTATTCTTCAGTACGCTTTAGTAAGTTATATATACAGTTATGAATTAAGTATGTAATTTTTATACAATAGTACGATAAATATGAGTAAAAGTAATTTAAATGCAGCACATATTGTAGTCTAGGTAACAAGTTCAAATCGGTGTTAATTCTTGATGAAGCTCCTAAAAATATGAGCGATAGCTCATTGGATTCGGAATGACGCCTATAAATATGTATTTCAACGGTTTTACAGCACATAAAAAATTGCAAAAGTTATTAACAAACTAAGATGAAAAAAAGGCATTTCGTTTTTCATTAATAATTCAAAAACTATTAATAATTAAGAAATTGTTAAGAAAGAGAAAGTGAAAGAAATAATTAAGAAAAAGATACTGAAAGGGGAGCAAATTTCCAATAAAAAAGTCCCGACTCCCGGAACTCTACCTCCATTATTTATAATTTTAATTTAACACTGAAAATAGGGCTCTGAGCGGCCGCTACGGCATGCGCGCGCAAACTCAAAAGTACACCATATAAAATATTTTTTTTTTAGTACTAAATATGAATTTAAAAATTTGAATAAATTATGGTGTACTCTAAACACTTCAGGGAATAAAGTTCCGTTGGAAAAAATTTGTTAAGTTAATTTTTAGAAAAGTTAGGCAATTGTTAACTAACAAAATTTTTTCGGGCCTCCGTTTTCATTGGAGACTACAAAAAAATATTTAAATAATTGGTCTAAAAATGTTTCGCTTCTTGAAGCCCATTTTATATATATACTCAACAAGATTACGTGATACAAAATTTTAAAAGTTGTTTATTTTGTTTATAATAATAATATATATATATTTTTTTCAAGTAAAGAAGAAATGAAATATGCAACAAATGTAAAAAATATTATCAAATGTTATATTATTGCTGTTTTCGCATCTATCAATGGCATTAAATAACGTTGGCAACAATTGTTTTTATGCCATTTGTTTATAAATTCTTTATAAACAAATGGACTAGGATAATGTTTTAAAAAATCTTGTTTTACCATTTTGTTGGCTTGAGAAAATAACAATTTAAAAAAAAATCTTAAAAAATGTTTATTGTTTATAATCGTTTTTTTTATATCTCTATTGTTTAAATTATGAGTTAATGCATTATTTTTTCTTTAAAAATCATAATTGGCATTTCTCAATAGGTGAGTAAAAAAATTCATAAAATCGATAATTTCATTGTTTATTAACTTAACAATTTGTTTAAACAAATTCTATCATTATATTTTTTTTCTAAAACTAAAAAAAACTACAAAAACAGCCATACGTAACTGAAGACTGAAATTTTTTTTGGATTTTGTATAGTGACGTCATAAAGGATTTGAAAATGTCGAAATAACCTTGAATTTTTATAAACAAATGCATATAGTAGCTGATCAACAATTACTACAAACTTCGTCGTTTATTAATTTTAAAGATTAATTAATCCTCTATGAAAACGACTTGAATGTCCATTGTCGTCATCTCTAATAGTTAGTTATATTAGTTTATAACTTGACAAATCAAGTGGTCGCTTCAAAAGTACTATACAAAATCCAACAAGATTTTTTGTAGTCTTTAGTTGCGTATGACTGTTTTTGTAATTTTTTTGTTTTAGAAAAAAAAAATTAATGATAATCAGAATTTGTTTATAACAAATTGTTAAGTTAATAAACAATGATATTATTGATAAAAAAATTTTTTTGCTCACCTATTGAGAAATGCCAATTATGATTTTTAAAGAAAAAATAATTTCTTAATTAATTATTTAAACAATAGAGATATAAAAAAAAACAATTATAAACAATAAAAAAAAATTTAGAAAAAAAAAATTTAAATCATTATTTTCTCAAGCCAACAAAATGGTAAAAAAAGATGCCAACAAGCATCAAAAAGCCAAGAAAAATGGCATAAAAAATGGTTGCCAACGTTATTTAATGCCATTGATAGATGCGAAAACAGCAATATTATCATATGCTAAAAAAATTTACATTTGTTGGATATTTTATTTTTTGTTTACTTGAAAAAATTATTAAACAAAATAAACAACTTTTAAAAGTTTTTATCACGTAATCTTGTTGAGTATATATACAGTATGTCCCCGGATCGTGTTTAAAAGAGGAAAAGATTTTGTGGTTTTGATTTCTCAGAAAAAGTCACTCTTGATGATTTGCCCTGCTTGATTTCAAACCCCCATAACGCAAATTACTTTTTATATAACTCAAACGGTTCTCGAGATAATACCATTTTTCTTCATAATTTGGACTTTATAATTCTCTAAAAAATTCTAGTAGGCGGATTTCATTGCAAGATATCACTGACAACTGCTGTCAACTAATAAGTCAGTATAACTTCAAATCGAATCTTCGTCATTTTGCTACTATTTATATGCTATAATGTTGACTCTAGAACAAAGAATTTATTTTATTCAATGCTACGGAACTGGGGAAGAGTGCTATCGTGTTGTTATTAATAAATTTAACGAAAAATACCCTGAAGTTAGCATTTCAAATGTCGGAACGAAGAAGTTGGTGACCAAGTTGTTCTTAGAAACTAAATAGTTGAGTTTCTTTTGCATATAGTATCCTAGACAACGAAATTATTGGATTAAATCCGCCAACTAAAATTACTTATAAAAGTTTGTGAATGTCCAAATTATGAAGAAAAATGGTATTATCTCGAGAACCGTTTGAATTATATAAAAAGTAATTTGCGTTTTGGGGTTTGAAATCAAGCACTTTTTTGAGAAATCAAAAACACAAAGTTTTTTCCTTTTTTAAACTCGATCCGGGGACATACTGTATAAGTTGGGCTCCAAGAAGCGAAAAATTTATAGACCAATTATTCAAACATTTTTTGTAGTCTCCAATGAAAACGGAGATCCGAAAAAATTTTGTTAGTTAACAATTGCTTAACTTTTCTAATTTTGAAATGTTTAGAATAAACAAATATTGTTTTCCAACGGAAGTGTTTAAAGAATACAAAAAACAATACAATTATTTTAGTGGTGCACTCACTTTTGAGGCTGCGCGCGCATGCTGTATAGGCCGCTCATGGCCCTATTTTCAGTGTTAAATTAAAATTATAAATTCCGGGAGTCGGGACTTTTTTATTGGAAATTTCCTTCCCTTTCAGAATCTTTTTTTTTTAAATTTCTTAATTATTAATAGTTTTTTGAATTATTAGCGAAAAACGAAATGCTTTTTTTCCTCTTAATTTGTTAATAACTTTTGCAATTTTTTATGTGCTGTAAAACCGTTGAAACACATTTTTTTCTAGGCGTCATTCCGAATTCAATGAACTGTCGCTCATATTTTTAGGAGCTTTATCAAGAATTAACACCGATTTTACTCGTTACCCAGACTAATAAGGGATTTTCTATGTGTTTCTATCAACTTTTATTTCTGTGTGGGGTATAATAAAAAGAACGAAGGTGGGTAGGGTGATTTGAAACAATGGGAGTGACACGATTGTGATACCATTTATTGTGACATGGCGCGTTCCGAATACAAAGTCTCTCTCGCACAGATACTATTCAAGAAAATTAAAACTGACACGTGCCGTATAATCGATTTCAGCTTGAAATTTTACGTTGGAGTCGAAGAGTCAGAACATCATATAAAGGTCGAAATGCTTTTTTGCCACTTTTAATCATCACATTTCGTGACGCTCGACATCCCTCTCCCACACAACCCAATAACATAAGAGAACTTGTAAACGTGAAATTTTAACGGCGCGGTGTAGGCACACCTTGTGTGGGCGTTAAAGCTCCCGTATTTTATTAGCGCGTTCCCCATAATAATTCAGAAAGTTCAGGGGCGGCCACGTAGTCCTCTACCCTCTACCCCTATCTCTTCGTTACACTTTACGCCCACTCCCTTCTTCGCTTCCTCCGAGTTGCTCGCTTGGTTTTCTGGGTAAACGCTGAGGTAGGCCTGCCGCCTACTGCGATTTACAACACTGCGGGAAGGCGGAAGGCGTCACATTATCTTGGTGATTTATACTAATTGTTTAGCTTTGTACCCCTAAGACATTATCATTTTATTCCGTCACACCCTTCGGTTACAATATGATTTAGGAGTACTTTGGAGCAATTATTATGTAAGAAGCACTTGAATATCATGCATAAGTAATCAGTTCTAATGATATGACATAAATGTCTGCCTTGATCATTCACGATACAATCTGGAAACAGAAGTAAATTTTAACATCAAAAAGTTAAAAAGTAACGCAATGACATTTTTAAATTTATTTAAAATCGTGTTACATTATAGTCTCCTTGAAGGAATCATTACGGTTAGTTAGAGAAAGATTTCAAATCAATCAAATATTACACAAACAAAACCGTTTTCTTTAATAGGTATCAACCGTTATAAGTGAGATTCGAACCCGCAGGAAAACAATGTAGAAGTAATCATCAGCTTTCTCGACACGCTAGAATTTGACTGATATATGACTATGGCAATAATTACACTACCCTACAAAATTTTGAAAATTTTGTGCCCCTAGACAATGAATAGTTGTTTCCGAAATGATTTTTCCCACTAAAAACAGATCCGGAAACTGAAATTCAGAATTGCTCTATCACGTCATGTTTTTGAGATATTCTAACACTGTTTTTTGACATATTATAGTACACATTATAGTACACATTATAGTACAAGTCTTCCTCTTTCAAATGCCGTAGAGGTTGCTCAAATATCTTTTTTTTTTCGCCGATATATCGCAATTTGAACATTTCATGTTTGTGATATTTCCTATACCTGAAAACCCATTAGGGGCACTTTTTTTATTAATAAGCGTAAAATATATTTAAAAAACAATAACAAATTTTTGCATTTTTTGGGTTAGAATATCTCAAAAATCCTACTTATTTTAAGAATTTTCATGGTCACCATATTGAATTTTTCATTAAAATTAATGAAAATATAACATCAAATTTAATTTCATCTACTTCGAAAACATAAGCTGCTTACGATTTGCACGAAATCCTCAGTTCCTCACCCCAGTTAACGTTTGCTCAGTTAATGGTACGTTTTATTTGAATAACACCCTCAAGTCAACTACTGAAGTGAGGTGGTAAATCATCTCAGTTAAATTTTTCCTCAGTTCATGTCAAATTGTAAGCATCTATAGAAAATGAATGGTCAATCGAATACTCATTTATTTTATCGTAATTTCGCACTTTCGTCGCCATATTGCTTCCGCCATAAGGAATATAATTGTTATTAACCTTTATTTTTATTTTTATGTTACTATAAATTTCTAGTATACAAAAGAATCTAAATAAAGACGCCATTATTTCATTAGAAAAAAAAATCATGAACGTTCCATAGACGCTATTGTAACTTTAGTCACTCAGGTCGGCCATATTGAATTTTCTTCGATAAATTTAGAAAATCTGACCTTAGACTCTGAACGAGCAGATCTTTTGACATAAGAACATATTGACTTGTGATTGATTTTTTAAATGTTTTTTACGATTCTTAATTAAAAAAAAACAATATTTGATATACACGTGTCCCTAATGAGTTTTCAGGTAGTGAAAATCACAAACATGAAAATTGCAAAATGCTATTTCTCAGCGAAAAATAAAAGATATTTGAGCAAACTCTACAGCATTTGAAAGAGGAAACTACTCATTTAAAACATGTATTTCACCTATTTTGAATACTCACCCCTTCAACGTCCTCAACTCCTTACTCTACTTATCTAAAAACCTTTACATTCGTAGATTATGTTATGTTGTACATGAATCCCAAATGTGTAGTGCATATTTGATTAGCATTTGCATCGTTTGCGAATTATCCGTAAACAAGGAATAACCACCATTTATCCCTCAACCGATTAAACTCAAAATCTAAACAGAAAATAAAAATCTAGACCTCGACGTGGTACGTAAGTGTTCCAAATTTCACGTTGATATCCTAACTCGTTCTCGAATTATCGTGTACACAAGAAAGGTCAACAGATAGACATATAGATGTTTTTTGCTTCGCTTAAACTTTGTTCACCTAAATAAAAAACATTAAAAAAACTGTATTTCCACTCATGTATTTTATTTTAGTATGTCAATCAGATTTTACTTGACTATTTTATTTTACTTTTACTTAATAAATACTTAAATTATATAACTATTTTGCTTTTTGTTACTCGACTTTGTTTTATTTTACTTTTACTTAATACACACTTGAATTATATAACTTTTGCCGTTGCATTTTTTTCGTAATTATAAAAAAACAAAATTTGCGATTAGTATATACAGACACAGTAAAACCTGTCAGCAATGTGTGCGAATACTTTAAAAAAGCGAAGCTTTAACAAGGCAAAACTCAAAAGTTCCCTGATGCAATTGAAAATAGATGCTCCTTTGACATTTCAATAATAGAATTGGTTTTTATTCACTGAAAGGTCAACATATTTTCACAGAACAATAAGATGCCTATAGAATTTTTTTACACAGAAATAGTTACGAATTTAGATTTTTATTAAAATTCTCCGTTCTCACAAAGTGGTGTAAATCTTTGTAACTTGTTGAAGAAAGCTGTTTTAAAATTTCATGTTCAATATAACTGGTAAGTATACCCAAACTCCATTCCTTTATATATTGTAGACAGCATATAAACAAAAATATGATTTTTAGAAAATATACAACATATACCACTTTGTGAAAACATGGACGACTAATATGCAAATTGTAATTAAAATAATTACTATGGCAGGGTTTAATTGATATGCTGAAATGTAAGTTGCGACTTGTAAGATTGTAAAGAAGTTCTCACTTGAAAAACAAGCAATTTACTTTTAATCTCATAGTTCACGTTTGTTCACACACTTTGTGTTTTGCATCATCAAGGTTTTTTATCCGAGCATTAAACCATAAAGCTTAATAATGTTGATTGAGGGGTCTTACATAGTCGTATCCAGCAATTTCAAGAAAATCGATGTTTTAATCTTGTTGTTTGGGTACTGATATTAGGAATAACAGAACAACAACTCAAAAAATGTGGGCATATAAAATTAGAGTACATTAAATTATGTATACAAACATGGTATATCAACTATGATTTAACGTAGTTTAGTTTTATCGCTGCTTTCTCATTGTTAAGTTGCAACGCATGTAATGTAAAAATGGCGTGTGGGGTTTGTTGATTAAACGCCACCGGGGTTATATGACTATAAGTCGAATAACCTCGTTACTTTGAAATGCGATATTTCTCATGAACGTTGTTAAACTGTAAACATTTAGAAGCAATATATTTCGATAGTTTTTATGTTGGTCACATGAGTAATTTTTATTTTTCAATTTATTGATATTCTTTAATTACTGGACATTACATTATTGTCTACATTTATTTTCAGATACAGTATGCGAACCTACAAAAGAAAATCAGAAAGACTTAAAATATCTCATGATGTTATTCGACGAGTAGTTATAATAATCCTAAATGAGGGTAGAAGTACTAATAGCGTAGCGAAAGATTTTGCAGTACTACAAAAAATTCTTCATCGTTATGTCGTTAAAGCAAAATCTCAAAATATAGACGACATTTAATTTGGAACGTGTTGGTTATTTTAATGGTCGACAAACTTTCTCGAAATCTCATGAAACTTTGTTATCCGAATACTTGAAACGAGTCCCATATATCTATTACGGTTTGATTCCAAAGGAAGTAAGCAACTTCGCTGTTCAGTATGCCCCTGCAAATAATCTTCTTATTCCAATTTGAAAACCATATGCAACTATTTACGGTTAGAAGCTTCAGATATATAGAACGTTGACGACACCTACATCGTTGGTTTCTCTTGAGGAAGTAAAGTCATTTAGAAAAGCGGGACTGCAACAGAATGGAACAAAAAAAGAGAAAACCAACCATCTTAACCGATACACCAATAAAACATGCCCTGAAACAAGAAAAAAAGAACGCGAAGAAAAACAAGGGAACTGTAGCTGTGTACCAGGAAGAAAGTAAAAGATAGCCACAAATTTATTTTCCGTTCAGATCGGGCAACCACATCTATTTCTGGTTACAAATTTTAAAAAAAATCGAATTTTTTTTACGGATTTTACTAATAAATATCTTAATTCTATAATTATTTTTAAGCGTATACAGTGAGACTCTGTGAGAGAGCATTTTTTTGACACTCGGCTGTGTTTTGATAATCTCGACTTCCCACCTGTTTTTAACATCTGCTTCGATCTGATTCACTCTATACTATGATATCTTTCTATAACATACATCTCGCTTGTTATTACACAACGTGTTAGTCTATAAGCAACGTATATTTTTTAATTTCCTTAGTAAAAATTTAAACGCGATTTTCTAGAAACCATGTTTTTTAGGGTTGCGGGCAGGATTTAAGAAAAACTACTCGACCAATTGCTCTGATTTTTGAATATGTTATTATTATGTTATTCATGGCTATCGCATTAATTAGAATCGTTTTGATTGGTAAAAAAATTTCCGATTTTCACCCGATTTCCCACCCTCAAAAATTGTTTTTTTTTCGAAAAATGTCCGCCATTTTATTATTTTTTTATGAAAAACAAATATTCTAGTTCATGCTATAGCCACTTCAACAAGGAATAATTAGCCATTTTTTATTTTTCTTTCAGATCATCCAGTCGCCCAAAATCATGCTCGCGGTCATTTTCATTTTCAAAAAAATAAAAAAAACATTTTTTAAAATTTTTAAACATCTATAAACATACCTACAAATTTTCAATACGATATCTCTATTCTTTTTATGAAAAAAAAAATTAAAAATAATTTTTTTTTTTTGAAAATCGTAACCAGAAAGACCCCTTAACACAAGTTCTTCATCTTCGGAATCGGAAAATGAAACCGAATGTTTGCCATGCGAGGAGCCATATTGTAATAGCACAATTAGTGAAGACTGAGTGCAATGCGCACGTTGCAGAAGATTAGTCCACGTTAAATGGATCGGAAAACCTAATAATATCTTTTATTTTTGTATCAACTGCGATTCAGATGATTTGTAAGCTAAACTTTATTTTATAAATATAATGATTCATTCAACGGTATTCATATTCTTACCCCTGAAATATCTGAAATTCAATTGGCTCCTTTACTAATGTCAACAAACCCCGCTTTAGGGTTAATTGACTTACTCTACATATTAGTCTAAATTATTTTGTAACTTTCTTATTCGTTTTACTAGGCATTATAAAAATTAACACAACAATGGTCATCAAAGAAAAATTAGTAAGTATTTTAACAATATAAATGTAAAAAGTTAGTTATCTATTCCCTGTCTCCCCTACATTAGAATCTCGGTATAGTGAACTAATTGATAAACGACTTTTTCACTCCACCGAGGTTGTTCACTACTTAGAGTGCAGGTAAAAATAGACAATAGTGATACACCATTGCTTGCTCTTTATGTTGTAACGATTGTATGCTGTGCTTCTTGTTTATATGTACATTTAACGCGACTAAAAATTGTGACGTGTTCGTAGGAATTCATGTTAGCGAGGCACAATTTGTTCACTTTTAGAGGTCAATGTCATTATTTTTAAGTTCACTGCAGTGAATAGTTCACTATATGGTATGTTCACTATATCGAGAACCTACTGTATGTATGAATAAACCTATCGATCTCTAAACAAACTGTTTCTCTGTTTTTTGAAGTTATAGATTCACCGCCTCTGATGATACCAAAAATAATACGTAAAAAAATATGAAACCTTCATACTTGAAGTTTTTTTGGTAAATTTTACGATACACCCTATATGTAGTATCAAAAGGACACTCTATAAATACACATATATGACTCCTTAAAATATATTTCAAATCACTCATAAATCTTAACTGAAATTATTTATATTATCTCTATATACCTTATATACAGGGTTTGTACGGAAAGTAATGTCAGAAAATTTTTTTCCCGAGACTGTACGCGCCAGCCCGCGCTTTACTTGCTGGGATTGTGCTGGGGGGATCTGGCAACAAGATCCAACAAGCATCAATTGGCTACCTGTCGTTGTAGCGGTCGCATCACCCGTTCTTTGAGAGTCGTTACAGTGACCCGGTGCAAGAAAAAATGCAACGTTCGCTTGAGCAACGGATGGCGATCAAATTTTGTGTGAAACTGGAGAAGAGTGCTGCGGAAACCATTCCAATGTTGAAGAAGGCTTTCGGCGTCGATTGTCTTTCGGACAGGCAAATTTTCCGGTGGCACAAGGCCTTCGTAGAAGGTCGGGAAGATGTCAATGACGAGAACCGCGCTGGACGGCCATCAACCTCCAGTTCCGACGACAATGTGAAACGTGTGTGTGACTTGTTGAACACTGACCGTCGTCGAAGTGTCCGTTTAATTTCCGAAACATTAAACATTACGAAAACCATTGTTAACGAAATTGTGTCGGAGTCTTTAGGAATGAGGAAGGTGTGCGCGAAGCTCGTGCCAAAAGTGCTAACGGACGATCAAAAAGCGAGGCGCGTCGAAACCTGCCAAGAACTTTTGGACACCTGCGAATACAACCCCGCTTTCCTTAATGACGTCATTACCGGGGACGAAAGTTGGGTCTTTGAATACGATCCAGAGACGAAGAGGCAAAGCGGCCACTACTCCCTCCCCCAAGAAGGCCAGGATGTCCAGGTCAAAGATCAAGACAATGCTGATTGTCTTTTTTGATTGCCGGGGATTGGTCCATCATGAGTTCGTTCTGCAGGGGACAACCGTAACCGGAAATTTTTACGTCGAGGTGTTGAAGTGGCTGTAACGCAGAGTGAATCGCGTCCGCCCAGACATCTCAAAATCCTAGAAGCTTCACCACGACAACCTTCTTCTTCACCGCGCTTTCGCACACCTGCTTCCTCGTGGCCGATTACCTCGTCAAGGCAGGCATCACCGTTGTTCCTCAGTCTCCCTACAGCCCCGATGTGGCCCCCCAGACTTTTTTCTGTTTCCGCGCCTCAAAACCCCAATGAAAGGATAGCATTTTGGGTCGGTGAAAAACATTCAGAAGGCTTGCACCGACGCTTTAAAGGCGATTCCGGAAAACAACTACCGTGCGGCTTTTGATGCGTGGAAGACCCGCTGGAACCGATGTGTGGACGCAGGAGGAATGTATTTTGAAAGTTTCTAAAGATTTGTACAGATAGAACCAATAAAAACCATTTTTCAAAGCTCACTGACATTACTTTCCGAACAAACCCTGTATAATTAACGTCAATATTCGATACTACATTGCGAAAACTGCGATTCGATACTGCGTCTAATAACACACGTGTGTATTTTCAGTGCAAATAACCTAGAATATTATTAAATAAATATATTGATTAATAAATAATTATTAACATCAGAATTTAAAAGTAGGGAGACAGAATGTGTCTTAGGAACTAAGGGATACAATTTTATAGCACATTATGTAGGTCATGTTTGTTTAGATTATAAAACACTTTACAATATCATATATGTGCCAAATTTCTTAAAATGGGTTTCGCAACGTCTAAAAGAGTGATGAACCTTGAACTAGGCAATTTACTTGGCAAGCCATAAAAATCAAACAATGCGGACTCACGCTCGAGACCTTACCAGTTATGTCACGACGACCATGACTGAAGATAATGTAGCACGAGGAAATAAAAAAAATCAGCTAACCTTTGATTTAAGGTAACACTTCAAATTATTAGTGTTAATGTTGAGACAAATCAGAAATGCACTTAATATTTAGCAGAAGCAGAAGATTTACATATCAAGGTTAATTTTCTATGTTTACACTGAAAAAAATGTTCCTATTAAACCAAATCAAAAATAAAAACTAAATACTAGTCGTAAAAAATGATGTTCATTATTTCCAAATTTATTGTTACGAGGTATATTTATTTACCCCATATTTATTAATTCCGTAAAGCCAAGGCCTGCAATTAAGTGTAACCCACAAAATTCTAAGAACACACGGATTTTATACATCAGACGTCATCACAACCCAGTATCAGGTTACTTATGTAACCCCATTACCCGGCTACATTGCAACCCCAAAACTCCATAAAAAAGAAGTAAGCAAACTTCTATAACCACATAACCCTGGGCGAAGGACTCTATAAATGTATGATTTCTACGAGGTGTGTAAACTAAGTAATGAGACTGACTTTTTATTCGAATAGAATTACAATTCAATATTGTCTCCTTCAAAATAAATTCCTTGGGAAGCCACATAGCGCTGGAGACGGTTCTTCCATTTCTCATAGCAGTGCTGGAACCCATATACTGGAATAGCCTTCAGCTGGTCGGTTACAGCTGTTTGAATGTTTTCTGTGGTCCCAAAATGACGTTCGTTGAGAAGTCACAAGGACTCAAGTCAGGCGAATAAGAAGGCTGAGGAGCCACAGAAATGTTTTTACAAGCTAAAAACTCGTTTACTGAAATGGCTGTGTGACAAGGCGTATTGTCTTGATGCAACACCCAGTTGTTCTTGATGTTTGGTCACATACACATGGCCCTTTTTTGAGGTTTTTCAAGAACTTCTCTGTAAAAGTGTTTCCCTGGCTATCAAAAAAGCAAATCAGCATGCATTTGATCTTCGACTTTCTAATTCTTGCTTTTTTTGGGTCTTGGAGAGCTTGACGTTTGCCATTCCATGCTTTGGCGCTTGGTTACCGGGTTGTACTCAAACACCCAAGTCTCATCACCAGTAATGACACGTTTCATAAAATATTGATCATTTTCAATCGATTCCAAAAAGTCACTACACCTTTCTCTCCTGATTTCCTTTTTATTCCTGCAAAAGGTTTTTTGGAACTATTTTTGCGCAGATTTTTCTCATCCCCAATTCGTCAGTCAATATCGTATATACAGTGGTGTGATTCAAATTTAACTCTTCCCCAATCATTCTTTTCGTCAACCGACGATCTGAACACACAAGATTCCTTATTCTATCGACGTTTTCATCGGTTCTTGAAGATGAAGGCCTTCCGCTGCGTGGTTCATTTTCAATCGACTCTCTTCCTTCCGAGAATGCCTTAAACCACCGAAAAACCTAGGCTCTTGAAAAAAAACACTGTCTCCGTAGGCGTGTTGGAGTTTTGCAAATGTATCCGTTGCGCTGTGTCCACGTTTGAAGCAAAACCTGATAACACACCGTTGCTCAAAATTAATGTCACTCGTTTTTAAAATGCACTAGAAAAGACCGGTTTACGGAAACAGTCACAAAGAACAAACAAATGACTAACCAGTTCAAACCTGTACTGAAGGTGCACTACATATTCACCTACCGCCCTTCCAAGTCCCGTCTCCGCAGTGTTGCTAGATCGGGCGCTACGATGCCAGTTCATTACTTAATTTACACACGTATTTTCGTCTGCACGTCCAGGGTTATGTGGTTATAGAACATTTTTACCCCGGATTATGGGGTTATGGGTTTGGGTATACATGCTGGTCGGATTATGGGGGTTCCATAAGCCAGGTGACACTTTACATAGCCAGGGATTACATGGTTCTGTACGTCTATTGCATAATATCCATGTTTTCTTAGAGTCATTGTGGGTTACATTTAGTCGCAGGTTTATTGGGAGTTCTTTGTGTTTGAGGTTATTTATTCAGCAATTTTCAAGATACGTGGTTCTTAGTGCTCAGATATAGGGTTTGAGGATGCTTGATTACGAATTCTCCCATCCGCTACATATACATGCACGCTATGGAATTTTCTGAAGCTTTTTCTGACCTAGAGGAAAAACTAAGCGATATGGTTTAAACCAAGCTCAGATTCGTGTTTAGATCAATCAATCATTGGAGTCATCAGGAAAATCATACTCACAGCTTTCGCTGAACCAACCATTTTTCCTGTGTAGTAGTAGACTAAAATGTGTTAATTGTCCAAAATATACTATATGTTGAATTTTTAACGTATTGGTATATCCACCAATACAACCTGAAGCCTCATTTTCAACCAAATCACGGCCAGGTATTTCGTTAATAAAACTCATCACCGTGGTGACAGTCAGAAAGCTAAAACAAAACAAAAAAACTAAATGGGTTGCAGATGAAACCTTCAAATGAATAATACCTCCTGCGGAATAAATGTTACGGCTCTTGGAATTTATGTATTGATGATATGTTACAAATCAATAAACCATGGCATTAAAAAAGGACTAGGATTGCTCAATAAATACAAGTTATATTAAAGAGAAGAAAATATTACGATACAAGTTATGTTAAAGAAAATATTATATAGTTTCTGGTAAAATACTTGTATGCTGGTTTCTGAAACCATCTCAATTATACAAATTTTGATCAGATATTCTAGCACTTTACAAGGCCTCGTCCTATTAATGTTGTAATGTTGTTGAGAGATGCATGTAAATAGAATTATATTCTTAAATACTAATTCGTATCGTCAGAAATTAAGAATAATACGTTTTATTTGAAAAGTTAAGTTTAATCCACATGAAATGATCCAGTAAAAAGAATTTTTAGTTGCTCGACAATTTTAATTTTTTTTTTGGTACTCATGCCCTTGTTTATAATTTTTTGAAAATTGATTTTTTTGTATTTTTCGAAAGTTTGAGGCTTGATTCAAAATTTATAACTTGTCAAAAGTACTTGAGTAAAACATCGAAGTTGAAATTTCTGTTGTGGTTTGCTATCCCATAGATATATACACTATACGAAATTGCACCATTACATATTGGCGATACATGTGTAGAAGAGAATAAGTTAAAAGACACCAGTAAGGACAGACAAAGACAGTTAGATGCACCAGTGTTTCACGCTTATGTACGTATTACAAACGTATGATGTAAAACATTACCTGCGCGTTAACAGAAACTGGAATGTGGAGGCGGAGAGACACCGCCCATCACCTAACGAATTTGAGTGAGTCGGACTCAGTACTTTTTCGCAGCAATGAGGGTGTACATCGACTTAGCTGTATGAAACGAAATTCTTACGTAATTCTGACTTAAAATTATCCCATACACTTAAAAGAAGTGTACGAACATAATTGTATTTATTTTCAAATTTTTGTATTCCTTAACTAACCGGTCTGCAAGAAAATAAAATTGAAGTTGAATGACATGTTAGTCTGGCAACTATGGATATAATATTTCTCTGTCAGTTCCTCTATCTGTCAGAATGTATTCTTTTCTTATTTATTAATGCTCGGCTTTGAAATCTTGCACTTTCCTAACCGGTATATAATGTGTCCAAAAATCAAATTTTTTATATTAATCCCCACCAGAATTATCAGGCCTCAAACTTTCGAAAAATTACAAAATGTCAATTTTCAGAAATTCAAAAAAAGGCACACTTATCAGTGTTCTTACTCGAGCTGTGGTGAGGACTTTTATCATATACAGTTACATAAAAAACATAACTTTGATATTTCAACCCATCATGGTTGAATGAAAATGTCAGGTCAAATTTAATAAAAATGGACGTATTTTGAACTGCCAGTATATAAGAGGTCATTTCATATGATTTGACCCTAAATGTTGTGATGCGTACTAAATGATATTAAATTTTACACAGCACAGCAGGACAGTCTGAGGACACCTACCTTTTAAAAAATGACTATTATTAAGGTGGTAAACGACAGTTCGAGATTATCCGGATCACCATGTACAAACAATAAACTTTGATAAATGGGCAAAAAAAGAAATATTATCAAGGATTTATAATGTTATTTGCAATTAATTAAATGTCAAGCGTCAATATCACCTTGTATAAGTAGGTACTCATGGTATTCATAGTAGATTTGGTATTAAGAATCAGTATTATTGGCATCAAAGTGCAAAGTTCAATGTCAGCGCTAAAATAACCATTTATCATTTGTGAGGAAACGTTTTTATGGTTGTAATTGCATTATTCTATTGATCCAGTAAAGCAACGTTACGTGACTTGCCTCCAAAAAAAAAAAACAAACAAGCTCACGTTCTTTTAACATTTCTTTTCTTTCAAAGACGTAATTTGGAAACTTTTTGATTTCTGCTTCGAGTGTTAAGTACCTATTACAGAGAGACGACATAGTTTTTTTGTGTCTAATATATTCCTTTTAGAGATAGTTAATATAAAAACAGGAAAAATATGAATATGGAATGGTGAATATATACTGGATTTATACAGTGTGTAATTTGAGTAAAACACTCCATTGATATTGCTCGCATGTTTTAATCACAAGAAAACAAAGTGGATAAATAGATCAAGGTTTTGATTAATATGTGGACAAGATGGATCAATGTGTGTGTAAATACTTGTTTAAATATTGCAATTTTTGACATTAGGGTTCCAAAATAGGCCATATAAATATAAATAAACAAAAATCCAAAAAATATAAACCAGGAAAAATTCAACCATCCCAGAATCAACCAGGTTCCCTGTTTTTATAAAAATATAACTAAAGCAATTTACAAACAATGTCGCTTTACTTATATAAACACCCTCCAGAAAACATTAAAGTGTGACAATTCTAAAACATCATATTATTGCTTTCTGGCGGTTATAGTCAATTTGAATAGCTAATTCAAAGTTAACAGAACCCTGTTTGAGGCCATGAAAATATTTTATTTGATAATAAAATGAGAACTAGTGAGTTTAATATATGCAACTTAACAGAAAGTTATCCTTATGAATTATTAACCACGATATGAGAAAAAACAATCGAACATCAGAAATCATGAAACTGAATCCATGTAGTGTTTTTTTTAATGGAACACCCTGTATATTATTGCATCTTTTGATTCCTCATTTCTTTTCTTTTTAAAAATATATAACATATCTATGTTAGTTTAAGCAAGTCGCGACATATTTCTTTTAAAAATAAATGAATAACCTCAAACTTTTCCTATTCGTTAAACATTATTATTCTTGTTTTAAATAATTGGTAATAAATATAAATTAATATTTATTTATATAAATATAAATTAATATATAAATTCAATATAGCTCAATGTTTTTTAAGTAACAGTTATTCTTCTTTTTCCTTCTTCGTTCTTCTTATTTTTTTATAGTCCAGATGTCCATGGTAGCTGCGATCCATGTCGCTAATGACATTTTAAATAAAATATCGGCCTTCTGAAGCAAACATAGACACGTTATATATTTCTGAGAATAAAAAATTCTTAGAAAAAAAAGGAATCAGAATATGCAATAATATATAGGGTATTTCATTAAAAAAAACACATCTTGGGTTCAGTTTTATAGTTCCCGATGTTCAATTATTTTTTCTCATAGCCTATTGTAAAACATGCAAAAATCTATATCTTTTGTCTGAGGATTTTTTTTTATTTCAATAATAAACTCGTAATAACTTGTCAGATCGTGGAAAATCTGAATTTTTTTTATTTTTATCGATTTTTAAATGAAATATGCGACCTGCCAAAACAAAACAAACATGTTATATATTTTTGAAAAGGGAAAAATTCGAGGAATCGGAATTTCCAATAATACAATGTATAAAGATGTTATAATAATATAATGTATAAAGGCGTTCCATATAAAAAAAAAAAAACAACTTTGCTTCAATTTCATGGTTTCTGATGTTTCTTCTTGTCGCGTGTTTTAAAAATTTGTGCAATACACAAACTTTTGTCTCAAGAACTTTTTTCTAATTTCAATAATAAACTTGCAATAACTTATCAAATTATAAAAACTAACCCTGTACAAATCCGTCACAAAAATAAACCACCTATTTTTCTTTCGTCATATTAAAAAAATGTATATTTTTCTGTACAGATTTTTAAAATGCAAAGTTTTAATAAAACTTTCCGTAATAATATGCCTTCTTTTAATAAAAGAAGGCATTTCCACACGAATGGTTTTTATAAAAAAGTCCTAAGGAGCATATAAAAATATGAATTGGATAGGAATTATATACACTTTTAGTTAGAATACCCCATAGAATCCAAAAAATAATACAGGATGTTCAGTTTGAAATAAGCAAGTTAACATCTCCTTCCGGTATAATCAAAAGTCTGTCAAAATCTGTCAAAATATTTTGGTTAAATAGATGTGTTGAATTAACTTCGCCGAAAATATTACAGAATTTTAATATCCATAGTTTTAACAATATCGATAAAAGCCCACCGTTGTTGGACATGGTGTATACATTTATAAAGTTTTCCTTTAGACTTTGTGTTGGGGTCACTAATTTTCATGCAGACAATTTCTTCCTACTTCTATTTATGGTAGCTGTTTATTACTTTTATTTTTTTAATTTTTCCATTTACATTCAGTAAAGGTTCAGTGCTGTTGACCCGTTAATAGATAATTATTTTATAATTGGGAGTCATTTGTCTACCTAGACCATACATTTAGTTTCAATAACAACTATCTGTTAGATGTTACTCAATTTGGCTTTTAATGTTTTATTACCATTCTCGCAATGGTCGGCTAAAATTATTGTCGAGGCTTTATTTACGATTTATAGAAAAGTAATTTTGTTTTCATTATTGTGTCATTCCTTATATGTTTTCCTTTATATTTAAAGTTTCGGACTTTTTCAAGGATCAATTGAAGGTCGCCGTCTTTATCACCTTGACATTTTAGTTTTTAATTTTCTATCTCTGACAACTTTATTATTGACATCGTTTATTTGATGTTAGTTAATTAATCTTCTTGACTTTTTCGGATCTCTAAAATTTTCGGATCATACAGGATGTTATCCTGAGGAAGCGCTTTTACGAGTATTTTTTTACGAGAATAACTCCCCGTCATCGTCATTTCCCATCAGAAATGACAGATCCTGATTTCGCTCTTATCAGACCTCATCAGCATTATATACCTGATGGCGTATGACGAAGAACGGGCGTGTCGGCGTATATCCTAATCAAGAAAGCATACGGTGATGTTACCTAGGATGTAAGGCCCTTTAGTGTGCGTAAATGAGACTAGACTTGTTCCGGTATTCAACTCACCGGAGTATTTTCCAAAGGAAACTCTAACGGTAAGTCCGTCAAAAGCTCATGAGACGAAAATGTTTATCATTCACCGTTCATCCACATTCCGTATCGGAAACCACAGATCCGATTTCGATATTCGTCATTTGCCATCAAATATATCACACAGCTGAGATCTAATAAGAGTAATAAGGCAGAAATCTGTATTAATGGTTTCTAATGAGAAATGATGATCAACGATTCAAATTTTTATTAAGTACCTATGTATATATCTCGCAAAAAAAAGTAAATAGGCATGCTATGAAATAATAAACGTTATTAATATGATTGTGATATACTTAATAACACCGCCACACAAAAAACAGTTGTCTGAAATATACATGCGATATGCGGTTTCCGAAGTATTTTTTTCCGCTAAACACGAATACAATGTCAGAATTGCTTCATCACCCTTCAATCTTCAACCAAATGCAGAAGAATCTTCAGAAAAATGAAAAATTTTCCCTAATGAAATGTACTTTATCTGTGATATATAGTCCGAAGTAAAGTTTTTTCAGCAAAGTGCTGAAGACTTTTTCATTTTTTCTTTCTTCAGCATTTAGTTGAAGATTGAAGGGTGATGGAGCAACTCTGACACCGGATTCGTGTTTAGCAGGGAAGAAATCCTTCGGAGACTATATATCGCATGTACATTTCAGACGCTTTTTTGTGTTTTGGTGTAATTTACAAAACCTGTTGCTCTTGAAATAAATTTTAAAGTTATTAAATAGTTATTAAAAAGTTATTTACTTAGCATTGGAAATCGCCCTACTATTGAGTCATATCTGTAATACTAGCAGGTGTCATTAATAAGAGAAAAAGAAGGATCTGTCATAAAAAATTATTGATCAAAAAATACTTTTCTTACCCATCCTGATTAACGTTGTAGTACAAGTCTGCGGCATGCTTCTTAACGTGCTGAAGGGAAACATGGAAAATTCATCCCTTCCCGGAATTGAATTTCCATTTCCAGGTAGAGAAAATGGCAGGTGAATCAGATTGATAGCGAGACCGATGACTTGAGAAAGAAGTGACATTTCGAAAAACTGAACCTTTCTTAAACGTTTTTTTTTTGTAATACGGAGTGGGTCAACTTTCACCGTACATTCTGTGTTTATATGAATATGTGCAATAGTGGGATTGGAAATATTTTCTTTGATATAGTAACATATTTACGAGTAATCTTTACTCATTAACGGACATAACGCTTTAATACAAATATGCAACACATAGGTTTGTTTTAACATCATCAGAAAACTATCATCCACGATAAAGAGAATACACATTGTGTAAAATTGTGTAAAATTGTAAATTGTAAATTGTAAAAAAATGTAAAAAGTAAAATTTCGAACTACTGACTAACAATTTGGTGTCTCATCCAATCTTCCAATCCGTACCATATCAATTGCAATCCATCAGAATACGTTTCAGATGATAAATATATTGTTAGAGACATGCGTACTAGACAGTAAAATGAATGTAATGAATCATTGTTTCTTGGCGTCTGCTTGTATTCGAAATGAGAAATTGAGATTATTTGTGACTTGTAGTGAAAATTTTGAAGAGGTCTGAGATTTTCCTCAGAAAAGGCCTCCATTTTGATGTTTAATGAAGATATGTTAATTATGAATCAATTTTCATTTGAACACTAGTGCTTAATCAGCTAATTTCATATAAACAGTTGTGTTTGTAAAATTTTACACAGCTGTAAAAAATCTGGGCCTAAAACTCAACGAAAATAGATTCACAATATACTAAGATGCAATTAGTTACACTTTTAATTTCGAGTTGTAACACTGGGCCAAATATGTATTTTATGTATTTTAAATAAACCTAAATAAATAATACACGGCAAAAGTCAACTGAGACATCATAAATATAACATTGCAACTATTTCCCGTTTGTCAGCTACAAATTTCTGACCGTTTGTAACTGATCTCTTACCACACATGCGCATAAATAAAAATTCCAAACTGTCACTGATTCTTTGCTAAAACATAACTTATGTGTATTTTATTTGAGAACAATTCAGTTAAGTATGTAATGTAAATTAACTATAAAAATACTTAACAGGGAGAAATATAATTTCGAATCGTTGAAAAATATACATAAATAGTCATCAAATTAAATTTTAATTTCTAACTTACCATCCCGGTAATGAGGAATCAATTATTTCTCAATTTTTATTTAGAAATATTTGATGCAATATGTATGTATGTACAAAATAGGTCATTAAATAGTCCGGTCACTCGCGTTCTTTTCGTATTTATATTGAAATTATCAAGCATAACAATTCGAGGCAACTAATTATACCAGTAATTCATTAATGCAAAAAGCAAAAAGCAGTTCCATTCTACACTCATAGCAAGAACATTAAATTTCAAAGACACTAATACATATATACCATTGCAATTATGCAGTAAGAGCCAATATAGAATATCCTAATAAAAATTGTATTTTTATATTTAATATTTTTAATGTATTGAAGTATATATATGTTTATAGTGAAAAGTGAAATAATTTGAGCATTACAGATCAGTTTTCGGATTATCTTGGACCGAATTTTTAGTCAGTACTTAAACATAGGAAACAAGTGGAACAATTTGACTCCGTATTGGTCGAAACATATACTTGAGTGTTACTTAAGTATATGTATGTTTAAGTGACGACTATGAATTTCACCCCTAACAATCAAGTCCAGTATTTTTGTTGCAATAGCTGAGCCTGGATGAACGATTAATATCACAAGTAACAGTTTAGTAACTCACAGATAACTCAGATTTTTTACATTTATTTATTAATCAAGTGATACAATAATTCGTTTATAAGAACATTGCATAGAGATGATCCAATAAAGGCTTATATAGGGTGAGTTATTAGTGCGTATTTGGTCTACAAAATCATCGCTTCATAAGAAATGTAATATCTGAGGTTTTCTTCTTTTTTTGCCACATTTTAAAAGTATTCGCGAGTCTTCCCCTATTTAGACAAATATTGTTAAATAGAAAACCAGAAGTGAAGTAGTAAAACTGTAATGATTTCTGGAATCCTTTTAGTTAAATAGACGTATTGACTTTATTTGGCCGAAAATTTTACAGAATTTTAATATCCATAGTTTTGTGTTGGGGTCGCCAATTTTGTGATACAAAATTCAAAAATCCTATATTAACTGTTCAATTAATTATGCTCAAATCGATATTGTTTAATTCAAAATCCTTAAAATCTGAAGTATCCTACACGATGTGTAACTCTAAAGTCCATGACGCACATATAAGAAAAACAAGAACTGAAAAAATACAGGGTGTATTATATTACACGTACATTACAAAATCTATTCCCTGTAAATTTTGTAATATTTAAGAAACTAGCAAAAAAGTACACATAATACATTTTACTTATTACATTTTAGTATATTTTATGAAACAATGATTTTGCACACAAAATATGCACTAAAAACTATTTATTAAGTACATTAATTGATTTATTGTTTAGGACGTAGGAAATACAATATACTTTGAAAAGAAAAATCAGTAAATACCACTAATCCATTTTTAACATTTCTAATTTTGTTACTTGCTTTCAGAAACGATATTTCAGAATAATTAGCATTTTAATTAGCTCGTCAGAAGTATGTAACCGGTTGTAACTAATTATTATAATATCACTGTACAGTTTTTATTGTTACAGCAACAACGTTCCCATAAAAATTCGTTTCATTGAAATTTCATAATAATTATGACTATTAATGAAGTCATCCTTGCAAGATGATACATTATAGGTATGTTTACTCCTGGTAATCAAGACATCATATATCGATGATACCGAAATCGATATTTAAGGTATTAGGTACATATGTCTAATGTTTGCTACAATTTGAGTAGGTTTTGCCATGATTATCCTTTTACATTTCGGGATTTATGAAAACGAAAAGAAAAAATATATTTTACTGAATATGAACTAGATGCATTATTAACAGCCATAAGCTGGCAGGAATAGTTAAAGGTAACTAATATAAAACGTTTTAACAGAAATAAGTTTACCATTTACAATAACAAGGTGAAAAAATATATTTTAATGGTAAATTATAGTTAGATTACTATTGGTTAAATATTTTCAAGCGAGATAAATTAATATTAAATTTGTAGACTAGATATAGCAATGAGATAGCTATATAGAGAAATAGATCAGCAGGTACATATATAAATTACTTTTAAATATTTGTTACAAGAAGTGTGATAATTGGTTTCAATTATTATTCATTATTTCGTTTCTTTTCTTATGATAATTTTTAACGCATACATTTTTAAATTAGTGCTCGTAAATATTGTGTTTATTTTCAGCATAAAATATACTGTTTAAAACGAAAAGTCGCTATATGCAATTTCATCGATTAAGATACCCGTTTACCGAAGAAAACGTTCTATCTGACATTTTAAGAGGACATATTTTCAAAATGTCTATACATAAAGACATTACATAAAGGTATATACATACTTAAGTGTTTATTTGCTATTACAGTCCTCTATAATGTTAAATTACAGCTAGGTACTTCATATCTACATTGTGTATTTGTATATTGCAATTATACGTGGAAACTGATATTAATGCGTTTCTGTTTCTTAAAAATGTACCTGTTATTACTACCTACTATTGCTGTTTCTTAATAATAGCCTAATACATGTTGTTCTTCGAGGAAGTACAATGAAAGTCAGTTTTTGTTAATTCCATTTATTGTCAGATTTCCGTAGAACCGTATTATAGTTGTCAGTTTACTACTACTAAATGTTTTTGTGTTACTACTGAAAGAACTAGAGATAATAATTATTATTAGATAATACTAAAGTTAGTTTAGATTACATAGTAGTTAAATAAAATGGTATTACGTCAAAAGCTATTAAAAATGTATCAATTCCAATTAATATCCAGTGATGTAAAATTACCAAAGTAACATTAATAATAACAATAATAATTAGAATAGGTAGAATTTGCTATATTATAATCATATTTATCAGGGGCAGTAATACGGTATTTTTATTAAAAGATAAAAAACTGCAAAAAAAAACTTATATCCACTCAAAATAATCGAATACTAAATGACGACGAATAATGTTTGGCCATAGAGGCTTTAGATCAAGGAAAATATTCAAAATCCCACAGGACACATCAAGATCTTTTTGTAATAAAAATTAGCTCACTTCAAATAGTTTGAAACACTAAACAAAACTATCGTACATCACGCACAGTACCTATAAGAGTGTTCTTAACAGACAGCTGATTTACACTGAATATGCCATTTTTACACTAGTTTACATTCCCGGCACTTTTTTGAACAATATTAGAGTTAATTATGTAATTTATAATCGATGCGATGAACACTTATTCCTCTATCCGCTTAGACGTCAGGCCCGGTCACGCACTGTAGTTCCGGACAATGTCATTTTTTTATTTATATAAATGTGTGCGAAGCCACAGGCGCTTATATATTACCGGGGAGAACGAAAAAAATGATGGACCCGCTACTCGATTATTAATTTCAATGTTGTTTGCTCCAGTCAGATGAGGCGAAATATGCAACAATTGACTCATCGTACAGCGTAAGGTATCATTTTTACCTGTCATTCGTCTATTATTGTAGACCTGTCTTCAGACACCGTGCGTCCGTAATTCATATACAATGATGCTAAGTAATGCGCATGCAAAACCCAATTAAGGAAACTAATATGACATTGTACTGCGCTAATTTATGCTCATTAGAGTTCAGTACAGTAGAAGTCAGTACAGTTCAAGATATCTATTTGGGAACGTTATCACAAAAAGGTAATAGGTCGATTTTGTTTTTCAAGAAGATCTTCATTATATTAAAATCTTCACCGTGAGTGGCCTATTAAACAATTTTGGAGAATTATAAATGATATGGATCTGAAAATTTGTATCTGGAGGTTTTCGAGAACGCTCTACACATCTAAAATAATGGCGACTTTCTGTTAACTGTAACTCTCGCTCTAGAATGGTTAAAGCGATAGTTACACTGGGTACACTGTGCCATGGACAACAAACTAGATTTTAGGATTAGAGTTTATCTTGGAATAAATTATATTCAGCTATCAAATAAATTCAGCCGTACTTCAAAATTATGTATAGAGAGTAGGTCAAAAAACGAAGTGACCGATGTTATAAAATTCAGCAAGTTCTATTTAAAATGGCCTACTTAAAAAAAGGATGAACTTGTTCAAATTTAGTCCTCTTTACCTTCATTTTAACAAACCAAATTTGAAATAACTAGAGAACGGTGGGTGCATTTTGGGTACAATTGAATGTGAGTAAAGAAAGGAATCACAAGGAATCACAGAATATAGTACGTTCGGTTTAAAATAAGCAACTTAATAAAGGACAAACTTGTTCAATTTTTACCCTCCATTTTGAGCATCCTGTAGGTTTTTTCGTGCGTCCAGGATTATTGACAGTATATTCAATCTTTCATACTTACATGGTAAAAAAACTAACTATAAAATTTTGCGATTGTTAGTTATTAGTTTTTTCTACGGATTGCCAATTTCATTTCTTTTTTAATCGAAATATCTCAAAAACATTTCATTTTAGAGATAGACAGTGGTTATTAAAGTCATTTTAAATTAATGAGTAGAAACCAAATATGACATAAAAAATCTGTCATGCCATTTAAAATAACGACGTTAGTATTCATTTCCGGAATCTCCAGGTAATCGCCATTCCGGAGTGCCAGGTAATCGCCATTTCAGATGACCATCCCCCGAAAACCCCCAGATACAAATTTTCAGCTCCATATCATTTGTAGTACTCCCAAAACATTTAATAGACCACCAAATCGGACTTTAGATTACTATGAAAACAAAAACAAATAACTACAAACATTCATACATACATACATGCATACACATATACATAGGTACATACATTCATACATACATATGTACATTGCATTTTGACGTACACCCAGAACAACTTTGCCCGGGAATTGCTCACAAAAGGTATAAGAGATACCCACAACAACAACAGACTGTACTCCTCGAAGCGTTCAAGCTTACAGCTACAAAAAGAAATGAGCACAAGTTCAAGTCTTATCTAGTGCAGCCAAAGGCAAAGCTGTTGTTGGTGCACTTTTGTGTTATTCTGAAAGGTCTAGAGAAATTTAATTCGTGCTTCGAAAGTTTTATCACACATTTAGTTATACAGAGAGCGGCAAACGTACTGCACAAATTCAATAAAACCGAAACAGATCAAATTTTAATTACCAAAATGAATATTTTGACGGCCATCTTCTTTCGATCGGCAACAGTTTTCGAATAAGTAATCTCTTTATTTTTTCCAATTAGCAATCCCCAATTTTTGGTGTATGCTTTGGTAAATCTAGTATTATTTAACACGACTGCATAACAATTTTGCCTCATTGAATTTTAGAGAAGATTCAAAATGTCAGGAGAGACAATTTTTGTATTACTAAAAGTTTACTGGAGTGGGTACTGGAACCTTCGACGTAGAAACAAAAAAACTGGACGTTTTCCACGAAACACCCGAACTATTAGATTTTTCTCGACGCGCGTTTCGCCAACTAAGTTGGCATCTTCAGGAGAAGATTAAAACTAAATTCTAACCTACACACTTGCACAATTTATACAATTTGTTGCCACAGTTCACTGAACCGTAACATCTGTCTTTGTTTATCAGAACAAACAATGGACTGGTGGGTATCGGACCATTGTCCTTATTTATTCTACTGTTACACTTAATGATTTCTAAACTTTCAAAAGCATCCAACTATCTACTGTTTGTTACATTTCTAATTAATTTTAAATTATTTATCTCTTCTATGGTTGTTGTCAAAAGCGTGTTGGGCAACACGAGATTTTTCCGTTCTGCCATATTTCATATGAGCCATGTGTTCTTTAAATCTAGTCAAAATAGATCTTTTTGTTTGCCCAATATACTTTTGATCACAGACCACAACTTATTTCGTATATTCCTGACTTTTCGTTATTGTCGATTTTATCTTTGGGTTGCCCAAAACTGTCTGTAGTTTATTTTTAGAATTATAAAAAAGTTTACTGTAATATAAAAAATAAAATGCAAGATAAGGTTAACTTGTTCTCAAATTGCCAACCACTGAAGGGCTTTCTCCTTAATTTGTCTAATTTCGCATCGTATTATTATGTTCTTTTAAATCATCTTAAGTTTTTAAGGTGTCTATTGGTATAGACTTTTTGCCTATTGGCTCTCTTCTACGATCCAGCGCCCAAAAAAAGTTTCACTCAAGTAATCTCGTGCCGTGGTGCTCTGCTCGTCTTGCTGAAACCAGACAGCAGTGTTTGGTAAATTGTGTTCATTTTCATCAAAGTTTAAATATTTTGCTTGTTTCTGGTTTATTGAATTTATTTTACAACTCTCTGTATGTCATTTTATTATGAAACGCTATAATATTTTTTTATTGATAAATAAAACAAACTACAAAAGTAAATAAATATATACATAGGTAGCAATAATACATATTCGATAGAATATGTTAAACTGACAATTTTTAATGAAAAACTGCGTTGGTTATTTTACATGTATTGATAGATATTGTTTTTACTAATCATAAAACTATCTACTAGCAGCTTGTTATAGATGTTACCTCGATTTTAGATCACTTCCTAATAAAAATTTTATAAGAAGTTGACTAATATAGAATGTTTCGCCTTCGTTCAGGGACACATATTGATGCCAATATCAACTTATTTTTAAGATGTAAAGTAACTCAATTGATTATTTCGTTTACGTAAAAACCTTTTACTTACGCAACCGTATAAGATAATACCTAACATTCCATTAAGCTAAACACGTTTGTACATTATAAAACTAATTATTAGTTCTCCAGCTTTAAACGTCTATTTGTTTCAGGACAAACTACTGAGTAAATTAGAAGAAAGCGAACCTGAACTAGCTGCATGCCAGGAAGAAGAGGTATGATTTTTTTTTAGAATTCATAAAAAATTATTATAAAAAATACTGGGTGGCTCAAGTTCCATGGTATACCTCCCTTTTTTCTTTATTTATTGAGCCAATGTTTATTAATTTTTTTAGCATCTTATATCTATAACAAAGGACCCCCGCACATTCTTTATGGAAATTTGGTTTAGGTTAAATTCGCTCTATTTTAAATATGTTGTAGTCCTTGTAATGCTGATAAAATGTCATAATAGTAGGGAAGACCGGGACTAGTTGACTGGTTGAGCTATGTATTAACACCCGTCTTCCCACATGTGCAGGGTCCGAACAAATACTGTAACAGGGCCGGACTCGTAATCCGTATGTAAAATAAAAAGGAAAAAGTAAGTGTTTTTTTGGACGTTGCTGAGTTTAGAGGGTTATGGAAATTCAGGGAAGACCGGTTTTTAATGCAGAGTTATTTTATTATAATGTTTTGTTAATTTTAGAGGAAATATTTTTTTTTTTTCGGGGGTTTCATTTTATTTTATTTCTTTTTTTGTTTTAGTAATGAGGTACTAATGGAATATCGGAGAATATTGGAAAAAGGGAAAGTGAAAGTGTGACAAAGTTCCACACCAGGCTTTCTTTGCACAAATTCCCTTTTCTAACGTACCATGTATATATATGGATCTAATGTTTTTCTATTATAAAATTTTAAAATTTTTTAAAATCCTTGAATTTTCTATATTTTTTTGTCTATTCACAAATGGTAACAACTGTGCTATTATTACAAAAATCCACAAAGAATCGGGTAATATCTAAGTACAGTACACGAATGCACGAGTGACTAGCTCGAGACAAAAAATTGTTTTCAATGCGGCGATCGACCCGTTTACACCGCCGCGCCGGCAAGTAGAACACTATCAGAATAGCTCACCGTCTTACGAAGAAAGTGTGTTACGATGTCCCGGGTTCCCCCCGAAGAATTCGTTCAGGATAGCATTCTATGAAGCTAGAAGAAGAAATATGCGATTAAAAAATACGGTTTATACTATAATTATCATAGAGTTGTTTAGTGCCGGCTCTGCGTGACAGCATACTTTCCCAGACCCTAGTTATCATTAATCACGTGCTACAGACAGGCATATATATTAGGGATCACGTGGCTCATCAAGCACATACAGCATGTTCTTTCACATCAGTTGAGCTAGTCAGCAGTCAGTAGCCATTACCAAATAAATATAGTAAACTGATCCACTTAAACAAAATCTACTTAATTTTATACTTCCATATTCTCGACTCTCAACTGACTATTACATTATATTACATATGTATAGCTTGAAAGCCCCACCATAGCCACTAGCCACCACTTATCAAACGTTAAACTGCGACTGTCTATCTTTATCTTCGATCATGTAAATTATTCATTTCTTGATTTGTTGGTTGGATGATGAAGATCGTTATAGCAAATAAGTTTCAAACAAAATGTGTAATAAAATCATGTAACCCCTCTCAACTTCCAAAAATATTGAAAACGATTTGCAACATTTTGCATATTTGCTCTTAACCATCAAACAAAAATGAAACCTTTTGGTAATTGTCATTCCTTTCATTTTTTCCAAAATTCCAAAATCCATTTCTTTTTGAAAATTAGAATTTTAAAATGTTTACTTCATACATTTATTTCTTATCTGAAATTTTAGAATGGATGGGATAAAAAATAGAAAAAATAAATATAATTAAATATATAAAAAGTATTAATAAATATTAATTTGTCATAAAAAAAAATAAACTAGTGTTTTGAAAGCTTTTCCCAATCTATTCTAGATGAGTAGGTATACTGTCAATATGCGAGTGAATATAATATAATTTTTTAAAAATAATAATAATAATAAACCTGCAAACCGGACCATACTTCACATCCAAAAAACATTTGTCCAATTATTTTTCAAGGGTCTTTTCATTTTTGGAATCACATTATTGCCTTCAAAAGAGAACTATTTAATTAACTACATATATGTACATAGACAGGAATTCTTCTTGAACTCTATTTTCTTTTTTTATTAGAATCGAATAGCTATTATTTAAACGAACAATAAGAAACCATTAATCATATTCGACTAACACCTGTATAATATTACCTAATAATGAGACCTTCATACGTCGATGCTCAAGCACTGAATGCTCAACTATGTGACAATTACGACATATTGTCATATCCTCTCTGATTGCAAGTCGTCATTTTCCAGCTAATTATCCTTGCATCTGTATTATTGGAAATATGGGTGGAATTTTCAGAAAGAAAATAACGAACAATAAAACACAAAATATAGACAAGAGCATTTAATTTCTGAAGTACACCTGTAGAAGTCAACATTTGAAGCAGTACAAAAATCATCATATGGTTATTATTACTTAAATTATAACGCCTTGGTTATTTTTGTTTCAAACATTTGGGCAACTAAATGAAATTTTCAAAACTTGTGAATGTAACAAATTATACAGTGTGTCAGCCAAATGGAACAAATTAAATATCACTGTAGGCACCTCTCAATGAAATGTCAAAACACGTCTAACAATTTTAATTCTTGCGGATATTTTTAGAATATTGGTTGCAAAAATGAATCACATGACATTCAAAAAGATATTCAGCGCTGTACTTAGTTTTTAAAATTTTCTCCTAAATGAACCAGATTTTTTTTAAACTTTTGTTTTCATAGATATAAAAAATATGTTTAATAAAATTATTTTTAATTCAGAAGTTCTAATATAGCTAGTGCAAAAAACAAAATTATAATAGGGAGTAATAACAAAAAGTAATTGTTTTTTTCTGATCAATGTGAATTTGAAAGTTAGATTTATGCAACAAAAATATAACAAATGATGCATTTCTCACGTTCATTTGACAACAATTACCGAATACAATGAAATGTGCCTAAAATTTTAGTAAATGAACTAGTATCAGAAATAGAAGATAAATGGAGGTTTAATTTTATTAAACATTGATGACTGTATAAGAGCATCTTTATTAAATTTAACCGAAATATGATTACATCTGCTAAATGAATAAATAATAAAGGGGCATTTGACAATAAATGGAATACATAAATGACAGAAGCTAGAAAAATAAGTACCTAACTGCAAATTAATAGATGATTTTATTTTATTTATTTAGGAAGTTATTATTATGTAATACACATATAATATACTTATAGCGTTTAATTCAAAGTAACAACGTTATTTCCACCCGTAGTATATATTTTATTTGTTATCTTAGTAATATCTTCGATAAACCTAAATATGAAAAGACTTTCTATATCTAATTGTAAGTATACTTTGTGTGGTTAAGAATAACAGCAACCTTTATTTTCTTCACTAATTTCTACTTTTTATATTAATTGCCCTAACTTCAATATTATAAAAAAAAATGCAAGAAATTATGGCTCTCAACTAATATGTCTACGCAACATAGAATTTGAATATAATATAACAAATAAACTGACACGGCTAGATTGATCTATCTGAAGAATAATTACTGAGGTAAATTTGAAAGTGAACTGTAAAGTGTTTGTAACGAAAGGTTTGATTAAGAATAATCAACGTACATAAACTAATAAACGATAAATTTAATAAAAATAATCGCCGTAAGTTGAGGGACATTTGTATATGTCAAGTCAGGCAATAGTGACTTATTTATTTCATATATTATTGTTAAAATACTTTTTTTTTCTTTCAGTGTGTAATCTGTATAAACGCCAAGGCCACAATGCAGACTGCTCCATGTGGACACCAAGTTGTGTGCAGAAAATGTTTCGTGAAAACTATACAGATTGCAGTTTCACAACGGTTACTGCCCTTAAGGTGTGTTATTTGTAGGGCGAAAATACTTCGA
The DNA here is from genome assembly GCA_029963805.1 of Aromia moschata. Classification (NCBI taxonomy): domain Eukaryota; kingdom Metazoa; phylum Arthropoda; class Insecta; order Coleoptera; family Cerambycidae; genus Aromia; species Aromia moschata. The sequence continues at coordinate 573,594 of JAPWTK010000012.1, forward strand.
CTTAAGGTAAGATAATAAGGAGTCATAATGTATGTCTCAAAAGTTTTCGGGAAAAATTCCAATAAAATTAATTTATAGTAAACATGATCCGATCAAGTTGCCATTGGAAACAACATTTAGTAAATTGTTCGAAGTTTAATATGACATATCATTTTTGTAAATAAAGGTGAATACAATGTCGTTCAAGCTGAAGTTGATCTTCGTAGATGTATTTATCATTTGGTGGGGCAAGTACCTAAACGTATATTGTTAGGATCTAGAGAGATCTATATTTCAGTTTCGACAATCTATCAGACGATAAAAGATTGCCAGGGGAATATCCCTTGTATCCATTTACCCAAAGTTTCAAGCCGGCTTAATGAGCGAAGGTTGATTGAAAGGGCAAAAAACACATTGGGAATGTCAACGCATAATTTATCTCGAAGATACCATATTTCACGTTCGACTGTTACTCAAACAATAGTCAGATATAATCTAAATAATCCAGTCTGTGAGCCGGGGAATTAATCCAACTAAATGAGTTTGGTGTAGTTACACGAATTCAAAAAATTTTGTTTGCATCATGTTCTATGAACCTCTAAGGTCATTCGTGACTATCAACCAACTTGGCAAACCCCCTCAGACCACCCCTATACTATAAAACACACCCATTCTCACCCTCATTCTTAGAGTGGTATTTAATTTTTGAAAAAAATGACAATTAAGCATCGAAAGTAGGTTCTAGTCGGTTTTTGGTCGCTGATCATGAATCCGATGTTATTTTCACGGAAAATTCATACCACAGCCGGGAAAACTGGAAAATTGGGTCACTTTTGCGGAATTGTAATCATTGTTCACGCGATTTGCGTTTTTTACATCATAAAGATATCCAGCAGCGTATCATGATAACGAATAACGAAAAATCATGTAAATTTCTGAAAACTAAAATTTCCGGAAAACCTAAAAAGACAATTTTTCAATTTTATGAAAATGATCGTGCGTTAAGTCGCAATTGGGGTTTCTTGGGGTGCTGATCATGAATCCGATGTCACTTTCCCGGAAAAGTCATACCACGGCCGGGAAAACTGGAAAATTGGGTCACTTTTACGAAAATTGAATCATTGTTCAAGCGATTTGCGTTTTTACGCCATAAAGATATCCAGCAGCGTATAATCATAACGCATAACGAAAAAACCATTTAAATTTTCTGGAAAACTATGACCATTTTCCGGAAAACCTGGAGACAATTTTTCAATTTTATAAAAATGATCGTGTGATAAGTCGCTATAGTGGTTTTTTTGGAGCGCTGATCATGAATCCGATGTCATTTTCCCGGAAAAATTCATGCCACGGCCGGGAAAACTGGAAAATTGTGTCACTTTTGCGAAAATTGAATCATTGCTCGCGCGATTTGCGTTTTTTACGTCATAAAGATATCCAGTAGCGTATAATGATAACGCATAACGAAAAACCATTTAAATTTTCTGGAAAATTATGAACATTTTCCGGAAAACCTGGAAAGACAACTTTTCAATTTTATCGAAATGATTGTGTAATATGTCGCTATTGGGATTTTTTGCGGCGCTGATTGAGAACGTGATGTCATAAATTGCTGAAATTAACATCATAATCATAACATAGTATAAAACAAAGTCGCTTCCCGCTGTCTGTCCCTACCTATGTATGCTTAGATCTTTAACACTACGCAACGGATTTTGATGCCGTTTTTTTTAATAGATAGAGTGATTTAAGAGGAAGGTTTATATGTATAATACATGCATAATATAGTAGAGAAACACTGATAATTTTAGAGGTTTCTAATATGATGTCGTAAACCATGCGAAGCCGGGGCGGGTCGCTAGTGCAATTAATGATAAAATGAAGGTATTTCAAAAAAGTTTGAATTTGAAAATGTGAAAGCATGAATTATTCCGGAAAGTGACATCGGATTCATGATCAGCGCCCCAAGAAACCCCAATAGTGATTTATCACACGATCATTTTCATAAAATTGAAAAATTTTCTCTCCAGGTTTTCCGGATAATTTTCATAGTTTTCCAGAAAATTTACATGATTTTTTCATTATTCGTTATCATTATACCCTGCTGGATATCTTTAAGACGTAAAAAAACGCAAATCGCGTGAACAATGATTAAATCCGCAAAAGTGACCCAATTTTCCAGTTTTCCCGGCCGTGGCATTAATTTTCCGGGAAAATGACATCGGATTCATGATCAGCGACCCAAACAACCTCCTAGAACCCACTTTCGATGCTTAATTGTCATTTTTTTCAAAAATTAAATACCACTCTAAAAATGAATTTGAGAATGGGGTGTGTTTTATAGTATAGGGGTGGTCTGAAGGGGTTTGCCAAGTTGGTTGATAGTCATGAATGACCTTAGAGGTTCATAGAACATGATGCAAAAAAAAATTTAATTCGAGTAGGTGCGCCAAACTTAGTTAGTCTCCCAGCTCACAGACTGGACTAAAATTATCTTAAAAAAGAAAAGCTCCAAAATACACCGCCGCTCAGTTAAAAAAGAATTCCCAGGTTTTGCCGTGCTTTGAGACGCATTCATTATCATGAAAAAGTTATCGTTATGGGTGATGAAAAATATTTCACTTTATCCAACTCGAAAATCAAAGGTAATTATGGTTTCTATACGGACAATGTACAAGACAAAGTTAAATTCAAAGGCAAAGTTAAGTTTGAAGACAAAATTTTGATGTGGTGTGCCATATCAGAGGCTGGTGTTTCACTACCGCATGTTGGACGTGTTCGAGGTGACGCCATCAATGCAGCAAACATTCGAAAACACACATCATTCCACCGACCAAATAATGCTCTGGCCTGACTTAGCCTTGTGTCATTACACCAGAAGAAAAAGAGACTGGTTAGCCACAAACGGCATCAATTTTGTTCCGAAGACAGATCACCCTCCAAGTGTTTCTCAGGCGAGGCCCATTCAGGAATTTTGGTGTAATTTGAGTAAAAAGGTATGTGATGGGGATTGGGAATTCCAAAATGAGGAGCAGTTAAGATACAGAATATTTCAGAAAATTCGGGAAGCTGACGTACGGAAAACTACTCCAAAGTACGGGAAGCTAAGTCCAAAGATTGATGGGCCATGTAAGAATCAAATTACATGCCAAGAAAAGCATGGGCCTTTATCCGTCATATAAATGTTATGTTTAGCTGAATTAAGACTGTATAAGAATAATATTGTTGTGAAAATGTAAAACATTAAAAATAAAAAAAATTACACCTTTTTCGGAAACTTTTGAGACATAAGTTATTAATTGTTGTAACAAATAATACAAAATACATAATACAGAAAAATGTCTACGTCTGCAAGCTGTTCAGATTAATAAAGATTTTTTCATTATTTTTTCCATATATCCTGGCTATCTTCAATATTTTGTTTTCTGTTGTCCTGTTACTGAAATAGCTAATTATAAGCTATTTTTTCAAATATCATCCTATGTGTTTTAAGTTAGCCCATTATTCTGCTTACAGCGACATACAATATAAAATATTCATGAGATTTAGTAAGAAATAAAATACATGTATGTCGAAAATTTTCATCTTTGCATAATTTGCTTCCATTGGTGAGTTGCTCAAATACAACAAATAATTTAACTTAACGTCGACTATCAATATAAAATGAGCTCATAGCCACCATGAAGACTGACTTGTCTGAATCTCATTAATCGCATCTAATTCAGAACGTCTACCATTATTTTTAATACACGGTTCTACTCTAATAATATTTCCTTACATTCACAAACACTTCACCTCTTCTTATTGCTCTAGTAATTTGAGGTCTTAGATCGATTGCATTATTTAGTTGTACCTCAATAGATCTACCTTTGTACCAGACCATCCTATTTGGGTTTTTTTGTTTTTTTGTTGATTTTCATTAGTTTTGTTTAATACTCGACTTCCATTCCAAAGTGAAGATGTGCCTCATCTAGCTAAAATCAGAAGTTGAAATAATTTCTCTTTGCAGCAGCAATATTCAATCTTTATTAACCTAGATGATGAATAATGAACTTCAACATAATGAGGTTCATCTTACTAGTGACATTTGAATCAATACAATTCATGTTATTTTAGTTTTCTCAACTTTTTTAGACGGGGCCTATTCTTCCCACGTCAGCCAGTGGTTATTCGATGGCATCTCGATCCTCATCGGTACCACAGTCGGACAGTCTGTATAGCGTCAGTAGCGGAGGATCTTCAATATCTTCCACATCATGTTCTTCCGATGGTAGTAAAGGTAACGATCACAGACCAACTAGACCAAACACGGCCGGAAAACCATTGTTCTTCTTGTCTTTTTTCTTGTTTATTTTGTTTTTTAACAATTTTTTGAAATTGATTAAAAAGCCCATTGCCCAAACATCATTCTGATTTAGAATGAACAAGAAAGTTTGCCACTGTCAAATTCAACAAACGAGCAGGCTAAAGAATTTGATCAAGTCTTTACCCAATCTTTGGATTAATGATTTCTAACAATGTGGGCATTGTGTGGCGGGGCACCGTTTTGTGATAGTCAATACGGCTTTGCCGTCCTAAAGATAATTGTTCCAAATCCATTTGTTCCAAATTTCATTTCCTAGATATTTTTCCAAGTTTTTGGCGCATTTTCTTTATTAAATAAATAATGTATTGAATGGACCGATAACTGCGCCTATCTGAATATTCTTGTCGATAGGCGCGTGTCGCTGCCGAAGCATTTCGTCCACATTGGCCAAAAAGGATCAGAATAGCAAATTGTTCGCTTTTATTTAACATCTTGAAAACAAACACTTACTAAATACCCATTTTTCAACACCAATTAACTCCAATAATACAGCTAGAAATTAATGACAATACAATTGTCATTAATTTTCCCTTTAATTTAAAAAAAAAAAACACGTGTTTTCCACAAAACACCGAACTACTACACTTTTCTCGACGCGCGTTTCGCCAGGAGAAGAATAAAACTGGTTTTAATCTTCTCCTGAAGATGCCAACTTGATTGGCGAAACGCGCGTCGAGAAAAGTGTAGTAGTTCGGTGTTTCGTGGAAAACGTCCAGTTTTTTGTTTCTACGCCGAAGGTTCCAGTACCCACTCCAGGTTCCCTTTAATTTAACAAACAAGCATTTTACCGGTGACAGCTCAATACTGTCATGGCATACTATTACAAAAAATTATTTTTTCTACGACCGCTATGAAAAACAGCATTTTTCTCACACTTTACACAACTACAAAGTTATGTATTGTTCATACCCGTGAGAAATCATTTCTCACAGTTCATTTCCCAAACCTGTACATTTTAAATGGGGAATCGTCGACATCAAAATGAACGTAGTTGGCTGCTAGCGCTTCTGTTTTACAGTAATTATTGAAAATAATTGTTTGATCTGTCAAATTGTAAATATCGATTTATTTATAAGTAAAATAAAGTGCTTTAAATCAAATATAATTAAAAGCAAAATTTTAAAAATCAATAATGTATTCAATGTATTTCAAATAAATAATGTATCATCGTTTTTTTTAAATATAGTTATATAAAAATAAATGCATGTAGTAAATTTCTTTCTACATTTTTATAAAAAAAAATGTGCAGTCGTAGAAAAAGTATAGTGTGCAACATGTGCAAAAAATGCAATTTCTCACTCGTTTGAATTGCGCCACTAGCCTACGACTCGTGTCGCAACTTTTTCAAACTCGTGAGAAATTAGTTATTTTCTGCATTTGTTGCACAATATACTATTTCTCACTCAGAACAGTGGAGTTTTCGCGTCACAATATTAATGAACTAATTATTTGGGTTTTATATTTTATTTCGATAATTTATTATCGAAATGCAACAATTAATACGTCGTTGGATTTGTCTCGAAAAGATTAATTTTATGCAGTTATGGAAGTGGCATAATATGCGGATTTGAGTTGTTTAAGTTATGATAAAAAAATGCGAACTTTAATCGATACTGGACGGTGACATGACATTAATAACATTTGTAAGTTTCATTTTTCCAACCTCATTCTTGATTAGAAGAATCATATTTGGGCAATGATTGTTCTTTTAATCAATTTCAAGTAATTAATAAAAAAAATTCAAAAAAATCAACAAAAAAACAATCGTTTTCACTAAACATGACCTGCAGATTCCAAATATGTAAAACTATACGGGGTGTCTTGTTTAAAAATCAAAAGTTGCATGCATTTACTGTGAAACCGGAAGTTGCACAAATATGCTATGTAGATCATTAATTGGCATTTATACCATATATGATATACACAAAATTTTATTAAAATATCTTTAAAATTAAAAAAAAAATTACAGCCCGAAAGTGATTCCGTTGACACCCGGTATATGCATTGACGATACCGGTCAATTATCGACGCCGCACGAATCCCACTTTGCCAGAGTGAATTAAAGAATGTAGTGAAAATCAGGCAGACACGTGCACGTTTAGAAAATAAGATTACATAGGAAACGAAAGTTTTATAAGCTCAGTAAAGAAATTTGGAGTTCTATCTGCCAATATACATAATAAATATTTACAAAAAATGGAATTGCGAAAGGTTCATAATTACGTACAAAAAGTACCCGGAAATTTGGAATTAAATGAACCGCTTAAAAGGAATCTGTAAAAATTTTTTTTTGTTCAGGTTGGTAGCACCTTCCTTAATTACCAAGCCTGTTTAGAGCGCGATCTGTCACTCAGTGTGTTTACAGCAGCTGTTAGTAACAGACGACCTCGAGTGTGCTCGGTGAATTGTACACTGGAAACAATAGTGGAACAACGCGTTTGTTTAAAATTTTGTGCTGCAAACGAAATTTCGTGTGCCGATTCATTGAAAATGTTAAATAAGGCCTTTGATGATTCGTGTATGTCCAAAACACAGGTTTACGAGTGGTATTAGGAGTTCAAAGCAGGCCGTGAAATCTCGTAATATAAGATTTGCCTCGCTCCGTTCGGCCATCGATCTCGACGACACCCGATAACATCGACAAAATCAAAACATTAGTGCTTGAAAATCGCCACATGAGTGTTAGAAAGTTGGCTCAAGAGTGTGATATATCGACAATGTCAGCTCATGGTATTTTGAGTGATATTTTGGGCATGACACGTCGCTGCGAAATTTAACTGTAGGCTCTCATTTGAATTGACCTTGAAGTGACCTCTAATTGACAGCGAACGATTCAACAAAGCCTGAAGTCGAATTAAGAAACGCCAAAAACGTATTTATCTATTTTTCTGGATTTCTTTTTTAACTTTTTTTTCAAGTTGACTTTCAAATGACCTTGAACTTGATGTTATCCAGGTTAATGGACATCGGGTTCGGAATCAGCGGTCCCAAAAACCCCAGGATACCCTGGTCTTGTGAGCAAGCTTGGATATTTTGCATTCATATTTCCCGCAAACGAATAAATATTAAAACCACCTTCGCCACTCCCCTAAGGGGGGGTAAATAGGGAAAAAATGATAAATGAGGTCGGATACAGTTAAAAGGGAGTTAGTGTAGTAGTGTAGTATTTTATCAAGCAAATATAAGTTTGAAAGCGATATATCTCCCCAAGAACGCTGTTAGCAAGTGATGGTATATCCAGGAGTAAGGGGGGTGGGGGGATTGGGGGTAGAAAATGTCCGTTTAGGGTAAAATCGATTTATTATTAGACATAAAAAAATGTTTTAATGTTAATTTAATTTAATGTCTAATTTTTTCATCCAAAAATAATTTGGGGCAAAAAACCGACCAAACCAACCCTACTTCTTTAGTAAACAGGGTGATGAGAGGCTTTTGTCTTCATAAGCAGAAAAATAAATGTAGAAATAGTGGTTACTCAGTCACTTACTTTTTCTAGGTTCTATGTGTTGTGGAGGCCACTGCCTAGGAGCATACCCTAGGCAACCAACTACGGGGGCCATACGCAGATCACAACAGCACGCCATGAAGATGAGGTTGCAGGATTATTGCAGGCCGTCAGAAAAGAACCACGTCAATCGGCTACCGCCCATCAGAGAATTACCCGGACAGAGTCCTCTTCATAACACCCCTCCCGCGTCCACAAGGATAAGGTTATTTATTTGATGAATTTTTATTACTATAAGTTATATGTATAAATAAGTTATATGTTTAAAAAAAAAATAAAGGGGTGAGTTCGTGAGAATTCCCACTCCCCTTTTCTCCGTTATTTTTAGAGCTATCAAAAAATGTATGACCAAATGTGTGAACTTCACCAATAATAAACAACTTAATGTCTAAAGTAAGGGATTATAGCAGTTATTTTGTTCTCAGAACGGGTAAAGTCTGTAAAAGGTCATTTTTTTCCATTTTAAGTGTCATACCGTCAAAGGGTACCGTGTAAAGTGATACCGCAGAAAAGGTTTGTTTAGAAGATATAAGGCCTTTTAAACACTAACAGAACGTCAGAGGTATTGCCAGAGTTATTTGTTTTGAAAACAAGCGAACAAGGAGAACCAATCCGAGCCACTTATTTTCTGATGTAAGGAGAACAGATACAGGAAGGGGATTTCTGTTTTATCTTGCAGGGTTTATATCGGTTTGCTCCTTCACACATGTTTGTCTTCAAATGAACTAGATATACTACAGATAAAAACTACAAAATCATTGTTAATGCCAAAAGCTAGGTTGTTTAATGAATTTGAAGCTGCATTTCCTCGATTCTCATCTTGATAAATTTCTAGAAATCTTTGGAAATTTTAGTAGAGGAGCATGAGGAAAGATTTCACCAGGACATAAAAGAGGTTAAGGTAAAGGGTTTTCCAATAAGGGCGGGTGGATGTTGAAATGGAATAAAACAAGCTATGTGTGAGGTTTTAGCGAAATTCTTTTTAATTCGAAACACCCATGTATGCCATTATGTATAGAATATGACATCGTTCAAATGTCCGCCGCGGCTTCTCACGATGTTGGCAGATTGTTTACCGAACCAGTCGTCTCGAATTTGGCCACCAAACGTTGGAGAGTCGACTTTGAAGGGCCATCGCGCCTGCCGTAAAATGGGCGCAACGCGCGCAACGATTTCACTAACGAACGTTCATTTTGATAATAAAGTTTTGTCATTTGGACGTAATACATATAATTTAATAATCAAATATGTAAACAACATATTTGACAGACGCTGCCAAAACAACACGATCGCCACAGTCTGTCAACATCGGCCCGTCCCTATTGGAAAACCCTTTATCAAGGAAGATGAGACGTTAATATGATGACAAAGGTGTTGGAAAGAGAAACTAAGAAAAAAGTAGGTCATCTGAAGACGCATGTGCGAAAGTGCAAACCGATATAAACTCTACTGATAAAACAGAAACGTTCTTCTTGAAGACCTGTTCCTGTTACACCCGAAAATGTCTCCAACCTGGTTCATTTGGTTCTGAAAAAGAAATAACTAGAAGAACTCTTACTTTTAACATTTTGTTAATATTTCAAAGGTCTTTCAAAAAATCTTCCAAACAAACCGTTTCTATGACAATAGTATTCATCCTTTGATAACAAAATAACAACTGAAAACAGAATAACAGTTATGACCCTTGTTTTTGGACATCAAGTTAGTTAGATCATAGTCGATAAATTTATTTGGCCTGTTTATATCACTTTATTCTGCTTGGCATACCCACTTCCATAGCTCGTAGCAGTTGAAAAGTTGGAAAAACGTGGTTTGGCCAGTTTTTTCTTATTTTGGATTCATGTTCAGGAGGTCAAAATACAAAATAATAACATGCTCGCAACCCCAGCACAGACTATTTTTGTGGGTGTGCGTTACCATTACCTGCAAATTCTGTGATATTGCCCTTTGTCTTCTTAGGTGTGCTCAAAAGATTGTCACACAACTAGAGCTGCCTCTTCTCAAACCAAAGGGATACAAATACGAAAAGTTACCTCAGGACGAAGAGGACGAGACTGCAGTTAAAGACATGACGCCAGAAAGGGAAAAAAGATGGTGGTCGGACAAAAAAAGAGACAGAACAAAGAGCGAAGAAAGGATAGACAACAAGAAGAACGAAATAGCAGAGAAACAGATGGAATTGAAAGAGAAACTCATAGCGAAAGCGGACAAACAGAGAGAGAAAAATAAGAAAACTGTAAATGAGGAAAGGCTGTAAAATTTCTTTATTTAATAATCAAAATTGTTTTTTTGTACGTTAGACAACTAGAACTGGTCTAGTCAATTAGTATTCAGTCAATACTAAAACTGTCAAATAACTCAAACAATTTAAATATGTGAATCATTTTGTATCCCTTTATTACTGATACAAAAAAATAATATGTTGACGTTTTATATTCATCACAAAGTTCTTGTAAGTACATTTAAACCGTATAGTGCGTCCAAAAAAACAGTAGATTTGTTATTTCTTTAATTTAAAGTGATATAGTATGAAATTAATAGTTTGGCAATGTTGACAATAGTGACACATACTTTAGCTTATGTATTTATTATCACGTTTTTTCACTAAAAACATATTTATCCTCATTTATATTTTGTAAAATACGAATAACTCTGAACTACTTAGAGTTTAAGTTGTTATCATGGTGGACTATCTGACAGTCTAATAAACTTTTAGCTTGTAGCATTCTAAACGGTAAGCATTCCAAGAATTTTAGGTCGGTTTTTTATCGTCCTTAGTTTGTGACTGAATATTTACATTATACTTACGTATATACAGGGTTATTGGTAATTCGACCGATTCCCTTTAGTAATGATTAAAGACAGGATCAGTTTTGTGCAGAACTAACGGTACAGGGTGGGCTTAGGGAACCAATCAGTGTTGTGCAGGGGAAATAGATACAAGGCCCCGAGTACAGGCCCGGTATTTTTTAGTCCCATATAAAGCATATACCATTTCACAGTCTTATCGCCTAGTTAATTAATCGGTTTTAACCGAGTGTAAAAATAACTCTAACTTTAATTAAGAAGTGGCTGGACGTTACTTGCACCGTGTATACTCGTTACTGTACTTGCCATAGGCTCACCCTAATTTGTAAAATGTTTTGTGTTAGTTAAATGCACTTTAATATGCAAATAGTAATGTACTTTCAAGAGGTACTTAAAACTCCTCATAAATGCGAATTGCAAAAGACGATATTTTACACGTGACCATATTTCACAAAACATAAATAGTTTAGTGGGCCTTCTTCGCTAAAGCGGATTTCGTCTGTAAACTATTAAAATTATTCGTAACTAAAAGAATTTTGCTTTCCGTGTTTTGACAATTATATGTAGGTTGTTTAGAGTTGAAAACATCTCAAAAATGAACTAAAATGCAAAATAAGTATACTTAGCATAGTAAAAAGATAAAACAATCACCAGAAGTTTACGTCATCTCAGATTTGAAATGATTTAGACCAATCACATTCAACGTGCAAAAGATAAATGCAATTCGCCGTTATGAGGACTAAGATTTACTCATGCGATAATGAACCGCATTATAACTGTTTGCATTATTCTTCAAGATAAGTTGTCTGAAAACGACATATTTTTATTAAAAGTTCAAATCTCTAGAAATAGGTAAACACGTAGAAATACTAGATGTAACATTCAATACATGTAAAATTGGATAGACAACTAAAGTATTTATATGTATGTACTCGTAGGAGGTTTCTGATCTATAAACTGTTAGATATGTAGGGTATTTTTAAACGTAGAAGGTCTCAGTGGTCTGACGTAACCTTGTATGACATATGACATCACACAATAGTTCATTTCAAGCGTTGGCTCTAATGGATTCATTCGCTCAAAATCCATTTACAACGCAATACGACACACAATACATGATGGGGCCTTATCTGTTAAATATCTCTACATATATTAAGGTTCTATGAAATTATATGTATTTCGGAAACGATTCCGAGCCTGCTTCTAAAAACAGCAGGTGTTCCGACTCCTATAATGGGTCAAACATGTTGTCGGTATTATTCATGTTAGCACGAAGCGATGTACTTAAATGGTCCCGCCGAAAAGAACTCTAAAGCCGAGGGTAATAAACTTTACACTGGTTTTTATGGACAAAAAAAATTGTTTGGAAATCCCTACGCACAAAAATAATCCTGTCTTTAGTAATGATAAACATATGAACCGTGAAGCGAAGTTCGCGTTTCATCCTGGAACTGCCCCTTGGATTCATCAGTAAGGCTGGAGCAACTCCTGCATTTCCTGCCTTAGATGACGAGTGTTGTTTTCGTACTGAAACGTGTGTCTGCGAGATACATGAACTTGTGGAACAGATTTATAGGGCCGATGACGATAGTCGCGATCGCCAGATGGCTCCCTACCTAGTGACAACGCTATGGGGTGGTCAACTAGATATCCAGAGAAGTTTCGTATAAATTTCTGAAGGCCGATTTGATGGACGAAAGATATTGCTTGTCGAAGAAGGAGATTGTATGAGACCAATGAAGGACAGGGGAGCGAGAGAGTGTTTCAAAGATTTCAAAGTCTGTGGCCAAGATACCAAGTCACTGCGAAGGACCGAACGCAGCGAAAGTGACTAGTAGTCCAATCAATCTGTCGATAATACCGTGTATTTTTTCAATAACGTTTAACAGCAGCCCAAGGTATGTAAAAAATCGGAAATTTTCCGTAGAATTCAATGAACTATTATTAAAACACATTAGAGACTTGCGTCGTATTCAAAATGGCGGTCAAAGTTGAAAAAAAAAATGTTTTTTTCAGTTTTTTACGTTTTTAAGAAAAAGTAGGCGCTGTACGATAAAAAGTTAAATGAGAAAGTTGTGTAACTTTTCAATATGGAGATTTTATAAGCTCTGTTGGACCAAAAAAAATTGCAAAATGAATGAGTTATTGCACAAAAACCTGCTCAAAATTGCAATTTTTTGAAATAGCTGTATTTCCGTGAAAAAAAAATATTTTTTTACGAAACTTGGTGACACTGTAGTTGAAGACAAGTAGAATAAGGGCGTTTTTGTGGATTTGCAAAATATTGCAAATTTTTTTGCAAAAAATCGATTTTTTCGAAAAAAACGCGTTTTTTTCAATGTCCAATAGCTCATACAGGCAATCATTTTTTTGCACCCAACAAGTCTTAAAGTTTTCTTTAACAGTTATGCTAACATGTGACAATATTGCGCCCTTTACGAAATGATCCCTAATATGCGAAAAATCGGTTGAAAAATAATTTTTTTGTGTGTCACACAAAATGTGTCAAACATTTTGAGTTGACAACACTGATCTACGCTGAACTGACGGCGTATTATGTAAATTTTGCGTAAATTTTGTATCCAAAAGATAAGCTGCTGTTTAACGAAAAAATAAACAAAAAATTCATATCTTTGTTACGTACAGACTTGCATAAAAACAACTATTTAACCAAAATTGGTGACGAAGATGCCGACAGACTTATTATCACGACAGTCTAGAGCTACAACAAGATGATAAAATTGTAAAAATATTTGGCGAAGACACTGATCTTTTGGTATTATTAACGCAGTTAGCTCCTTCCAAAAAAAATATATACTTTTGTAAGCCTGGAAAAAGTAAGGAAATCGATAAAATTTACAAATGTGACAGTTTTAAATATCCGAATTTAAAGAGATTCGTTGGATTGCTTTATATAATATCGGGGTGCGACACAACGTCTTGTTTTTTTAACAAGGAAAAAATAAAGTATTGAAAGTATTTAACGAGCGAAAAACAGGACATTGAAAAAAACGCGTTTTTTTCATATTTTTTTTTCAGCTATTTCAAAAAATTGCAATTTTGAGCAGGTTTTTGTGCAATAACTCATTCATTTTGCAATTTTTTTTTATCCAACAGAGCTTATCAAATCTCCGTGTTGAAAAGTTACACAACTTTCTCATTTAACTTTTTTATTGTACAGCGCCTACTTTTTCTTAAAATCGTAAAAAAACTTAAAAAAAAACAATTTTTATTCAACTTTGACCGCCATTTTGAATACGACGCAAGTCTCTAATTTGTTTTAATAATAGTTCATTGAATTCTACGGAAAATTTCCGATTTTTTACCTACCTTAGAGTGAGACATACAGAGCGTAGATCGGATCTTCCTTCAAATCACGTCGTGGTCATCATTTGAAGCGACTGTTTGCTTCATTGCCTGCGTAGACGTTTCGTCCTGGAACTGCCCTTTGACCCCTTTCGTCTGTAAGGTTGGATCAGTTCCTGCTTTAGACGCCGAGTGTTGATATTATTAATTTGGTATTTGTAGTTATCGTACTGAAACGTGTGTTGGCGAGGTACATGAACTTGTGGAACAGATTTGTGGGGCCGATGATGATAGGCGCGGCGCGATCGCCACAAACCCCTGCATACATTGTACCAAAGTTTATTGTACTCAAAGATTTTTGAGAAATTTTGTGAATTAAAAAAAATGACGTTATTAGAAAAATCAGACAGGAATAAAAGTACTATTTCTTTCTGATATATTTATTAATCTATTTACTTAAAACACATTACAACCAAACAAATTGTATTTAATGTTTTAAGTGTGACGTATGGTTACGCATATAGGTTCAAACCCTTTTTCGTCCTTCGATTTTTTTCATCCTAGTGGTTAACGTATCTTGCATCCGTTGAGCAGCTCCATAATTCTCCCCCTTAGCCCATCTCTTGTGTTAACAGGAGTTTCATACACTATTGTTTTCATAAATACTTCTAATATGAAGAAAATCCATAGGAGTCGAGTCAGGGATTCGAGAAAGCCATAGAATTGGCCATTCTCTGTAAGTCCACCTATTGCGGAAACGTTCGTCTTTTAAGTTTTAAATAAGGATTTTTTTTAATTTCTTTTTGAATATTTGCAAGTCAAATATTTCAGAAATCGTAAACTTTGGTGTAATGCATATGACTGCTGATAACCTCTATTGTTACCCCCTAAAGGGAATTGGTCGAATTATCAGTAACCCTGTATAGTACCTTAAAGTATTAAACATTTTTCACCATCCTTTTTCATGAGAAAAAAAAACTTATTACTAACGTTAACGTAAAATACGTTTTTTGAATATACCATTCAAAGGACCCCGCCCAAAACAAGTGGGTGAGGGGGTACAGTCAAATGGACTGAAAATGTATGTTGTACTTCATGACATCCTGATCAAAAGTCCTCATGGACAGAACGCCTGAAAATCAATACTTTTTGAGATAAGTTGCAAAGGACTGAAATATTGCAGCACCTGCAAAAGGCATGCTTGAATGTATTATATCGTACAAGGAGTTGTTTAACACTATTATTTTACAACATTGATATTTATGAAGACATTTTCACTCGATCGAGAATGACCTTGAAATATGACTTAAAGGCGAAAATCAGGGTCATCATGCTGATGCCGACGGTAGCATGATTACAGCAGCTGATGTTTGAATGATTTAGGTAAACTCTATTATATTGGATTATTGGGGTTAAGAATACACCAGTTTTTTCATTTTGATTTTGAATGACCTTGGAAATGACCCCTAGTTAACCTTTAGGGATTAAACACCGAATTTGGATTCAGCGACCTCAAAAACATATACATCTACTTTCTCGGATTTATATAATCGTTTTATCTTCGCTTGACATGACCTTGATTTTCGCCTTTAAGTCATATTTCTAGGTCATTCTCGAGTGAATTTAATGATCGAGTGAAAATGTCTTCATAAATATCAATGTTGTAAAATGATAGTGTTAAACAACTCCTTGTACGATATAATACACTCAAGCATGCCTTTTGCAGGTGCTGCAATATTTCAGTCCTTTGCAACTTCGTATCTCAAAAAGTATTGATTTTCAGGCGTTCTGTCCATGAGGACTTTTGATCAGGATGTCATGAAGTACAACATACTAAATTTTCAGTCCATTCGACTGTACCCCCTCACCCACTTGTTTTGTGCGGATTCCGTTATGTTCAAGTCAAAATAATTGTCAAATTTAAAATTTTTTGTTATTTAAAAATTGATCTTTTAATGTGTCCTATTTTTTTATGCTTTTAGTTTTAAGGTAGATATGACAACTCACAAAAAAGTACCACGACTGCCACGAAGAAATAAAATAATTTGTCTTTGAAAAATAAATTATTTTAATACATAAAAAAATATTTACCTAAATACACAACATTATTTTTGTTAAATTCCGTCTTTATTTTATGATAGAAATTTAATTATAAGAGAAATTGAATATTATGAGAGCCAATTTGTTTGTCTGATTATCTTATTTGGGTACCATTCTTAGTGTATCAGAATTAAAAAGTAAAAGTAATATAGAGAATATTAGATACCTAAATACAAATATGACGTATTTTCATCTACACTATTATGCAGATGTTAATATTTTCAAAAATGTTAAAAAGAAAGTAGTTATTGGAAAATGTTGTTGTAAATTGAAGTGATTCAGCAGATATTGGGAAATCTTATTTTTCCAAGATATTTAAGGACTCAATCGAGGTAACTTTATTAAATGTCTAATTAAATTTTAACAAAACTTCCAATATTATTTTGTTTAGTTTATAACGGTTTGTTTAAATTTCAGTAAACATGTTTCCAGTCAATGGTAGCCCAATAAACGGGGAGAAAACCGGTCACTAATTGTTATCAGCAAACAAAAAAATATGGTCGTATATAGAGAAAAAAATTGTAAGTAAGATAGCGTTTTTTGCGACTCGATTTTTAATGGCGAACATAAAAAAAAAATTCGCAAAAGTCGATAAAACGGTTTTTTGCAAATAAAAAAAAAAGTTTCAAGTCCTACACAAGAAAGTTAAATTAGAAAGTTGTAGGTCTTAAAAATGCGCGTCGAATGAGATGTGAACGAAAAAAATCGGTTCATAAACAGTTTAAAAAAATTTTTAAAAAGACATCAAAATTCGCGTTTTCGTATTTTTTGCTGTATAAATTCCAATTTTGTTTTAACAAACTTCTTTTTAACCAGAAACACAGCCCAAAACAAGCGGAAAATGAACCTTTTTTCAAAAATTCAAAAATATTATTTAAAAAAAGTTATTTTTTTCGAGTTATAATGATTTTATAAAAAAAAAAGACGTTTTCAAAAATCAGCTTTTACAGAGGCAAAAATGATCGTACAGAAACGATCGTGGGCTCATTTTATTCGCGAAGACTTGTACTTTAATGCTATTAAAAAACCAAATCGCTTTTATTTATTTTTTGTATAAAAAAAATGCGTTGTAAAATTGTATCATTTTTCGAACCGGTTTTTTTTCGAATAACTTTTTTTAATTTTGGTTTTACATTTTTGACCGTTGCATATTTGAAAAGTGCCATTCAATACACGCATTTAAAAAAAATGAAGGTCCTACGACCTCAGAGAGCCGAGATAATTTTTTTTAAGCTGAGAAAAAAGATAATTTTGCAAGCACGATAGACTAGAAATCGTGTTTATTTTTTTGATACGCCCAAGCGGAGTGTCCCTCCACTCTGTCGCCGTGCATTGGCTAGCGCGTGCCGCAAGCAGCGCTGTACTTTCGCAAACAATAATGTCAACTCAAGATCGTAGGCAGTAGTTATCTTTGGGGGGGGCTCAATGCAGATGAAACAAAAAAGCCAAAAAAAAAAGGTCAGTAGAGGCAACGGTAACCAAAAGCCCGAAGCGATCGCTGCAAAAAAACAAAAAAGCCAAAAAAAAAGGTCACTACAGCCAACGGCAACCGCATTCCCTCGAGTATTTCGGTTTTTACTTGACCCTTTTGGGGGGGGGGGGGGGGCGATCGATCGCTGCAGATTAAACATAAAAAACCAAAAAAAAAAAAAAATGTCACTACAGCCAAGGGCAACCACATTCCCCCGAGTATTTCGGTTTTTATTTTTTTTAACGCGTGTTTTGAATGGCACTTTTCAAATATGCAACGGCCAAAAATGTAAAACCAAAATTACAAAAGTTATTCGAAAAAAACCGGTTCGAAAAAATGATACAATTTTACAACGCATTTTTTTATGCAAAATTTAAATAAAAGCAATTTGGTTTTTTAATAGCATGAAAGTACAAGTCTTCGCGAATAAAATGGGCACACGATCGTTTCTGTACGATCATTTTTGCGTCTGTAAAAGTTGATTTTTGAAAACGTCTTTTTTTTAAATCGTTGTAAATAACTCGAAAAATAAAACTTTTTTTGAATTTTTTTGAAAAAAGTATCATTTTCCGATTGCATTGGGCTGTATTTATAGTTAACAATAAGTCTGTTCAAACAAAATTGGAATTGTTACAGCAAAAAATACGAAAACGCGAATTTTGACGTTTTTTTAAATTTTTCTCAAATGTTTATGAACTGATTTTATTCGTTCACATCTCATTCGACGCGCATTTTTAAGACCTACAACTTTCTAATATAACTTTCTTGTGTAGGACTTGAAGCTTTTTTTTTATTTGCAAAAAAAACGTTTTTTTTACTTTTGCGATTTTTTTTGCTTATGTTCGCCATTAAAACTCGAGTCGCAAAAAACGCTATCTTTCTTAGAATTGTTTTCTCTATACGACCATATTTTTTGTTTTCTGATAACAATTAGTGATCAATTTACATGGGGGCTTTCGCTCGTTGTTTGGACTATGGGTAGTTCGCAGTGCGCCAAAGACAAACAACTGTGACTCTAGTTAGTGTTATGTACCAGTGGTTTTTAATACATTAAATACTTATTTTTGAATTTGTGTTTTAACCACAGACGTGCACTAAATCCTACCTTGAAATGTCCGTCAAATTCCAAACTTTTTTTTGTGTACGAGGAGAATTGGAAACCTTTGGCGTAGTAACAAATTCCCAGTTTTTCCACTTACCGAAACACTTTTGTTTGCACTTAAAGAGTGCAAAAGAGTACAAAAAAGTGTTTCTGTATTAAAAGGAAAAGTCTGCGTGTGTGAATTATTTTACAATATAGATTTTTTAACAGTGAAAGACTTGAGATATATACCTACTGCTTTTTGGAGGTTCATTTATCAGATCTGCCTCTGAACGTTTTTTTGTATTTGTTTCTTGGTTATTTTATATTCCATTTTTACCCCTCTTGTTATGTATTAACAACAAAACAGTGAAAAATAGATATACATATGCAATTAAAATTAAATCGATTTATACTGTTTTAGCTCTTTCTCTCTCTATCTATCTCTCTTTCCGATTCTTGTATCAAATGAAATGCCACTGTAAATTAAACGCTTTAAAATGTTAAAAAAAAGGACATAATTAAGTCCACTGAAGTTTGATTAGTTATATATCGGGTACTTTACTAACGGTAGGCGAAAAAGAAAAAGTAAGTAATTCTGAATTATAAAATACATAATTGTTTGGCTGTTCTTTTTTTATAAAATACCGGATGAATCTCAAAAGCGACTCACTCCCATAACATTGTTGTTTTTAAAGATAAAATGATTTACATGGAGCGTCCATGTAAAACAGCACATTTATTTTTTTATTTAGGTACATCTTTTGATCTAGTGTAGTATAGAATAGTCCAAAGTGAACACACGAAGTACATACAAACTACACAAAGTAAATCCAAACAAAACTATTCGCATCAGGGCTATGTAACAGACAAAAACACGCAGGTTATATATTAAGTTCATTTGACTTAATTTGCATCTTAATCAATATTAATGTTTAATTTTCTTCTTAACCAACTAATTTTACTCAAACTTTTTGGCCTACCTATACGTTATATGTAGACAATAGGCGTAGTAAGTATTTAAAAAGAAAACGTTTGTATTTATATCATCCCGATCCAGATGTGTACGTCGTATGTGTACTTTCACTCTGTATATAAACAATAATTCATAGAATATAAACAAACATATCCTAAAATCAAAATAAGTCACAATAACTGAAAGTGTCAGTACAAAATGTATTTGTTTTTATACAAAGTGAGAAGTACTTTTAATATTGGCAATAATGAAACTTAACTGTTAGTGGGTATACATAGTGTATTTATGCTGTAAAAACATAGAATTTTAATTTTATAAGAGTAGTCGTGTTGTACAATGTTGTGTATTCGATCGAGGCAACCAAATTAAAATTATCGGAAAATTTTGATGACGAATATTTTATTTTGGATACCTCTTTCCTATGTTAGAAAAAATATTCAATAAAAGTTCAAATACATGTGGTTTCAGTCTTACTAATCTACTAATCTGCTTCGATGTATGGTAATGAAAACTATGTTAAAGTGCATTTTCATGCAGTCGCTAGTCGCTCGTTTTCAGCGACAAATGAGGTCACGTGGTACGATTTTGAATTTTCCGTTACTTTAAGAATTGTAGCGATAAAGCTAAATTTTGTGTATCGCTACAATTACCATCATCGCTACATAGTACCAGCGTCAACGTAATTCGAAGAATCGAAAAAGTATGAAGAAAGTGTCGGGAACACAGCTTCAAAAAAATCCATATTCTCGTCGCAATTTACATATATAATGGATGGGCCCAAAATCTTTTCTTTTTATATCGCTTTTGTTTATTATGAATAGCAATATGATTAAGTAAAAGCGTGGTTATAACCCTATTTCGTCGAAGCCTGTTAATTTGCGCTTGCCGGATAATTTTTTGACACTGATAAATCCACATTTGATAATCATATTTACTAGACATGATTTTCTCTATTAATATATTACAAGTATCATATTAATTTTTCACCATTGTATACATATACCTTTACAATATAGTGGTTATATCGATACATCGACTTTCGATTAATCGATACACACAGTAGCGGACTAACGGGGGGCGGAAGGGGCGGTCCGCCCCGGGCCTCTGGTCCTAGGGGGGGGCTCCAAATGTAGACAAGTTCTTTTGATAAAATCTTAAACAAGGCTAAAAAAATATGCTCAGTACCTACCTAAGTAAGTTTGAAGTTGGAGTCCCCGTAGATACAAATAAATACCGGTGATTTATAATTTCTAAATTAAAATTACTTCGACTGCTAATCGTTACCCTGTACATCGCTTAATACTTCTTGATCATTTGTGTCTCAGTTGCATCATGCGAGAGAAGTTTTACCAAACTTAAACTATAAAAAAATTATCTTCGATCTACAATGAATCAAGAGCGACTCGTCAATCTGTCCATGCTTTCAATTGAAAGTAAAGTTACAAAGGAAATTGATTTCACTTATGTAAGTTATTGAGGAGTTCGGTAAAATGAAGGCACGAAAACATGTGAAAAAGCTACATACTTACAGAAAATAAAAACTACATTTTATATTGTTTGTTGCTGATTCGTATTTTATCTTCTAGAGCTTAGCATAGACACACATTATATACATATAAATTTAATTTTTAATACAAACTTTTTTTGTTGACAGTACTATTAAAATAAGAGTAACCATCAAGACAAATCAAACGAGCCCAAACACGATGGGTTTATCATGTGTAGTTAAAGAATTTCTATGGCCATCTTCCGTCTCCATGGTATCTTAACATTACATTATCACCGACTTTACATAAGTATTCAAAATTTCAGCAAAATTGATCGAGAGGAACTGGTTTGAAGTTAATTTGCAAGATTTGAACTAAACATACACACTCGTACATATAATGTGAACTGAATAAAAAGCTTGTAAAAATACATCAACTTCTAAAACCGGGGGCCTCATTCAGTTTTGCCGCCCCGGGCACCTGACAGGCTTAAGCCTGGTTCTCAGAGCTTCGTCGTGTCGCTGGCGACACATCGCCGACCAATAAAAACGTTTTATTTAATTTCCCCTACATCCCACCAAGTTTATTTTACTGTCGCTGCGACTGCCGTGTGTAGTTGAAATATTTCAACTACACAATCTGTCGCGAGTCGCTCTTCTTACTTTGTTTATGTAAATGGCCATTTTTTCATGGTTTCGGCATGACAAATATCCACTTCGGCTGTACTTCCGTATACGGACTATCTCCAAATCGTTTAAAATTTGGTATACGGGGGTTTTTTGGTGTGCTGAGTACGAATCTGCGTATAAAAATATCCGCAAGTGCCCGCAAGTGTCCGTAAGTGCCCACAAGTAAGGTTAAAATGCGTCAAAATCGCTAAATGAAAGTGTTGGATATCTCGCATATCAGTATGGATTTCAATATTCGGCGCTATGTGTTTTTTTATTAAAGAAAGCAAAGTTACTTCGTCTCTCTTATTCTCTGGGAAAATTTCGATCCTGTATTTTTCTGGTTCTCCGTGTACGATCTTTCCTAGAAGCCACGATCCTTCGACAACTCGTAAACGTTCGTATTTTCGACGTCCACTTTTATACTCGTCAATCTCAACATAACACCTTCACCTACAATTTGGCCTTCCCCGACAAAACTATTAGTAGTTCATTAAAAAAAATTAGTTTTCAAATAAATGATTTCAAATGCCACATAGGAACTGGTATACGCCAATATTACAATTTAAAACTTCCACCCTCGATATCTCGAAAACCAAGCGAGAGACTTTTTTACAAGAATAAAAAGTGTTTATTTTGGCCTGTTCTATACGAATATACCTGCTCCTATATAAGTGTTTATTTTGCGGCGCCACAGATCGCAATCGTGCACATTTTAATCTTACTCGTGGGCTCTTCAAAGCACTTAGGGACACTCTCGGGCACTTGCAGGTATTCTCGTACGCAGATTCGTGCTCAACACACCAAAAAACATCCGTATACCAAATTTCAAGCGATTTGACGATAGTCCGTATACGGAAGTAGGTACCTATATCCAGAACTTCCGCAAATACAAACTGTCTATTTAGATGTTTTGTGACAAACTGCAATATTTCAAATTCAGACTGTGGTATTCCGTGTCGCGACTACTGCAAGTAATAAACATATTTTTAAGTAGTGGGGAAATGTCGCGGCGACATGAAGAAGCTCTGAGAACCAGGCTTTAGTCCACCACTAGATACACATGTTTTATTTGTCGCTTAAATTTGACGCTAAACGCTGCAATTTTTTCGCTACAATTCTTAAAGTGGCGGAAAATTCAAAATCGTACCATGTGACCTCATTTGTCGCTGAAAACGAGCGACTAGCGACTGCATGAAAATGCACCCTTACTCATCTCGCTCATTTTTAAAGAGTGACCCCAATTTTTGCCGTGAAATCTAACCTCAAATGTATGCCAAGTGATAGTTTATGATAAGACTTTAATCTTCCTGAAGTTTCAAATTGAGGCTCGCATTTGGTTCTTCAGACACTGGATGTTAAAGTTGGCATTTCTGCATGAGCTCGCAATTGAAATTCAACATCATTACGAAGTCGATTCATATTTAATTAAAATTTAGTTCTTATATCAGAACTTAATTTTTCATTTTTTCGAGAACTTAGATTCAGCAGTTTTTTATAATCCTCTTTATTTTTTTTATAATTAATATTTTTACCAAAATAGATTATTCATAATTATTCATTTTTTTCAAATTAGTGGCATTTCTCTTAGCATTTGTTATGACGTTATGACTATTAAATATTTTTTTTAGATATAGAATTAATTCTGAGTTATTTAATAAACAGTCCAGGTCAGAAATATATCTGGATTATATAGATTTATATGTATATATCTTGAACATTAATTGACCTTGACCCCTGGCTAGGAGGCGGTTGGGGGTGGTCTCGTTTATAGTGTATCAATTAGTAATTAAATGTAGATAACAAAAAAAAAAATGTTTTTTGACTAAAATTTCGGGTGTCGAGGACGGCCTTATTGACCTTCCCGCTTTTCGGTTCTCCAGCATTCTACTTAAGACTGAAGAGTTACGGCAATGGTACATTCGTGTTGATATACCCTGAAGGATACAAAACATATGATGAGACGTATCTTTCATCTAATACCGACTTTATTACCACTACACATCGCTTTAATCTTCCCGATAGAGTTGTAATGATCCGCAATCCTCTAGATTTCTGAAGGTTTTTCAGTGGTTTGCTGAAGGCTAACGAGTAATGGCCAAATTCTGATGATAAATCCGTGTTCAGGAAAAGAAGAAATATTAGTTCTCAAATAATTACTGAATTTTAATCGGAAAATTGATCGACATTGCAATGATAATCTGAACAGTAACGGATTGCGAGCCCATGCAAAAATGCTAACTTTGACCTCCAGTATCTCAAGAACCAAACGCAGTCTCAATCTGAAATTTCGGGAAGATTAGTCTTATCATAAACTATCATTTGGCATATATTTGAAGGTAGATTTCGAGGGTGACCAAACAGGCGAAAAATAACATATTTTTGGGATTGCTATTCACTTTTTTTTATATTTCAGACAGATAGGTCGTAGCAGGATAAGATAGAGTAAACTGTCCTCATGGAAATTTAACTCGATATTAATACTACTGATTGTCTATGATATGGCGTTTGATTATCGGAAGTTTTAGTGTCAGGAATGGGGGGGGGGGAATGAGAAAATCAAAAAAAATAATTTCGACGGTATTTTGCTTCTCTGATATATTGTATTTATGTTTTCAAAAGAAACATACAGTGATTTGTCACAGAAACGCCTAAATACGTAGATTTTGGTTGTTAGAGGGACATATATTTTCTATAATTTCACCTTATTCGCGCAAGGTTTTAGAAAGTTATCTTCAAACTCTTTTCGTAGGTTCTATTTTGTAAATTTGGTTCAGTATATTGTAAGAAAATGCGTTTTATAGTTATTTATCAAATAATTTTAAAACGCATTTTCTCAGGAAGTTATTTGACAAATAGTTTTAACTCATTTTCTCAAGGCCTGCCGAATCAAATTTAAAAAAATAAAGCAGGACTGAAAGCAGAATGAAGAGACTTTTCAAGTGATCTGAAAAAATGTACATTCTTTTCTCAGTGATATTATATTTTATAAATTCGGTTCAGTAGGTTTTAAGAAAATGCGTTTTAAATTTATTTGCCAAATAACTTTTTGCTTGCCAAAAATGCAAACAGTAGAGTAATGAAAGCAAATTGATAAGTAGAATATATTTATTTTAGTATCTGGATACCAAACTGTAAACCTTAGTCCTGACTTACTAAGCCGAAATGCTTCTTTCAAAGAAAAATCATAAGCAACTTCAAAGTTTCTTCTTATTCCATACACTTTCTTCTTTATTTGATTGTCTTCTTCATCGATTTCTTCACTGTAATACATTATTCTTCTAATCATAGCTGTTGTACAATGCGTTAAACGAATTATCAAAAATGTTTGAAATGTTTACCGCAACTTTCAACATAATTTGAAAACTAAAAAATGGTGCTACAGAATTGATAAGTAAATTAAAAAGTAACAATTTTCACTCTCCTGTTTTACCTTGCACTATATATGCTATAAATAAACTCGATTATACGTGTGTGTGTGTGTGTAAAGCCGACATCGGCCAGTTATGAAAAAGGACAAACATAAGTGAGAAGACAGATAAGAAGCAACCACATATGCATCGAAGGTAGTGAGGGAATAAGACTGGTCCCATCACCGCACCATGTCAGTCGTTAGAACGAGAAGTTTAGAGTTTGTCCTTTTTCACAACCGGCCGATGTCGGCCTTGCATACACTGTATAGTTTTCACTGGAGGTGAGCTAAAATAATCTTCAAAGGTATGTTTGTCCATTGTATTTGTAGGCGGTTTATCAATTAGATAAAATAATGAACCATTCAAAAAAAGTCATCAAACCTGGCTATGAACGAGAGAGTTGGAAATAGCGGGTATGTCGAACCTACAGTGTACTTCATTTGCATATATGGTATGTACCTTAAGTTATTACTAACTAAATAAATACAATTGTCGTTACAATAACCTTAACTCCACAAACATGATCCATATACATAAGCACGATTTATATACATGAGGTCTACGGGTATCTACGTTTCAAGCATACTTTATTTTCGTACATTTTTAAACACGGCTATTAAGTTTTTATTAAGTATCTCAAAACACAGGGCTGCAAGCCCTATATCTTCTAGTCCAATTCAAGCCATATTCATTTCTTTCGAGGGGTGGTTGGCATTGATTACCACCATTAAAGTTAATCATCGAAAAGTCATCACAGTTGGTCACTCCATCCTCATTACAGTCCTAGTAATAAAAAAACATGTAATTGTTTTATTAAGACAGAAATACACGATATATAAGAAAATGACCTTATGTAGAGCTGCAGAGGTTAATAAATACAAATATTAACGTGTGTGAAGGAAGTAATTGGAAACAGTGGAGCCTTCTATTTAAACCAACATAAGTTAGTTTTCACTCAGCCTTAAAATCGTATTAAATAAAACCTTAGTAATAAATAAAATATATTCATATGTAGTTTATCTTATTTCCACAGGTTTTTCTTGGGTTTTCATGGATAGATATTTATTTTGTACATTTCTTGTACAGAAAAAAATTATTAAGCCATATTTTTGAGATATTCGTTATTTATTTGTTCTAAACCAACTTTAATTTACAATAAAAAAATGATTTCTGAATGCTGTTTTTACAATATATCTCATAAGTGGTTGAAATAATATAATCATACAAATGTACTATCTATATCTTCAAATCAATCAAATACTCTTATTTTTAGTCATCATAGCAATGAAAATAATTTCCGGAAATTTTCCGCTGAGTACCCTAGACGAAATTACACTGGAATTTTTGTCATGTCAAATGTTGACACGACATTAAACTGACGTTTCATTATTATTGACGCCCTATTTTTTATTTCTACATGAGCTTAAATTATAAACAAATGTAATATCTACTACTTACGCAAATAACCAAATTCTAAAAAGAAAAAAATGTTTTATGTGGTATATGAAACTAAAAAAAGATCACAGTAAAAATACACAATAAACGTCACATTTTAAAAAACGTCAGCATGCCCGACCTAATTCGTAATTTTGTTTCATATTGTCTTCCTAAATATATTTAGGTGTGAAATTTGTTATTGAATCTCCCACGTGCTTGAATTAATCAGCGTAAAAGCACTAGGGAGATTATTAGTGAAAATAGTTTTAATTTCGAATAACCCTTTTTGTACAAAAATATATTCTATATTTCTTATTCTGCAACTCTGTCACTTACCCGTCCATATTTGATTAGATATTTCCTAACAATGTTTATAGCACAGTGGTATGCTAGTGCGCAATCTTCATATGCTAAAAAATAAAAACAGCATTGGTAGGTATACATTTTTATTTTTGTATAGGTACGACCCCATGAAATTTATCGTGCATATACATACGTTACGGTTTACCCTACTGAGACGAAAATTTTAGTACAAATACCTACTTTATTTAGTATAAGATCGTCTCTCAAAGATGTAACTGTAGATGGCGAAACGGCGAAACACGCGTAGTGTGAAGCATTGTTCTGACATTCACACAAAACATCTCTAATTTTTGTATTTTTATAACAAAGTTTACAGCCCTCCTCTTATTCTAAAAGCAATTTTAAGAATAAAAACAATGTACCTCCAATTCTCTCTGGGTCATCTCCTGCCAAAGTGACATTTCCAGCATCAATCCAGTAAATTCTGCTAATTTTAAATGGTCCGCAGTATCCTCCAGTACAGCCAAGTGTAAGATTGCAGCCTGTTGCGGCGTGACACAGACATCTTATGCAGTTTCTGTCGTAGTTGGCGATTTCCGGGAAACCCTCTTTGGATTGAAAAATATGTTAACATTTTTTTTGTGAAAAGCCTGTACAGTGTGTCATATTTTGAACGTTTTTTCTAAGGTAGATATCTCGGTTATTACAAAAGATACAAATATGCTGTTTTCGCGAACCAGACTTTATTGAGAGAAATTCGCAGAACCAACCAGATTTTTGATACCATTTCTAGATTCTGAGTTACAGCAGATTTTTGACAAAATAGACATTTTTAACCATCCCTATAGCGGCCACAATTTAAATAATTGTGATATTGTTACAATAGTGTCCCATAGATTTTTTTATGTAGAATTCAATAGTGTAACTAGTTCTTTGCTGTAATTAACGTTTTTTGAAAACTTACATATTTTAAATAGAAACAATAGTTGGTTTTGATAAGTTTGAAAAAAAGCATTTTTATGCTTTTCAAAAATATATTATTTAATAATAATATAACTTTATTTGCTCATTCTTACAATAACAATACTATAATTATTATATTCATTACATATGTAGAGAGTAGAGCAAAAAGGCGAAAGATGTGTTCCACCTTAAGGCTGTTGGACAATTCGATTCGTCACGAATTACTCTATTATTTTCATTTTTAAAAAAATTATGTTCGTTGTTCTGTGGAAATAATCAGTGTAATACTGGAACCTACACCTGGACATCTTTATAGCAATAACTTTTTTTTTCAAATGGAATGATCCACATTAACTAATACCGTTGAGCGCGAAATTAAATTACCTTTTAACTGGTATAGGGTTGTCCATAACTATTCCCATCACTTTCGAGAAAAAATCGGTGTTTTCCAATGTTTGTAAAAAAAGAGCTTTAAAAGACACAAAAAGGCTTTGACAATATTATTTACTACGTACACAATAATGATAATAAAGAAATAAAAGAAGAAACAACAAATAAAATTCAGATCTCTAAATTTCTTCGGTTCTGTATCGCTCAGAGAGCGCTTTCAATTTGGTACATATATTTTCATAAATGACAAACTTATAACAGTTTAAAATTTACGAGGAAATTTACCTAAATGGCCATGAACTATGTATTATGTTCATTCATGAATGAACAAAACTTTAACGTTTTTATACTTTTAGTTCAAAATTGACACTGACTACTTAATATACATGGTTCATACAACATAAGCAAAATATTATTTAATTAATTGACATCGTAGTAAATAACACAATATTAACAATAACAAAATTTGAGACAAATATTTAATTATTTTATGCATTTAATTATTATATGTGTATGTTTGTTGACTATATACTTCACATTTACTGGGACGGTTAGAAATGGCTGTTTTTTTCAAAAATCCACTGTAACTCAAAGGTCTGGTTGGCTTTGTGAATTTCCCTCAAGAAAGTAGCCAAGATTCGTAAAACAGCATATTTCTATCTCTGCATATAACAGCATATTTTCTAATAACTGAGATACTTTATGAAAAGGTCGAAAATGAGATATATTGTACATACGTACATATATTATTATCAAAAGAAAAAATAATCACCAAAGAGTCCAAATCTGACAATGTACATAATTCCGGTTTGATTGAAAAATGACTAGACTTGAATTATTATACTCATATGACGATTCTAATGTAAATCCATCTTTATCTATATATTTGAATAACTACAGATTTAAAGTACTTAATAGATACTATCTCAGCATTTCTATTTCAAAGAAATATTGCTTTATGGTGATCATGACTCCCTGTTCTCTGAAACTAATTTTGTTCTGAAATTATTAAAATATATAAAAATGACTATTATATAAAGTATTGAAATTTAAAAATTTTACGACTGTTTACAACAAGAAGTGTTTTCACTGCTATAATTACCTAAAGAAAGTAAGAAAAAAAATCTGAGGAAAAATCATTTTTTTACAATTTGACTGGCGTAAACAAATTTTTTTCTAGCCTTTAATATAAGTTAATTGAAAGACAAAATGATATACGAATAGGCATTTTAATTCAAAAAATATTTCAAAATAATCATTTTATTACAAAAATTGTTAAAATTGGTACGATGTTGTTTTTGACACAATAATTTAATAAAGCCAAAAACATTTTCTAGGAGAAGATTAACCAGACCTGTAGAATTTCATTAAAATCTAAATTTAACATCGCAGTGTGTTCTTATTAATAACAAAAAAAAAATTTGGAATTTTATTGTGGTCTGGGTATTTTTCATTGATTTGTAGATAACGTATAACCTTTATCGGAAAAACCTAAGCCAATGTAATCTTCATCTAGTAGATTGAGAATTCAAGGACATAATTAAAGACATCGTCATCGGCCTTTAATATCTTAGCGTCGTTAAGATATATTTTTTATTTTTACCTTAATTTTGAGTGATGGTAAGTAAACGTGTTCTACTTTTTTTTACAGTTGTTGATGTGTACTTCCCTGATGTGTTTATAAACATACTTGATTTAATTTGTTTATTAATACATAAGTGCACATGATGAAATATTAGCCAAGCAAGGTCAAGTTTATAACGAATCTATGTATGTATCTTAAATATCCTAGTTAAGAACTTCTTCCTCCAAATATTTTTATATAAATAATATAATTTATTGTATTCTTTTTTATTTGATACTGCAAATCTCGAACTGTATTAAAAAATCTTACCTTGGCCTAAGCTGTAGTATATCACAAATAAAACATAAATTAACAAAAACCACAACTTCATATTCGCTTATTGTTAAACACAACCAGTGTAAGTATTAATCACAGCAGATGCACCGACATAGCGTGGCTGTAACAGTTATTAAAACATGGTATTGCTGCAGCGTAGTAGCGATTACAAATAAGTCTCATCTTCGAATGCCGCTGATGTTTTGTTCTGTTTATCGTTATTCTCGTACAAAACAAGTTCTGGTGATTATGTACAGGGTTGCTAAGAAATCTGGAAATGTTACATAAAAACAGATGAAACTAAGAGATCGAAGATTGGTAAACTATAGTTAGACGTATTCTTGTATATTTTAATTCAATTGTTAAATTGCTACACTTGCTAGCGATCGGAGGAAATATTTTTAACGGATTTCTTAGATATTTGATATTGAGTCTGTTACTCTAGTGTTGACAGCCTTGAATATGATAGAAATGCATATGATACAGGTATTTGTGAAAGCAATATCCAGAAGAAAAACGTTTTTGGACGTTATACCAAGCACATCATTACCAGCGTAACCTATTGTGACTCGTTGGGGCACATGGGTACAGGCAGCTATTTTAACTAACAGGTGCTAGAGCTTAACTCCTGAACATATGGAACAGTTATTGATAATTTATGGAAACTCGAATGGCAGTACGGCACGTTATAGCATCGGTTACCCTATGTATACAAGTTCTGTGTCTCGTGATTATGGTTCCTTTGCCGAGTAGTTAAGCTACAACAATCACCATCACATGTACAAGGTAAGACCTGTTTCGGAATGCACTAATAGTGGTATCCTGGAGCCGCCCCTGATAAAACACGGACCTATTATTAACGTCCGAGCTCTAATGATCACATGCTCTATAACAAAGGTATTAAAATTTTAAGTAAAGTCAAAAGTCACTTTTTGCTACTTCTGATCCCATTATAATTTTCTTAATTCAAACTTGTAAATTTATTGTGAAAACTAAATAATGCACCACTTTTTTACTAAATGTTATTAAATTCGTATCACCAACATCAGATATATTTTAGATAAATATGTACAGTTTTCTTGAAATAGGGGACCTTGAAACCTTTATTAGAATTTTAAATGTGAGCATTTATAACTAGCCTCGTGTTAACGTTCAAAGTTAATCATTGTAGATAAATTCATGCAATTTGATATCTTCGATTAATATAAATTATGAAAACGTGTATTTTTATTTATGTACCAATAGTTTTATAGGAAAGCCTATCAGAAATATATGGTTTTTAAATGTCTCTTTTTGTGCTCTTGCTATTTGTCTAGAATCGATTTGGACACCGTTAAAGATGAAATTTTGAAAAACTTTTTTTTTTAGTTTCTTTATTTAACATTAGCGTTGATACTAAATTTAATTATTATATGATAGAAAAAACCCAGTCACTGATTCGCTTGTAAAGACAAAATCCACTCATTATTGTATTTCCCAGACCATGGGTCTTTCAAATTTTAAATTTATTTTTCAATATAAAGTTGTAACAATACATCCAGGATTTTTGTTAATATCCTATTTATGTATATTATTTGCTACACATTTGATAAATATGTGTATATTGTTTCTGGAACCACATACAACATTTATGTATTTAGGAGCATATAATGCAAATTTTTGGCTTTGAATTTTTATAATCAAACTGATACTGATGA
Source organism: Aromia moschata (assembly GCA_029963805.1). NCBI lineage: Eukaryota > Metazoa > Arthropoda > Insecta > Coleoptera > Cerambycidae > Aromia > Aromia moschata. The sequence continues at coordinate 605,444 of JAPWTK010000012.1, forward strand.
TGTGAAGATGTACTACATGATCCATAAAACGTATAAGAAGTTCCACAGCCAAATCCACAGTTCCACAGTGTCAAATGGTCTAAATTATTACAATATTAAGAGCAAGATTTGCCAAGACAACTGTTACTCTTCTGTCTCTGTATACATCACACAGATGCGATCTAATAAAATCGAAATCTGGACATGTAATTTATGACCGTGAATAACAATGAACGGGGAATCATTCTCGTTTAATGAGCTTTTAACGACTTTACCTTTAGTTTGTGCTTGGTAAAGACTCGGGTTGAAGGAATCAACCTGTAAGAAATTTTCTAGTCCATTAGAGAGTAATATCTCTTAAGTAAAAACACCGTATCCCGTTGAAAGTTAACTAATATGAAAAGCACAAAGTTAAAAATAGAAAAAGAACAAAGTTGTTATTTAGATCTTAATTAGTTCGTAGTTAATTTTAATAGAAATGTCAATAATTAGTAAAGTGGACCCGTATTATAGATGATTATACTTGATGATTTAAGAAGTTCGTATTAAGGGGACATCCCCTCTTAAAATTGAAAAAAAAATAGATTTTTTTGCATAAATGTGTTCTAAAACATCACATAAATACTCTCCTAAAACCGTTTTTACCTTACCATAATGGATTTCATGGGTATTAAAATTGGCGAGATTGCTATATCTTGGGCGGAAAATGTGTCGTACATTGCAAGCCAACAGGAGGAGCACCGACAGGTCAAAAGAAGTTCGAATAGAGAAAAAGAAGGGTTTGGAGAGCAGGATTCAACGTCTGGCAGAACTTGAAGACCTACAGTGTTCGCCAAGTATGGCAGACTAAAGTAATAAGTCGAAATAATTCATTTGTGGTGTATAAATTATTATCGAACAGAAACGTTTTTCTCGAAACAACATTTTCTGAACTCGTCAGACATATTTCTCAAGCTCTAATCATCCGATTTGAAAAAACCAAAAAGCATTCGATTCTTTACAAAATAGTAGGGGGTATACCTCTAAAAAACTTATATAAATATACAAATCCACACTTTTTACAGGGGTAGATCACCCCAAAAAATGTCGATTTTTCGAATTTTCGAAACGAATTTTTAGAAAATTTTAAATAGATGAAAAAAAAATGTTTTTAATTCATTAGATATATCCCCTAGCGATTTGTCTAAGGAACAGAATCCGTTTTGAATTTTGACTTGATTTTTTTTAGGAAGATCACAAAGTGATTTATAATTAAGCGCGTTTAATAATATAAAAGCGTTTAAAAAGTGATTCTTGGGATGCGCCCTCTACGACCGATATGAAGAAACAAAAGTCATCAACAATTGTTTTTTATATTCTTCAATACATATAATATAATATTCAGAAATTTAATTAAGAAGAAAGTTTTTCAATAAATACCATAATTGAAAAATCGTGTTTTCTTTTTCAATGTTAAAAGCGAAAGTCCCCTTAAATAAGTATTTCGTATGTGTACATCAGACATCGGCCGGTTGTAAAAAAAAGACAAAAAAACAGCGAACGCAGGTGGTGAGAGGGTCGGTCTTATTGCTTCACTATCTTCGATTGCGTATGCGGTTGTACACATACCATATATCGTCTACATTAGAATATTTAATTTAGCTATTTATATATAAACATTTTTAGCAATATATATATAAACGTATGATGTCCTGATATGGAGACTGAAGAAACGATGGATCATTGGTTACAGAACTTTTTCAAAATATAAAATTTTATAAAACCCTACATACAATGTGGCACATTGGAAACTAGATTTAGACCTCCTAATTTTTCTTATTTAGTATCAAATTTCAACGTTCTTGATATCAAAATGTACACAAAAACAATCTTATTATCGAACAGAATTACACAACTGATATCTTCAACCTTGTGCTATGTTTTGGGGAGTTGAACGTTGACAAAAAGTTTTAGGGCTTTTTTACTTTTGTCAAAATTTTGGTTAATTGCTGTAACATCATATATCCGTGTATGTGTGTATACAGTGTATACATGGTATCCCATCAACTGTAGATTTGTTTGTGTAAGAATATTGCGATTTAACCAAAATTACCTTAGTCCAAATAGTAACCATGATGTCAAAGTTATATTTTTCGATTTTCGTCGGTTTTCGTGAAACCTAGATTTAGTTTCTCGGTTTTTAAAAACCAAGATTTTTCCATAAAATTTGGCGATTGGAATTATTAGGGGTGAGTAATTTCAATGTCAAGAATTTTCATGTATCATCTTTCTGAATAAATTCAGTACACTACAGGCTAGTGTTTAGTACAACCCATTTAAATCATGATTATGATATACAAAGAATGCATCCAAACTTTCAAACTCCATGTCAGTCAAACTTTCTTATGGTTCGTCAACATTGTGACTGTCTTTAAAAGATTTTTGAGGATGCGTATTAAAGTTAAAATACCACGACATATCTTATTTCCTAATCAAGAAATATGAGACGTGTTTGTACCCACAATGAAATTTTAGCAGACGTTTGTACGTACAGTAAAGCTACTTGTATATGGAAATCCCAAACCCAAAATCAAACAGACTTTAAAATTTTTAAGAATCTTTAGTGATGTTTTTAATTTATTTTTAGTAAGTTTATTAATAAACCCTTTAAAAACAGCCACGACGCTGACAAACCACAGGAAAATTTGACAAAAATGGGAATAGAAAGCACTTTCTTCGCATTGTTTAATATGAAACATTGTACGCCTCATAATAATGATTTAAATAGGTTTCACTAAGCGCTCTAAACGCAAATGTTACGAAAATGGTTTGGTGGAAAAGCGACGTTTAAATCTTTTATTGCTAAAAAATAACGAGAAAATTAATATTTTTGATAAAAACATAAATAATCTAAGATGCAAAGGATTTGTAAAAAAGTTATTCACGAGAAACGAAAATAAAATTATAACATGTAATCATAATGTTTACTCCCTGTATATGGGTTACCTTTAACTTTTGGACTAAGGTAAGTTTGGTTAAATCTTAATATTTTACCCAAAAAAATCTACGGTTTTGCTCTGTTCCATAATTAATGGGACACCCTGTATACAAAAGCATTTGTACTGTACCAGTATTACTCATATACCATACCTTCTTTATACTAAATATTTGGATTATATTCCAACAATATAAAAATTAATTTTTGCTAGACGATAAAATATTTTATCGATGAGTGAGCTAGGTCAATAATTAAAGAATTTGTCGTCGTGTGTAACATTACATTTTTCCTATAGCAAAGTTTTAAAGAAAAACATAAATCACTAATTGTCACGTTTTAAAATATTAGTGAGTAGTTGATTATATTACGGAGAATGCATGGGCCAGGAATAAATATCTAATTGTTTTTTGCTCTGCCAGTTCAACATTGAAATACTTTATCTACCCTTGCTGTTAAACTATTATTTTATTTACTATTACGATTAAAATGATACTTGATCTGTTGATTTGAGTTGTTTAATACAGATTTTAAAATTTGTTATAAAAAATTGTCATTTAATTTTTTTCCGTTCCGCTTCCTAACCAGTCCCGCTTTCGAATTATGTATTAATAAAAATTCTGGTATATGAAAACCTCCTTAATTGGCTCTTATTAAACAAATTAAATCTTATATCGTCCTAAATTAAGTGGTTTAAGTACCAAAAAAGAATATAACTTATTATAAAAAATCAATGAATGAAGTAATTTTCTTAAAAAAAAATAAATTTATTAAATTATTCTCACAGCATACATGACTATTTTTAATAATATAAACGCGCAGCTGTTAATTTGCATACAAGGAACGTATTAACTAATACAAATAACTTACGGAAATATAATGGATTGACGAATTAAAAATATTTGTTTAAAAAAAATCGTTTGTTTGTCGACAATAACTCTAATCAATTATTTTATACGTTCGTAAGTAAATAGTATGATCAATATCTTGACAGTTCTGTTTATTGATTATAAATTGTTTGTGAGAGAGTTGTTGTTCTTAAGGCCTAAGCTGCCCGACAATCTGCTTGCACTGCCTGTAACGTTCTCCATACGGTTCAGGAAGAGGGATGCCCTTACATCCGTACCCTCCAGTCTTGTGGATTGTGGCAAAATCATCACAGTCTATTTTTCCATCACCGTTGCAGTCCTGAAAACAGAAATTCCTCAGTTGATTAACTTAATAACTAGTAACAAATAACCATAAAGTTTTAGTTGAAACTCATACTGATAAGAATGTGGTGAACAAATAAGACGATATATATATTTTAAATCGGTAAGTATACAATCTAGTGTCCGATAAACTCCGATCGTATTCTGATATGCGTATGCTGATATGATATGAGTTTGAATCTGGCATTAACATCGTTTCATCACCCTCAGGTTTTACCCTAGAAACAAAAATCACCTAAAAAATACACAGTCTTAGGTAACTCTTGAAGCATGACCACTAGCATGTTGAAAATCTTCTAAAATAAATCATTAAAATATTATTTTAACCTCACGAATTCAGTACTTAACATCGGTGATTTGACTGACCACGCATGAAAGCTGAGTGATGTGATAACAGGTTTTCTTAATGATTTTCCGATTATAAGGAAAGACCCATTAGCCAAATCACTCGGGTCACTGAACTCCTGTTACGAGGTTCAAATCATATTTTAGTGATTATTTTGGAATATTTTCAGCATGGAACTAGTCATACCTCAAGAGTTATAGCTAATATTGAGGCTTTTCTAGTGGATTTTTATTCCTAAGGGAAAACCTGAAGTTAATGGAGCAATTTTGACACCGGATTCGAATTCACCATGTTAAAATACGTAGGGTTTTTGTGTGCCTGTCTAATTAGTTATCTTGTGGTAGGAGCTTTAAACTCATAAAGCAAGGTAATGTTCATCCTATTAAAAATCGGTACATAGTATAAAATTTCTGCATTAAATTACGTCCCACATTAATATTTTTTTCTTGTTTCACTTCACTTTACGTCATACTGCCCGTTGAGTCTCGCGGCGCATAACGTCGGAATAATAAAGTACATTATATTCGTACACACAAACTTTCAGTGGAAAACAGAATACCATTCAGTTTTTATTCGAAGATTTTTTTTGTCTAGATTCTACATATTCTGATAGGTCTGATAAAATCAGGAACTACCAGAAGTCCTTCCCGAAAGCGCACACTATCGGTAAAACCGTTAAGCTCAATGAAGCGAGACTGATTTCCCTATCGTCATTCGCCATTTAGAAGTCACAAATCCGGATTGCGATCTTAATATAATAGCAAATGACAAAGAACGAGCATGTCGACTTGTACCCTGTCCAGGAGAGTTACAGTGTGGTTATCTAGGAGGTATCGCCCTCTAGAGTAGTAGAATAAGATGGGACTATAGATTTTTTTATAGGTCCGACAGAGTCAGCAACTACCAGATGTCCTTTATTTTTTTTAATTTCATTAGATACCATAATATACATAATACATATGTATCTCTTATGGAAAAATATATTTGTTGAATTATATTTGTCACAGCTATTAAAAAAAAACTGTCCTATCTAATTATATTTGTCACAGCTATTAAAAAAAAAACTGTCCTACTAGCTCCGGTCTACCCCACGGTGAATCAATTTTTATGAAGTATGCAAAACATATATGTATACATGTAGATATATACATAATGTATTTTAAAATCATAGTCAAGTCTTTCATTTTATCTTTTCAATCAAATTATTATGGACCCATTATAAATCCTTATACGTGAATATATAAACAATTGTTAAAATTATAATCACGACGTTTCTGATAATAAATTAACGGTCGGTTTTGTTTTTTTTTTAACAATAAACGTAACCTGTTATATATAATGGAGGCAAGTTTAAATGCAAAATCCGGTTAGGAACTGGCAAAATACCTACAAGATATTATCAGGTTCTATTTATAAATACGTCAGAAGCCACTTATTAAAACGATCATCCAAGTTTAATGGCTTTAATGTGGATGGAGTGTTTTGTTAAAAAAATCACGGTCGAGTTGGTTGGGAACAGGCTTCTTTTTTAATCCCAACCAGTAAATGACATGGTTGCTAGCGTTGAACGACTAGACATACCACATTTTTTACGCTCATATGAATAATACAAAGAGTGAATTATAAGATTGTTTTTGGACACATTATCAAACATGATTTATTTTTTATAGTGATTAGGTTAATAATACTTTAGGTGCAATTAGTTATTTGATTTGAGCTTGAAATACGTAGTTACAAAAAAAAGAACTACTTAATTATAGTACTTATCAAACAATATAATGGCATTTTGTTTATGATATTTTTTAGGATAGGCCTTTTCTTGAAGTTGAAGCTGTGACACAAAGTGAGTCCAAAGAAACCGGAACTTTTTGTTGTAATACCAGCTTTGTTTTGGAAAATCATTTGGTAATTACCGACCTTGTCGGAAGTCCAAAACATATCTAGTCACATTTAAACACAGTAGAGGATGATACCACGAAGATATCTACAGTATATTTGGTATGATAAAAAGTATGTAAACTAGTGGGGGTGGTCAAAATACAAAGAAAGACCAAAACATACAATGTGACTCATTGAGAAACAGAACACCCTGTAATTTTTTTAGTGCACAAAAAACTGTTTGAGGAATGCAAACCCATCAAAAAAGGAACACCCTATATAAACGTGGTAATATAAATAATAACACAGACTCACACAAAAAAAATTCTAGTACTAGAAGGCAGATTCTCATGCATTTTGACCCGCTAAACACTAATGTCCGTTTGACCCTATTGGCTCTTGCATTTTTCCTATCCTCAAAAAATACCTTAAGAATGCCCAAAATATCTCAAATAAGTAAATAAAAAGCTTAAATGAGCTGACCATACATATTTTGGGGCGCTGAGACCGAATCTGTTAGAAATCTGAGATCATAATTGACCGATCAGTTAGAAATTTTGACATGACCTCAAAAAACACCTTAAAATACATATATCTAATACTCCTATATTGCTGGTGCCCGTAAGTAGAGGTGTCACTGGGTAAGTGAGACAGCAAATGACTACTTGACCTGCTGTGCACAAGCGTCACGAGTCTGGTGGGGCAATTGGCTATGTGTGACTGGATGTTCAATTCTCGGGCATGCGCGTAAGACTCGAAGTAGTTACGAGAGAGAGAGACAGACGCATACATGTCTGCACCGTGGTGATTTCGCCAATCTCCAGACCCTTCTAGCAATATAGGAGTATTAGATATATGTTAAAATGCTCGAAAAATCCGAAATAAGTAAATAAAAGGGTTAAATGAGTTGATCACTATATCTATACGTAACTTGGAGCGCTGAAACTGAATATGAGGTCAGAATTAGCCGATTAGTTAGGAATTTCCACATAACCTCAAGAAACACCTAAAAAATGACCAAAACCTCAAACCAAATTAAAAACTTAAACCAAAGTTTTAAACTTTAACCTAAGGCAAGAGCTTTACACCAAGATCTTTAAACTAAGAATTTTAATCTAACATAACCTGAGACAAGAACTTTAAATCAAAAACTTAAACTATTATAAATTAAGACATGAACTGTTAAGTTCCTAAGGCAAGAACCATTAGGCTTTACACTTTATGTAAAGTTCCTGTCTTAGAATATGTTCCATTTTACATAGTAAGAAATATTGATTTTTTTATATTTCGGAACATCGAATTTATTAAAAACAAGGTAATAATTTTACACAAAAAACTTTAAACCAAGAATTCTGCCTTTCTAACCAAGAACTTTAAACCAAGAAATTTAACAAAACTTAAGGAAAGAACTTTGCACCAAGAACTTTAAATGTATAATTAAATAAATAGTATTACAATGGGTTTTAGATTGAAGGTATCATGTGTCTCTACCTATTCAAAAAAATTTCATCTATACTACAGTGTTTTGTGACCTACATTTTGATATCGTTCAAATTGAATGATAAATAAAAAGTACAAGGGTGTTCTTGTTCTCAATGATTCACGCTGAATGCGTTCACTCTTTCTGGTGGTAATTGAACTAATAACCTATGATATTAATGTCAAGCTGTGAAAAAAATCACACCCAATATGTTTGTAGTGGAAAAGATACGATTAACGCATATAACACTACAATATAATAATCATAGTTTTCATGTTAAGAATATTCCAAATATGTTACTTTATTACTTTCACCATAAATAGTGAGCAAATCCGTATTTTTAAATTACTAAGCATCAATCAACAATTAATAGCCACAAGACAATTCAAAAAATATTTCACCCGGATTTGAATACAACTACGGTTCTATATGTCAAGGTCTATTTCTAGCTTACATTTTTTAACAACACTATTTTCTTTTGAATGTTACATATAATTATAGATTCTTCTTTTTAACTACGCATGAGATAGATTCTTTCCTTGATGTCCAGACAATTAGTCGACTTAGTGGCTAACTTTAGTTACATTGATACGTCAAGTGGTGTTGATGTTAATACAATCAAAATAATTTAAAACAAAATTAATCTTAAAACAATCAAAATATATTTGTAGCTGTGGCGACTCGTCCAAATAAGCAGAGTAGGCTGTGCCTTACTATAATTGGAACAAAAGGATGAAAAAAAAACACAAAAAATGTGATCTAAAAATTTAAGAAAAAAATAAGTGGAAATATTAGGGAAAAAAGTTAAAAAGTTTAGTTAAATTCTTGGATTGTAGGCATTTAATCTCGAATTTTAAAATTAAAATTATTTTCCTAAAAATATTTTACAATAATATAAAGTCAACTTGTAACTCAAATTTTGATTAACTGGGCTCTCAAAGAATTTCATTTCAGGGCCCCTAAAGTTAACTGCCCGTGGCTTAGAAAGAAAATAAATATTTTGTGAACGTTGTACTGTTTTTAGTTAAATTTCAGTTTATTCTGTAGTCTTTGTATTTTTGCCTCGCCCGTTTATTGCGTCACGAGTTGCTACTGACGTACGTCTATCACTTAAGAGTCTCCACACTTATCGTATTTTAAGATAAGGATAAAAATAAATTATTTCGTGGGCGTGTTAATGGTCACCAACCGATCTTACCTGTTGAAATTTGCTCATGTATCCTTGTACGGCCAGAGCAGAACAGTAGGTGTCTCTGGCGCAGTTTGCATAGGCAGTGGCGGCTTCAGGGGGTTCTCCTCCTACTGTCGGCTTGCCAGAGTCGGCCCAGTATGCCCACGTTATCCTGAAGGGTCCGCAGACATCACCTGTCGCCATACAAATTATTCTTTTATTAGGAAGGCACAGTTTGCAGGACACTAAGATACTGATAAATTCTGTTGAAACTTTCAGAAATGTATATAAAAAAAAAAGGTCATTTACAAGTATTTTTAGTATACAATTTATTATTCAAAGGCGTTTATTTATCCTAACTGTTGCGTTGAAAACTTAAGTTTGTTTTAGGTAATTTTTTTTTCAAGTGAAAACATTTCAAATATTGATCCGCGTGATGGTGTAGTTATTAATTGTAAACACATATGTTTACAATTAACAACTATAAATATTTTGCATAATATATTTTTTTCCTTATTGCAGTTTTAATTTAATTTCAAACTGTTACGAGAACATAATGGACCCTGAAGGCATAACAGACCGTTCGAATATTTCTTATATTAGTAAAGAATATCAATACACTCTTGTGGGCAGTTATCCATTTTTCCCAAAACAAACATGTGCTTATCCGTATCCAAGGAAAGTTGTTATTATAGATTCTTTATGCAATATTGACTTTTTTTGTGCATGCTACATTTTCTTCTCGTGTATATTAAGCTTTTTTATGTAAATTCTTAAAATGATATCATGTTCGCTTTTTGATTGATTTTTATTGCTATTGACATAATCACAAAATTGTTAAATGATACGTCTTCTAAGAAAGGACAACGGACCAGTTGAACCATTTTTTTATAGACAATTTTCAGAAGGTTGGGTGCAGTGCAGAAATTGTAAGTTATGTTATGTCAAATTGCTCATGACGTACTTTAAGGTAGCTAATTACATTGACTTTAACTTTATATGTAACAATAAGGCTTGCTTGTTTTTTCCGATTGTGCATCCAATTCAGCTCATTTTATAACTTTTATTTAAAGGTATTTTTATCATTATTTTAGTTTTAATAACGTCTTCGTTTGAATAAAGTAAGTTTTTAATATTAAAACTGTGTGATTATTTCACCTTCACTTTCCCTACTACAAATAAAGGTCGTGTTTTTGTCAATACATTAGATATGCGTATATTGCACCATTGTAAAATTTCATCAATTTGATGATTATCACATATTGTCTTATTCCTTAAATCAATGTCCTATCCATTGCTCATTTCGATTTAAGAATATTTGAATTGCTAAAAATATTTAACATTCACGTAAAACTTTAAGACACTTTACAGACCGCATAAAAGTCCCTGAATTTTAATTTAAAAATTGTATTATTTCAGGTCTCTCTAAAATAAATTAAAAATGAAATAATGAAATGATGGAGATGGAAAATATTTTTCATTTTCCCTTACCATCCTTACCAATTTTTAAGCAAGCCTGTAAATGGTTTAATAATTTTTCGCAAAATAAAATTTGATTTAATGTATTTTTTATTCAAGCATTGCGATTGTAATAAAAGCTGAAGGCTATTGTTATTAAAAACTAAAAACTAGAATTGATAAAAAAGACGATATGTTAATAAAAATCGTCGTTTCTGCGATAAGTACCTAATAAAAATAGTTTATACCTGAACAAGTGCTTGTGGTGTTGCATGCAGATATGGCTTCGCAAATACATCCGAGACACTGTTGGGTCACTGGCAGGTTACTCTGGGCTGCTACACCTACGGAATAAATAAGTACAGATTAAATTTCTGGAATTGTTTATCGGTTGAAAATTTTAAGTTATTTATATGGCAAAAACAATATATGGAATTTGCATCGTCTTAGGAATCTCTTCTATTTTTGCCTTTACCCTTTCGACTTTGCTTGCTTGTAAATGCTTATTACTTATGCTTATTACTGTCACGTTTAAACAATACAGTTTTTTTCTTGGAAACAACTTTTATATTATTTTTATACAATTTATTTTTTGATTTAAAATTAAAAAGACCTATTTTACTGTCTATTGGTACTATACTCAGTTTAGGGTCGTCTTTATTCTCGAACTTCAAATATTTATATGCAGGACCCTCTTAGTTTATTCTTTTTTTATAAGTAATTATACCCTGCTAAATTTGGAATCACTGGTTAAATATTAACCCGTGCCCCAAGGGGCTCAAAATCTTAAAATTGCAAACAAATAAATAATCTTATACCATAGTGAGGTTAATTTTCATTGATGTTTAAACACCCAGTCTAAATATATTTATTTAGACAACAAATCAAACTAACCGAAGGGGAGAAAAAGGCTCTGAGGTGGATTTGTTGCTTCATAATAAAATGCTATGCTAAGGCTTGGTTTTCGGCTATGAACGAGGCCCCTCGTGGCCCCTCTTAACATCAATTTTCTTAAACAATTGGTAGCTTACAAGATCTATGACCAATTTGTTGCAGAAAGTACAATACATAAATGTATTAACCATTTGTGGTATCTAAGTGACGAATGTACCGCTTTATCTATATTTGATGAAAGAATTAGCGATGAAGGAAGGAAACACATGGCACAAAACATACTGTTGGACCAATAAGAACATGAAGAAGAAGAAGCCAGAAACAGACTTTTTGTCAATTTGGAAGACTTGGAGTACTTCGTTAATAAAGATCTTCCTTTAGAATTAATTATAAATAAATCTAAAAAGTTGTTCGATAGATTTGGAATTTCTCAAGAATTTCTTTAACTAGACCCTGTGAATTGGAATGATCAGGAAAATTACGTAGAAGGGAGGGAAATCCTAAAATCTTTGAGTGGTAAATGATACAGGGGAAAGAGGTGTGAAATTAATAGAAGAATTTAACTCTAAATTTACGAAGGATGAATCCCAAAAACAATTTGTGTTACAGGTGAGTTGGTCTTTGATCGGTTAGCAAGATTTCGATTTGATCTTTGCAAGATTATCGGAAGAAGTAAGTGAAACATACCTGTAATGAGAATAATGTCCTGTTCGTCTCAAGTACTTACAGTGTTCGATTCGGTTCTAAACTATGATTTGTACAAGTTATACATGAAAATAAAAATATTAAATCAATACAAATATGTATTTTATAATTTAAAAAATAAATAAACGGTGTTTATTTGTATAACATTGGTATTTATAATCGCCACAGGTTTCAGAAAAATGAATTAAAAAAAAATCATATTTCTCAAATTCGACGTCGATGGGGCACGGGTTAATGGTGTAAATAAGTAGGACAAACTTATTGTTCCATGCAACTGCGTACAATTAATCACGCATTTAAATATTGAACACTTTCACTGAGAAATTCAATTCTTTCAATTATTACCTATGATTACATAAAAATATCCTATAATAACTTAAGCTAAGCTTATCGACATACATTAAAAACTAAAGTACATACGGATTGACAAAGTTAAATAGATTCAATAAACACATGTATTCATTCAACTTGACATAATTCCTTTAAAACACGATTCAGTTCATATTGTTATATAATATGTACGTATATGAGTAGCTGTCTACATTATAGAACTTTGTTTATATTTTATGTTCTCAGATATAGGTAATATCCACACAACATGTAATTTGATGCAATAATTAGGTAACTAGCAAATAAAATTACTTAATAACATGTATTATTTAAGTAGCATCTCAAAGAAAAAAATAGAAACACTGGAGACTCCAATAGTCGATTAGAATAGTAACCTGAATTGCATTTTTTTTTATAACAGAAATATATTGCTCTCTGATTTATAATTAGTTTTTAATACCTGTAGTAAAACAACAACAACAGACAATAACTAGAAAACAATAATAAATCATGCTGGAGTAGATAGAAAGTGCGGTAAAGAAATTATAAGAGAATTGGTAGGTATCTAATAGTGGTTATATATAAATACTTCTACTTTAATAATAGTTTGTCTTTCTTTTCTTTCATTTTGGCATGCAATTGTAAATTTTAAGTGATTGTTAACAACATATTATTAATGGATACATTATATTAAGTAACATCTATACGTAGAAATGTAGATAAATATAAATACCTAATTGGAAGGTGTCATATTCATTTTAAAACTTTAAAATTGTATTTTACCTTGTGTCTTCTTTTTGTGTAGGTCATTTTAGACTAAGTATAAATGACTATAATGTGAATATAGTAATAGTATATGTGAACTGAATTGTGAATATGAACCATAGTAATAAATCATTGACGTACAAAGTTGCAGGATAGGATAAACGACAAAATAGGTGTGAGTGCTAACTAAACCGAAACTGAATCTTTTGAAAATACGCTTGCTTGAAGAAAAACCAATTTTTGTTGTACCCTTAACAGTGTCCATTCCCATAACAATACACATTTCATAAAAACCAAGTATGTATCGACAGATGCGAAAAGTTTTAAAAAAAATTTTCTTTATAGATTGAGCGTCATGTTGGTGCTGCATTAAAAATTATTGCCTGACGCCAGACTCCAAAACTATGGATCAACCAAAAATTTATGAAAGTACATGTTTCTGAGATTTTAGATCAGAATATAAATAATTTTAAATTAAAACCGATAATTTTTTTCATATATATTCAATATTTATTTCTTAATTTTGAATAATACTAGTTGTGGCTATTAAATAAGCGAACTGATGCTGCTACCATCGCGCTGCGAGCGTGTCGCGACAAGTTTGAACAGGAACTATATCTGGTGATACTTCCCCACCCTGAGTCCGCTGGACAAGCCAGTGTGTCGCTCTGTTTGATTGTATCAGTCGTTTAAATTAGTCTGCGCACCAGTGACGCGTCAAAAAAATGTTAAATGTTCAGATGGAGCAACGGGTTAATTTAAAGTTTCTTGTTAAACTGGGGAAAACTTTTACAGAAACTTATGCTATGATAAAAGAAGTGTGCGGGAAGGAATGTTTATCCCGCACATTTGAATGGTTTAAACGGTTTAAAGACGGACCTAAAACGACCGAAGATCCGCACCCCGGACGGCCCTCAACATCAAAAACGGACGAAAACATTGAAAAAATTGGTATCCGAGGGCTTGTTGAAATAACAGGAGTCGACAAAGAATGTGCCAAATTTTACATGAATCGTTCAACATGCGCAAATTTTGCGCAAAAATGGTGCCAAAACTCCTCACTACCGAGCAAAAGGAATCAAGAATGAACATTTGCGCTGACATTCTAAACAACATTGACATTGATCCAGGCTTGTTAGACACTTGTTAGACACGGTGATTCGAAAGTGTGGAAGCGGTTAAAGCAAAAGCGACGGAGGTTCTGTACCAACTAATAGAAGCGGACTTCCAGCACTGATTTCAACAATGGAAAAGTCATATTGAGCGGTGTAGAGATCGCCCAGGGGAATACATTGAAGACGAAAAAGTTGCTACTGTAATTGGTAACGAATAAACAGTGTTATGACAGCAGTTCGGGTATTTAATAGCCATACCTCGTAATTATCTGAATGAGTTTTTCGTTGTCTTATACAGAACATACGTCTTACAAAAGAGTATTAAAAAGCAGTATGGAATTTTGCATACCGTCATAATATTTAACCAATTCATTAACTCCAAGATTAAATTGCTACCGCCAAGACTCATGTGATTTTTGGAATATGACATCTTGAAGGTTATATTTGGACCAGAATTGTGGTGGCGTACTGTTATATGCATATATGTACACAATACGTATCGGTATGCTATGTAGATATATTTAATTAAAGTGGTTTCTGTAGAGCTGTGACATTTTTCAAGTAGTAAGTATATTTCCATAGAAAAATAAACTTATAGGTCAAGCATTGCTAGCAAAATTTACTTACTAAACACTTTATATCCCCTACACGATCATTTAATTTATGTAAATGCAGATATTAATGGGTTTATACGTATATATAAATACGACGATCCTACTTCGTGGATTTTCCCCGGATACAATTCTGATGCTAATCTAATAATCATAAATCCGCGAAGAAGGGAATGTCGTGTTATTAGTCACGATGTCCTCTACTGTTATTAGATAATGTTTCTATTTACAGTTATTATCAGCAATTACCTGAAACTTCCAATAACAAGCATTTTTAACAGTCAGCTTTCAAATTCAATTTTAAATCGACGAAACTGTGAAATATAAACATAAACACTGTCTTTTGTGTTAAATTTAGCTGTCATTACTTTCTACAAAATATTTATATTTTTAGAAAATTCAGGTAAAGTACTCTCAGATATGATAAAATATGTTTTATTCATAAAGTTCATTCGAACTTTATTCCATTTTAATAATTATACTAATTATTTTTAGCTTTGGCATTTCATACTATTTAAAAAAATATATATAAAGTTGTATAAAAAAAATATAAAAAATTGTAAAGTTGTAGTACAATATAATGTTTTACTACGTTGTTCATGTAGTAAGATTTTGCTGTTTGGTATTTGATATGAGATTAATAATATTTCTAATTATGGAGGGTGATTCATTATAGTTTGCCCCCCCCCCCCCCCCTTTATTTCGATTATTATAACCGATACAAAAATAAGTTTCGTATAAAAGTTGCAGTGTTTTACTTATTTTATTTTAAATCACTCCAAAATTTATTATTGCATACGTGATACGACATACTTTTTTTTTATATAAAATATCCTATATACTGATTCATTTTCGGGTAGCACTGTTTGTCCTGAATTTGAATATATATGGTTATATGGATTTATTGTTAATACTTATTAAGATATTTGACAATAAAAATGTAAATATTGTCAAATATTTCAGTAAGTATTAACAAAACACCAACAAAACCTTATATATTTAGATTCAGGAAAAAAATCACTACTCAAAAATAAATCAATATATAAGCTGTTCCATTTAAAAACTAAACTGTATCCTAAATCACGTGACATGCAATAATATTTAAGTCATATTAAAAAAGTTTAAGTAAAACATTGCAACTTTGATATGAAACTTTTTTTGTATCTGTTATAAAAACATAAATAAAGGGTCAAAATATAATGAATAACCCTGTAGGTACATACTTTTTGCTCAAAAATTAACAGTTATAAGAGACTGAAGTTTTTAAACGAGTTATAATTAATCAATGCATACATATTTAAGTACAATGCACTCACTATTTGACATTGAGATGACACTGCTATTTTTTTAATCAGTCATGTAAAACAAAAGGACAACAGGATTCAGGAGAAATTAAGAAAGTATCAAATGACGCATTTGACCTCAGACGTTTATACCAACAGACCATGAAACATAAATACTAAGAATCGATAATTCCAAGTACCTATACCTGAAATTTCAAGGAAGAATATAGAGAATGTTAATTATTTGAGTATAGACTATTTATTACACATTACCAGCATACTTAATATACGAATTCAAAATCACATAAGAAGTCAAAAGCAATCATAGTAATTCTGCAGGGAAGGATTCTGTATTATCAGAATCACAAAAAATAAAATAAAAAAGCGTCTTCCAAATTCTATAAGTCATCCTGCCTAAACTCAGACACCATAAAAACAGTGATCTCCAACATTATACAGTAGACTCGCATTAGGTAAATGTTAAAGTTCATTAAAAAAAAATATATAAAAAACGGCTTTTGTTAAGGGACACGGTATTGAAAAGGGGATGTTAAATACTAAACCTAAACATATAACTGACCCACTTAATTTATGAATGAGATTTTTAGAAAACCATTCCATTACTTATTATTTCATATGTTTTACTCATTATAATGTTTTAAAAAATAAGTAAGCTTGTCCGTACAAGTTTACTTATTTTTTTCGCACAGTCCCTTACACGGTTTATAAACTAGGGTGTACTCCTACGAAAGAATTTATTTATATATGATACAGGAATAAATGTATTACATTTTATATTCCTGCAACATGGGAAATATATTTTTTTTCAATAATATTAACATACGTACAGTACCAGCATTGCCCACAACTTTATAAAAACACGTACCTACTAACTGATGACTAATTTAATGAACCAATGCCAAAATTATTTGCGTTCATATGCATACAATGGTCCTATGTATCTTTATATTGATGAAATCGAAAAGTTGTTCGCAAGGTAAAATCTTATTAGTACACGACTAGGTATATAACCTTGGTGGAATTTCATCTCACCGGATAAAAGATGATATCATTTGTTTTCCAAGTATGTATGTGTGTGTGGTTTAATTTGATAAACTACTTAACCTTTTACCCAAACACAAGCATGTGTTACGTAAACAATACAAATATAAATTAGGTATTTCTTTTTAAATGCATTATTTATTAGTTGAAAGTTATATATGTTTCGTATTTTTGTTACGATAAATGTATTTTGCCGGGAATATGGTATAAAGTAAAGTGGTTATAGATCTTCTATCCTAAACGACGACGGATTTTGATTATATGAAGACTCATTATACAGGCCGAGAAATTTTACACCCAAGAACTAGCCTATACTTTTCCAAAGGTTTTTGGTGCACTGAATTCGAATCCGATTTGCTCCATCACGTTGGGTTTTCTAGTAATCCTAACCTACAGGTACAAAAACAACTATTTTTGGCTATTTTTGAGGTTATATAACTCAATGGATACAATTTTTACAAAAAAATCTAAAACATGACCGTCTTAGATTTTTTTTGAGAGTACTATTCTTCCCCTTCAAACTACATTTTGATTTTTTGACATAATCTTGTCTAGATCCAGAGAAATCTACATTTGACAGTTTTCACATACGTTCACCACATTATTTGCGGGCCGATGAGTTACAGCTATGATGTCGAGAAGCTGTCTCCACCTTAAAGGTTATCGAGTCTCGCTGAATCCGAATCTCGGGTCAGATTTTCCAAGTTGATGAGTCACTTTCAGCGGCGAGTTTTTGGTTTTATATATGTCCTTCGCCATATTGCATCGGCCATCTTGAATTTTGAAAATCTGACCCGAAGTTTGGATTCAATGACGCTCGATAACCTTTAAGGTGGAGAGAGCTTCTCGACATCGTAGCTATAACTCTTCGGCCCCCACATGAAGATGTAGTAAACGCGTGTGAAAACTATCTATGTTCAAATGTAGATTTCTTGGATCTAGACAAGATATTTAGATTTAGACAAAATATTTCAAGATTCCAAAGTGGATTTTGAAGAGGAAGAATAGCACTCTCAGATGCAGTCTTGAATTTTATGGTTATGATTACTCGTAAACCTGACGTGATGGAGCAAATCTGAGGTCAGATTCGGATTCAGCGCACAAAAACCTTGAAAAATATAGTCCTGTTGTTGGGTGTGGTTTTCGTCAAATTTTGTCGGCCTGAGTTACTAACAACACTAGGATGAAATTAAATACATACCTATTTATAAGCTAATAGTAACAATTTCTTCAGTTTCATTAAATACATTCATTGATATAGTACAAAATAAAAAATATCAGACACATACAAACCATGGAGCAAAACATTATTTTTTTGTTTTAGAATTTCACAATTATCTAATTTCTCAATTATTTTTAAGCATAAAATGTAATCAGCAAAAGCTTAATTTCTCTTAAGAGTTCACTACATTTTTTGTTGGTAAAAAAATAAAAAAATTACATTTTTTTTCTTAATTACATAGTAAAAAGTAAACGTAGGTATCAAAGTAACGAAAGAGAAAATGGGACGTATTACATCTGACTTATTTTCTTAAAAAATAATGTGAAGGCGCAATATAACAGTTATTGTTATTTCTGGACTCAACAGAGCTTCTGAATACACTCTTTTATTAAAAAGATATTACTGTTTTGCATATACTGATATTATAACTACCATCACTAAGCATTCAGCCAAGAAGTCGAAATATTATTTTCCCTACATTTTCCCTCTATTAAATGGTGTTCACAAAACCAGCAGCTTTTGCAGCTGTTGTCTAAATTTCTTGCATTTTAATAATCGAACAAGAAACCTACATCATATTTTAAATGGTGATTACTAGATCTCAATGGGATAATTTTATATAAGAAACTTTATTTAAAACTTGCGAAAGAAATGTTCAAAGAAAGTGTGCTTCTTAGATGATGTCGCAAATAGCTTACAAAATACTAATGAAATATGTTTTCCTAATCAGCAACTGGATGCATTTTTCCCGCGAATTTTTCGAAATCTCGAAAATCGAACTGTAACTATCAGCAACAAAATCAGATGTTATGTTCTTATGTACTTGATTTTTGACCCGATGAATGATTTTTTTGGCAAATAATGGAACAGTTTCCCACTTCTGTATAAAATATGACATGAAGAGTGACAACAATCGCATGTTTGATCACCTTCGAAACCGGACTTGAATTCGATCATAAACGATAAAATCCATGATTGAACATTAAAAGTTTTAAGTTGAGCATATTTTAGCAGCCAAGACATTAGACCTCAAAGTTGTATACCTTATACACCATCCACAATTTGATAAGATAACACATGGATCATATAATGCCCATGCAAAAACCTTGATCTTTTCAACTTTCTCGACTTTTTCAGATTGATCTTTTTCAAGCGCTACAAAGGCGGATCACAATATGACAACAAATTAGTTCATAATTTTATTAAACAATTATTGTTTAAATCAATAATTTGAATAATTTATTTTACTGATATCTGAGAGTGTGAGTTGGTACTGCTGGAAAAATTATATAAGAAATAATAGTTTTTTTTATATAGATATTTACATTTGTTATGTTATAGATAATTGTGTTATAAATTATTATAACTTAGATGTTGCTTCTAAGTTGTTCTAGATGTTGCTAAGCAAGGTCTGTACTTAACAGAACTTGCTTATGCCCGTTCAAAAAATCACTGAACTTCAAACTTTGCAAAAAAGAACGTCGGCATTAAATTGTGGATAATCTATGAAAAACATGTTAACAATTTGTATGTATATTTGTAACAAGTATAATTGTTTAAACGTATAAAAAAATGATTTTTATTCTTTCTAGTCTTCTAATTATTTTATTCTTTCTAGTTCTCTAATAGTTTAGTACCGAATTTATCTCCAATTTCGTAGGTAACCAAATAGACAAGTTTCAGGGTGTTTTTGTAATTAGTCGTTCCGAATTGTAATGCAGATTTATTATCAGATCTCAAACATTACCAGAAAAAAAAATTAAGGGTTCAAACTTATTGAAATAGGATAAAATAACTCTGAACAAGCGACCTACGTGACAGTTAGTAACAATAGTTGTGATTAGTGAGGAAAATATATTAACTACAATAAGAAATTGGACCGTTGGTCAAAGTTCCATATAAATTCAATTTTCTGGCTTTACAGTCGAGCGATTTACAGTTTAAACAATACATCTCAATCAATAAAAGTCAATAAAATATAAAACAACATTTTCAGAAGAATAGAGAATTTTTTCCTGAAACAATGTGACTAGTAACGAACTCTATTTAAAAAATATATATTTTAATCCCATTACAATTACATAATTCACAGTTTCTAATTGTAGATTCAAGTACTTTTTTAAAATAAACAAAAATGAAAATGCTAAAAATAATAGCTTAACTTTATTAATTCAAAAATGTGTCCTAATAGGAGTTATCTAATCTAAAAAAAAAACCACTAAATCAACTAGCCTACAGGTGACTGTTGCTACAATTAATTAAACATATCCCAATAAGGAAATGCTGCACACCTTATGGAACCATAGACATCATAATATATCTATGTATGCAACATATTTTTTTCAAATTGTTTAAGCAAAATACGCTTTGTAAACTAACCTGCGGCTAAGCAAGCCAAAACGACAGCCAAACACAGACCAGCCGACTTGTACATCTTGACTTTTAAGTTAATAATAAAAAAACTATAAACTAACTAAACCACAAATTCTTCGCTACTGACAGAACGCTCTGTTTCGTTTATATATTTATGTAAGCAGGATTGCGATCTGCGGCAGCTTAGTAATGTTAAAAACCCGTTTGCCGACAGAGCGAGACTAATAGTGATCACAGCGTTGTAGAAAGAGAGAGAAAGTGCAGGTCACTATAGCAGATATATTTAGTCTCTCATATGACTATATAGACAGGGTGTCCCCAAAAAAAAGGATAATCCTTGGGGGTGTTATAGGAAATTTAACGTTGAACAAAAAAAGTTCCTATAAACATGAGTCCGCAAATGAAGTCTTACTAATGAAAACCTCAAAGAACCACAAAAAACGTGTTTTTTTACTTTCATTCAAGAATTACTACTAAATGGCTCATTCTATCAAAAATTGTCTCGAAGCTAACCTTTTAGTACATCAAATTTGGAGTAGAATGCCGCCAACAGCTTGTTTCTTTAATTAATTGCCGAGATATGATTTTTTGAAAAAAATAAATTTTTATAATATCCATGTTTTCTCACTCAAACCTGGTTTTTGCCATAAATACCTTAAAGTTCATTTCATCTTTTAAAGTTTCATTTAATCATTTTTTTTTAATTACAATAACAATAATGAAAAAAAATTTCATTCATTCAATAAAATGTTTTTGTATCACTAGAAACTTGATTTACTAGATTTTTAGAAGACTAGTTTTTTCTGTTACTACCTCATATTATTTCTAAAGAAGAAAGAAGATAGCGGAAACCATTGTGACCACTTGGATGAGCTGATTTTCACAGTCTTAGAAGACATTTACCGCTGATTTTGAAAATGAGGTCAAACGGTTAAAAAAGTTCGAGTTGAAAAGAATAAACTTAGGTATTTATGGCAAAAACCAGGTTTTGAGTGAGAAAACATGGATATTACAAAAATTTATTTTTTCAAAAAATCATATCTCGGCAATGAATTAAGGAAACAAGTGGTTGGCGGCATTCTCCTCCAAATTTGATATACTAAAAGGTTGACTGCGATACAGTTTTTGATACAATGAGCCGTTTCGTAGTAATTCTTGAATAAAAGTAAAAAAGACGCGTTTTTTTTTGTGGTTTTTTTGAGGTTTTCATTAATAAGACTTTATTTGCGGACCCATGTTTATAGGAACTTTTCTGTTCAACGTTAAATTTCCTATAAAACCTCCAAGGATTATCCTTTTTTTGGGGACACCCTGTATAAAAAATATGAATATTTTTGATAAAAATGATGAAATCCAGAGAAGAGCAAAAATTAATAACAGGTGAATATATATTATAGGATGTCCGGTTTGCAATTACATAATTACAATTAATTAAATTAAATATTTCAAAGAAATATACAGTGTACACGAAAGTTGAAATAATATGGGAAAAATGGTTGTTATTAAATTTTTGGATTGTGTTACTGACTGTTTTACAAAAAATTATTATGTTGTCCAACTGAGGCTACGACTCAAACGAAACAAATCTGACATTGGAACTAACAAAATCAAGTTTGTGAAAAAAATATCGGAAATGGTCATTGTTGTTACCGATTACTGAATATTGTAATTGATATTTTTTTCGTAACATTTAGGTATCTCATGTAATGGCTGATATTTCACTTTCGTTAAATTTTGGTAACTCACATAAACGAATGTCTAAAATGTTAGTATAGTTATGTATAGAACTGGAATATGTTATGTATAGAACTGGATATTACAACGTTACTGTAAATTAGAGCTTATTTACTTCTCTCAAAACCAGTGGCGGTCGATGGAATTTGAAATGCTCGTATTTTCTTAAGGGGGCATGGGACCCACACCATAATTTACTGGATGGTTACTAGACCTAAGTAGAAGGCTATAATGATAAAAAAATTCAGGGAAAACTAGCAAAATTATTCTTCCAAAAATGGCTGCCTCCGGGCAGATCTTGGAAACGGCTTGCAAAATATTTGTTAAGTATTTTTTTTCGTAATCACCGAGTGAATACAATTTTTTTTATACTTTTGATTTTCTCAAAATTTTGAGATCTGTAAAAGGTATGAAAATTTTAATTTTTATCTCATCACAAGATTTCTTCTATGAGATTTTACAATAGTTGTATCTTTAAGGAAAATAAGAATTTTGGAAAAATCACAAGTATTAAAAAAAATGTATTTACTCGGTGATTATGAAAAAAAAAATATTTTGCCAATATTTTGCAAGCCATTTCCAAGACCTGCCCGGAGGCAGCCATTTTTGAAAAAAAATATTTCGCAAGTTTTCCCTAAAGATTTTTTGCCATTATAACCTTCTACGTAGGTCTAGTAACCACCCCTAAATTATGGTGTGGGTCCCATGCCTCCTTACGGAAATACGAGCATGTCAAATTCCACCGGTCGCCATTGCTCAAAAGATAGTTATAGTAGTTTGAATCGAGGTTAATGTTAAATTTGATAGGCATTCGTGGGCGCACTCAATACCTACACTGTATATTTAAAAAAAAATGTGCTAAAAATATTGATAATTGTATGTGTTTTATTTATATTGTATGTAATTCTTTAGGTGAACCCAAACATTAGTATATTTTAATTAAATTAGACCCTATTGATTCTACTAAAAAATTTAATGAGTAAGTATAATTGGAAGAAAAAAATCTTTTTTTAAAAAATGAAACTAATAATAATTAAAAAGGAAAGAGTATTGTAAGAATAAAGTCTTATAGTGCTATTCCTCTATAATTAAAGTCGCATAAATAAAGTCTTCGTCCTCGCTTTTCATACCTACGCAAAGATGTGCCCACTGAACAAAACAATAAATGAGTTGTTTGTGTGTTTGAGAAAATGTGTTTGAGAGGGAAAAGTGAAGAAAAGACCATTAGATTCTTTATTTCTACTCTGATTTTTTTAAATCTTCAATTAATTTAAAAAAAAAACATTTGTGCGGTTTCAGTATCAAAGACATTGAATTGCAACTGCTTATGCAATTTATGAGCAAATCATTATTCTCGCTCCTTGAGCTTAATAGGCTTTAACGCTAAGCCTAAGACTAACGTGTGTGTGCCGGTAAAGAGTCCGGTGATTGAAGGTAGCCCAATCAACGGGGAGAAAACCGGTCACTAATTGTTATCAGCAAACAAAAAATATGGTCGTATAGAGATAAGAATTCTAAGAAAGATAGCGTTTTTTGCGACTCGAGTTTTAATGGCGAACATAACCAAAAAAATTCGCAAAAGTAAAAAAAAACGGTTTTTTGCAAATAAAAAAAAGCTTCAAGTCCTACACAAGAAAGTTAAATTAGAAAATTGTAGGTCTTAAAAATGCGCGTCGAATGAGATGTGAACGAAAAAAATCGGTTCATAAACATTTGAGAAAAATTTAAAAAAAACGTCAAAATTCGCGTTTTCGTATTTTTGCTGTATAAATTCCAATTTTATTTGAACAGACTTCTTGTTAAACAGCCCAAGACAAGCGAAAAATGACCCTTTTTTTCAGAAATTCAAAAAAGTTTTATTTTTTCGAGTTATAACGATTTAAAAAAAAAGCGTTTTCAAAAATCAGCTTTTACAGAGGCAAAAATGATCGTACAGAAACGATCGAGGGCTCATTTTATTCGCGAAGACTTGTACTTTCATGCTATAAAAAACCAAATCGCTTTTATTTAATTTTTGCATAAAAAAATGCGTTGTAAAATTGTATCATTTTTTCGAACCAATTTGTTTCGGATAATTTTGGTTTTACATTTTTGGCCATTGCATATTTGAAAACTGCCATTCAAAACACGCATTTAAAAAAAATTAAGGTCCTACGACCTCAGGGAGCCGAGATAATTTTTTTTAAGCTGAGAAAAAAGATAATTTTTCGAGCGCGATCGATTTGGAATCGTGTTTAGTTTTCGATGCGCCCAAGCGGAGTGTCCGTCCACTCTGTCGCCGTGTGTTGGTTAGGGCGTGCCGCACCCCACGCTGTTCTTTCGCAAACAATTATGTCAACTTAATTTATGCGAAATGATTTGAAATATTTTTTTTAAGAAAGTAAAAGTCTTTGAGATCTATTTCGTGTAAAAATGAACTCAATCGGACGTATACGCCGCTGTCAGGAATTAAAAAAAAATATATCTCGGCTCCCTGAGGTCGTAGGACCTTAATTTTTTTTAATGCGTGTTTTGAATGCCAGTTATCAAATATGCAACGGCCAAAAATGTAAAACCAAAATTAAAAAAGTTATTCGAAAAAAACCGGTCCAAAAAAATGATACAATTTTACAACGCATTTTTTATGCGAAAATTAAATAAAAACTATTTGATTTTTTAATAGCATGAAAGTACAAGTCTTCGCGAATAAAATGAGCCCACGATCGTTTCTGTACGATCATTTTTGCCTCTGTAAAAGCTGATTTTTGAAAACGTCTTTTTTTTTTTAAAATCTTTATAGCTTTTTTGAATTTTTGAAATAAAGGTCATTTTCCGCTTGTCTTGGGCTGTATTTCTAGTTAACAAGAAGTCTATTCAAACAAAATAGGAATTTATACTTACAGCAAAAATACGAAAACGCGAATTTTGACGTTTTTTTTAAATTTTTCTCAAATGTTTATGAACCAATTTTTTTCGTTCACATCTCATTCGACGCGCATTTTTTAGACCTACAATTTTCTAATTTAACTTTCTTGTGTAGGACTTGAAGCTTTTTTTTATTTGCAAAAAACCGTTTTTTTTTGACTTTTGCGAATTTTTTTGGTTATGTTCGCCATTAAAACTCGAGTCGCAAAAAACGCTATCTTTCTTAGAATTTTTATCTCTATACTACCATATTTTTTGTTTGCTGATAACAATTAGTGACCAATTTACATGGGGGCTTTCGCTCGTTGATTGGACTAAGGGGCCAACTTCGTTGGGCACACAGGAATACCTCAAATTCCATTTAAGCACACTACAGGGTGATATTTTGTTAGATATAAAATACCTTGAACAAGATAAAAAATATCTTGAAGTAAAAATAAGAGAAAAAGATTGCTAAATAGGCCAAACTTACAGTTTATGATATATCACTAGAGTTGGCCGAAATGTGCCGCAGGACATAAGCATACGCATCATAATATAATACATGTAATAATACAAGTAACTAATATTAAATATAGTAACAAAATCAATACATTTACAGTTTATAACCATACATGTATGTAAAACTAACCCTCTTAATTAGTTTGACGACGTAGCTTGGTTAAGAATACTATCACGAATTGGAGAAAATTCGTAAAAACTTTGTAGCATCATACAAGTTTATATAATTGTCTCCGACAGTCTTCGCAAGAGTGTTCGCTGTGGTGAAAATATTTTGAGAACGACCGATTACTCATGTAATACAGGCAAATTAAAATACTCTTTACTGTAATTGTCATTAATTTTATTGACAATTTTCTGTTATGTACTGCACCATCATTAAATGTGTTTAAAAACATGAAAGGTGTTTCCATGAACATTAAAATAGTTATAAATTTGTATATTGTTGAAGATTTAACTCCCTTAAGAGTATTTAGCAAACCCTGAAAACGGACACCAGTTAATGGTTAGGATTATGGTTAATTAATCATGATTTTCTTCCAATAGGATTACAAGTATACATGTAGTGGTGTACGGACTACAACTATATAGCCTCATTATTTTCAAATGCCATATTATAAACAATATAAAAATTCATATATTCCAGAAATTCAAGGTACTTACCCAAGCTTTACTACTTTTAATTGTAGAGATCTTGAATTGCTCTCATGTTCTTTTATTAAAAACGGAAATGTTATTTACCATCACTTAATAAATATGAACGTACTTTAACATAAACGGTTGGAAACTCCAGAGATAAATGTAATATGTATGTGCATATAAAAATAGTTTATATACGGTTAATAAACAGAGCTACAGTAAACATCTACAATTTTATTTTTTTAGATGAGATATACCAAAATTCAAAAATACTTGGGATGCATTTTTAAACCGTTAAATTTTCGAATATAAAACGACAAACTTTCTAATTAAATCATGTATGAACCTGCTATTACTGCCTAGAGTACATAAAAATGGCAGGAAATGGCTGAATAAATATTCTTTCATATGCTAATGACTTTCCACAAAAACGAAAATGAAAACATGTCAATTACTATGTACATACAGCTAATTTTATCTCGCTCTATTTTGTGTGTATGTGTTTCTTAATAAATAGGTGTCTTGTATTACTACACACAGTGTAGTTTTCTATATTTCCAATCCCCATTGATTGAGTTCACGTATTAAGATTTTTTACGAAATTCTTAATAATTCTTAATTCCTAGAAATACTTATCAATGCGTGTTGTTCAATCGATTCAATGAAGATGCTGTAATAATAATAATAAAACGTATTAATGATATTTATGGGTCATTGAGGTTGAACTGATTATAATTCACAAAAGAGGTATACGAGTGTATCCGTTTCTAGAATTAAGGGAATTCCAAAAATGTTTTGAAAGGCTTTAAAATAATAATTAGTATAGTCACCCTATTGCAGACTTGTTTTGTAAGTCTTCAAGCAAGTTTTTTTTTGTTTCATTTTATAAACATTATCATGACATTGAACGGCATCATGGAAGTTTGAACGGCATTAGGGTAATACTTGCATAATGGCGTTTTTATGACATTGTCAAATAGGGGAATAGTATAAATACGTAGAAAGAGGATGATAAAAAGAAGGTAACGAAATCATAAAATACAGTATGTTCTATTTACAATAAGCGGCTTAGTAAAGCACACACTTGTATAAGTTTGCCCTCTATTTTGAGTTTTGAGCACCCTGTACATTTTTTTATTCCGAAAATCTAAAATATTTGTTTACTTTAGAGAAATATGCCCATTGTTATAATTTTTAACTAATTCTTATTAATTCCTTTAAATAAATGGGACTAAATCAAATCTGAGATAAAATATATATAGTATGCCATTTAAAATAACTAAGTTAATATTCACTTCCGGTATATTCGGAAGTTACAAAAAAGTCGGTTACTTTAATAAACGAAGTTACAATTCGGAAGTTACAAAAAGTCGGTTTATGAATAGAGTACCCATGAAAACACTCAGATACAAATTTTCAGCTCCTTATTAATTATTGTAGTTCTACTAAAACGTTTACTAGACTTATCGTGAAACATTACATGATGTTTCACTGTATACTGGGTTGGAAATTTTACATAAACTACAAAGCGTTTCTGTGCATATGCTCCTCCTCTAAATGCTTTTGTTTGTCTATATGTGTTGTATTGTTCATCAGTTTAAACTATACAACTTTAAATACACCCGTCACAGACGGCTCAAGACGTGGCCTATTCCCTTCCACGCCCAATGTATTAATCTATTACCTGAATGTGAACGTTTTCCATACACGTATGTCCCATTAAAAATAATTAATAATAAGTTTGTTTCTCTTATCACTACTAAAAAATAGTAACTTAATATAAAATTGTCCCAAAATCCCCGGCATAGCTACTCAAGCTGCTTTAAATACATCCCTAAGTCACCGCTGAGATTACCCTAAATACAACGTTATATTACATGAAAGCTTCTAGAATTTGAATCTTGTTTTCCAATCATATTACATATTTCGAAATGCTATTGGTCAGTTTAAATGCAATTTAAAGAAGTCGGAAAGTTGGTTTATGTTTAACTTTTTCAAGCTTCTTTACATCACATCTGTTTTTAATTTGCTATATGTTTCCTTTTAATTTTAGCAACAACAACCGTGCTATTCAAATTCAAGATTATAAATGATATTAGCGGCAACAACAATAAATACAAGATTTACAAAAATCCAGCTTTTAAATGTTGTAAGTAAATGTAAGTCGCCTGTTGCAAATAGCGTTGTTTTTTAATGAAATCTGACTTCTAGAAGTTCGAATGTAAGGCCGCCTAAACAATTGTGGAAAGAAATGTTGTCGGTGGAATTTTAGGACATCCGGTATATACTTTTGGTTATCTTTCCATGTTACAATAGCTCTATTATAATGTCGAGGGGATTATTAGTGTCGTGCATTGTCTACGTAAAAATTGTAATATGATAATGCGGACTCGACAACAATGAGTAACATGAATTGGTATTTAATAGATACCGAGAAATATAAGATGCCATTCTGGCTCCGTGTAAAGGAGCCGGATCCAGCAGAAAAATAATTTAAATGGGAGATCCACAAAGTCAAATGCGTAGGTGTTTACATCGTCACATAATGGATGATGATAATAAATAATGTGTCAAATGATGTTAAGTAATAGTAATGTGAAAATGTGACTGCGGTATTAGATATATTAATTACACAGGCACACAAAATTAAAAAAAAACAAACCCCGGGTCCAAACCACTTATTCTGTACGTATTTTGGGTCTCTGAATCCGAACTCAGGTGGGTTGGCTCGTTGTCTCTGTTAAAATGCAAAAAAAAAATCCAACGAACTTAAAATCGTCAAATTGAGCATCATGTAGATTGTCACGGAGTTATATTCTGCATAAAATCTTACCTACTTATCATATCTACTTAAAGTTTAACATTTCGGTAAAATTAAGAAAATTATTATTTTCAATGTGAAATATTTTGTCCTACTAAATAGTTATTTTAACTTACATTTTCTTAATTTCACTTTAATTACAAAAATGTATAAACATTAGAATAAATATGCATATTAAGTTAATGGCCTATTTATTAACAATAATTAACTATTCACAAGAAACATTTCTTTTAACTGTAACTCTGTTTTACCGTAGGTCAGTGGCGGTGCGTGATATTTCAGTTAGCCATATCTTGAAAACGACGCATGGGACCCACTTCACTTTTTTAGGTGATGACTATACACCTCTTACAGAAAGAATTTATAGTGAAAAAAACCGTCAGCAAAGTTTGCGAAAAAAATTTCAAAAACACTGGAGCACTCCCCTGGGTTCTCAGTAACGCTCTGTGGAATATTTGCAGTACATTTTTTTTCATAATCTAGAAACAAATATAAGGAGACGTTTTTCGATTTGTTACAAAATATTTTTTTGTTTCAAAAAGTTATGGCCATTTTAATTTTGGGAAACAAAATGTTCCTATAAAATTAAAATTAAAATGGCCATAACTTTCTGAAAAAAAAAATATTTTGCAACAAATCTAAAAACGTCTACTTATATTTGTTTCTAGATTATGAAAAAAAAATATACTGCAAATATCCCACAGAGCGTTACTGAGAACCCAGGAGTGCTCCAGTGTTTTTGAAAAAATTTTTTCGCTAACTTTGCTGACGATTTTTTCACTATAAATCCTTTCTGTAAGAGGTGTATAGCCATCACCTAAAAAGTGAAGTGGGTCCCAATGCGTCGTTTTCAAGATATGGCTAACTGAAATATCACGCACCGCCACTGCCGTAGGTACATATATTTTATCTCAAATAGTTAATTAATCTTTGTTGGGAGACCATTTGAATACACCTACAATAATCGTATTTCAGAAATCTTAAAAAATGATCGGTAAGATTGCCTCTAATAAATGTTAGCATTAATCTATGTTGTCAAAATGTGTTTGTAATTTCAAAACCAGCTACAAATTTATCTATGAGAGACCTATTTATGTATATTCAAAACCATGGACAGAAACTGATAGTACGAGATCGGACCGCAATATTTTTGTCCTCAAGAAGTAGAATGCCATACATCTGGACTTAAAGAAAATATATAGGTATATTGTAAATATAGGCACAATAAATATGGAACCATTGTCTCTTTGGTTAATTAGCCATATTTTTCCCGGCCGCAAATATCCGTAATAAACGAAACATTTATTTCATTGTTTTGAAAATAGTCTTCACCACCTCATATTTCATAAGACAAATTTTATTATCTATCAAATGGAGCACCACTGCGAAGGAAATCATTCAAGAAGTACTTAGGTAGTTAAAATGAGTTGCCGCACCCTAGTCCGCCACAACCCTGGACAGCCACCTCATTTGTAGAGGATTCATACATGATTTGACACTCGATATGATATTTCCGAAACCCGGGACACCCAATTCGAAATTCTGTCGCCATATTTTCGGCATAATATCGTCGAGAAAAATTCGAACGAAGCGTCAAAATGTCAGAAAAAAATCATAGACCATATCCAGATCATTAGAAGTATGGCGGTAAAGCATAAACGGGCGTTTCGACGACCTCTTCTTAAGTGGGACCGTCTAACCCAGAGGTCCCCAAACTATTTTGTCTCGTAGGCCTCTTGCCATGTTTTTCGGTTTTGGGTAGACCCCTGCTTAGCTAGTATTGCATTTTTAAAATTCATCAACTTCAAATGTGTTTTGACTGATTTCTAGTTGTAGTGAGGTGAAGAAACAATAACAAACACACTTTTATTTTTTATACATTTATTAATGAAACTTAAATTAAAAACGAACCAAAATAAAATTAAGTACCTATGTATTACATACATATAAAATGAATAAGTAGAAATAAACGCTTTTTAGTGGGAGGGATGAACTTAGGGGTGCTTTGAAAATAAATTTTCAATATTTGGCATCAATTTAGTGATTTAAATTTAGCACTTAGATTACATTTGGCATCAATTTAGTGA
The DNA here is from genome assembly GCA_029963805.1 of Aromia moschata. Taxonomy (NCBI): domain Eukaryota; kingdom Metazoa; phylum Arthropoda; class Insecta; order Coleoptera; family Cerambycidae; genus Aromia; species Aromia moschata. Next base: position 636,987 of record JAPWTK010000012.1, read on the forward strand.
TATTTTCTTAATAAGAAGTTGTTTCTTTTTCAGCGCTTTGGAAACAAATGAACGCGTTCATTAATAACATTACTATTTATTGATTGACGAATTAAACAAGTCAGTGCAAGTCAATCTTCCTAGTAGTTCCTATGCTGTCATTGCGAATGTCTGAGACAAGAACGGACAAGCGCCTCTACTTCGCGTACGCCCGTAGGTAGCATGTATATATGCAAGTTTCTACAAGTTCAAAGTTTACTGCGACCACAAAGCGAATATCCTACTAACTTACACAATTTTATGAGATATATTAATTCGCTACTAATACATATTATAAAATTGCGAAAATAAGTTTGTTTACAAAATCTACAACAGTACAATTTAGCACTAATCGTCGTCGGTCTGTTTGTTATGTTTTCAACTAAAAACTAAGCAACAAATCATCTTTGTGTGTGGGTTATAACATTAATGGAAAGTCAAAATTAAAGTCGCGACCTGCTTAAATGAGATCCATTATCGTGGACCCCCGTTTACATCTCATAGACCCCAATTCTATTTTTTGTTCAGATGGACCCCTTGTAGGTCATCTTTGACCCCTGGGGGTCGATGTAGACCACTTTGGGTATCATTGGTCTAACCGTATGAGTTACAATGTAGAAAGAAATTCAGTGCGCTTGGAAAAATTAGACACCCTTTGCTTTTTGGTTAAACATGTACAACATTTAGTTCCCAACACATCGCATTCTATCATACTTCATTATAAAGACAGTAATCATGCGGTAGGATTTTGGATCATAAATGTGATAGGTATGATCAACATGGAAATAAACGGACAGTTAAAACATACCAATTAACTTTTTTAGTATTTGTACAATAATTAACTGTCTATTTGTATAAACTGTTTGTCGGTATAAACATTTGTAGCATTTTTCTGAACTTATTCAAGTCTACCGATCTATAAATTAATTTTAAATTAGTATTTATTTGTCTAGGGTTAGACTAAAAAACCACATCCTATTTCGACGACATTGTTGATGATACCGTTTGTATGGAATTTTACCTGATACATCTATAAAAAGCCAGATATTTTTTATTTATGTCTCTACCAACTAAAGTAGTCTTATAAACAAAATAATTTATAACACGTATCCGAAAAATGTTTCAGCTAATACAAATAGTTGTCGAAATTCCGTAGGAGGATAGACAGATACAGGATCTATATAAAGCAGTAATCTAAATTGGAAGGCTAAATGATTTCACTGTTATCCTACGTAAGAGCATTAGTAAGCTTTTATTCACGAAGGGTCACCCGCCAAGACAGGATCTGCAACTTTCCTAAATTTCAGAACAAAAAAAGATGTCGCTCCTCTTTTTTTAATCTCCTCTTGTATGCTAATATACATAAGGCGTTAACTGTTAAACGAAGTAGGGGAGATTGGTGTAAGATGGAGGAAAAATATTATTATTATAAATAACAGTTTCAGTTATACTGAAAAAAGGCACTATAGGTACTTATCTAAATTTCAATGATGGTAAAGTTGTTCACTTTTCAATGCAAAACTGGATCTGTATACACTGTTTATAAAATCAGATCTTTGGTCTAGACGTTAAAGTAAGTAATTCATTGGTTCGAGGGAAGGGCTACAAACCAACACCCTTCACGGTGGTAAGCAGAGCCACCGGGAAGGGTGAATATTTGTTATAAGCAGTTGTAGTTACTATTAGGTATTCTGTGTATTACAACTAATGTTTCATCTATCTTTAATCCACAAAAAACAACTTACACACAAATGATAACTATCAATATCAAAGGTTCTTCCATTTTTTTTTGTGAAACTAGCAAAGAAAAATGTCCAGTCTCAACTAGTCATTGATGTCAGATAATGAGAATATTTGAACACATTATTTTTAGACAGATTATGGCGTTCGTCATCCCAATCTCTCCTATGTAACTTTATAAAAACACCTATGTACGTCAAAAAAAAGGTGTTTTTACTTACCGTTATTTTTTTTTAATAAGTATAATTTTTTTATTAACATTGAAAGGATATGGGACATTCCACGCCAACTTCGCCTCAAAAAAAAATACATTTCTCTGAAACTTCGTATATAAGTAGTAGGTATGTGATAAGAAAAGTTGATACCTAAAATTTTAGAGCTCAAATCACGAACGGTCACAAAATTAGAGCTTTTTAGACAATCTTAAATTCGCGACTGTTGTATGCAAATGAGCGCGAATAAAAAAAAATAAAAAAATAGGAAATACATCGCATTTTTTTCCGTAGATTGCCATAAAAATACTTTTGAATTCATTAAGGGTAGTTTTCATCCATTTTCAGAGGGTTAAAACTTTAAAATCCAAATTTGGAAAAGTATGACTAAGTATGAAAAATTTGTTTTCTTAAAAAAAAGCTTAACAACTTTACTGTCGGATGGCTTTTGTCCCAGGATGGGATAAGCAACGGTATGACCGTTAGAAGGCTCGAAAGGTGAAAATTTACCATTTTTACGTTATATCTTGGTATGTAAAAAAAATGTATGAAAACCGTATAATAAGGTTTTTAGGGTCGCTGATTACGAATCTGGTGTCCGATTTAGAAAATTGTTTTTTCATGAGGCCCCATGGGGCCCTATAAATTCCGTGATTTTTTTCATTGTGGGGCCTCATGGGGCCCCATAAAAAACGACTTTATTACGAATTAAAACGACGAATTAAAGAACTTTTAATTCTAAAAAAAGTTTTCGATTAAATTCTAAAAAAAAATACGCATTAAATTGAAAAAAATGTAAGAGGCTTTTTTTACTCAGAATTTTGTGTAGAAGTGGTGTTTTTTAAAATTTTGAAATTCGTAATCAGAAAAAAATAATTCGTAATCAGCGACCATAAAAACCTAATTAGATGGTTTTCATACATTTTTTCTACGTACCAAGATATAACGTAAAAATGGTAAATTTTCACCTTTCATTTTTCGAGCCTTTTAGCGGTCACACCGTTGCTCATCCCATTCTGGGACAAAATCCATCCGAAAGTAAAGTTGTCAAGCTTTTTTTAAGCAAAAAAAATTACCTTTTTTTGCTTAACCGATACTCTTAATGAATTCAAAAGTATTTTTATCGCAATCTACGGGAAAAATGCGATGTTTTTACTATTTCTTCAAATTTTTTTTATTTGCGCTCATTTGCTTACAACAGTCGCGAATTTAAGATTGTCTAAAAAGCTCTAATTTTGTGACCGTTCGTGACGAGAGCGTGATGTGACTTGAGCTCTAAAATTTTTAGGTATCAACTTTTCTTATCATATACTACTTATATACAAAATTTCAGAGAAATCTATTTTTTTGTGGTGGTTGGCGTGGAATGTCCCATATGTATCTCATGCATACATGCCCATAAATATGTAATATTTTTACATACTGAATCACAAAAATTCACAAATACATAACAGAAAAAGTACTGAAATGGTAGTAAGTGATTTTTTTCAAATAATTTGGTGCCCTGATGGTCTCTTTTAACTTATAATCCAACCCAGAAATTATTAGTGATTAAAATATGTAAAATGATGAAAAATCTAGTGTTGTGAGTGGTCAGTGACCGGTGTCATTTATTCATTTATCTGTCATTTATTGGTCGGTCATTAAGGCTTCCGTCGGTCACTTTTTCCATTTTTGAGGTTGAGTTTAACGGTTTAACTTCAACTCTCGAAAAACAAGACATTTTCACGCATGTATTTTTTTGTCATACATATGTTCGGTTAGGAGCTGGTCTGTAACTCCCTTTCGACTTAACGTGGCTTCATGGGACACCCTGTATATATGTTGTAAATAATAAAACAATGATTGAATAATAAGTTTTCATTAGCACGATGTGGAGGACCCCCAAAACAATTACTGGGGAGGGAGGCAGAAGATTTTGGCACCCCACTGGATTTGGGAACGCACATTTGCTTAAGGCCGCTTTACAGTTTGCAATTTTTTTTGCCGGCAATAAAAATTGCGAACTGTAAAGCGGCCTTTAATATCACGGAATTGTCAGAACGTCGCGGTTATTCCGTGACGTCATCACAGACATGTAATATGTAGCAATACTATATTACGATGATATATTATTGATGGATGGACCAGTTTTATAATTAGGAATGAAAAGTTTAATGAAGTGATTATAACTTAATAATGTAAGTGTGAGTCAACAGTAGCGGTTGGTGATATTTCAGTTAGCCATATCTTGAAAACGACGCATGGGACTCACTTCACTTTTTTAGGTGATGACTATACACCTCTTACAGAAATAATTTATAGTGAAAAAAACCGCCAGCAAGGTTTGCGAAAAAATTTTGATAAAAACTGCAGAACACCCTGGGATCTCAGTAACGCTCTGTTAAATATTTGCAGTATATTTTTTTCATAATCTAGAAACAAATATAAGGTTTTTCGATTTGTTACAAAATTTTTTTTCAAAAAGTTATGGGCATTTTCATTTTGGGAAACAAAATGTTCCTATAAAATTAAAATTAAAATGGCCATGACTTTTTGAAAAAAAAAATTGTAACAAAATGTTCCTATAAAATTAAAATTCAAATGGCCATAACTTTTTGAAAAAAAAAATATTTTGGAACAAATCGAAAAACCTCGCCTTATATTTGTTTCTAGATTATGGAAAAAAAAATGTACTGCAAATATTCCGCAGAGCGTTACTGAGATCCCAGGGTGTTCTGCAGTTTTTTTTGAAAATTTTTTCGCAAACTTTGCGGACGGTTTTTTCACTATAAATCCTTTCTGTAAGAGGTGTATAGTCATCACCTAAAAAAGTGAAGGGGGTCCCATGTGTCGTTTTCATGATATGGCTAACTCAAATATCACCAACCGCCTCTGTGAGTCAAAATTCTTTGCATTTGAGGTCCAAGTTTTGTGAAATTGTATGTAAGTTCTTTTCAGTGTAATTTTTATGACATTGAGGTTACCGAACTTAAATACTACCTACAGCCCTGCCATGTACGTAATAAATAGTTTGTCCCCCACTGTGTCAAGATGTTTAAAGCAAGAAGACTAGAATATAAGGAGACCGAACTCCGAGGTTTCACACGAGCAGCAGCGGGTCGAATTTTGAAAGCCAGTTAGCGCTGCTAGCATGTCTATGCCCGGCACAGTAGCTTACTGCGCCGGTTTGCGTGTATTACACTCGAACCCCCTCTTAATTCACCTTCGCTGAATTCACATCCTCTCATATTTCAGCACGTTTCCCCCCTATTATGTCGCGAAACCGTCCCGGTAAAGTTGCCGCCTGTAAAAGTTTTAGAACTACGTTTGGAAATTGAATTCTCGCATGAATACAATTTTTTATTGAAAAAAATGATTGTGTAATACATTAAATATGGACACCTAACCTTTAAAGTAGGTTAGGTGTCTTTTAAAATATTTAACCTTAAATAACACGACTGGGTATTCTTACATTGATTTTTCGTTCAGTTGGCTCATTTTTCGTTATAACAAGTGCTGTGGTATATATCTAAATATTTATTTTTGCAGTTAAAACACAAAAAAGTTGAGGTTATGATCGCGACTTAAGAAGAGGCAAAATTTCGCGACTTAAGCGAGGTAATGATGCACGGATTTGGCGACTTAAGAGGGGTTCGAGTGTACCTAGTTCATGAAATAGTCAGCAGATTCCATATATTGAAAGGAAGTTCTATATATTTGTGTGCTCGCGCATGAAAAAATATTTTACTGTCTGCCAGATCAAAGCAACCGACATACCCGACAGCCTTGAAAAGTATATGCTTGTAATACTATCAAGAATAACATATACAAATTCCAAGTTTCATAAAATACTTTTGAAAAAAAAAATTTTTGAAATTTTGAATTAGTCTGCCATGACGTAACAACCGCGGAAACGGTCTGCCATTTTATTTTTAAGTAGCTATAATAGTATATTTTGACATACCAAAACGGCATTTGACATATCAAATACATTTTTAGTTTGCCAAATTAACACACCTGTCGCCCCTGTGTGACGCTGCACCTCTCTTCTTTTATCTATGGCTGAACCTACCGCGACTGGGTTTAACTAGCCCCCATCTCATGAACGGTAGGTACATGTACAGAGTAACAGAGCAAATTTGAGGCTTTTATCAAATGCCATCTGTTGCCATCTGTTTACTGGCTCTTAGACTAATACTTTAGCGGCGCAGTAGCATACCGCGCCAAGCCTAGGCACGTTCGAAGCGCTAACTGGCGGCTTTCAGATTTCGACCCGTCACCAACAACGGAATTCGGTCTCCTTATATTCTAGTCTTCTTGGTTTAAAGGAAGCTCCGAGATGGGTGGTAACCAAGAAAACTAGAACAAAGAGACCGAGCTCGCGTGTTTCGGGCGGCACAAAATACGTCGAAAGATAAACTTAATGTGGCGGCAGACTATTACCTGCGCAAAGCAGTAGCGCGCACAAGTACAAGCTTCGGGTACATTCAGGGTTAGACGCTTTTTACGAAACTTCCGAAGCTAAGAAATGCGGCGCTCGCAGCGCCGCTAATACCCTAGCGGATTTCGACGTCATTTGTGCCGTTCTCTCGTACCTATTTTACGCGAGCTCGGTCTCCTTGTTCTAGTCTTCTTGGTGGTAACCATCGAAAACCTATGGTTTTCTATTGTGGTAACTTCCAATTGACTCGTCGCCTTTTATTAGTAGTATTTACGTTTATTACTGATATACTACCATATTACTGATATACTACTACATTATGTAGGTATACCCATGGTATACCTATCTATGGTGTTACTGTACTTAAAAAAAGTATGTTTTACGTTTCGGCTTCAGTTTTTTCCTTTTTATTTTCTTTACCATCACGAAATTTCTCGGTATCATCACTACATTATGTGTAATATAAAATATCAATAGGTGTTGCATGATACCTATAAAAATACGGTTACGTTTTAAATACGTTTTAAAGCATACGGTTGTCATTGTTGTAACTTCCTACATTTCAAATTGCCGCCTTATTATAGGAACAGTCGCCAGTTACCATCCTGTTTTCAATGTTGTCAATACTGCTGTCAGTGCTGTCTTTAATAACCAAACATCTTTTCTGACGTTATGTATTATACAAGATAAAAAGTAGAAATAATAAGATTCTACATATTTTAGAATTAGTTTTAATTGTAGCTAGTTGTGTACAAGCTTTGTTAAGCCGTACCTATAAGAAAAATTGACTGAAAATGGCAGATTTTATCGAGTCCGAAGCACAAGAAAGTAGTGAGGTACACATTTATATTCTTTTTATTAAGGCCCCCCTGCCTTTAGCGTTGCTCACTGTTTATCAATTCATTAAATGTTGCTTTTCTAATAATATTCGTTATATATGGAGTGTCTCCAATTAATATTTGTTTACATTCATTACCTCTGTAATTGCGCAAAACAGACATAACCTCAATGTTTTTTTTCATGTTTAGGAAGAAGATTTAGAGCCCCATGAACGTAAAAAAGCTAAAAAAGCAAAAGCTGTCGACAGCTCAGATGAAGAAGAAGATGGTAAACTGATTTGAAAATATGTTTTTATATTTGTTTAAACAATATTAAAATCTGTAACCATATGGATTATTTTTATTTTAGACGATGATGATCGTTTACGTGAAGAACTAAAGGACCTGATTGATGACAATCCCATAGAAGAAAGTGATGCTGAATCAGATGCTTCAGGTAGGGTTTTTTTTGCATTTTATAAATCCTTTTACAAATGTTTCGTTTTTTCTTTAATTAGGTGAAGGAAAACGAAAGAAATCAGATGACGAGGATTTAGATGACCGACTTGAGGATGAAGATTATGAATTGCTTGAAGAAAATTTGGGCGTCAGCATTAAAAGAAAGGTAAATATAAGATAAATTTTATTATACGTGTATAAAATTGTATTTTCTGTATTATTATAGCAATTTAAACGTTTACGTCGTATGGAAGATGAGGAAAGTGAGGGAGAGGAGGAACATGATACCGAACAAGACCGTGAACATATTGCAATGGATTTGTTCTCTGAAGACGTAAGTACATTATAATTATACCATAATAATATACTCGCACTTATGAAACTGTTTTGGATTCAATATTATGAACAGTTTCATATGATTTGATTAGAGTAAAAATATTTTCACTATCCCATAGTGTGTTTTTAAACTTGTTAACATTTTGCTTTCATAAAGGAAAAAGAGGAACAGGTACGGAAAAAGGTAAACTTTTTTGATAAACTTTCAACTAAATAATGTGCCGTACTGTAGTTTCCCTTAAAAATAACGATTAGATAAAAGTATGGTATTCTTCATTAGTCTTTGCTTCATGAGTCTATGTTAAAGCCACAGACCAACTAGACCAAGTACAGCCTTATGTTCTATATGAGACCAAGTGGAGACCAATTGGGGAGTTGGGACATGTGGAAGGAAACTCGAGCTCGAGTTACTTAACCTGTAGAGGACGGGAAATTTTCAGTACAAATCGACCTCTTTTAAATCATGTAATAAATACATAAATCGAATGTATAACTCAAGACAAGTCTCCTACCAAATAGGTGGTCCCTTTTGGGATCAAACCCGTCCTCTAAAAGTTAAACAGTGCCATATTCATAAAAAAAAAAAACTACTTTAATTTATTCGAATGACCTAAAATTTACATTTATTTTAAAGAGACAAATGGGATACATCAAATTAGTCAATAGTTTTTAAATTATGTACTTTCACGTAAGAATATGCCATTTTACCTGCTATTCAGTAGCAACGTGATCGAAGACACATAAACTGTAAGCTTCCTCAGAAATTATGAAAGTATTTGAATCAGAATACCCAACAGTATGAGCCCTGATATAATTCAATTAGATCAAAGATGTTAAAGATTTTAGAATCAAATTTTTTGTTTTTGAATGTTATTAATGGCATCTCATTAGTTATACATTTGTTATAAACATAATTAAGTTACAATACAAAATTGTATATAGAATAAAATATATTATTTTCTTCTGATGCATCTGAACTGGCCTATAATTCTATTTGTTACCACTGTGTGCAGTCGCCCTTATGCTTAATAACAGCGTTATTGCGCCTTGCCATGGTCTGTACCAATTTTGTATTATACTTTGAAATTTGGTTTTTAGTATTCATGCATCGGAAGAGCAGTGCACAACAGTTTTTTTATTTCATGCCATGATGTTTCTACATAGTTTTTTTATGTTTCAAAAACATTTTGGAATAATATTTGTTTACTAATATTAGTCTAGAGTCCGGACCTCATTTTGACCTCCATTTGGCTTCATCGGTTTGTCTATATGGCTGGTTTACTTGGTTTGTGGTTAAAGCAATCTTTATACTTATTTTTGGTTTTACAATATTCCCAGGATGATGAGAGGCGTTCAGAGGAGAAGTCATAGACCTGTTGCTGAGCCCGAATATTTCGGAGAGGAGGAAGAAGAAGGAGAATATTCGGATGCTGACGATTTTATTGTAGACGATGACGGTCGACCTATAGCCGAGAGGAGACGAAAGAAGAAACCTATATTTACAGATGCTGCACTGCAAGAAGCTCAAGAGACATTTGGTGTAGATTTCACTACGATGAGTTTTCCAAGTATGATCAGGATGATTACGAAGAGGACGAAGATGAAGAGGAAGATGAGTATGAGGAGGATGAAGAAGGTGAAAGGAGGTGTGTATAAAGACTGTTTTTTACAGTGTGGTAACTTTGACATTACTACACAAATTTAAAAGAAACACAGTGGTTCAGGAAAATCCTCAGCAATTGTAATCCTCAGACCTTTTATTTCTCACTTAATAATGATTATCAATACTTATTATTTTACCTCTGTAATATTAAAAAAAAAATCTTAAGGATTCTCGACCACACTTTTGTGTTTATTTTTAAATTTGTGTGGTGGTAAAGCTAATGTCCGTCATTTTTGACAAATTGGGTTTAATAACAAAACATGATGATGCTCTATTTGTGTGGGTTAGCAGGAGAGTCCACAAGAAACCCACAAAGAAAAAGCCAACGAAAAAGTCCATATTTGAAGTTTACGAGCCCAGTGAACTGAAACGTGGCTTCTTCACCGATCTCGACAATGAAATTCGTAATACAGATATACCTGAAAGAATGCAAATTCGTGATGTCCCTATAACTGCGGTGCCGGATGATTCCACAGAGTTGGATGACGAGGCGGAGTGGATATACAAGCAGGCCTTTTGCAAACCGAGCGTGTCCAACATGGAAGCACATCTAACGCCAGAGGCTAGGGAAAAAATGAAGAAGGGACCACAGACCATCGGAAAGATTAGGAAAGCTCTGGACTTTATGAGGAACCAACAGTTGGAGGTACCATTCATCGCTTTTTTACAGGAAAGAGTATGTACAGCCAGAGTTGAACATCAATGATTTATGGAAAGTTTATAAGTATGATGCTAAGGTAAGTAGCAAAAATCAAGTATGTAAAAAAAAGTCCAAAAATAAAGTAATATATTTTAAAAAATATAGTTGCATTAGTAAATAAATGTGTTAGAAACAGTGTTGGTGAATTTGTTTTTCTGTTTACTTATACAGTTTTATTCTAATCTACTGGTGCTTTATTTCTGCACTATTTTCTTTTTTTATATTGTCAATAGGTATATACAGTGTGTACACTAAAGTCGGCATATACCAAAATGTGTGAAAAATGTTTATTCTTAATACGTTCAAGGCGGAACTATTTTTGAGAGTTATCACTAAAGCCGGCAGGTCCGGGCGGTGGACCATAATCGGACGCGTCATACTACTTACTACTTGTATGTGCAAAAACAAAATTCATGAAAATAATAAACTGTTGCAATTTAGAAAGAGATGTGTTAAACTTACCCTGTTATTTATGTTGAGATGTGTGAAAACTTTGTGGGCCGCAGCGCCGTTTAGCCGGCTTTAGTTATCACTATTATACGAAACGTGTCTCCGATGACCCGAACGTAGCATGCCTAATCTAACGCTTTGTGACGTCGGAGACTCAAAGGAACCTCGAAACTTAATATTATTTTTTACTATACTTTAATATCCCTGTTTTTTTTTTTTATGTTTTGAGAAAAAATAATGTTAATTAAGACCCTCTTAACATAGGGTTGAAGCAGGAATTAATTGTTTTGTAAAAAGATACTTGTAGGTATGAATATAGTATTGCAATATTCTATGTTTTATTTCATTTATGTTTGCCTATTATAGGTGAACAGAATATATTTAAAGAGTATTTTGTCTCTAAAACGCAAAAAAAAACATGGAGATAGAAACATTTATATAGACATCCAAAAAAAACGTCATCAAAGTTGGCCGAGAAAAAAAAGACGTATTTCTATTCGTAATCGAATTTATAACCTTATTTACTTGTCAAGACTGTCACATCATATGACAGCCATTGTTTATTTTACAAAATGTGACGGTCACTTGTCAAAAGTTTGACATAACCGAAAAGCTTAGACATGACCGCTATTTCCATCTCTCTCGTTCATAGCCAGAGTTGATGACGTTTTTTTGAATGTCTATATATACAGCTGTGTGCAAAATAATAGCAGTGCGTATTCAATGTATCAACAACCCCAAAAATAAATATCCTAATGAGATTTCACATGAATCTCTTATTATGTAAAAAATACAACTTTATATAAATACTTCAAACTTCATAATTTGGTTTGTGTATCCTTATAAACTGAGAAATTATCACTGATGAAAGTTTATTAAACACAATTATTGATGTGCAATAAAATAGCAGTGGTAAGACCTGAACAAAAAATATATTCATAAACACCAAATAAATATGGTTAACAGTAAATATAATATCTACATCGTCTTGGCATCGAGTCAACTAAACGTTGACATCGTTCTGGGGGTATTGATGACCATGCTGTTCTCACAGTTTGCCACAAATCCTCAACATTTGTCGGTTGGGCTTCGTATACGGCTTGTTTCGCATCTCCCCATAAATTTTCGATAGGGTTAAGGTCAGGCGATTGGGCAGGCCAATCCATAACCTCAACCCCATGAGCAGAAATCCAGTCTTTTACCAATTTGCTAGTATGCTTGGGGTCATTATCATGCATAAATGTCCACTTTATCGGCATTTCCTCTTCGGCATATGGCAGCATAACGGTATCAAGTATGTGACGATAAAGTTTGGCATCCATGGTCTGCGATATGCGAAAAGAGGGCCAGTACCATAGTAGGAAAAGCAGCCCCATACCAGAAGTTTTGCTCCTCCATATTTGACCGTCTTAAGAGTGTACCGCGGATCATACGCAGTATTCGGTGGCCTTCTTATATACTTTCTGGTGCCACCAGAGCCAAACAACACAATTTTTGTCTCATCAGACCATAAAATATTTCGCCATTTAGACGCAGGCCAGAAGTGGTATTCTTCAGCGAATTTTAATCTATGTTGTACATGCCGGGGTTTTAATAACGGTGTTTTCCTAGGACTTCTACCAAGTAGTCGACCTTCAATAAGCCTTCTTCTTATTGTAGATGGATGGACATCAAGCTGAAGTTGATATTTGATGCCAGTTGATGTCATAAATGGATTTGTCTTTACCAATCTTTCAATTGCCCTGACGCGTCGTGTACTAAGTTTTCGTTTTCGGCCCCTATTTTCGGGTTTTTCCTGCCACTTTTTTGCATTAGCAATCATTTTACTTGAACAGCCAAGTATTTCCTGAATGTTTTTGTATGTTTTACCCTCGTGTAGTAGTCGTCGAATAAGATCACGTTTTTCGCGAGTACAGTGTTTGGCTTCGGCCCATTGTAACTGTCAACCAAATTACATTTACTAAAACAAATTCCATGAAATATATATTTAACTTACCTCTAATTATAAATTATATCAGGAAACTGTCACTTGCTGAATTTAATTAAGAAATTAATAAAATTTTGGTAGATAACCACACACTGCTATTATTTTGCACACATAAAAACAGTTGAATTTCTAGAAAACACCTGGTGATACCAGACATGTACTTATACCAAAAAGAAAACTGTATTATTATACTCTTTACACGCTTCCCGCTTCTCGCCAGTAGATATCGCCTAGAGACAGTTTTAATAAAAATTATTTTTCAAGCAACGAGTTAATATTTACCAACACTGCTATTATTTTGCACACAGTTGTATATATAAAATATTTCATCAAATAATATTTACTGCCTCTAGGGAATCGTATCGTACACAAAATCAATTTATAATACGGTTCGTGACGCCAGAGGTACAAACTTGGAAACATTGCTAATACGTTTGTGCTTCGTGTTTGATGCGCATTGCTACCAACAAGAGATCTGTTAATAAATAAAGAAATTGTGACTTCCGTAAGTTACAAAGATCTCTCAGATTGTTATGCCGTTGTCTACTCACTACGCGCCGGTATCCAAGTAACTTGACTTGAAATAAACTTGGCTAGTACTTGTCCGAGTTCAAGTAAAATGTATCCATTACGTGCCTACTTTAAAAGTTGCAATTTTTGGGAAGTACGAGTCGGAAGACGAGTAGCTGTGTCGACTTGCACTTGCACTTGCACTTGGAACTTGACATGCTCTTATTTCCGTAAGGAGGCATGGGACCCACGCCTTATTTTAGGGGTTGTTACTAGACCTAAGTAGAAGGCTAAAATGGCAAAAAATATTCAGGGAAAACTTGCGAAAATGTTTTTCCAAAAATGGCTGCCTTGATCTGATCTTGGAAACGGCTTGCAAAATATTTGCGAAACATTTTTTTTTTTCATAATTACTGAGTAAATACAATTTTTTTACAATTACTTGTGATTTTTGCAAAATTCTTATTTTGTTTAAAGATACAACTATTGTAAAATCTCACAGACGAAATGTTGGGATGCAATAAAAATTCAAATTACCATAATTTTTACAGATCTCGAAATGTCAAGAAAATCACAAGTATAAAAAAAAATTGTATTTACTCGGTGATTATGAAAAAAAATATTCTGATCAAAAAAGATCTGCTCAGAAGCAGCCATTTTTGGAAAAAAAATTTCGCAAGTTTTCCCTGAAGATATTTTGTCATTATAGCCTTCTACTCAGGTCTAGTAACAACCCCCTAAAATATTGCATGGATCCCATGCCTCTTTACGGAAATACGAGCATGTCAAATTCCACCGGTCACCACTGGTATGTATGTATGTATCGAATTTATTTTATTAATGAAATAAATCTAAAAAGCCACTTCCATAACCAACTTCAAAATAAAGTTACATATACCTGTATGTATAAGCAACTGAAATTGAAAATGAACTTTAAAATGACACCTGATAATGTCACTTTATTTATTGTGATCCAAAGTTAGATACACAATAGGTACAATTTTTGATAACTCTGTACAAGAATTCACCTGTATAGGTTACTCGTATACGCAACCTCTACCTATATAAGCTACTCGTATACGAAACGCCCACGTAATGTATGCGCACATACAAGTGTCTTAAAAAATCGACTCACCGCCTTTGAATTGGGATCATTTTCCGACACACGACGGGAAGTGCGAGTAATTCACCGAGTCTATGCGAGTCTTCATACACACTACTTCCTGCTTGCCAAGTACTTCCGAAGTACTTGACAAGTATCGCGTAGTGAGTAGCCGGCTTGAGGATATGTATGTTAGCGCATGTTTTAAGACATCATTTCGCTCCAATGTAATTACGGTGTTAATATTGTTGACTCAAATTTGATATGTGAAACAAAAAATTTGGAAAGTTAAATTTCTGATACAAATATCGGAAGAGAAAAATATTTTTCCTGAAGTGATCTGAAATGTGATTCTCTACATTTATTCCAATTTAAAAAAAAATAATTACCTATAGTTTTTCAATTTTTAATTTGTTCCTTAAACTCATTTTTTTATATCATTTGTCTAAAACATTAATTTGTTAATTGCTATTCCATAGAGCTCTGATAATACCAGTAATATCAAAAATTTAAATACTGAATTTTCAAAATTGTTACTTTATGCAAAATTATAATTTTGAGTTTACTTGCTTCCCTAAAAAAGTATTTCACTATTTTGATTTAAAATAAAAAAAGTTTGAATGTTCAATAAAGCAACGTGATGTAGCCAAGATTTAGTTATATCGTCACAAAAGTAATGTTTCAGTATTGTCCAGACTACAAAAAATCTCCTCAAAAATTGTAAAATCTGGTTATAACCTTTAAAAAAATGTTGCAAATTTCCAGTGGTGCCAACTTAAGACTCGCAAGGAAAATCTACTCCAACTTTTCGAAAAAATGCGTTCTTACCAACTCGATCAATTGATGAAGAATCCCGACGCTCCAATCCCTGAAAATATCGCGTGATGAAAGACAGCGACATAGATAGGCTTAGAAATGTCCAGACTGCTGAAGAGTTGAATGACGTCCACAATCACTTTGTCCTCTATTACGCTGATTTACCCGCAATGCATGCCGCTTGGAGGATCAAGGAAAAAGAGAGGAAGAAGCAGGAAAAGAGGGAGGCAAGGTAAGAATGTTTGTATTTTCTTTTTAGCAGATAAATACATGTTATGACTTTCAAGGCTCAGGTTAATTGCGGAAAATGAGGAAGGTGCAGAGATTCCAGAGGAAATCGAAGAAATAGACGACGATGAGCCTGAACCAGAAACTTTGAAATATGCAAATAGATCTGGAAGCTATGCTCTGTGTACAAGGGCTGGATTAGGTATTTAACATTCATTTTTCAACAAAGAAACCAATAGGATTTTATTTATAAAAAGGACTTACCTATCTCGAGATAGGTAATCTCGAAATAGGTATCTAGCTAAAATATCGAGATAGGTAATCTCGATATTTTAAACTTGTTTAAATTTAAATAGCTCGTCAAAATAAGAGTAACACTTTATGAGAGCTGTTTGCTTTCTATTCAGGCTAGAAACTTGTGATTTGAATGTTTGTGTATCTATAAGGTTGTTTCCAAAACCTTAAAGTTGCTATGCTATCGCTTAAGGAATATGCCATTCTATATTCGCCATTCGTATGTTACACTCCAAAAACCAACCCCAACATTTTATTGTCCCATCCATTCAATCTTTTTCCAGCCCCCATAAGCCCTCGTTGTTTTTACTCTGACCTCTGTTGGGCGATTAAATTGATCAAATGCTGTCAAATAAATTGGTGTGGGGCGCTACAACTCGTTTTCATCCTCTGACAACTCAAGCGCTCCTTCAGATCACCCCTACACCAACTCCCTACCCACCGCCTGTGGTTCCATTCCTGTTGGAGGCTACATGGAGTGTTGTTTAGTCTCGAATTCATGTTTTAACATTACTGGATGGCTCTTGAAATTGACTGGACCCACTGTGGACCGCTGGTTCAGCGCCAAAAGTAAAATTCCATGTCCAACCCACCTGCAAATTTGCTGTGCTGAGGGGTTAGCAGGTCTCTACACGTGGGGAACTCCGAAGACCTTCCTAAGGATACTCAAAACCCTTTTTGGTCCATCCCAAGTCGTCCACCTCCTTCACATCTTGATTTGCATCCCTTGCCCCCTTTTTTTGACCGTTTCCGTGTGAAGTGGTAATAACAAAATCCAGAAAAGATGCTTCCTACATGTGACAAGTATTTTTTGTGACATTGAAGGTAACCACCAAAACAGGGCTTCACTCGCAGAATTGCAGTGGTCATGTAGAACCAATGGTCTTTGTCATGAGGCTAAGAGGGCTGACTCATGGTAGGTAAAGGAGTTGAATGGATAGAACAGTGACCAAACACTCAAAACTTGTGAAGGAGGTCACAATGTGTACCAGGATAGGGTTTTTTACCCACCAGCGTTATAGACTACCGGAATTTTCAAACTGCAATTCTCAGGCCCGAATAGAATGCAGAGGGTCCTCATCTAAAAAGTATTTTTGACGAACAGTTAATTTTCAACAATGAACACAAATGTATGTGATTATATTTAGAAATCGTTAAATCTTCTGGTATTTCAATTACTTGAATATAATTAATGTATTATTGTAAAAACCTGTAATATTGCTATAACTTTTTTTAGATCCCCTGGCAAAGAAGTTTGGTCTGACACCGGAACATTTTTCTGAAAATCTGCGAGATAACTACCAAAGACACGAAGTGGAGCAAGAGCCGGTAGAACCAACTGAAACAGCCAAAGAATTTTTGTCTCCGTATGTCTTAAAATTTAAAAGAGCCGTATTGTTTATAATTACATTCTTATACTATATTTTAGTAAATTTCAAACAGTGGAAGAGGTGTTACAGGCAGCTAAATACATGGTTGCCCTGCAAATAGCTCGTGAACCTCTAGTAAGGAAATGCGTTAGAGAAGTATTTTTTGAGAGGGCGAAAATGAGTGTATATCCCACTAAGAAGGGACTGAAAGTTATTGATGAATCTCACAATTGTTACAAGTAAGTGTATTTTATTAAATACTAGGGTGATTCGTTTTGAACGACTATTTTTATTTTTTTCGCTCCCACAGCAAAATATTGTTCTACATACCGAAAAAAAAAGTTCCCTGAAAATTTGGGCCCTTAATTTTACTTCTAAGTAATTTTTTTTTAATTTTGAAGATTTCCCATTTAAAATGCATAGAAAATTAAAAACAAATTTCAATTTCCTACAACTTGGTGGCATTTAAAGCTACTGCAATGAACTTAGGTGTGATTTAAAGGTAATTAGTTCCTCTGAAAGTACTTACAGCATTTTTACCTTTCCTCATATATTTTGATATGTACAGCTCACTGAAGTCATATTAGCACTGGAAAATCATATTTTTCTCATTTTTCGGCAAAACCATCAAAGTTGCAGAAAAACTGCAAAGGGGTTTTTTGTAGGAAATTTAATACCCTACAAAAAAGGTGCTATGCATTATAATGATAAAATGCAGAGTTTAGAAGATAGAGTATTTTATAAATTAACCTACCGAATATTAATGAAAATCAGTTTTACGTTCTTAAAACTACGGAAAAAATGATATTGTATGAAGTAAAAATAATTTTCTTGTTCAAGAATTATTTCTTTATCACTAGATGTATTATATTAATGATTAAGTTTAATTAAACTTTGCTTTAAATAATACAAACAATTAAAAATATTTTTAAAGAGAAAAATATCTTTTTAAACAGAAAAATATTTTTAATTGTTTGTATTATTTAAAGCAAAGTCTAATTAAACTTAATCATTAATATAATACATCTATTGATAAATAAATCAGTCTTGAACAAGAAAATTATTTTTACTTCAGATAATATCGTTTTTTCCGTAGTTTTAAGAACGTAAATCAAGACTTTTTCATTAATATTCGGTAGGTTAATTTATAAAATACTCTATAGCTTCTAAAATGCAGAGTTTAGAAGCTATAGAGTATTTTATAAATTAACCTACCGAATATTAATGAAAAAGTCAGATTTACGTTCTTAAAACTACGGAAAAAACGATATTATCTGAAGTAAAAATAATTTTCTTGTTCAAGACTGATTTCCCATTTAAAATGCATAGAAAACTTAATTTTTTTTTTTCAATTTCCTACAACTTGGTGGCATTTAACGCTACTGCAGTCAACTTAGGTGTGATTTAAAGGTAATTAGTTCCTCTTTGAAAGTACTTACAACATTTTTACCTTACCTCATATATTTTGATATGTAGAGCTCAATGAAGTCATATTAGCACTGGAAAATCATATTTTTCGCATTTTTTTTGCAGAAATCATCAAAGTTACAGAAAACTGCAAAGGAGTTTTTTGTAGGAAATTTAATTCCCTATAAAAAAGGTCCTAAGCATTATAATGATAAAATGCTTAGGACCTTTTTTTATAGGGAATTAAATTTCCTACAAAAAAACTCCTTTGCAGTTTTCTGTAACTTTGATGATTTCGCAAAAAAAATGCGAAAAATATGATTTTCCAGTGCTAATATGACTTCATTGAGCTCTACATATCAAAATATATGAGGTAAGGTAAAAATGTTGTAAGTACTTTCAAAGAGGAACTAATTACCTTTAAATCACACCTAAGTTGACTGCAGTAGCGTAAATGCCACCAAGTTGTAGGAAATTGAAAAAAAAAAATTAAGTTTTCTATGCATTTTAAATGGGAAATCAGTCTTGAACAAGAAAATTATTTTTACTTCAGATAATATCGTTTTTTTCCGTAGTTTTAAGAACGTAAATCTGACTTTTTCATTAATATTCGGTAGGTTAATTTATAAAATACTCTATAGCTTCTAAACTCTGCATTTTATCATTATAATGCTTAGGACCTTTTTTATAGGGAATTAAATTTCCTACAAAAAAACTCCTTTGCAGTTTTCTGTAACTTTGATGGTTTTGCAAAAAAATGCGAAAAATATGATTTTCCAGTGCTAATATGATTTCATTGAGCTCTACGTATCAAAATATATGAGGTAAGGTAAAAATGCTGTAAGTACTTAGAGGAACTAATTACCTTTAAATCACACCTAAGTTGATTGCAGTAGCGTTAAATGCCACCAAGTTGTAGGAAATTAAAAAAAAATTAAGTTTTCTATGCATTTTAAATGGGAAATCTTTAAAATAAAAAAAAAAGTACTTAGAAGTAAAATTAAGGGCTCAAATTTTCAGGGATTTTTTTTTGGTATGCAGAAAAATATTTTGCTGTGGAAGCGAAAAAACAAAAATAGTCGTTCAAAAGGATTTACCCTATTAAATACATATAAATCTTATTATTTGTATGTAACACATGATTGACTTTTATATAGTAATGGCAAATAAATGGTCATTTTAAAAAGCGATGATAGTTAAAATTTAGTTTTCTTAATGCCATTTTTATCTGGAAAAAACACAAAACGTGACTTTTTTGTCATATTGCAATCCTGTTCACACCAACAACTATAACAAATGAATTAAATATGAAACCAATAATACAAATCGTTACAATACTTTTATTTAACTTCACAGTAAAATAAAACCACAGATTTTCATATGTTTTGGAAGACATTTTATCATAATAGAGGTCATATAATTAAATTATTGCAGCATGAAGTATGTGAAGAATAAACCAGTAAGAGATTTGACTGGGGACCAATTTCTAAAGCTTTGTATGGCTGAGGAGGAACATCTTTTAACAATCACTATTCACGAGACAATGGAGGGAAACACCACTTCGTCATACATCGATGAAGTAAAACAGCTTTATATTAGGGTATGTGTGAAATTAAGTAAATTCTTGCAGTCTGTATCCTATAAGAGGTGTTTACAAACTTCATGAAAAAATATATATAGCATGTTATATTAAGATATAACTTTGTCAATAAGGAATAAAGGTATATAAAATAATACCTTGATGTAATTGTCACAACCTTGTAAGGGACAGTTCTAAATCCACTGACTGGAGCTTACAACAGCAACATTTTAATGTGACCTTCGTTTGCTCTTAAACAAAATGCAGCATAATGCACCAGTCAAACTTGCTTGGGAATAAATTCTTGTTGCTAAATAATGTTAATTGCACTTTCCACATACTGAGTTAGTCCTTCAAATTAGTGTCGGTTTGTAATGACTGGTTCATGTAAATTATTCACACCCGATGAACAGGGAGTTTGATCGCCTCACCGCTATTGTTTACCAGTGCTAATATCTGATGAACAGCTTTTATTCCCATGGGGACCACAAAAACATCCACTGGACGATATAAAAGCCAGCCTGATTCTCTTGAGAAGGCAGTACTGATTGACCTTTCCCCTTGGCATCAGAAATTGTCTGACAAGACCCTCTCCCCTCTGGTTCCCTCTCCTGTCATTCTGTTTAAATCTGTCCATCTATCTGCGCCTGGCATCAGAAATTGCCTGTTGGGCACATTCTTGTGATTCCGCTTCCATTTGTCCATCCATCCATCCATCTGTCTGTATGTGGTATTGGAAATTACCTACTAGATACATTTAGATAGCTTCATTCACATTTGGAAAAGCCGACTTCCGACATTTTATGTTTCACTGAATCATCTCACTAGGTATTAGCCTTGGTTGAATCTATATATTTATTGTAACTTTCGACTGTCAATAAAAAGAAGTATTTTATGAAGTAGTAATTCTTCCCGAACCCTGGACAGTTCACTTCTCCACTAAAGTTACCGAACACATTACAAAATACTGAAACATGCACTATGTTTTTTAAGTGCCCCTATATGAAATAACACTGCATTATGTCTGCCAATTCCCTGTTACTATACAAATACACATCTCTCCTGTTTGCAATGTTTTGATTGTTTTGATCTATATTGGTTTTTTGTATGTGATACACACAAAATTCACAATTATTTACAACACCAAAACAATTAGGACGTTACAAGACCGAAAAACCAATGCATACTTGAATTGTTGTCGTTCATTCATCTGGTCCAATTCGACAGTGACTGAGCTCCAATGACACACGCGAATTGGTAGTAACCTAGGTCAGAACACAGGGTTGGTGATTTACTCCATTGATAAATCAGAGACTGTCAATTTATCTGAATATTTCAGAAATATGTTCTCAAAAGTAGATACCGGTCTACTAAGATAATTTGTGTTCATGCAGTACGATTTATCGAGTTTTAACGCAACCAAAATTTTTTTTATGATAGTTGTAAACACCCTGTATAAAGCGAGATGCTAATTATAGACTGTTTTAGGATGAATTTAGCAAGAATGTCCAAGACTGGAATGCACTCCGAATGGAGTGCGTAGAGAAGGCGCTCACTAAGAGCGTTTTACCAGACCTGTGCTCGGAATTAAAGAGGGTTTTGTTAGCAGAGGCGAAAGACTTTGTTTTGAAAGCTTGCTGCCGTAAATTATATAATTGGATAAAGGTAACTTGAATGTATCTCAAAGGTTAAGTGGAAAATTGTTGATAAAATTTTGCATGCTAAATTAGAATTTATTGCTTTTATTAAAACGTTCTAAGTGAAATTGGATATTACATGTATATTTCTCTTTTGTCATAAGTACATTAATTACATATATCACACAACTTATAAAACTGCAATCTTTGTGATCATTTTTTTTAATATCTGATATACATAGGATAGTTTCAATTGAGATAGTTTTTTCTAAATAAACTCTTGTTATGTTTTTAATATTATGTTGTAGATTGCTCCATACGCAATCACATTCCCAGAAGAGCATGAAGATGAGTGGGACACCACCAAAGGTGTCAGAGTAATGGGCCTTTCGTACGTCCCCGATTACTCGGTCTCTGCTTTTGCTTGCATATCGGCACCCGACGGCGAAATAACAGATTACTTACGTCTTCCTCATCTACTAAAAAGAAAAAATAGCTTCAGGACAGAGGAGAAACTAATGAAGGTAATCATAGTAAAATGTAGTGTTCTGGTTAGTGTATTAACAGCCTTGTTATTTTTGTTAGGAGGCAGATTTGTCGGCTTTAAGAAATTTCATTTACACAAAAAAACCCCACGTCGTTGCCATCGGAGGAGAGTCCAGGGAGGCTATGATGATAGCCGAAGACTTGAGAGGAGTAATAAATGAATTGGTGGAGTCCGAACAGTTCCCCACCATCAAAGTAGAAATCATAGATAATGAGTTGGCCAAAGTATATGCAAATTCTAACAAAGGACAATCAGATTTCAGGGACTACCCCGAACTCCTTCGTCAGGCTGTTTCGTTGGCCAGAAAAATGCAGGATCCACTTATAGAATACTCGCAACTCTGTAATGGAGATGAGGAGATTTTAAGTTTACGTTTCCATCCATTACAGGTTAGTACAAGATTTTGGAGTGGGTACTGGATGTTTTCCACAAACTACTATACTTCTCTCTACGCGCATTTCATCAACCAAGTTGGCATCTTCAGGAGAAGATTAAAAAAAAGATGGAAAATGTCCAGTTTTTTTTTTCTAATACAAGACTACTTTTGTTAAGGCCTCATTGTTCTGAAGTAGAATTATAACCTTCAGCATAGCAACAAATACATTTAAAACACTTTCTTACTACCACAGAAATATTACATTTACACTTTTCGATGATTTTTAGAAGACTGCGCAAATCTGGTGTGAATGCTTCATTACATAAATAGCAGATATTTTTATATCCCCAGTGTAACTATAATCTCCTCTATCTAGGAACAAATTGGCAAGGAGGAGCTCCTTGAGGCACTGTGTTTGGAATTTGTGAATCGGACGAATGAAGTGGGCGTAGATGTAAATCTGGCAGTCCAACAGGCTCACAAAAGTAATTTAATCCAATTCATCTGCGGCTTGGGTCCACGTAAAGGGCAGGCCTTGCTGAGGGTCCTGAAACAGACCAATCAGAGGTTAGAGAACAGAACGCAGCTGGTCACTGCCTGTCACATGGGTCCAAAGGTTTTCATAAACTGCTCTGGTTTTATAAAAATTGATACTAATAGTTTAGGTGATAGGTAAGCTAAAATGATATTATTTTATGCAGTATAATAATTATTTTTTTTAAGTACGGAAGCTTATGTAGAGATTCTAGATGGGTCTAGAGTGCATCCTGAAACGTACGAGTGGGCGAGAAAAATGGCTGTGGACGCGTTAGAGTATGATGACGATGAAGGTGCTAATCCCGCTGGTGCATTGGAAGAGATTCTAGAGGCCCCTGAAAGGTTAAAAGACTTAGATCTGGATGCTTTTGCGGAGGAATTGGAGAGGCAAGGATTTGGTATGCAACAAAAATTTAATTTCATATAGTATCTTACATGCATATTCTTTTCATTAGGTAACAAAAGCATTACTCTTTACGATATTCGTGCGGAGCTGAACTGTAGGTACAAAGACTTGCGGCAACCTTTCCGATCAGCTAATCCCGAAGAATTGTTTGATATGCTTACCAAAGAAACACCAGAAACCTTTTACATCGGGAAGATGGTTACAGCCACAGTTATTGGTAAAAATATACTAATTTATAATTTAATGATAGACATTTTGCATAAATTCATTAGGATTATTGTAACGCATCCTTTACTTTAGGAATTGCTCGAAGAAAACCTAAGCCCGACCAATTGGATCAAGCAAATCCTGTCCGTAATGACGAAACTGGGCTCTGGCAGTGCCCCTTCTGTTTGAAGAATGATTTTCCAGAGCTGTCCGATGTGTGGAACCATTTTGATGCCGGTTCTTGCCCAGGTCAAGCCACCGGAGTTAAACTCCGACTGGACAATGGTATATCAGGTAATTATTTGAGGAAATTGGCTTGAAATGTTTTCCCAACTGAATATTTTTTTAGGATACATTTATATAAAAAATATCAGTGACAAACCAGTATCCAATCCAGAAGAGAGGGTGGGAATAGGACAACTTATACATTGCAGAATAATGAAAATCGACGTAGAACGTTTCTCTGTTGATTGCACATCGAAGTCCAGCGATTTATTGGACAAAAACCACGAATGGAGGTAAGTAATATATAAAATGTAAATAACAACAAACTAAAAATAACACTTTTGACTTTAGACCGCCACGAGATCCTTACTACGACCAAGAGAAAGAAGACGAGGAGCTCAGGGTTGAGGCGGAAAAGAAGAAAGACAAACAGCGTAAGACATACATCAAGAGAGTTATTGTGCACCCCGCTTTCCATAACATATCGTATGCCGAAGCTGAGAAATGCATGGCGAATATGGATCAAGGAGAGGTCATTATTAGACCTTCTAGTAAGGGTGCGGACCATCTGACGATTACCTGGAAAGTGTCTGACGGTATTTACCAACACATTGATGTGCGAGAAGAGGGGGAAAGCTAATGCCTTCTCTTTGGGTATGTAACATGTATCCTGAATATATATGTATGTAAGCCCAATCAAAAGAAACATCAAAGTGGGTTGAGTGGAAAAAAAGCATATACAGAGTTGCTAAAAAGTTGTATTGTTTTGTGACCTCCCATTTCATCTGCATGTTGCCCAATCTTTTCCAGTTCAGTAGGTCTGAAATCCTCACTTCCAAAATGTCTAGTTACAATTAGACATAGTTCTACATATTTTACTGCAGTTGGTAGACAAATTGATACACTTATTCTGATGCATGGCTGCTAGTATTTACCAAAGGTTTTTTACAGACTGTAGGAATTTTCTCAAAATTAAATATATAGGGGAATGTCGTCAGGATTGGGCCACTTTTTAACTTTGCCCTATATCTTTTGTTTATATTCGAATATTCTCAATATTGATGTATTATTTGAAAGTTTGGACAGTCAGTCATAAGAAACTTCTAATTGTTGCGCATTATAAAAAATAATTTATTGACAACGAAAAAAAGTAGTCTAGGTTGGGTCATTGCAGTCTAGGTTGGGCCACTAGTGAATATCGACAAAATATGTACTAAAATAATTTTTAATGAACAAATGTGTTGCTTTTTATTGTTTTTCATTCAACTCTACATAATTGTGATGAGAAATCTTCATGAGAACATTAATTGGAATTGATATTCAATTTTAAAATCTCATATTATTTATCATTACATTATTTTTTTTTAAAACATAACTTTTATCGCGGCAATGAAAAATTTTAATGTTCTGCGGTGCGAAAAACTGGCTCAAGACTGTTATTTTACTTGTCGAAAAAAAAAATGATGTTGCTCCACCCTAACTACACCAATGGCCCAACCTAGACGACAAGCGTTTTTTTCAGTCACTGAACACGACAGTAAAGTGATCAGACGTCCGTCATTCTAAAAGCTTGTCCGTCTTCAAGAGCAGTCCGTCAAACTGTCCGTCATTGAAATTTTCTTATTAAAATGTCCGTAATTATGTCTTCTAGGTTAATCTGAAGACGTATCGACGTATTGTATCGATCGTGATTAAATATTAGTATTTCAAAAAGGCATCAAATGCCAAAAAGTATCCTTGTGAAAGTTTATATTTTTATGTAAATGTATTTTTCATTGAAATTCTGAAGTGCCAGGAAAACGCGTGACCTTGAAAGTTTTAAAAATTTTCGTCAAAAAGGCGCTATTTGGCTCGCGCCTCACTGCACGAAAAAATAACTCAACGTTCGTCAATGTAAACCAGCTGAACATGTCCGTCTTTGGCAAGATCAAAATCTGGTGTCTTTACACTACAGGCAAACAGGTTAGGGAATAAAAATTTTCCTTTAGGAACTTGTTAATGATTAACCCCATAATGGAAATATACTACGCCAGTCAATAGAGCTCGAAAAGGGGTGAGTTTATGACACGATTGATACCTGAACTCCGACTACGGGATACTTTTAAGTTCAGTCCTTAGATGAAAACGTATATGAATTGGACTAGGAAATAGTTGCACTTTTTTTTTTTAATAACAAATTAGTGGAAAAAAAATTGAGTTTTTTCAGTTTTTTGCTTATAGAAGGAGAGCTATTGAAGCAATTACATCGCATCAATTTGTAGAGAATTCAAAAACTTTTAAAATGAAAAAAAAAATCAAGTCAATCGGTACATTTTTCGTTGAGAAAACTCGGAAAAAACGCAAAAAAATTACCTTTTCTTAATAAATTCGTAATTCGAGTATTTTTACATTAGACGAGTCAATCTGGGAAAATGTAGGTAATATCACGAAGAATGAGTGTGCAAAAACTGGATTATGTCCGATGAATAGTTTTTGCACAATAGTCGAATAAAGTTTTTTACATCGTATTTTGAATATTCCGTAACACGTCGAGCGACAGATTAAATAACATTTTCTCGACGGATTCAGAAACCAGAGTGTAAACTACAATTCGTCCATTTACTATGTTTCATTTAAATGCCATTAAATTGGTGTAAAACGCCTCTGAACACTGCGCAAAATGTTCGGCGGCGCGCTGACAGCCGAGCGAGGTATAGGTGGCGGGGTAGTAAGGGGAAGCGGCGACTATTGTGCAAAAACTATTCATCGGACATAATCCAGTTTTTGCACACTCATTCTTCGTGATATTACCTACATTTTCCCGCAAGATTGACTCTTCTAATTCAAAAATACTCGAATTACGAATTTATTAAGAAAAGGTAATTTTTTGCGTTTTTTCCGAGTTTTCTCAGCGAAAAATGTACCGGTTGACTTGATTTTTTTTTCATTTTAAAGGTTTTTGAATTCTCTACAACTTTCCTATGGAATGTGATGTGATTGCGTCAACAGCTTTTCTTCTATAAGCAAAAAACTGAAAACACTTATTCACTGATTTGTTATTAAAAAAAAAAAAGTGCAACTATTTCCTAGTCCAATTCATATACGTTTTCATCTAGTCGGATTTCAGGTATCAATCGTGTCATGTCAAAAAGCTTTATTGACTGGCCTATACATATACTTACTTTGGCGATGACATCGTTTTTGTCCAAGTTTTGAGTCATTTTTCACGGTTGTTACAAAACTTTTCGGATTACCGAACTTTTTTACAGACAATCTCTGTGACAAGCAATGCTCTGAAAAGTTTTCTGTCATCGAGAATAATAATTCCACGCTATAAACACAGAGGCAGCACGTGTCATATACGAGAAATAGCCGTGGCCCAACCTAGACAGTGTCCCAACCCTGACGACATTCCCCTACCTGGTGTGTTTAAGCGAAAACAGTTATTTTTGCCTTATTTCGAATTTAACGCCAATTTGTATAAAATTATTAATTATTAAGTATTAACCTGAACAGTAAAAATTTTAAAAATAAAATTAAAAATCTTTAAAAATCAAAGTGTATTAATTTATAGTTGCGTTGCATTTAGATTGGCGTTTTACTGTCAATTACTTAAGAACATTTTTCAACCTATTGTCATACTCTCTACAAATAATGTTTTACAATTAATGTATAGGTAAATCTTTATGGATCGGGAACGAGGAATTTGAAGATCTAGATGAAATTATTGCTAGACACGTTACGCCAATGGCTGCACATGCGCGGGATTTACTGTACTTCAGGTATTACAAAGACACGGAAGGTGGACACAAAGATAAGGCAGAGGAGTATTTAAAAGAAGAGAAAAAGAAAAATAGTGCCAAGATCCACTATGTTGTAAGCGCAGCTAAGGTAAGCTATTCTGGTTTCTTATTCATGTGGATTTTCATAATAAACTAATGGAAAAAATTAAGGGATAAAAAAAAATTCCAAATTTTTATGTGATTTTCAACAGGCCGTAACTTGGAGAAAAATGGTCGCACAGAAAATTTAAAAAAGGGAAATTGTAGTTTCAAGTATCTAGTTTTTGGATCTAAACTTCGAAATTTTTTTAGCGTCAGCGATTTCGAGTAATCCTAAGAAAACCACCGACAAAAAATTTTTCGAAATTTTTGTGGTTCTTTTTTGTGGTCTACGAACTTGAAAAATTTTTTTGACTTAACCACCATATGGACCAGATAACTTGTTTATTCAGCTTTAATTCCTTTTTTTAAAGACTTTGATACGATCATTTCTCGCCGAGATATCAGTCGTTGAATGGAAACGGATCATTTCGTGTTTGATTATCAATATCTCAGCAACCAATGATCGCACAAAAAGTTAAAGGTGGGTTTCAAGAACTTGAATATATTCTCAACAAGAATTAGCCATTGGTTCTTCGAAAAAAAAATTTTTTTCCAGTGTACATGAACTTGAAAAAGCAACAAAAAAATGGCTTTTTGTGGTTTTTCGGAAAATCAAGTACTGAATCAAAAATATTGAGGAAACCACTGCTGTTAAGTGTGCCTTTTACAGTTCAATATACCCACAAAACCCCTACAGAGATTCAATTCAATCCAGCCACCCGGTTTTTTGTTTTACTCTATTAAATTTTTGAAAAAAATTAAAGGATCACGTTTTTTGCTCCAAAAAGCTCGTAATCTTATTTTTCAGTTTTTGTTACATTTTTATCGCAAACAGTGTTTAAATTTTTGAAGAAAAAATAATTCAAAATTTCAACATTTTTTTTTTTCAAAATAAAAAAAAAAAAACGTTTTTTCTCATTTTGTCAAAGATTATGAACTTTTTGGAGCAAAAAACGAGATCCTTTAATTTTTTCACAAATTCAAACGAGTAAAACAAAAAAACGGCTGGCTGGATTGAATTGCATCTGTAGGGTTTTTGTGATATTGAACTGTAAAAGGCACACTTAACATCAGTGGTTTCCTCAATATTTTTGATTCAGCGCTTGATTTTCCGAAAACACCAGCAGCCCTTTATTTGTTGCTTTTTCAAATTCATGTCAAGAATGGAAACAATTTTTTTTTTTCGAAGAACCAATGGCTAATTCTTGTAGAGAATTTATTGAACTTCTCGAAACCCACCTTTAACTTTTTGTGCGATCATTGGTTGCTGAGAATCAAACACAAAATGATCCTTTTCCATTCAAAGACCGATATCTCGGCGAGAAATGATCGTATCAAGTCTTTAAAAAAAGGAATTGAAGCTGAATAAACAATTTATCTGGTCCATATGGTGGTTGTCAAAAAAATTTTTTTTCAAGTTCGTAGACCACAAAAAAAGAACCAAAATAATTTCAATAATTTTTTTGTCGCTGGTTTCCTTAGGATTACTCGAAAATCGCTGAAGCTAAAAAATTTCGAAGTTCACATCCAAAAAACTAGATACTTGGAGCTACAATTTCCTTTTTTTAAATTTTTTTTTGATCTGCTATTTAGAAGTGCTATTTAAATGAGTGCTATTTAAATGAGAAAACCGTTTATAACGTAAACCAGGATTAGCAGATTATACCACAGCATAAAAAGAACCAGCAAAACCTCTCTAGCCAAAATCATAAATAGGCACATCGCATACTGCGCATCTCTTGCAGTAGGTAGATGGGTTACTTGTATCTTTCTTGTTATGTACTTGTAACATTCTTGAGTGAGCATCGACGATCCAGAGACATATTAAAAAATTGTGGGGTTTATAATACTATTGCGAATGAATAATGCGAATATAAATTACTGTTCATCTCAAGAATATTTTAATAAGGGTTAAATTAATGTTTATTTACATATTTAATACTGCTGTCACGTAAAAAGGTAATACTGCTGTCACGAGTAAAAACGAACGCACAAATATTTTCTTTAAAATTTCTAGTACAACCCTGATGGCAAATATGCCTCGTTCCGTTACAAATCTTTAGATCACGTGTAGTCCGAGGTCATGAAATCTGGCTTACCCACTTCAAAGCGCCGACAACTGAGAGATTTTGCTGGTCTTCCTTATGCTGTGATTATACTGCTCACATTCTGAATTTATTAGGTCATTTAAGTAAATAAATTTTTCTATATAAATAAAAGTAGTCATACATAGAAGCTAGCATAATAAATAAGAGATAATGATACTTATAAATATAGGTAAATTATACTTTGCTTGCTTGAAATACTATCGTCGATTGTACATATTGCTGGTAAGACCTGTGTAATATTTCTCGGGTATGGTCATTCTAAATCGTCCTACGTTCATTGTGTGCAATTCGCAGGCAACACTACGCTGGGAGTACTGTATGTATAAATATTGTTTCCTTTTTGTTTTAGAATATCCCTGGTAAATTTTTGCTGTCGTACCTTCCACGTAACAAGGTCAGGCACGAATATATAACCGTTACTCCTGAAGGTTTTCGATTTAGACAGCAAATGTTTGATTCTGTTGCTTCTCTATTCAAGTGGTTTAAAGAACACTTTAGGGATCCTCCTCCTGGTGGAGTAACACCTGGTACGCCAAGAATGTCGTCAGGACGTACTCCATATGGTGGAAGTGGTACACCGTCTTTCAGTAAGTTAAAATCATAACTACATCATTGTGAAACAATTTAAATGTGTAACTATTTTTGTCTTAACATCGTTAATAAGCTCAACCCATCGTATTATTGTTTATTAGGGTCCACTGCAATGGACATTTTAAAGGCATATCAAATGTTATTTACTTGGTAAATATTAATTCTGTGTTAATGAATGTTTTGTGTTTAGGTATGAATACGGAGGCCATTCAAAGGGTGGCACAAAATCTTCCTAGTCATATGATGCAGACACTTTCAGCTGTAGCAAATCAAACCCCGCATTATCCACATACTCCAGGTGGGGCTTACGGAGCAGCAAACTACATAAATACGGTAAATATTTCTGATTTAAGTTTTATATTTTTTATCTGAATTGGGGTATGGTTTTCATAAACACCAAAGCATTATATATATTCCACTTGTCGTGTGTTTTGCTAACCACGTTGACATAATCAGGAAATATTATAAATTATACTTCTAATACAAAATATAAATCACTTTCTGACTGTCAAGTGAATGGCATCTCTACGAAAAATTTTTTTGGAAATGTACTTGAAGAAAAAATCATTATCCATCTCTAATGTAACAAAAAACAAAACTTAAAGCATTATTTTCACTGGTACAAAAATACTACTCTTTTAGTGGCACATCTCTCTACGACCACATTGGTATCATCAGAAGATTATTAGGCTTGGTGAAAACTAATTTTATTACCTTATTTTTACTAAAATATTTTTGAAGACCAGTGAATTTGTTAGATGTAACAGTAGCTCAGTTCCTGGAGATGCCAATGTCTATAACGAGATGCGAGTGTTAGTAAAAGAGTAGCTTTTCTATGTGAGCAGTAAATGTGTTTTTTCCTACGCCAAAGGCGTTATGTCTAATATATTAAATTTTGCTTCAGCCTTACACGCCTAGTGGACAAACACCCTTTATGACTCCCTACCAAACTCCTCACACCCAACAGACTCCGCGCTACGGCCAGCAGACCCCATCTCAGCACATGCCAGGCACGGCCCCACACCTTAATGGTCCATTCTTACACCCGGGTGCTGTAACTCCCGCACAACGGACTCCCAGCTACAGGGGTCTTCCAACTCAGTCTCCGATGATTCCGTCTAGCCCTGCTCCCAGTCCGGGCTCTCAAAGCTCTTTCGGCAGCGGTCTCGGGCATCCGAGGAGTAGTTACGGTGACACTTCTAGACCATATCAGCCTGTTGAATCCCCGAGAGGCTACAATAGCAGAGGCTATCCAGATAATAATGCCAGGTATGGCAGTGGGAGCACTGAGCTGATGGACTGGCAGAAGGCTGCGGAAGCTTGGGCAGCCAGATCAAGAGGTAAGAGTATAAATAGTAAAGGTTGTGTTATTGCCAGAGTTTTGACAAAGGTTATTCTCAACCTAACCCAAAAAAACGCAAAACACCTCTGAAAGGATTTCTTGCTTCAAGTCAAATGTATAAAGGGAAAACCAAGATGAGCTACTTCACTGGTTAAAGAAAGGTGACTGGAAAAAAGAAGTTATTGAATTTTGCTGGAGCTGAGAGCCAAAAAAAAAAGAACAGTGTTGCTTATTTTGCTATTCTAGTCGTATAGCATGAATTGCCATATTTCTTATTTGAGCTTATATTATTAGCCGTCTTTGCGGAATTTTTGGTAGTTTGTCTGGACTGATATTAATAGAGTTCATGCGAGCGGAGTGTAACAGGGCCGTAGTCAGTTTACGAATGAAAATGTTAATATGTTCACAGAAACTATGTTGCATCATAGTACATTATTAAATATTATTACTTATTACCAAGCGCGACTGTCACAGGGCCGGCACTGTGCATGTCCTGCCCTTGACTCGTTGGCCTTTACAGCTCACAGCTGACTTGCATTACAAAAACTGCGCTAGCAATTTATTTATTTATGGAACGCTGTAACAGACAGTCGCCGGTATTGCAGCGCGTTGATACGTTTCGTTTTTACGTATTCGCCGTGTGTTTAAATAACTATAAATATTAATAATTATTAGTTGAGGGGAGAAGTGAATCAAGTGAAGTACCATGCCAAAGGTGAAAAGAAATATACGGGAAGTATTTCAAACGTGGTTTGACAGTGATCCCGAGGGTTTTAGGGACATATTCACGGAAATGACCTTTTTTTATGCTGTATGTGAACGCATTATAAATTCTTCAGATAAAACTAAAGTAGCAAGACATCTGAAAAGCCATGCTTCGTCCAGCACCGACGACTCCGTATTTTTCTATGAACTTGCAGAAGCCTTTGTTGCAAGCAATATTCCATTAAACAAACTAGAGAACCCCCAAGTTACGTACGTTTTTAGAAAAATATATGGACCGAAAAATTCCTCATGAAAGTACGTTAAGCCTTGCATATGTCAATCAGGTTTACAACAATGTAATGACACCAATACGCGAAGACATTATAGACAATTTCGTTTATTTTATTATAGACGAAGCTCGGTAGCTATAAATAGAGTTCGTGCGAGTGCAGTGTGTAACAGGACCATAGTCAGTTAACAAATGAAAATATTAATATGTTTACATAAATTATGTAGCAACCTAGTACTATTTTTACCAAATAGTACGGTTAGATAAAATGTCTCCTGCTTTTAACATGTACTCGGCTCCATCAGTTAGCATCACAAGAACTTTATCTGTAGCATTCTTGATCGGGCCATATATAATTAAAACAGTCATTAACAAAATTTACGATCTTTTGGTGATTAGTTTTATCCAGAACCTTAGAAGCTAGTAGGTGGCTGTCACTAGCAGTGTCACTTTTTAACGCACCAATTAAAAAATTAGCTACTGAACGCCCGCAAGCATCGGTTGCTTCGTCTATAATAAAATACAGGAAATTGTCCGCAATGTCTTCGTGTATTGATGTCACTACATTGTTGTAAACCCGATCGCCATATGCAAGTCTTAACGTAGTTTCATGAGGAATTTTTCAGTCCATATATTTTTCTAAAACGTACATAACTTGGGGTTCTCTAGTTTGTTTAAAGGAATATTGCTTG
This sequence comes from Aromia moschata, assembly GCA_029963805.1. Taxonomy (NCBI): domain Eukaryota; kingdom Metazoa; phylum Arthropoda; class Insecta; order Coleoptera; family Cerambycidae; genus Aromia; species Aromia moschata. Next base: position 670,624 of record JAPWTK010000012.1, read on the forward strand.
CAACAAAGGCTTCTGTAAGTTCATAGAAAATTACGCAGTCGTCGGCGCTCGACGAGGCATAGCTTTTCAGACGTCTTGTTACTTTAGTTTTATCTGAAGAATTTATAATGCGTTCACACGCAGTACAAAAAAGGTCATTTCCTTGAATACGTATATCCCTAAAACCCTCGAGATCACTATCAAACCACGTTTGAAATACTTCTCGTCTATTTCTTTTCCCTTTGGCATGGTACCTCACTTTATTCACTTCTCCCCTCAACTAATAATTATTAATATTTATAAAGTTATTTAAACACATGGCGAATACATAAAAACGAAACGTATCATCGCGATACAATACCGGCGACTGTCTGTTACAACATGCCATAAATAACTAAAATTGCTAGCGCAGTTTTCGTAATGCAAGAAGTCAGCTGTGAGCTGTGAAGGCCAACGAGTCAAGGGCAGGACATGCACAGTGTCGGCCCCGTGGCATTCGTGCTTGGTAATAAGTAATAATATTTAATAATGTACTATGATGTGACATAGTTTCTGTGAACATATTAACATTTTCATTCGTAAACTGACTACGGTCCTGTTACACTCCAGGCCGCACGAGCTCTAGATATTAATAATACTCGTCTTTATATACCAGAAAGCGAAGGTATCTTATTTATTTTACTTCCAGGCACTCCAAGAAGTGAGGGTCGCAATACTCCACGTTCTATAGGACAAAGAACTCCCAGATTCGATGAAGTCAGAAATGACTTTGACAGAAACCGCATGAAAAACATGAGTAAAAGTCCAAGATCATTAAGATCCACCCCTCGCACTAATACTTCTCCTCACTCCATGTCCCTCGGCGATGCCACCCCACTTTATGATGAAAGTATATAAGACTACTTCACATAAAAATTTAGGAATATGTTAAGTTTAGTTTGCTGGTTAAAGTAATGTTCAACCAAACATCTTTTTACGGCTTTAGAAACATGTATGTTTGAAATAAAAAGTTTCATTAGCTTGTATTCTTTTTGGAAACTTACTAGTGGCTACTGGAAGTTGATTATATAAAAAAAACTAATGGCCAAGATATAGGGTTAAACACATAAAAATAATCTAGAGATGAATTTTTAATTTATACCAAGTTGGTCATATGAAGATTTACTGTGTGTGATTGTTATTTCTATTTGCCGTTACTGTATTTTTCACATACTGTATTTTTCGATATTGCGATATACTGTATTTTTCACATACTTATTATTAGAACCAAAATTAGAGTTTGACTAAAATATGGATCGAGTACATACATCATAAGTAAACCACAGTATAATATGAATCATCAGTTTTTTTGCGTTTCTTGTATGCAGATGTGACTGTATTTCATTATGGACTGGGATCTATGTGAGTTCATATTACTTATTTATTTCTTATTTACGAAAGAAGGAATTAATGAAGAATAAGTAAATTTGGAATAATATCAAATATCCCGCCTAGGTGTGTCACTAAAAAAAACGATTCTACTCCTTTTCAAGATGGCCAGTCCATTTGAGGATCATCATTCCTTTTCTTTCGAAAAAAATTATTCATAAAAATGGTAGGTCCTCACCAATTCAAGCTAAGCTACGATTTAATATTTAAAGTAGAATTAAAACGCGTTTTTTTTTATGTTCACAGATTTTGTTTCTTCAGAATGTACTAGGTATTTTTATTTGATGATGCATGATGATGAATAATAGCTGTGATAATATGCTTTTTTGTTTTTGTAAAGTATTCTATTTTGCTTCTGTCCACAATTACGAGCCCAGTCACATATGTATTGGACCTAGGAAATATATGACCTAATATTAGATTTCCGTATTGTTATTTAAACACTTATTGTATCTGAAACAAAAGTAACTAAGTTTATTTGGCACTATGTGGTGTTTGCGATTAATCAATAATATTTGCCATCTATTGCATTACTTAACAATAATCAACAAATAAAAAGTTGTGTTATTAATGTTCAGTGGTCCAATACATATGCGACCGGGCTTGTATATTACTATTTTTTGATAACACATTTTGACGTGGTCATGGCATTCAGTAGAATAAGTGATTGAGAAATCATTTGATTTACATAACAAGTGCAATTATCAAAAAAAAATCTACATGAGCATGTCTATATCATCTAAAATAATAAGGAAATATGATCTTATTAATAATATCCGCCCATATTAAGGCAATCCTAAGATAATTAACAGTTTTATTTTTATTCGAATTTGCAAACTCCTTGAAATCGTGATTAATTTTTTTATTGTCTCCGGGGTTGCCCAATTGTCAAATCATGCGTACAGCATTATGGTCTACAAACTAAACGGTCGACTTATTTTGCCTGTAGGCGGAGCTATGATGTAGAAAGATATCCTGTCTATCTCGCCCATCTATTACGCTTTCACATTTCACATGTTGATCGTTACATTTTTTAGACAATTTGTGGTTAAATAAAATAAAGCCGATATAATAAACTTTAAAAAGTTGGGGCAAACGTATATGTCAAAGTTGTCAAAACCTTTTGTGTTTTTGACACATCACCATAGGGTGTCTCGTGATGTCAAAACTTCTCCCACTTTTCATCATGACGACCATTAAGTTTATAGACCGGGGTACAACAACTCAATGACCATGTATAACCTAAAATTATTAAGTTCATTCGATAACCCGCCAAGGTTTTTTATTTCTGGTTAACATTACTCTAACTGTGAACTCATAGTTGTACAGTTTGCTCATTGAGCAATATTTTGTTATTTTTATTACCTACCTAACCTAATTATTCGCTAGCCTAAAACAGTTACTGAAATATGGAATGCTGAATATCTGTTCCCAGGAGTTTGGTAACTATTTTTATTATAATTATTTATTATTCGTTACTTGTAGTGGGTACTATCAGTTTATATTTTTATTTTACGATTTTCTATAAGATTTTTAAATGCAGTTTTAAGATTTTTCCCCACTATGTAAAAATGCTAAATTACAAATTTGAATAAAGCATATTGTAAACTCAAAAGTTTTTCCATTTTTTCATTTTAGTAAAAGTGTAAAGATGGATAAATGCCTCTAAAAGTGTGTAAGCTTAGGTGTGATGAGATTAATAATAAATTCTAGTTTTCTTTGAAGCTGCAGAATACTGCCCTAAAAACTTATTCTCGATTATAATTGAAATTCTTTTAAAAGATACTTTAACGATAGAGTTGCCACCTCTATGAAAATGACCCGGAGACTCCGGGTTTCCACGAAGTATATCCGAGCTCGTTTTTTACGTTATTCTCCGGGTCAACTTTGAAATTGAAATTTGTATTTATAAATTTATATAATTGTGAATCATATATAATAGTTTACACTCGAACCCCTCTTAAGTCGCCAAATCCGTGCATCATCGTCTCGCTTAAGTCGCGAAATTTAGTCTCTCTTAAGTCGCGATCATAACCTCAACTTTTTCGTGTTTTAGCTGCAAAAAGAAATATTTAGAGATATACCACAGCACTTGTTATAACAAAATATGAGCCAACTGAACGAAAAAATCAACGTAAGTATACCCAGTCGTGCGTGACAAAGTTTAATTTTCCACTTGAATGAATATTTTAAAGGTTAAATATTTTTAAAAGACACCTAACCTATTTTAAAGTTTAGGTGTCCATATTTAAAGTATTATACAATCATTTTTTCCAATAAAAATTGTATTCATGCGAGAATCCAATTTCCAAACGTAGTTCTAAAACTTTTACAGGCGGCGACTTAAGAGGGACGGTTTCGTGACATAATAGGAGAAAACGTGGTGAAATAAGAGGGGATGTGAATTAAGCGAAGGTGACTTAAAAGGGGTTCGAGTGTATGTATTTGTTTGTTGTTGGGGCGTTTCTGTCTCTAGAGGGCAGCATCGGTACATAGTGCAATCTAGAGATGTTAAATTAATTAATTAAAATCTATTTAATTAATTACGTCACGAAGATCGTATTCAACACAATTCAACCAATTTGTTCAATTGTGTTTCTTCAAAAAACACAATTTGGCACAAAAATCGCCTTCACATATTGCACGCTGCGTTACCTCTCTCCCCCCACTCCTCCCGCTGTGGACACCAATCTCCGGGTCAGCGGTCTCTCTGAGGTGGCAACTCTATTTAACGACAATTTTGGATGGAAAATCGCACATATTGTAATTATGGTAATACATGTATTAACAAATTGCCCTTTAAACTGTCCTTTCAAAATGTTTTCTTTCACTTAACTCATAGTTCAAAGTTGAGCCAGAGGTTTGAACCGAGTCCGGTCTATCCATTTAGGCCAGGTCTTTCCCGAACTTGAATTTAGTGCCTTTGTGCCTTTCTAACCTCAAAAATCATACATTAAAATTGAAATATTGCAAAGTTGAAATACCTAATTTAACTTAAACTACTTAAAGTGTATTTAATATTACAATAAAAACTAGCTAAAAATATACAGGGTGTACATTATAAAAAAAGGTTATGTCAATAACTTTGACGTTTGACATATTAAGCCGAATTCAGGATTCACGCGTATCGCGTACGCGGAGCCGCGCTTTGATTTATGATTGGTTAAAATCATAACCATAAACTTCAAATATCTGATTTCAACCAATTATAACTCAAAGCGCGGCTTCCGCGTACACGATACGTGTGAATCTGAATTCGGCATTAGCAAATATACTGTGACATTTGTAAAAGTGACATTTGTGACAGCTGACATTTATTAAGTTTTATAGTTTATATATTAAGTCAATTTAGTTTATACACTAGCTGTTAGTAAAGAATTGTATGGAATGTCATATTAAATATTCTAGATGTCAAACGAATTTTCTAGAAGATGTAAATATTATAAATACTGGTGTGGTTGCTAGGAGTTAGTTAGTTATGTTTTGAATGTTACATGGTTAAGACCCACGAGTTGTAGATTGTTAAATAAACGTGTTTGAACAGAAAAGCGAGTAATTTGAAGTGAAATTCGTAACATTTTGGTGACAGCGGTGGGATATCGAAGAATTTGAAGAGGAAAATTGTATATGGTGAATACGAGATCAACAAGATACGACGAGGAAACGACGACGATGGATGTGAGTGAGATATTAAAATTTTTGCAACAAGGACGGCAGGAGGACGAACGACGACGACAAGAGGACCGTGAGGAGGCGGAGAGGCGTCATCAGGAAATTTGTGAGTCCCAACAAGTAATAAACACCAGGTTGAATGCATTTTCTGGGAGGATTGATGGCGTGGAACAGCAGATTGACCAGGTAGGCCAAAAAGTCAATAGAATTGAGAAGGAGTTTCAGGAGAATAGGGAAGAAATCGAAAGAAGACTCGAAAGAAAATTAGAGGACACCAAACGGCAGGTACAAAAAGAAATACTGGAAAAGATAGAAGGGCTGGAGCACCAATTGCATCGTACTTCCATAACCGATTCAGGAGATTGTTCGACCTCACCAGCTACTCCGTTACAAAACTCAACCCTTATGCATGCTGAAAGGTCAGTACACAAAATGCTTAAGCCTCCCACGTACGATGGACAGTCATCATGGTCCATGTATCGCAGACAGTTTGAGGCTGCCGCAAAGGCCAACGGATGGACTCCACAAGAAATGGCTACTTCGCTGGTCATATCTCTCAGAGGTCAGGCACTAGAAATCTTACAGAGCATCCCGGAAGAGCAGCAAAACGATTACGACAGGATTGTAGGAGCATTAGAAATAAGGTATGGACACAAATATCTCCGCCAAGTTTATCAGTCCCAGATCAAGAGCAGGCAGCAAAGAAGTAATGAGTCTCTTCAAGAATATGAAGCTGACATCGAACGACTCATTCATTTGGCATACCCTCAAGCACCCAAAGAATTTCTAGAACAAATTGGCATCCAGACTTTTATTGATGGACTACTAGACACAGAAATGCAGCAAGCTTTGCGGCTTGGGAGACACGCCACGATCAGTGATGCACTCATTGCTGCCCTGGAATTTAAAGCAGCTAAAGAAGCCTCGAGAAACTACAAACCTCTAGTAAGGCAAGTAAAATTTGAAGAATGCCAGTCACTTGAAGACACCATAAAGAAAATAATACGAGAGACATTAAATGAGAGGAGACTTTCAAACTCACCACCAAAGGAGACTAGGCGCTGCTACAACTGCGGGAAAATTGGACATCTACAGCGTTTTTGCAGAGCCAAGACAAGGTACCAGCCAAGATCTTATTCGCCAGATCGACAACCGGAACATAGGTCGAGATCCAGGAGCCCGAATGAAAGGAACTGGAGAGAAGAAAGCAGGACACCGACGAGTACGCAGGACAAGAATGGTCGCTTCCCTTCCCCAAAGCGAGAATCTCGTTGCAGATCACCACCGAGAGATTCGGAAAACGACAACTAGTCGATGCTAGGGGGGCGCGTGTCGACTACTTATACTCAATGCCCCAAGATTTCTATCTCAGATAAAAGTAGCGATGCAGAGAGAGAACCAGGACGCGCAGGTGCGGGAGATGTCCGATCAGCACCTTTTTGTGGACAACATGATGAACGAGTCGGTGATATCAAGAAACAAGAACAGGTCCATTTGCGTGGACGTCATGGACAGACTGAAGGAGTTCTACCTGTACTTGATTCTTCGAAAGATACCTGCAATGAACTGTTAATGACAACAACCGTACAAGTCGAAGATGAATGGTCCTCGGAGGAAATGATGAAAAGCCAGAAGAAAGACAATGATCTGAGGTTAATCCGGAACTGGGTAAAGAATGGAGTTCGACCAACTTGGCAGGAAGTTTCCAGATATGGTACGACTATAAAGGGATACTGGGCTCAATGGAGTTCCCTTTGTCTTCGCGATGGCCTACTGCATCGGAGGTGGGAGAGCCACGATGGAGTATCCGCAGTCTACCAGTTGGTCTTGCCTAAAGCAAGAATCCACCAAGTGTTGGAAGAACTGCACAACAGCCCAACCGGAGGACATTTTGGAGTAACCAGGACTTTGGCTCGAGTAAGGGACCGATTTTATTGGGTAAACTGTCGCCGAGACGTAGAAGAATGGTGTAAGAGATGTGATTTGTGCTCTGCCAAAAAGGGACCAAACACAAGAAGCCGTGGTAAAATGGTGCAGTACTTATCCGGAGCACCATTCGAGAGGGTAGCAGTGGACATTCTTGGACCATTACCTGTAACCGACCGTGGCAATAAGTACTTGATGGTGGTAATGGACTATTTCTCGAAATGGCCCGAAGCAGTACCCCTTCCCAATCAAGAAGCAGAAACTGTAGCCGAAGCGTTCATCGAGAATGTCATAGCTAGACATGGAGTGCCCCTCGAACTGCATTCCGATCAAGGAAGAAATTTCGAATCAGAGCTGTGGCAAGAAGTGATGAAAACAATGGGCATCAAGAAAACCCGAACAACTGCGCTTCATCCCCAGTCGAATGGCATGGTTGAACGCCATAACAGAACCATATGCCACTACCTGTCTAAATTCGTGTCTGAAAATCAAAGGGACTGGGACAAATTGGTGCCTCTGTTTTTGCTGTCATATCGAAGTTCCCAGCATGAGTCGACTACCTACACTCCGTCTATGCTGACCTCTGGAAGAGAAATGAAACTGCCTACTGACCTCATACTTGGCCGTCCACTAGAGGAAAATCAGGAACGATCTCTGCCAGAATTTGTAGAGAATTTGAGAGAGAGAATGGACCAGATCCACCGATTTGCCAGGGAGAAGCTGAAAATTCACAGCGACAAAATGAAGCAGCGTCTCGACACTACATCAACAGAGACTGCATTTAAACCTGGTGATGCAGTATGGTTGTACGCCCCAAAAAGGACGAAAGGAAAAAGTCCAAAGCTTCAGAGCAACTGGGAAGGCCCGTACACCATAATAAGGAAAATCAACGACCTGGTCTACCGCATCCAGCTATCTCCAAGAAGCAAGCCGAAGGTGGTCCATTTGGAGAGACTCGCAAGGTATACAGGATATAATCCACCCGATTGGTTTGTTGTCGAAGATCCGCCGCCTAAGACTGAAGACAGTGTTATTCGGGACGAATAACTTTAAAGAGGGGAGCAATGTGACATTTGTAAAAGTGACATTTGTGACAGCTGACATTTATTAAGTTTTATAGTTTATATATTAAGTCAATTTAGTTTATACACTAGCTGTTAGTAAAGAATTGTATGGAATGTCATATTAAATATTCTAGATGTCAAACGAATTTTCTAGAAGATGTAAATATTATAAATACTGGTGTGGTTGCTAGGAGTTAGTTAGTTATGTTTTGAATGTTACATGGTTAAGACCCACGAGTTGTAGATTGTTAAATAAACGTGTTTGAACAGAAAAGCGAGTAATTTGAAGTGAAATTCGTAACAATATGTTTTGTGTAGCAAATGTTTGACACTATGGCGTAAAACTTGACCGAAAACTCTACACGCTGATGTTTTGTTGGATTTTCTAGTTCAAAGCACAGCTACATGATAAGATTACTACCACAGCATTACGTACACTCAATACGAATCGTATCCGCCATGTTTTTCCCATAGGTTTTCTGTGGGAAAAACATAGCGCATACGATTCGTTCGAGGGTAGTCCCGTAGATTCGTCTAAGCAGGCTAATTTTTTTTTAATCCTTGTAGGATTAGAATTGAATAGAATTGTGCTCTTAAAGGCACTCAAATTCAGCCAAAACAAAAAACGTATAAAAACGAAAACAGTTTATTTCCAGAATTCATATATTAACAGATAAATCACGCCTTGCCATCGCCCAATTGGTTAAAAAGAGCGGTATGCGAATAGTGTTCGAATCGAATCGAATGTAATAATCGAACTACTCGAATAATTCGAAACATAGACAAATTATTTTTTATTCAAATAATTCGAACTATTTTCGTCAGCTGGGAACATAGTTACTGAGAGAAAGTGAAGACTTTCTCTTTAGAGTGTTTTGATTAAAATTAGTGTTAAAAAGTGACAAATTTATTGTAAAATAAGAAATATCCATTATTCGACAAATATTCAAACTATTCGAATGATTCCAATTGTTCAAATAATTCAAATTATTCGAATCGAATTTCGATTCGAATTATTCGATTCGATTCGCCTCGAATAATTCGTAATTTCGAATATTCACACACCTCTAGTTAAAATTCTTTATACGTTTAGTGATTAAAACATAGATTAGCCGTAAGAATAGATTTCTGATACCATGTGTGGGCTTTACAAGAATTAGAAAACGGCAGGCTGCTTAGACTAGTAGTCTCCTCTTCGTTTGACTGTGCTATAATGGGGGAATGGAGGTGACTGTTTCAGCCATATATCTAATATTCAGATATATGGTTTCAGCTACTCGACCACTTTTACTCCATTGCTTTTAAATCCAACTACAACGTAAGCAGGCGAAGAGGTTACTGGTCTAAACCATGTCTTTTTCCAATTCTTGTACATCCCTATCACTATCTTTAGTCACATAGATGTATAATAAGTCTCGAGTCCATATAGAGTATAGACTGCTTTAGCCAATATTGCTATCGACTAAAGACTAATATATAAATTTATAGTTAAAAACCTACTAAAGCAGAGCTGCTTTATAAAATTTTGCTCACGTAGCAAAGTGGTTATCAATTGATGTTCTCATTTGGGAACACATATTTGCGGTTATCCGTAACGACTGTCGCTTTATCATGTTATAAACAAGCTCCTGAATGATCTCGATAAATAGTTACTGAAATCACCTATTACTGAAACACGTTTTCTCTTGGTAACTGCTACCCAGTAACCGGTTACCAAGATTTCACCGTTTATCACATTACTAAAGAGCAATAATGTAAGAGCATCCTCATTTGAAAACGCTATTAGATATTTTGTACTGCCAATGTTGAGAGGTTTTTTCCACTACATTTCCATTTTTTGAAAATTTGTGAGAAATACCACTTTCCTTATTACATAGTAATTTGATTTTGTGTGGTCCTCCAAATTAAAAAAAAATGTATAATTTTCTGTGTCTATGTATATCAAAAGCTGATCGCAGTGATCGCCTAAGAGTAATGGTGGGTTCATGCAGAAATTTTTAGTAATAAGAATAAGAATAGTACTAAGCATAAAAGTTAAACCTTCGTTTTATAATGACCCAGTTCATGCAGTAAACATAATTTTTAGTAATTATTTTAAAAATAAGGATTTGCTGCATGAACTGGGTCATTATAAAACGAAGGTTTAACTTTTATGCTTATTACTATTCTTATTCTTATTACTAAAAATTTCTGCATGAACCCACCATAATGGTGGGTACATACATAAAATTTAAAATTTAATAGGAGTGAGTTTTGAGTTTTGATAGGGAGCAAAGTGGAATAATTTAAACACTGGATATTTATTTTCGCCATTATATAATGAGATGAGTAATGATATATAATTACTGTCGTGAAAGGCAACATTTTTTATACTATTGTAATACTATACTATTTAATTAATGTAAATATCTAAAATATTCTCAACTGATTACAGTTTGAAGTGAAAAACCATTCGAGTTGTGCATCCAAAAGAGTACAGAAATATACATATATCTACATGGGTACCCTATACAGGAAAGCTTATCCCATCGTTCAATGTAATGACATGCTAATTGACTTATTAAAATATAAAAGTATTCATTAACTACTGAGATGAGTAAATTTGTGTTCACACTGATCTTCATCGATTCACAAGGTAAGTGAAATATATTCACAAAAAAAATTATATTGTAACATGCTCATACAATATAACTTAAATTGTCCTCATTTGTTGGGTACCTTACTTAATCAAAAGCCATATTTCAGTGACGGAACGTTTAAAAACGTTTCATTTGATTTAATTTTTTTATCAGCGGCCAAAAAGTAACGTAACTGTCGAAACATATTGAAGCAGGTTGCAGGTTGCTCTGTTTTATAATGATTTGGTAAGAGAGGTTAAAACCTTACAGTGATGAGGATTATGTTTCACATTCAATAACACTGATTTAGGAGAATAAATCCATTTCAGCAGTCTATAGTAAATGTATAGTAACGTAAGGGCGCCGAATTCCGACCGGTATCCTAATTCCGTCCGTTATTTTAAATCTGCCGCATTTTCTGCATTTTCCGCGTAAAAAATTGACCAGTTAATTTTCTTCATGAGTTAATCTCCCTTCCTTTTCCTCCCGCAACATATAAATTGCCAATTTATGCTATCACCGTGTTAGAGCCTTTTGACTCGTCGACACACGTGTTACTCGGATTTTTGTACTGTTTACAGTGTTGTGGGTGAAAATTTATTTTGAAATTGTTACAAAATTAGTAGTCTGAGGTAAGTTTCAAAGTGTTTGTTGTTAAAATAGGTTTATTCTAGTGTGGAAAATCACTTTTGTTGTGATACATTCCGCTCATATTTTTTTGTTAACAAAAAAAAATTGGACGGAAAAAGGAGATCACATAAACAATATACTGCCGGAATCCGTCCACAATGGATGGTATCCGGAAATTGTAGCATATCATTTATTTCGTTCTATTTTTGTAATTCTTGGCTTTTACTGTATTTTCGCATATTTTCTAACATTCAAACTGCCTAGTTATATTAAAAACCTATATACGACCTATGGTAGGAATTGCTAAAAGGCAAAGTATTTTAAGTAAAAATAAGCAATTTTTTTAAATTTCTCAATATTGATGATGTTTGGGATAAAAATTTAAAACATTTTTTGTATTTACCCATGAGTTTTGAATACTTTTTTGGATTAATAAGTAAACTGAATACTTTTAAACATAAATTGATTCGAATACATTTAGGAAATCCATACTTTTTTTAACAAATCGCCGATATATAATTGGTCGGATATGGGGTATAGCAGACCCAGTTGCCGACCCTATGGTCGGAACACTATAAGCAGTAAACCAATATGCGACCTATAAGAAACAGTAATTAGGCAACATTTATTATTTAATAATTTATTACTAATATTATTCTACAATCTTTCTAGTTAAAATGGATGCCAACATTCTTAATACTTTTAAAAGAGCAGAATCTGAAACTGATTTTGGATGAAAAATATGCTTTATACGAATTTTGGAAAACTCTTTATCCTACAGAAGATTGGAAAGATCTTAATAACACTACTTTAGCAAATAATATGCCTAGTACTGTAGCTAACCAAACAGATGTTGATATCAGCCTGAATGAATCTTTCTGGTTTGACAATAATGATGTTATTGAAGCCGACGTTGGATCAAATGGAGAGTTGGTTTTGTTGTCAATGTTCATGCAGCTGAGATGCCAAGTAAATTTACTGGCAAACAGGCTATTTCAGAAGGGCAAACATTACAGAATGATGAAGTAGTATCCCGCCAAGACAAGCCCTCAGTTCAAGAAAATATTGATAAATAAATAAAACCTTCCGTTGAAAAAGTTTGTGACAATAATTCCACGAACTTAACTGTTAAATAAGAGTCGTCATCAATTCATAACACTTCGCCACCGAGGACGCCTCTTAAAACAGATATAGAGGGTAATAAAATAGAATAGAAATCAAAATATCCAACTCCATTTAAAAATGCACTATTTTGGCCTGAAAGTCTTACAAAAGGAAAACAACGCAACGAAAATGATAAAGGGAAGAAAAAAACTAGATTTACCCTACCGTCGCTATAAGCGATGATTTTATTAAACCATATTATTATTAAAGTTAAAGCCATGACTACTAGTGGGAATTTTTGGAAATGGCCAGAAAAAGACCATGTTCTCTTGTATTCCTTAGACAATGTTGTATGTAAAATAAAAAGTCCTTCATTAATGACTAGCAGAGGTGCCTATAGTGGGCCAGAAATTGATGAAATTAAGAAAAAAATGTAAAAGCGTAATTTTGAAACGTTTATTGTAATTCATAGATTTAATCTTTTCTGTAATACATTTTCAAACAAATAACTTCATTTTATTGTTCCCAATCGTTCCTTTTAATACATTCTGTTAGTAATAATTATTAATGTTCAATGAAATTCTAAAAAAAATCTGGCTTTACAGTTTTGTTCATAGGTTATTTAGTAGGTCGGAAATAGGTGCCTTAGTGGACGGCATCAGGAAAAAGTTGTGTAAATGGACGGAAAGGGGATACATAATTAATTTTATGCATTAATGCATGAATATATTTTTTTTGTTTGAAATGCTTTTATTAATTATTCATTTAAAGTGTGTTTCAGTTAAAGAGAAGACTGAATTTTGATAAAAAAATGAATACTTAGTTTAAAAGTTATATTGGATTTATCTTTCACAATATTTTTATTGGTGTTACATTTAGCGGTCGGAATACGGCGCCATTACGTTATGTAATATGCATTAAAATGAAGACAATTTGGTTTCTTGACTGAAAAATGGTTTTGTTTTTTATGCTTTTACATACAGAGTTGGAAAGAGAACAATAAAAAAAACCTGCCTAAAATAGGGTTTCTATTTACATTTCACAAACATCTTCTCAGTTCTGGTTTTTAAGAGGTTTGTTACATTTTTTGTACTTCACTCATGAGCGTTTTCCTCATTAAGCAACAAACGGTGTTATTATTTATTTACAATACGCAGTTTTGTTGTGTGGAGGAATTTTATTATATTTAGTGGCCTCTGTTGCGATTTTGTGTTGTTATTTTATTACTTTGTGCATTTTTAGTTTCTAGCATGTAATACTTAATACTGAATTAACTGGACGAAAATTGGAACCTTTGGTGTAGAAACAAACTCATCAAATCGGTTTTAAACATCTGATGATACTGAAGTTCACTACTGATATTAAATTTCGCCAACCATTTGTAACGAACATCGAACATCGTTGGAGAAACGCGCGCGTAGACTGCAAAAGACTTTTATGTACATACATACACTAAATTTCTAATACGAACAATACTTATTGTTTGTTTCCTGACAAATGTAACAAAATTTCATGTTGTCAGCAAAATATTCACATCCGACAAACTGTGTCACAATTCAGATAGTGACAAATGACTAGTTAACAAATACGAGCCCAGTCGCATATGTATTGGACCATACAAATTTATTACATAGTAATATATTTCAGAATTGGTGTTTATAAAGCTATTTTAACTTTATCAAAAGCAATTAAATATATTTATTACTATTTGGTATTAGCAACTAATCAATATTATATCCAATTTATTACATTAATTAACAAAAACCCAGAAATATAAAGTTGTGTTATTAATTTCTGTGGTCCAATTCATATGTGACTGGGCTCGTATGTATTTTGGCCATCTTCAGTAGAGAATTGTTGAATTTGAATCTTGTATGGAATTAATTACAGTTTTTACATATTTATACTAAGGAAAAATACCCTATCATCATTGTACATAGACTAAAAACTTTGAAAATAATATATCTCAATAGATAATATAAGTTGAGAAGAGACAATAATAAAAGTTCGTATTTATCAAAACAGCAATATTGTAGGTAGGACATTTTGTTTATGCATGGCAGTATTTTAATCGTATTCCCCATTCAGTGAATGGAAATATTTCTGAAGAAATGGAAATCCATTCCTTTATAACACAGTTTCAGATTTGGTAATCGTAAACCTATGAAACCTTAGTTTTTACTTGTTTTTTATGTTTATCAAATATAGTTTTGTTTTTATTTTTTTGAAGGTGTAGATATTTTATAAACATGTTTTATAGGCTTTCGGATTCAATTTTTTTTAATTGTTATTTTTGAATTTTGAAATTGAAAAATCTGTTATTAATAAATAATATACTCAGGTTGCTATTTAATTGATTTAAGAATATAATATCTATTATCAATTAAATAATAAAATACCAAATTTATAGGGTTATGGTCGTAACAGAATCAAGTAGTTGGTCTTGACTACCTGTCAGTTTTTTAATCAAATAAAAAAAATCGTTTCAATTTTTATTTCATATAATACTTATACAATTATACAATAATATGTATGAATGACAAGTTATTTTTCGTCAAATAAATTAAATAATAAATTACAAATTTCCTAAATTTTTCTACTTAATTTTGTAATAGTACGTAATACATATTTTTTATACATTCATAGCTTATAGTAAAGCATAGCGGATGTGTAACATAGGGACAAAATAACATGAGTATAACTATAAAAATAAACTTATATGATTTTTAACAAGCTCCTACAACAAATATAAATTTTCAAACTGCATTTTTTTTCTATCGTGTTCTGCAAAAACAACAAAATTTGCACAGGATGAATAGAAAGACCATATCCTGTTCATTCATTTTAAAAATGATGCTTCTAACCTTGAGCTGAAATTACATAACAAAAATAAAAATATGATATTTAAATTCATCCTGTATCATAGAATTCAGTCACATGGTCATTTATGTAAGACCCAACTTACAAATGCCAGATCCTTTGGAAGTCAAAACAAGAATAGCTGAAAATAATCTAATCTAGTAGAAATAAAAAGAAAAACAACCTTGTGCAGATATTTACATATAAAATAAATTTACCAATGTAAAAAAAATACTATAAGTTGCCTGTGAAAAATGGATATCTCAGCAAGGATTTCATTTTATCAATTGGTACAATAATGAAATATGGAAATCTAGAAATAAGCATTTGTAGCTATGTATATAATTATTGAAGTTACGTAATGTAAAACATAAATTCAAAATTATTATTAAATGTACACTTTAGGTATTTAACCAAATGCTCTAATAAATCCAAAATAGTTATACCTTAATTTTTTTTCTCACAGTTTTTTTTATACAATTAAGCAAATTATGACCGCACATCCTACAGATATTTCTGCAAGGAAAAAGGTGAAGGCAGTCCAACACAGAGGAAAAATTGGGCCCTAAATTTTGCTCTGAACAAGAATTAAGTAGGAAACACCCTGTACATTATACACTTACCGTGCCCAAAAAAAACTTGGTGTTTATTTTACAAAAAGTAATAATCATAGTACTTAATATTGCACATAAAAAAATGAGGCCTTAATTTTAAAGTTTTGTAATAAGAGGGTGAAGATTTTAGATTGGTACATGTAATCTCATTATAATTAGATTTTATATTAAGCTTTCTTATAACTCCTTTTGAAAACATTGAGATCAATCCAAAAATTAAATATAAAATTTATCATCAATTAAAACATTATTTCGAGATTTGAATTTTAACAAAGATATATCTCTCTTTCATATCTCGTTACAATTCCTCTTTATTCTACAATATTATTTATTTTACTCTCTTAATTTGACCTTTGCTTTGAGATCAAATTCATATTCATATTACCTATGGTAACAAAGGCGAAGAAAATAAATAAATAAAAATGACTAGAGTCGCAAATTTTGTAATCATTCTATGGAACCCGTCAATAAAGAAAATTATTATGACAAAAAAAATATATATATATATCACAACATTCAATGTCTCCAACAAACTCTTCGAAATAGTTGCACATTTTTGAGAAAATATATACTACTTTAATATGTTGTTAAAATTGTGAGAATTTATGTACAGGAAATTCTATATAACTCAAATATATACCTCATTTAGATTACATAGAAGCTCAGTACCTAAAACTGTATCACAATTTTTTAAACATACAAATACACATTGAAGCTACTAATAAACCAGTACGGATTCCATAGTGATCAAATCTCATTTTACATTGACCGTGACCTCTTTGGTGTCGTTTCCGTTTTGTGGGTTGCGTCTAGCGGACTTGGACCTAATCTGACCGGCGAGTAAGGGATTGATGGCATACAGCCAATCGTGAACTTCTTTCTCGTGCAGGGTTTGCAGAAGGTAGCCTCTATGTTTGCTCACGACGCTAAAGGTATTTGGTAGGCGGACCATAGCCAGCTGGTCCTCCGAATATTCTACTTGAGCGGTGGCCAAGTTTATCAGGGCTCTTTCCACGGGATCCTTCTCGTCTCTGAATATGAAGACGTATGGACGACGTACAGCCTAAATGAAAAAGAAGTGATAGAACGCGGGAAAATATCAGCACTGACTGGTTTACAAATATAAATAATATTAAAATGAAGAAAAAAGATGTAGAGATTTGATAGAGCATGGATAGCATAGAGATTGGATTTGTTACACTTCAGTGGTAGAATGATGATAAAATCAGATTCGTAGTTACCGAGATTTTAAAAGTTTCTGTTTGAGTTGAGGTCATTATGATCTAGTTTTTTAAATGTAGGGTGTACCAAGAGCAACACAGGATTTAATGTAAAAAAAAAACAGCACATTTAGTAAGTACTGAGTAAAAGTGTTACATAATAATTGTGTTACATTGCCAGTAAATATAGTAAAAGGTGTTTGACAAATAAATGGAACTTGCAAACTCTTGATAAAATTCTGGATCGCTTTGTAACATAACTGCAGTTAGATTTCGCTGAGAACTCTCCAAATTTCTGCTTTTAGTCAATATCTTAAAATGGTTCATATTTAATCACTTTGAACCTCATTATTCTCATTATTCACAATATCGCTGTGTGTAATAAGTCGTCCACTCAATTTCTGCCGCAATAATTGGATTTATTTTATAATGCACCATATAATAAAAGGGCCAAGCTAGTGGATGAGGGTCTTTACTGTTGATTTTCGGCCCTCTTTAAAATTCGCTATAAATAGGTGGAATCACTTTTAGGTCTTAAGATATATATTAAGTATAGAGTTGCCACCTCAGAGAGACCGCTGACCCGGAGATTGGTGTCCGCGGCGGGGGTAAAGCAGCGCGCAATATTTGAAGGAGATTTTTGTGCCGAATTGTGTTTTTGAAGAAACACAATTGGTTGAGTTGTGTTGAATACGATCTTTGTGATGTAATAAATACTATTTATAAATTAAATAGATTTTAATTAATTAATTTAACATTAAATTAACATTTTAGGTTACATTTTTTGGTGATGCTCATATTTCCCTCGTTTTATTATTAATTTCTTCCTATCTGTGTCCCTTAAAAAATATTTTGAAATGGTTTATAAAATATTATGTAATAAATACATCGAATATTATACCTTGTGTAGTTTCCATTGATATTTTTCATTTGCATAGTCTTTTTTAAGAGATTCACTTGGTTTGGTTGTCTAGATTGCACTATGTACCGATACTGCCCTCTATATTTCAAACGACATATACATGGAAATAGTATATATGATTCACAATTATATAAATTTATAAATACAAATTTCAATTTCAAAGCTGACCCGGAGAATAACGTAAGAAACCCGGAGCTCGGAGATACTTCGTGGAAACCCGGGGTCTCCGGGTCATTTTCATGGAGGTGGCAACTCTAATTAAGTAATATATTCAGTTGATTCCAGACCAAACGGAGAACTCTATTGACTCGCATATGTGTCCATGTACAAAAGAAAGTTAAAAAATATAAGATCGAAAATGGCTAATTAAAAAAGCAGTATTTTCTTTTGAATTAAAGAGACTGTAAACTCAACACCTTTAACTCCAAGAAGACTGAAAAGTAAGGTGAGGGGAAGGAAAATGAAACAAAATTATGTTAAACGTATAAAAAATCATAATGCTAATAATTACACTACCTATGAAAATTACACTACATATGAAAATTCCCGCGCTGCATAATTAGAAGGATTTCTTGCAAATGTTTCAAGTATAATACGCTAAATTAGTCGAGAACCGACCTGTCGATCGATCTATGTCTAAAGAACCAAAATGTATTACTAAAGTGTAAGGTTTTTCAGGTTTTGAAGCATAGGTTTGCCGTCTGTCGAGAATTCGGGGCTTTGAGGTTAACTCTAGCTTACGGTAACTATCGCAAGCTAGAGTTTTACTCACAACCTTGTTTTTTTGGAGCTGAAACGCTTTATTTGGTCTGGGAACGGGAATCGACAGAATATTATTTTTTAAGTTATAAAAAAGTGATTCCACTTATTTTTTTTTCCACTTTGGTTTCCCCCTGAATTGCTCTAAGACTTCGGAATTCCCCAAAACTTCCCCTATATTCCTTCAGACTTCCTAGACCATGTACACCAGACTTCCTATGCGATTTCCCTCTCGCAAAACACTCAATCCTGCAGAACAAAACTTCTACACAATTCAAATCCCGTTTCTTTTTGGATACTATATATACAGTGTGTTCATTTTGTTTTGTCCCACTTTTAAATGGCTAGAGAAATGTTATTTTTTAAGATAGAAAATTCAGCGAAAAATCAGCTTGTACAATTTTCTGTGAAGTTTTATGCCTTAGTGCCAAAAATGTTACAGTCAAATGTCATATTTAACAACTTTTTTTTTTCTAGTGGAACATCCTGTATCTTCTTTGCTATTTAAATAGAAGTTTTTATCGTAACCACGGATATGGGTCACATGTGCCTTTTATTTTTATCAGTCTGCGTCAAATTGATTACAACTCCATCACATTTTTACTCCAGCAATTTTTAGTAGCATTTAGAAAGTTGAGCTTACCTGTTACTATCATCATTGGTTATTATCAGTATTATCAGTATCTTGCTATTAAGTAAAACAAATTATGATTTCGCATAATTCCAACAAAATCCCTTGATAAAAATAAAAGGCACACTTGGCATATCTCCCTGATCACCATAAAATTTTCTTTTCTATTAGCTAAAAATATACAGGGAAATAAAAAAAACTGGGAAGGTCCATTAGAAAAAAATAGGTTATGTCAATAAATTTGACATTTGACAGATTGTAACATTTTTGACGATATGGCATTAAGCTTTACAAAAAACTATACAAGTTGATTTTTGCTGAATTTTCTAGCTTTAGAAATAACATATCTACAGCCATTTAAAAGTGGGACACAATAAACTCAACAGACTGTACATACTGTGTTGGATACATGACCTCTGAATAGAGACATAACAGAAAGTAAAAAAGGACAAAACACGAAACTTACAGTTGAGGAACCGGATCAAATAAGAGTTTTGAATTAAAACAAATGAAGTCGTCTGACAAAGAAATCACTTTCCAATTAGGAGGAAATGAAAAGGTTGTTTGAACTTTGGATTTTCCTGAACAACCCTGAAAACTCGTAAAAAGCACAGTAGGCGCGTACTAAGCTCCTGGTCAAATCGAGATCAG
This sequence comes from Aromia moschata, assembly GCA_029963805.1. Classification (NCBI taxonomy): domain Eukaryota; kingdom Metazoa; phylum Arthropoda; class Insecta; order Coleoptera; family Cerambycidae; genus Aromia; species Aromia moschata. Next base: position 690,701 of record JAPWTK010000012.1, read on the forward strand.
TTTTGCGAAGGACGTCAAGCAGTCTTAAATTCGTTGTAAGTATTGTCTGCACCACCAATGGGATAACACCTCTATGCGTTCTGTGATTCAGGCCAAATGATGTTAACTGAGAGAAGCAACATAATGTTCTCCAATGAGAAAAAGTTAATTCTTGACGTCGTCAATGGGACTTTTTATTTTCACAATGAAGAGCAAGAATAGAGGCTATCGATTTTTGACAGTGAACTATGGATATTTCAATACAACAACGCTACTACAAGAACACCGCGAACTATTCAGAAAATGGATGCTGCGCTCAAAATATTAACTGTCTACCATGACCAGCAACTGCTCCGCATCTTAATGTGATAGAAAATGTGTGGGCATGGTTTAGTAAGGAATATTTTTGCTGATAGCTTCAGTTTATTTTTCGGATGAACTGAAGGCTGTTCTTCAAGATGTTTGAAATTATTTACCGAAGCAAATATTATAACAGCTCTATGATGCACTGCCAAATCGAATATACTAGATCCAACCGATAATATTCCGACTCAACCAAGTACTAAGCTCTAATCATTAATAATTTAATCAGTATTTCCGTTTTTAGATTCGCTTTTCTACTGTTTTTATATGTTCATTTGTCGTGATTTTATTACACGTTGATTCAGTATTTTTTCGCTTTTTAAGATCCCAATGAAAAGATAATTTAGTTTCGTCTAATATGTATCATCAATTTTACATCAATAAAAAAATGATTGATGTAATTTTGCAAGTTGTCAACTCCTGATTAGATGTCACTCTGTCGACTGTCTACCATTTCTCACAGATACTCACCACCCATCGTTTTTTCCATCCGTGCGTCTTATGCTCCAGAACGTTGAGGTAACCTTTTCTGGCGACGACGGGTGATATTCTGATCTCCTCCATGTCTGGCACGTACAGTACGAGTTCAGGATCTCTGGGACCGGGTGGTGAGGCGGGTATTGGTGGGAAGGGGGCGCACTCCCCTGGCAGCGCCGCCCGTTCTGGAGAGCAGAGTTCAATGGAACCGTTAGACATTAAACTCGATATCATGCTGGTACTCATCTCGGTGATTTCGTCAGAAGGACTGGCCTCGTCATTATCTTTTACGTTATTTGAGCTATCTCGGTGCCTACCTTGTATCAGACGTATACACTTGTTAAGTAGCTCCTTTTCGCGTTCACTGTATTCGAAGTTGTCGTTATTCACTGAAAATGATGTTTGTTAGGTTGTTAATGGATACTTACCCCATATAATTTCTGCAAATTCTGCCTGGACGTATAACGTTTCTGTATATCTATTTCCATCCACAAAAATATGTGATTAGCAAGAGATATATTAGATTTATTTGTTTTTTTCCACCTTATGTATGTGTATGTTTTCTCATCAAAAGGCCACACTAAGGCTCTTAAGGTCTATGAAAGTGTTTTCTTAAAACATTTTGGATTTCTTGGAGTTTTGAGAATAGGACTTGATTTGTCGCCAAAAAGTAAGACAAAAAATTAAATACATAAGTTTTTGTCACATATTCAGCACTTAAAAACTTCCTTGTAAGTGTGGCATAGGATTCCAACCAGGTGACCAGATTCATACATCAGGTGAATAAAGCAATAGTGAATATACCCTAAATATAGGAAACGTATTCACAATTGTATGGTTGAGAGTAAAAATAAATAAATAAATAAAACATCAACTGCTTGCAGCATTCCAAAATAGATGGGTTGTCTTGAAGTACTCGTAAATCATTTCATAATATAGTGTTATCGATTTAAGACGACAAAATATTCGGTAAGACAAAATCGTTTGAAGCCTTGTTCATTATTTTTTTGTATGAAATTATAGCCCTATAAATTATAAATTATATATGTATAAGACATTGATGTAACTTACCTGTAATATTGATATTGTTATTTTTGGCGACCATGTTACATACTTCCTTCTCGCTTTTCGTGTAGTCCAGGTGATATTTATTGTAGTTTAGAGCTCTATCTAAGCCGAGTCTTTCTCTTAATAGAAGCGTGTGCCTGACCCTCTCTACTTCTTCCAAACGGGTTAACTTTTCTAGTTCCCACTGATGATCGAATATCAACGAATCTCCCCTTGGCCTCCACCCATGAAGATTTTCCTCTCCTCGAACGTATGTGGAACTGGTGTCCAATACGCGCCTCTGTCTCCTTTGTACACCTGAGATGTATTAAAATACATTATTTTGTATTCTTTGTATAATATTATATGTATCTATTATGACATAGCCAGATGGTGAAACATGCAAATTTATTGGATTATTTTCTTCTAATGTGGTCTTGTATGGTTTTTCAATGTCATAACAATGTCAACATTGTAAAAGTGTTACGAATTCTTAACTGGAATCACTTTTATTTGTTTCATAACAAAATTTAATTGAAGTAGTTGTAATTAGAATTTTCAATTAATGAATTAACTTACCATCTGACTAACCCATAAATTAGAAACAGATAATTTAAATTACAATAAAAACGGCATGCGAAATATTTGAATGCATACACAGTTGCATCTACTACTAGAATTTTTTTAAAAGATGATTTAATAAATAGTTGACGATTTATGAAAAAACCAGTAATGTGACTCTTTTAACTGAACTGTCTGTTTACTTTTTGGTCTTTACTTAGCGAAAGAGATGTTATAGGAGAACTTAGAGTAGTTATCATTAGAATCCTTCAAATGAAAAATTTCCTGGTTTACTGGTGGACTTACATTTGCAATTATTTTGAAATCTAGTAATGAGGTTGAAAAAAGTAGGTACTTAAAAAATATTATTGCCTAATGTTTGTTGAGAATTCTATTTCTCTTTCATATATCATAATGTTACAGTGCTTTTTGCTTGACGCCAGCTAGTACTCGAATTTATTTAATATTAGGATTTATTTATATTATAACGAGAGGATCTGAACAATAGATTAAAGGTATAGATAAAGATAAAGCTATATTATCCTGGAGTGGGTAGGTATTGGGACCTTCGGCGTAGAAACAAAAAACTGGACGTTTTCCACGAAGCACCGAACTACTATATGTTTCTCGACGCATCCGACGAAGTTGGCATCCTCAGGAGAAGATTAAAAACTGATTTAAACAGTTTTGAATCTCCTTCTTTAATGAAAGTACTACAACTAAGACATATAGAAAACTAATATGATGACTAAACTAAAGATCAGAAAGAATGAGAGATAGGTCGATAGGGTATCACCACACATAGACAGAGGTAAGGAGTGGAGGAACTAAAGGGAATCTACCTGGACTACCTGCTTCACTAGCACGACGCAGTAACAGTTCGTATACTCCAGAGAGTCGATTCGCTTCTGCATTGCGATAACTTCCTGAAAATAAATGTTTTAAGGATCGGGGTCCTGTCCTAGCGTCTCTCCCATACATAATCATGCTCAGGTCTTTCGTTATTATTGCTGGGCGTCCGCAGTTTTCCAGCTGAAATTCAGAAAATAATATTAGATTATTAGTAAGTTTTGTATCGTAAAATTAAAAAAAAAACGACGTCAAAGTATGCCGCCATGGAATCGATCCCGCATATCGTCGGCCTAATATGAAATCCACATAAGTCCAAAACGGGTAATTTTGCAGGAGGAGTAAAAAACCATCCCAGTGCATCAGGTTTTGAGAAATTCTCTGGAGATTCCAATTATTGCATTTTTTATACTACCGTTCTATGCTTTTAAGTTGCTCTCCATTTTGCTTTTTGGAATGCTTAAATTTTAATGGACTTACGCAATTTTTATTTATTTTCATAAAATTATGTGGGACTTGTGCAAAATTCATATACAAAAACTACCATGAGATAACATTCACAAACATTTATTTTACATTAAAACTTGGACAGAAATATCAAAATAAATCAAAACGTCTAAAATATTAGACGCTAACATTATAATATAAAGCATAGTGCCCAATGCCTATACTGCTATATTTTAATACTAACAAGGTTATCATAAAATGAATGGTAGTCAGATTCCATCGTTTTTTTAAGGAATATCAGATGTTCGTATTTTTCTTTTTTTTATTTTTAATTGACATTTATATAGGTCAGGCAAAGAGTTAATTGGTAAGTAAGTTGGATTACTGCTTATTTTTACGGGTAGCTCTTTGAAATTGTCTGACTGTCTAAGTTTGTATTCCATTCTGCCATTTGGGGTATATTGTAACGCTCGCAAATCCATCACTGTTGGGTCGCCAGTCTCAAATCCAGGGCGAATCGATTTTATAAAATTGAGCTTTGAAAAGTTTTTGAAAAAGGTGTGATAACTGACTCGATATGGTTTTGGATTTTTGCGAGCAGACTGGCAAATCGTTATATAGTCAGCGGGGGCATTGATGATTCTTCAGCTGATGATTCAAAACTGATGATGCAGTTTTCATATTAGGCCGACGATATCTTAATTATTACTTATATAACTGTCAAATTCTGAAGTTTTTATCAACAAGAAAATTAAATACGTAATCACGACAGAACAAAAAGCTTTGATGATCGAAAATTACTTTAGAAATGGTAGAAGGGTAGAGATACGACAAGGATACTTCTAGCAGGACGGCGCACCAATTTACATAACTTTTGATAATTTAAATTTTTTTGGAAGATTTTTTTATGACCGAATCATTAGTTGCACAAGCATATATGTGAGTTAGGTGGCCATCAGGGTCCTGCGATCCCACACTGTGCCACTTATTTTTATGGCCACACATTAAAAACTGTGTTTCAAAATCCCTTGCAAAAATTTCTAAACATTTCAGATTAACAAGCCCCACCAAGTGCTCACCACCTGTTTTATATTCTGTGAAAAGAAGCATAAGAACATGTTTGAAAATAGAAGGTGAACAACAGGTGAAAATGTTTTCGTGAGGAACCCAAAATATCAGATCAACATTAGAAGCAATAACAATGCCAGAAAGTTATTACTAGGCTTCAGAATATTTGCGTGCCCGCGTGTAAAACTCCATAAGAATCTCCCGCGTTCCCGCGACGACAGGAATAGAGATAGCTTACTACTGCGCATACGCGGGCTCTGGAGAATGTTAGGGAAGGGGTCAATGCCGTATGTAGCACGGAAACGAAATATATGCGTATATAATGTAGGTACAAGGTGCTTGAAAAATACAGTTTATACTTTCATTATCATAGAGTTGTATAGTGCCGAGCCCTCCGTTACCGGACACATTTCCAGACCCTAGTGATTACTTCATTGAATAACAACCATAATCTACTAACACACTGACAGAACTTTTGTAGTATTATTACTTTCTTTTTAATCTGTATTTAATTTATATAAAATGTTAATCTATGTTACTGTATTTCCATTCTAAATTGAAAATAGGTAGAAAAAAGCAAGGTTGTCAGATATATTTTCTAAAATTGCTAAGCTCACTATATAAGTATACTTCATACTTCAGTAAACTGTTAGTTCGTGACGTTCTTAGAAAGCTAGTTTGGAAATATTAAAAAAAAATACATAGATATAAATTTATTAGTTACCATTAAAATAAAGCGTTTAAAATTGCTGGAAAAATAATTATAAAATAAAACAACTTTATGTATATTACTATACTTCAGAAAATTTTGAAGAGCCGGCAACGCGATGCCGCGAATGAGCAGCGAATGCCGATCCATTATACTATTGGATTGCTTTGTATCTAATACTCCTTAAATACTTATTTGGCCCACTGTGCCATAAAATTTTTACGACGTCGTTAAAATGATTTACAACTTTAGGAATTCTACTTGTTTAAGACGCCAGTGACGTGTATTTCAGCTAGGTTTATTAACAGAATTTTTTTTGAGATTTTCTGGCTAAATGAGCATTATTTACAGCAAATTATATTACAAATATTAAGAGTTTTGTATGCAGGCTAATTTCAATCTCCTGTATTGATTTGAATGAAAAAAATTATTTCACAATTTTCGAATTTATAAAAGATATATGCACGCCCATGGAATCATAAAGTTGCTTGGCCCGCTTTTTTTGTTCCCCAGGCGTATTTATCATTTTCAATTAAAAAGAGGACTATACCTCCAGGTATGCAGATATCGTCATGAATATCTGTTCCCCTTGTGATGTTACTCTGTTTAGTAGGGGAGAGTTGTGCAGGGAGCTGTCCCAAGCCGCCTCGAATCTGAACATCACTCTGTCGTCTCCTGGTACTTCCAGATATTCCCCGGGGAATAGTCCCAGAGATAATACTGAATTGTCATTGTCCTCATCTTCTTCTGATTCTGGATTGTTTCTTATCCTGCCCACTACCAATTCTCGTACGTCTCTCCATTTGATTTCGGCAGCCTGGTCGTGGACAATTGTTATCCGAATTCTACGTTGAATACCCTTTAACCGTTAACATATTAGTAGTTATACAAAACAGTGTAGTCTAGATAAAATGTTTGTATTTGTTTCTACGATAAAGGGTTTTCCAGTACCTAGGGTGATAGTTGAGATCACATGTGTGTGTGAGGTACTTACCTGGTGCAATAAGAACAGTCCTCTACAAGGCAGGTCGTCGCTGTGTTCCACGACGACGGGCACATACTCTCCATTGGGCGCTAGCTCACAAATTTCAAACCAAACTAAGACGTCGACTTTGGCGTGAATGTGAGCGGTACAAGGGGATGGTAGTGCGCCGAATTTGCTTGATCTTACCGGCTGTGAGATGGGTATCGAGGGAGGAAGCATTCGACGAGGAGGCTGGCGTACGTTGCCCTCTAACTTAGCGTCTTTGTGCAGTGGGTGCTGTTGGTAGTGGCCGAAGACCTCGAAGACAATTGGTTGTGTCTTTATGTATTCGATGAACGACTTTGTAATAGATACGGTTATCTGAAAAAAGTTTATGTGTCAATATAGTACCACAGTTGGAGTAATTAATTCACTGGCAAAAGAAAAATGTTGAGTCGCCCTCAAAACATGTTTTAACATGATGGGTTTTAGATAAAAATTTGAAACGTGGATAGATTGAAGAGGCATTGACCTTGAAGACCTACATGGGTATTGTAACGCAATGACGGAATTGTCAAGCAAAAAATTTAGATTTTCTAGTTTAGATTTTCGATTATTCTTTATTTAGGAGAAAGCGTGACCTCACAGGATAGGTCGTAAATTTAGTTTATCCGGTCAATTTTTAGAGTATTTCGGGGCGTTTAGTGAATAAGTTGTTTCAGCAGTGACGAATTGCCCAAGTGGTACTTACATCACATCTGGCAAACATAAGGCGAGTGGACAGCGAGGCCTAGGCCAGGGGCGGATCAGTATTAAAACTCGCGGGGCGTTACGCCAGTCGAGATAAGTTACACGGAGAAGATGGTTCAGTGAGAATGGTATGTAAACGATATATGGGAGGTCAGGTTGCTAAAAATACATATGTATGTAAAACCCTGGTCACACCGTCTATCGCAGGATGACAAAAGTTGTTAATGGGTGGTCAGCTCGGGACCGATGAGAACCCTAACGTCTGCTCCGCCACTGGGTGGCTATGGAGACGTAAAGGTTCGTTACGCTAGTGGGGTGAAATTAGGCTCTTTTTTAGGAATATAACGCGTTCATAAAAACGGAATAAAACCGATGTCAGTTCCTTTCCTTCACTCAATGAGTTCTTACGTTGTCGTGTTGACTCTGATTAATACTTGAAGTTTGCTATTATTATGTATTTGTTCAGGAATATTCTATCTATTTGTATGTGTTGATCAAAGCGCCTTCAAGAATTAGTTATCGTCGGAAATAAGACTGTGACCGGGGGTTGGTTCACGGCATTTGTTACTGTTTGATTAGTTTGTCTAAATTAAAGACTCACTTATTTGCACGGTTGTGTTTTATTTCGCGCCGGACTACCAAGGGGACTAATTGAGGCGTTATCAGGTAAGCTAATCTCTTCTCTAGGACGAATTAATCAACGAATCCACATATCATAGTGGGACGGATTCAAAGGCCGCTCGGGATCTGGATCGTAGCAAAAGGAGTCCCGGGGTCGCGGGTAATTTCGCGCCCCTGGATCCCACCTGTTACAGTATTAATCCGTTTGCAAATTGAAAACACATTGATATTGTTCTTAAGTTATTTGAAAAATTCGTCACAGACATTAATCCAATCAAAAATAAGGACTTTTTTTCCTGCAAAAATAACGAATTAAAGGTGTAGATATTTTTTCTGGGCATATGTTTTGCACAACATACTCGACGTGAGACGTTTTTTTATACAACTTTGACGTCATTCTGGGGTCACAGCCTATGACTCACAGGTTTAAGAATATTCTAGAATTACACAGGATTAAGAATATTAATAGAAATAAGAATTAGTTCGAAAAGTGGCCGATTGTTTACCTTTAGATGGCATAGCAAATAATATGCGCGGTTGAGCTGTGGGTACTTCTAAGCGTTTACACAGAGGATTTGAGGAAAAGTGCTGTCACAAAAAGTCACACCCAAAAAATGTTTAACCTGAAGGGCTTTAGGTACAAATCAAAATAGTTGCTATCTGAAACAAACTGAAAATCCATCGAACCATTTTCGAGTTATTTGAAAAATTCATAGTATGACATCACATAATGATATTCGACCAATCAGAAATCACATAACGATAGTCAACCAATCAGAATTGGGAAGATGGCTGTCTGCCAACTGCCTGTTGGCAGATCATTCTTATCGGTTATTTTTTCGATATCTCGCACCGTTCGCGCGAGTGTGAACAAACTTACTAATCCAGTATCACTCTAACCGGTCAGTTAATATTTTAAAATATGAAGCCTTTTTCCACGCCAACCAATCAAACTCACGACGCATGTTTGTTTCACGACGTTTGGTGGGTGGGGCCAGCTGCGTCAACTTGACGTATCCCAACATGTAACGGCAATCGTGTTTTATGACCTCGACCCCATCTCAGCTGCTGTTTTTCCCAGTTTAGACGAGGAAATTTCGCACAAAAAAGAGCCAAACCTCCAAAATTTCCGCAGTAAGATGGATTTTGACGTAATCAGGCTCGTTGGATTCCTTGTAAAATTTAGAAAAAATGTTACCTATTTTTGTCATACAAATCAGAAACTGCATTACTGCACCTAAAAAATGCATTTTTGGGGTGCAATTTTTCCAGCCAGTTAAAGAAAAAATCATAATCCGAGAATACATTGTCTAAACGGACTGAAATTGGTTACTCGGAGGTTTTTGGGGTCGCTGATCACGAATCTGATGTCAGAAATTGACCACAATGAACCTGGGGACCCGGAACCCTGGACACTAGGCCCATCCCCGAGGTTTTCCCTCGAGTTCGGCCTAAAACTAAACGAAAATGGTGACTCGGGGGTTTTTGGGGTCGCTGATCATGAATACGTTGTTAGTTTTGTTGTCCGTTACACCTGGAGGACCAGGAACCCTGGTCGCCAGGCCGATTCGCTTCGAAATTCTCGGAATTGTGACTATAATATCTTGAAAGTACGCTTCGAGACGCGTATTAAAAAAAAATGGACTCCAAGATATTTTAGTCACAATTCCGAGAATTTCGAAGCGAATGGGCCTGGCGACCTGGGTTCCTGGTCCCCCAGGTGTAACGGACAACAAAACTAACAACGTACTCATGATCAGCGACCCCAAAAACCACCGAGTGACCATTTTCGTTTAGATTCAAGTCGAATTCGAGGGAAAACCTCGGGGATGGCTGGCGACCAGGATTCCTGGTCCTCCAGGTGTAACGAACAACAAAACTAACAACGTACTCATGATCAGCGACCCCAAAAACCACCGAGTGGCCATTTTCCTTTAGTTTCAGGCCGAATTCGAGGGAAAACCTCGTGGATGGGCCAGGTGACCAGGGTTCCGGGTCCCCAGGTTCATCGGGGTCAATTTCTGACATCAGATTCGTGATCAGCAACCCCAAAAACCCCCGAGTAACCAAATTCAGCCCGTTTCGACAATGTATTCTCGAATTATGATTTTTTCTTTAATTGGCTGGAAAAATTGCACCCCAAAAATACATTTTTTAGGTTGCATAGTTTAGGTACGAAGACAAAAATAGGTAACATTTTTCCTAAATTTTACAAGGAATCCAACGAGCCTAATTACGTCAAAATCCAGCTTACTGCGGAAATTTTTGAGGTGGAATGCTAAATTTCCTCGTCTAGTTCGGTAGGTCCAATCTGCTATATCATTACGTCGGCGATGTATATTTATTGTATGCATGTACATGTATGGGCTTGTGCGACTCTGTATGAGCCCCACTTTGGCGATCTCTACTGATAACATTCTGAGGTTCTGAAATATCATCAACATGAGAATAAAAATTTATAATTTTAAAGTTGAATTATAACATTAAACTTTATTTTGGCGGTTCATAGCTGACTTATTTATATTAATTACAGGAGTTAAATAATAGATACATACGTTCTGAACGTGATAGAAGCCAAGGGGTGTTCCTTTCCCGGTATTTTTCACGGGTTCTGTAGAGAAGGCTTCGTCATGTCTATGAAGGAAGCTAAAAATGAACATTTTTAATTATCATCATTTTAGTTTGTGAAACTAAAAAATTATACGCACTTGAATTGGCAGAAAATATCCGCATATTCGGTTGATATTCCAACGGCTTGTAAGACCGTCACCCTAAATGTAAATTCCCTGCCGACGGCTAGATGGTCGGGTATATCTTCCTCCTTTAAGTCCGATGATATGGAACTGTCGCCACGACCTGAATCTGCATCACATTCGATCAGTTCATCAAGTTTGATGGGGTCAATGTTGTTGTGACCTTCGATTATTCTTTCGTCGTTATGAGAATTTCGGTCAATAATAGCTGAAAAAAGGCAGATACTGAAATTACCAAATTACTACTAACTGTTATCACAAAGCAAACGTATCAGTTAACCCTAGTGAAAGTTTATGATGTCTTCCAAGATATTAAAGAATAAAAGCAATTATTAAATTAAGTTTACATTTATAAGTTAAAATATGGTATGGTCACCAAATTTTATGTTACTACAAAACTACAGGGTTTGTCCAGAAAGTAATGTCAGTGAGCTTTGAAAAATGGTTTTTATTGGTTCTATGTGTACAAATCTTCAGAAACTTTCAAAATACATTCCTCCTGCGTCCACACATCGGTTCCAGCGGGTCTTTCACGCATCAAAAGCCGCACGGTAGTCGTTTTCCGGAATCGCCTTTAAAGCGTCGGTGCAAGCCTTCTGAATGTTTTTCACCGACCCAAAATGCTGTCCTTTCATTGGGGTTTTGAGGCACGGAAATAGAAAAAAGTCTGGGGGGGGGGCACATCGGGGCTGTAGGGAGGCTGGGGAACAACGGTGATGCCTGCCTTGACGAGGTAATCGGCCACGAGGAAGCAGGTGTGCGAAAGCGCATTGTCGGGGTGAAGCTTCCAGGATTTTGAGATGTCTGGGCGGACGCGATTCACCCGCTTCAGCACCTCGACGTAAAACTTTCCGGTTAGGGTTGTCCCCTGCGGAACGAACTCATGATGGACCAATCCCCGGCAATCAAAAAAGACAATCAGCATTGTCTTGATCTTTGACCTGGACATCCTGGCCTTCTTGGGGCGAGGGGAGTTCGACGTGTGCCATTCCGCACTTTGCCTCTTCGTCTCCGGATCGTATTTAAAGACCCAACTTTCGTCCCCGGTAATGACGTCATCAAGGAAAGCGGGGTAGTCTTCGCAGGTGTCCAAAAGTTCTTGGCAGGTTTCGACGCGCCTCGCTTTTTGATCGTCCGATAGCACTTTTGGCACGAGCTTCGCGCACACCTTCCTCATTCCTAAAGACTCCGACACAATTTCGTGAACAATGGTTTTCGTAATGTCTAAACGGACACTTAGACGACGGTGAGTGTTCAACAGGCACACGTTTCACATTGTCGTCGGAACTGGAGGTTGATGGCCGTCCAGCGCGGTTCTCGTCGTTGACATCTTCCCGACCTTCTGCGAAGGCCTTGTGCCACCGGAAAATTTGCCTGTCCGAAAGACAATCGACGCCGAAAGCCTTCTTCAACATTGGAATGGTTTCCGCAGCACTCTTCTTCAGTTTCACACAAAACTTGATCGCCATCCGTTGCTCAAGCGAACGTTGCATTTTTTCTTGCACCGGGTCACTGTAACGACTCTCAAAGAATGAGTGATGCGATCGCTACAACGACCGGTAGCCAACTGACGCTTGTTGGATCTTGTTGCCAGATCCCCCCACCACAATCCCAGCACGTAAAGTGCGGGCTGGCGCCTACAGTCTCGGCAAAAAAAATTCACTGACATTACTTTCCGGACAAACCCTGTAGTCATCCTTTTTCCGAGGAGAAATAATTCGGTTATTGTTGAGAAATCTGAAATTAAATCTTAATTTAAATCAACATACCTCATAATATACAGTTAAAGAACATAACACTATGGACATACAAGTATTCCAGAACTAGTTTACCATTGCACTATCAGCAGTTGTTTGGACCAAATTTATTGGTCTATCATGAGAGCAATTCAACCCTAAACAATCAGGTCAGAAAGAATTCCACATGGAGTCTATTACATTTTAAGTGTTTGTAACATTAGAACAATCAGACAAATATTGCTGATAAAAAGTTTCTATCAGAATTAATAAATTCGTTTAATTTATCTGATATTCGTTTGATAAGATCTTACATTTTGGATATTCTTATACTTTTGCACTTTAAACATAAATATATGTATGGTGTTTTAACTTGTGTATCTGAAGAAAATTATTGCTGATGTCTGACTTACCTTTTGGTGTTGACTCGAACGCTATCCTTGCACTTTGACGGACACCAACTTGGTCAGCGTTATCCTCGTCCATAACGGCTTGAACAGCCACTTTTAAGTAGCCCCTTACGTCTCCCTTTTCGCTTACAATGGCGATTTTGTGGATTAACGTTATGGGATACAGCAAGTTGCTTAGATAGACGAAACCTCTGCCCACCATTCTAAACCAAGGAAACCTGTCGTAGAACGGATCGCCTCCAGTTAGCGATTCGACGTTGTAATCGGGAGAAGTCGGAGACATTTCCGCTTCATTATGGTACATTTCTCTCATCAGTTCTAATCGTTGCCTGAAATGACAAGGTTTTAAAATGAGAAATGTTGGAATAAAGAGCAGTAGAGGTCTTCTGGTGCAATACTTAATGTAAAGATGATACAATATGAGATAAACAACTATCTGGTCTTGGTTAGATGAAAATAACATTAACCATATTATCGAATGATTTTTTATGAGGTTGTGGTGTATGTGCACTCAAAAACCCCTTTTGCTTACAAAACGATTTCTGTATCAAACAAAAAGAAATGTTAGGTTGGTGCCACCATGAGAAGAAAGAAGCGTCAAAATAATGGTGAAAAGTAAAACAATGCCGTTACAGTAAGAAGCAAGTAGGTGAGGCTAATTTACTTAATGTTTATTTTATTGCAACAAAAGCAGAGTAATATATTTAACAATCTGATACCATACATTGATGTCACATATAATATAACTAGAATTATTACACAGTTATACTTGTATTTCAAATTATTATTGACATTTAAATATCATCAAAAATATATGTCGTGATAAATAACTAAAATCATCTTTTGATGAAAAACCTCTAAATAAATGTACAAAGAGAGGATTTCTTATAATATACGGGGTGTTCGGGAAATGACTGTACAACGTAATAACAGATATTCTTTGACCTATAAGAAGATGATTTACACCAACTTACGTATTATAGTTATAGTTGTTTTTCACAGTAGAAAATAAGTTTTACCTTTTCAAATGACACCGTCATTAAAGAATATAAGAAAGGCCTCCCACATGCATACATTTCTTATAAAATACTATGTTCTGGGTAAAGTCTGGGTACAAAATCACTTGAAAATTATTTTTATTGGCTAATCCACGCATCCAATCAACATTTTACAAGAGGTAACAAATCTTTGTAACAAAATCACTTAAAAAAAACGATAACGATCACTTACGCATTTACAAAATATGAGTAGACGTACATTTGACATTTACTGTAAGGTGTTTATATTTTCGAATGTGTCCTGTATACTCCTAAAACAATTCAGTTGCATGCCTAGAACCATGTCTTAAAAAGGGTCAAATTCAGTAACCGCGTTTTAGAGTTATTATACAATAGAAAAACAAAAAAAAAATCCTGAATTTTGACACTCTCTAGCTGTTAAACGAAGCAATTATGGCTATCATATGCTATACGCTATATGGTTTTCTTTTGTCTGCTATTACACTCTAGGTACACTTATTTCTTGGGCACCCTGTATATGAAACGTCTTTTATCAACTAATAAAGTTGTTAAATTTTTGTTACGATAAACAATATATTGCATTGTTTTAAGGGGGTATACCATAAAAGAAGCGTTATTTACAGCATCATTTATAGACAACATGGCAAATTTCGGATCTAAAAATAAGCATACGATAAAGACATTCTGCCTAAGTCTACTAATTTATGTGTTCAATTCCCATATTTTTTTTTAATTCGTTTTCGAAATATTATACATTATTACATAAAATTATTGTTTTGTATTCATTAATAAAGTAGATGATAAGTAGCTTTGCTTTAATTTCCAAATTCAGTTTGTAAACATATATAAGTAGGAGTGAAATATGTATTGATCATTCCAATAATAACTCAACATTAATAACAAATGAAGTAAGTTATCATCACTAGCACATAGCACATATTGCAATATTGGAAATTATGGTATTTTGAAATGTAAATAGATTCCACTTTACACCTGAGAAACCAAGCGGCTTTTATTAATTTTGAATAGGGTTGTATGAACTAAACTTTCAACCAGTATAAAAAAAATTCCAAATGGTTTTTCATCTCCATCCTAAAATTGCAACAAAAATTGTCATACCTACGTAGTTTATACTAGGTATTAACTGTGACTTGTAGAAAAAAGTAAGTTAGCCTATTCCGTTAGTGAAGAGAAAAAAGTAATGTGGCTTGCTTTCTCTGTATTTATGACATGTAGGTAACAGATATATAACAGTTTTATATCAGGGGTATTCAACAAAGACTAGGACTGAATTTGCTAGAGTTATAATTATCTACAAAAATATAAAGCTCAAATATTTGCAGCGACAAATGTCCCAAATGTTTATTACGGTTTTAAAGTTAAAACATCCTCATTACGTTTCTCAAAATTGAGATGGATGTAATGAAAAATCAAAAGGCATGACATTAATTTTGTGTTTGAAAAAATTAGTAATGGAAAATTTTACCATGATTAAGGTGGCATTTGGCTGATCATCTGTGATAAGATCTGCATGTCTTAGATATAATAATGTATTGAAGGTTAAATGTTTCCTGAAGTAAAAAAAGCCTCAAAAGATGGCGAATCCAATCTTAATCAAATGCTGTTTAGGCTGTAAACGCGATTTTGAAGAAGCTTTTATCATGTCTTTGAACAGTGGCACCATCGTTAGAATAAGGTGTTTGGTTTATGGGAAGGTTATGCACAAGAAGACGATAAAGGTAATGTTACTGAAGATGAATAAATAATTATTTGATAGCATTAATCCTTGTATTTGTGGAAAACCCCTCGTATTATTATGTACAACGATGAACTATGTAGTCGATTCCCATTACAATGATATATTTTAAATTAACGAGTTCCTTACCGTATTTTGGAAAAACCACATTACTTTCCGTATAGTAAGAAGTGTATATTGTTAGGAAAGAGAATACATGGAAGCAAAGTATTTACATGAAACGAACCAAAGAGGTGGTATACAGTGGCACCAACCTCGACGGTATTAAACTGGTTAGTGAGAAGCGTGATGGCGATGATGGACACTGAGCCAGACATCTCAGCAGGGGCGGAGTGGAGTCAGCACCAACTTCTGGGCTCTGGATTTCTGGCAGTTCCTCGTTATAGATTAGGCGCATTATCTCCAGTCTTTGACTTATGTTAAAAATACATTTAAATTAAAAAGTTTGCCACCAGAGATTTTTTTATATTTCAGCGCAGTTACTACAATTTTAAACTAACAAATATACATTTTTTATTTTTGTTAATTATGATGTTAAATTATATTGTTTCTGTCGTTTAACAGAACAGTGGTATATACTGTATGACCGGATGATACAATATTACATAAAAATACATATATTACAAGTACATGGTGATCGATTTATAATAGGAAATGAGTTTTTCTCGGAAACGGCTGGAAGATATTAATGTTTGTGAACGATAAATCACTTTTACTCACCTTCATTCAAAATTAAGGCAAAAATAAAAAATATACGACGCTAAGCGCCGCGCGACGCCCCAATTTTTTTTTTTCAGCAACATACGTTTTTTACTTTACCATTACAAAGATATATTAATTGTGTGTTCTTTTTTTGTTTAATATTGTTTTGTATCTTGAATATTTAAAAAGTTAGGGTCGATGTATTATTTAGTGCCTTATTTGTTTTTTTCGTAAGCTGCTAGCTAAATGAATATAATTTCTGCATAAGACTAAATCAGTTTACCTATTTGTACTAAAAATTCAGACGGAAATAAAAAAATATAGCTTAATGATGCTATGTATCGCGACGCCGAATTTTTTTTAACAAAATACCTACCTGTTTTTTTATTTTCTTTAGTTCTAAATGAATTACTTTTTAGTTAATATTGCAACATTTGGAATTATAATATTGCAACATATACCTACGTAATATATAAGTAAATGTTTTTATTTACAACATAAAATATATGTATTAGACCTAGGTTCTGCTAGCTGAAATATTATATGAATTAGATATTATATGAAATATTATATGAAATTTATATTAAACAAATATCTTTAGATATCTCAACAATAAACAATATCCATACAAAGGCTACTTAAATATTTACAAATGAATAAATAAAATAACAACCAGAAATATGAAAAATTAATTGCTTAATAAATGTCAATATGCACCATTGTTATTTAAGCACAACTCGTAAAGTTTTCTTAGTTCATTACAAGTTATTTTTCTGAAAAAACCTATTTCCACCTAATTCAGCAGAGGCAGCAGTAATTTTTTGCTTCAAATCAAAACACAAATTGTTTTGGGTACAGCCCAATTGTCTTTATTCGAATTCAAAGAATAATAATTACTTTAATAAATAGGTATGTATTTACTTAAAGTTAAGCAAAAAACTGTTTTTCACACAGTTTCACAGTTAAATCCTGGGAGTTTTGAAAGTTGAATACGGTTTATTACTCAGTTCTTATTTGCATTAGAAGTGCAAATGTTCTCGATGGTGTACAATTTAGAAATCAATTACAAATTGTAAAAAAGGTTTATTGTTACAAAAAAAATTGAGGCGTTGCGATGCTTAACATCGTTTTCTATTAACATCGTTAACAAGCTAAATTTTTTATTTCTGTCTTAAAAGGCAGAAGCTTCTGGCTTTGGTTTTCTAAACTTTAGTTTAAAAATCTAAATTTAGCTTAGTTTAGTTTAT
This sequence comes from Aromia moschata, assembly GCA_029963805.1. Classification (NCBI taxonomy): domain Eukaryota; kingdom Metazoa; phylum Arthropoda; class Insecta; order Coleoptera; family Cerambycidae; genus Aromia; species Aromia moschata. The sequence continues at coordinate 708,159 of JAPWTK010000012.1, forward strand.
TTGCCTTTAGGAAAGTAAGTTGATGTACTCTCTACAGAAATTATATTCATTTGGCTAGCAGTTTACGAGAAAAACATATAGTGTACTTAACAATAAATCGACCATTTTTAAAAAAGTTATGAAAAAAGAACACATAATTAAAATATCTTTGTAATGGTCAAGTAAAAACGGTAGGTATGTTGCTGAAAAATTTTTGTTTTGAGGCGTCGGACAGTGGTTCAAAATAACAAAAAGCTGGACAAAAATCGCAAAAAGCAATATTTTTTTTGGAACTTTTTTTCTCTGACATGTCTAGGGACGTCCCTGGGACCTTTTGGGATCAATAGTACGGGCCAGGTGGGTTTGCATTCTTCGTGAGAGCATTGTGAAAGTGACCGCCAAATGTGTAACATTTCAATTTTCAATCTCGCGTCAAGATAAATTTTACATTTTGCGTGCGACCGTGCCAAATTTTTTTGTGTTACGTGATAAAAACATAAAAATATGGATTCGTCTCCTGAAAGTCAGTACTACAACGCTGTAAAACTAAATTTACAGAAAAAAACATTTTGCTTATTAACAAAGTTATGTGCATTCTATTTTGTCGAAGTTGATAGAAAATATGTAGATATGTGAAGGGCTAAGTTGAAAATTCCAAGAGATTCCACTCTACTTTTTATCTTAATACGTGTATTAAACGCTTGCTAAAAACATATCAAAATTTCAGGTACCCCGAGGTACCCCATTTTTTTAATGCATATTTAAGTGCGCATAAGCACCGAGTACCATCGAAAACGCGTGAAAGTATTAATTGAAACAATGGTAAACTGACCCCGGAAGGACATATTTGATGTTTTCTTAAACTTTATCATTTCACTTTTACAATGTTAAAGGTTAAAGTTTGAATTAAACTGTTTGAGAAAACAAACAAAAATGCCCTTTCGGAGTTAGTTTACCATTATTCGTATTAATGTTTACATTTTTTTTATTCGATAATATTTTTTTCTATTTTATTTTTAAAATGCAATGTTACCTTTCACCATTTTGTTTTTTAACAAACAAATGTCAAATTCATTATCAGTCACCTCGAAAACCCACGTATACCAATTTTCACTCAAATTCATCAACTTTTGGAAAAAGTTGGACACCATATTGAATCCGTCATTTTGTTTTTCAAAAAATTAATGTCAAATTCGTTATCAGCGACCTCGAAAACCCCCATTTACCAATTTGTATCAAAAAATGTTTATATCTTTAGTACTAAATGAATTTTGTCCAAGATTTTGAGATTTTGAACCACTGTGCGTCGCGACGCTTAGCGTCGTTAAGACATATTTTTTATTTTTGCCTTAATTTTGAGTGAAGGTGAGTAAAAGCGATTTACTGTTCACCAAAATTAATTTCTCTCAGCCGTTTCCGAGATAAACACTTCCTATGATAAATCGATCACCCTGTAGATGTATCCATCAAATATGTATATAAAGGGCTTAAAGGTTGTTAAAAAGTCTATAAACGGTGCTATCACAAAACGGCTGAGGCTGGGTTATTATAACACCCAATATTAATGTTATAATTATTAATTCGGCATATTTTTGTATATTTTACTGCAATTGGTAAATATGTATACTGATTCATTTGTTTTTGGCACGGCCGCCATCTTGATTGATTTAAATGGAAATACACTTTTTATTCCGATATACTTTAAGCCGATTCAGTAATATACCTGTAAGATTCAGTAGTGTAGCTAAAATTGATCTATGGGGGGGATATACTTTTACTCATTTTTAATAATGACTAAATCAATGAAATTTTTAATTTAATTATGGTTAAACAGTATCGTCGTAAATGTATAATAATACAGTGTGGTTATATTTTAGCATAATTAGTTTGTGCATTTTTGTGTATTTATATAACATTTTGGTATTTAGGTGCTTGAATCAGGAAACGTTTTTGTTCATTAGATTTACATAATTTCTTATATCTATAATAATATATACATATTAAAATATCTTAAAATATTTGGATAAAAATACATATTTTGGTTTTTGAACACACGCACCGTGGTCCCCGCGTTCTTATTTAGGCTGTCATAGAGACTTATGTATATACACCAGCGATTCAAATGTTGTGCTGTCGTACTTAGGACTAGTTTTTGTTACTGAATACATGTTTTTTTAATTGAAATTCATATTGTGGTTTGTAAATACACCGTGTGGTAGCAAATGCTGGAATAGAAAATCCGAAACACTCTAAGTGAAATACAACCTATACATTTAAGGACCAGCAAAATAAGTGACTATTTTACACTGAAGTATGAATATCAAAATACTAATTTGCAATCTAGACTATCAAAAAACGCTAAATATTACGTTTAAACAAAATAAGTAAAAAAGACTATCACATCTCTGGATAACACAGGCTTTGTATTTTTAGTCAATTTTCACAAACTGGAAATCAATAGGTCTGAGTGTAGAAGAAGTCCTGTAATTAGTAATAAAACAATAATTCGGTTCTTTATTCGCCTAAATACGATTCGATCTGTTCCATTGGGTCTGACGAGGTCAGCAATCACTAGATGTCGTTCCCGGGAGCACACTGCTAACGATACGTCCATTAAGACAAAGTAGAATGAGAATAATTCCTGTTCACTGTTATTGGTTGTCAGAAATCACATCCGGATTTCTATCTTATTAACTCGCATCAGTCTCACCTACTTAGGCGCACTGGAGGGCAGTTCCTATATGTCATCGCTTTATTCTCCTGGCAAGGAAATCAGTCGAGCATCTTGTTCGTTGTTGTTCGTCGTCAAGTATATCACACTGATGAGACCTAATTAGGGCGAAATCCGGATGTAACTTCTGATGACGAATATCAGTGAACGGGAATTATCATTCTAAAACAATAAGTAATAAACTGAACATAAAATATGCGACCGTTAAAGTTAGCAGATAGTAATGTAGTGAGTATATGTGATTGACGATAACACAGGCTATCGTTAACTATGATTAACGATAACCTGTGACGATAACGATAATCGTTAGTGACTATGATTAACGATAACACAGGCCCACAAAAAAAAATTTTTTTCGACTATAGTTTTTCCCTGTATTTTTTGACGCTGAATCTAAATCCGGCGTCCGTTTAACCGTAGCACGTCAGGATCAAGGTCATTTCAAGGTCAAATCGCGAAATAAAGGCTTAAAAGATAATAAACTCATGTGTATCTATAAATGTGTTTTTAGGGTCGCTGAATCCAAATCCGGTGTCCGTTTAACCGTAGCACGTCAGGATTAAGGTCATTTCAAGGTCAAATAGCGAAATAAAGGCTTAAAAGGGAATAAACCCATATATCATTATGTTTCTGGGGTCGCTGAATCCAAATCCGGTGTCCGTTTAATCGTAGCACGTTATGATAAAGGTAATTTCAAGGTCAAATAGCGAAATAAAGGCTTAAAAGGGAATAAACCCATATATTCTTATGTTTCTGGGGTCGCTGAATCCAAATCCGGTGTTCCCTAATACAGCCGTATTAGGGAAATGTAATACCCTCATCAGGTACCTACATGATGAAAACGAGACCACTTACGGTATTCTATATGGGTTTCAGATTTGGATTTACAACTTCAAAAACATAAAGATAAAACTTTGCCTCATTAATGCGTGTTTTAGTGATTTGACCTTGGAGTGCTCTTCGAAGTCACGTGACATGGTAATAATAACAGCAGATTCTAATTCAGCGATCCCAGAAACATAAATATTCCCTTTTAAGCCTTTATTTCGCTATTTGACCTTGAAATGACCTTGTTCCTGATGTGCTACGGTTAAACAGACACTGAATTTGGATTGAGCGACCCCAGAAACAGAAAGATATTGGGTTTATTCTCTTTTATTCTCTTTGAAATGACCTTGTTCCTGACGTGCTACGGTTAAACGGACATCGGATTTGGATTCAGCGTCAAAAAATACAGGGAAAAATTGTGTTCTTATCCATAGTCAAAAAAAAATTTTTTTGTGGGCCTGTGTAATCTTATTGGATAATGACGTAATCTTTAACAGTAATAAACGTTTCTGTGACGTAATGTTAGGCCATGCCCATCTTCAAGAACGCCAAGAATTCGTTCATTCACTTTTAGCATTCGCTTCTGATATCTTCGTAGATTCTCTACGCGGGTAAACTATAAATGACGTAGAAGTCACATAACTGAGTTCCAGCGAGGTTTGGCGAAGATCAATCTTAATGCTTCAAAAACTAGAGACTTTAAAGGACATTCGGAGATACACAACATTTAGGGGGAATGTCGAGGGAAAGTAATTAATACTCTATGTGTATACAAAGTCAAACAACAAATACGTACATTACAAAATCAAACAACAAACTGCAGTATCTAAAATTGTAGTAGATATCTAACATCCTCATAACTATTCTTATAAACACATTATTGATACAAAAGTTAAAACAAATAGTTTGTATACCTCTGACTTCAAATTCCGTTACAAAACAACCTTAACAAACGAACTAATTCTGAGAATTAGGGGACCATAAAGAGGGGAGACTAATTAACGTAATGGACAAAAACAATCGGTAATTACGATTGAGTTCTAGTGACAAAGAGTAACTGAAGTTCTTTGAAGTTTGAAAATCCAAATTATTTGTACACCAGCGTATAGTATGACATCCTAGTGCCTCTTTCTGTAAAGTATGATGTCATAAGTCGAATGACATATAAATCGAATCGAATTGTGAGCTATATGACCTATGTTGGGACCACTGTGACATGTGACAAATAAATATATAATATATTGTACTTTTATTTGAAATATAATTATGAAAACAGTTTCTGTAATTGAAATATGTAATATCATACAGAAAAAAAGCAAAGGCCAAAATGTTTTAACAAGAATGATTTAAGAGATTTGTGTATATACCTTGTAATCTTCCTGAGTAACATGCAACAGATTTTCAAAAAAAACTCAGAAGCTGAAAATAATGTACAAATTATGATGATACGTGAACTGTAATTGAAACATTCTGGGTAGTTTATAGGATTCTTTAATTTGAAGTCTAAATGTGTTACACAATCAGTGATCTAGTGTAAGGGGTTTTATGATAATGAAAGTAAGCTTCACATAAAAGTACGCAAAGTCTTACCGCAGTTTATCCAGGGACCAATAATGAGTTGCTCCATTTTTGATGTCTTGCACTTCTACTGCCACTATGGTCCTAGGAATGGTAGTGTCTTCGTCTTGATCGTAGTCGATGACTGGTCTTAAATCAGGTGGCAAAGGAGAGTAAAGAGTATCGGTCAGCAGTGTAAATTGGAATTGTACCTAAAGGAAGACAATTTTAAGATGATAAGTCTTTAGAAGAAGTTAGGATTTAATATACCTACCACGTCTAGTAATAGCTAATGTATTAATTAAATGTTCTATGTTCAAAGTTCTATGGAATGACTTTCTTTTACGTTTTCGTATTCTTAAAAATCAAGCAGTAATCTGCCTTATATACCATACTTATATCCCATCTCTTATGATGAACTTTCAAAACGAGATACCAAACGAAAAGGACTGTGATAATGAAATCCGAGCACAGATAAACTGGTATACAGACGGTTCCAAAACAGAATATGTAAAAACAGAAGGACGGCAACTGCAACAGGAGGAACCCGAAACAGAGTTGACTGGCTTGGATGCCAGAACATAAAAGACACAAAGGCAACGCAAAGGCTGACAAATTATCCAAAAAAGTGTTTTACACATTTCCAGATCAGAGCCTTTCTGTGGCGTGGCAAAACCATGCACCAAAACGTGCACAGAAGACCTTTCTACACAAAATCGAAAGGTTATTCGGATTATGGTATAGATAAGTCCACTGACAAAACATTGCCGAGTAAATACATACATGAGTTTAATAGGTCTGATAGAGGAGACGTGGATTTTGCCTGGAGGAAGAGGAAACCTCAGTTCACGTGTTGTCATTTTGAAGGACCAACAAAACTGAGGTTTCAAATTCTAGGGAAGGAAATGTCAAACACTAATAGCTCTACAAAAGAGACTGTGGTGCCTGATAAGGATCTAATGGCACTAAACTGACAATTGATTCGAATTCAGTGATAACAAAAATATACTTGTCAGGCTTAATTTATCAGCGTTGAAAAGGTCCGCTTTCTCTGTTTTTAGGTAATTTTTTAGGCTAAGGGTGGATTCTGATATGATGGGGTTAAACGCATTAAGTGACCTTGAAAAAAATATAAATGTGATGGTAAATTCCAGCCAACAATAGCTTTTCTGGTGTTCTTGTGTAATTGATGCAAAATAAAGAGGATTTTCTATCCAGCACAATTCTGGTTGTGCTTTTAATAAGCTGACATGTCTTTACACTGAGCTTTTATTTCTCTTCATCTTTGCCAAACAGGAAAGAAGGCTCATATGTAACTACAGTCTGTCTACTAAGAGCGTGTTAGCATGTTTTGTGGAAAACCTTTTTTATTGATTTTTTTACGTTAATCGAACATCAATAGTGTCTTCTTGAATGCAAACTTATTAATACTTGATCTAGTCTCCGTCGATGTCATGCTTCTCATTCACGGCATGCTTTGCACGAAATTTTCGGTGTATTGCTTCAAAAGTGACGTCCATGAATCTGTCGAAAAAGCTCCAAAATGGGATGACTTTTTTTCTTACGAAGATGAAATTTGTAAGCCAACATATTTTCGATAGGGTTCACATCTGGTGATTGGGACGACAAATCCAACATGCCTGTGCTATTTTGCGCCTTCCACTGGCTGCCCATTTTACTCCGCTGTATTGAGTAATTGTCTTCCTAGATGATTGAATTGTCGCTGTCGCCCCTAAACTAGCGTTCCGCACTAAGTGGGTACCAAACCAACTGACCCACGACCCAGGAAGTCATCGACAGTTTATGACTCCAAATATTGTTGCTTCATGTACTTCGCGGCTACAGCGTAAGTCATTTTTTTTCCTTGGAATGCACAGAAAGCAACCTCAAAGCACGTGGCATAAGCAGAAATCATAAAATTTGATGTGCTACTTATCACACAAAGTTGAAATAAAACTGTTTTCTTTTTCGTAATGCATTTTTAACAAAGACCCCGTCTACACTCGTATAAAGTAAGTAAAGAGCTATTCTCCATTGGTTAGAAAATAAAGCGTTCACGTTCTTACTAGACATACTATAAAAACGTTGCTGTCTCAAAGTGGTTGTGGTAGATTTCGATGTTCTCGAACGTCGTTATTATCTTTGTTTAAATCGTATCGATCTTACCTTTTTCTTCAATTCAACGGAGATGGCGTTGGCCTCCTTTAGGAAGATGGCATTGCCCCATAGGTCGTCTCTCAGGGAGGTGAATTGGTGGTGTTTCCACTTCCTCCAGGCGCTCGCCGCCAGTTCGTACTCCTTCTCGGCCCAATTGCACTCTGCGTCAAACAGAGGGTTCACTGCAAAAGCGCTCGTCTCAATTTTAAAGCTATCCGAAGCAGTCGTGCGCTTGACTTTATCTAAGGTCTATTAGGAGCTATGGTAGTAGGCTGCGGGGCGACTTTGTGAAAAGAGACGTGAAGGAAGCATCGCAGAAGTGTATTGGTGATGATTATAATTTACTTATATATATATAAAAAAATATATGTACATCTATCTATGTATAATGAAAAAATCTAGCTTACTCTAGCTGAATACGTTTAAGCTACTGTTTTTATTTCACACATAATTACGCTACAAGTAGTTTTGAGAGATTTGGATGCAGCAATGCAAAGGAACAGTTATTGTTTTGTACTTACCGAATATATCTTCTTCAGTGTTGAAGTCTTCCGGAGTGTACGAGCTGTACATGGACATTGTCATGCTTTGTTCCTCGACTTGCTTTTGTAGGGCGTCAATTCGTGCTTCGTAACTCTAATGGTGATTAAAAAAACATGAGGGAATAATTATAGTGGATTTAGAAGGAATTCGTAGAAGGTAATGAAATTTTTTCCATAATTTAATTTTCTTGGTTCATAGAAAATGAGATATACAGAGAAAAAAAATACAATTGTCAGCATATTTTATCATAATATGATCATTTGTGTCACCAATTAAATGATTTTATCAATGAATTAATTGATTAGTACTTTCAATTTTTTTTGAAAATAAAGAAAAATTTAATATATTCTTGTTCTATCTTTAATGTAATCCATATACCTATCCACTTGTATAATCCATATCCATACCAGATATTGACAAAAATATTTCATCAAATGTAATTTTTCAATAAAACTTGGTATACACGAATTTTGAAGGTCTAAGCCAGTGGCATTACTATTTTTCTGCTAAAAACGTTTTTTTTTTTTCAATTTTCAAATGCCCATAAAATATTACACTATACTTGGATTGTAACAAATGTGCCATCCTATTCAAAAATGAGTTGTTTGTGCCTTACATTTTGACACTAATATTGTTCAAATTGGATAATAAATTAAATGCATTGTACACCGGCATTGTACATTGTATACCGGGCAACACAGAATCATAATATACCCCCATTTTCTTTATTTATTAGGACAGTTTTCAGTTTTCGGCATCTTATACTCATAACAGATGTCAACTTTTGACATCTAATCGACATTTTGTAGTTTCACTGGAAGTGTTACCATCTTATGATTTTTAATTGGAACATCTTATACATTATTGCATATTTCAAATCCTCATTTTTTTCGGGAAAGGCGGAAGTTATAACAATGTCGTTTATATGGAAAAAGTTGATATTTATTATGAAATTAAAATGCTGCAAAATTTGAAAACGTTGTGTTTAGAAATTAAGGAAAAAATGGGGGTAGGTATATCATGACACTGTATCAACCGGAATATGATTTATTCTACCTAATATATCACATAGATTAAACATATTCCGTACCTTCACATTTTTGTTTTTCTTTTACTTACCTTTCTCTGTTCTTCAAAGAGTTGGTCGGCCGTTTCCTTTTCCTTACGGTACTGCTCCTCCAAGGTCACCAGTTTCTTCTCCATCTCGGCTTTGAGATCAACCCCTTGCTTTTCTAACAGTTCGATCTGCGCGAAATTCCAGTCCACCTTTTCAGATGGCAGCGTGTTTTTCTCTCTCATCTCTCGTGCCTCGTCCGGATGATTGAACCTAAATACGTGGTTTTTGCCGAGGATCACTCTGGAACCCGTTCTTAAAAGTATTGGCTCGGTAACCTAAATGAAAAGGCGCAATTTAAGTTTGTAGCTTTAAAGTTGGGGTCAGGACTTACTTCTCTACCATTAACGTAAATCAGTGCCCCGTTAAGAGGCACCAATGTAACTCGATTGTCCTTATTTTCGAAAACGCAGTGTTCTGATTTAATGTGAGATCCGCTTAGCTGGATGTCTTGAGGGATGTTGGCTTCTGCTGAACCGATTTTGGTTAGTCCCTCCTAGAACACGTTTGAAATTCCATATCTGATTTCATGTTAAAAATATTGAATTTGGGCTATACTGCACAAAACAGACGGTGCAACCAACAGGGATCTAAATCAGTATAAACTTGGAGAACTCAGCAATCCTATTTCGGACAGCTATAACTGTAATAGCCGCTTGTGCGTAGGAAGTGACCAGGAGGTCTTATAGAAATAAGAGAATCCAGATCGTCACTGATAGCCAAACAATATTGAAAGCTTTGGAAGCTGTACAAATAGACCCCCAGCTAGTTAAAGACAGATGTATGGTGTAGTGTAGTGTATGGATCCACTAGTATCACTAGTAGAACTAATGGAACACAAAAACATTACGTTAAAATGGATCAAAGGACACCAGTCACGAAGGGAACGAAAGAGCGGACTTTCTCGCAACGAAGGGGACATAAATTCAGATAACCACGGTAGCTGTAAAGGATATATTTAGAGAAACCAGCTGATATATATGGACAGTGGGACTATTCCTACTATCCCGATTGTAGGTGGTGTGGGAAGGAAGAAGAAACTCCCCTCTACATATTATGTGAATATTTAGCTTTGGTAGCTGTTCGACATTTAATTTTTGGGGCTGCAACAATAGAATCAAAAGAGGTAACCGACGCTCCATTGAAAATTGTCCTTAATTCCTTAAGAAAATAGGACTGAACAGAACTAGATGACTAATAGAACTAGAATGAACAGTTTGTGGAGGCACAATAAGCGTCGACTTCAGTGCACAGCAAACAACAGCAGTGGGTGTGTGTAGTTTAGCTTTCCACTTGCATTGTTGGTTTTGCAGACATATATGTTCAGTTTATTTTTGATGTTGTAAATAATTTTGAATTTTGTGTCAGTTAAAAAATCTGGCATTGATAGAAACAATCAAAACGTTGCAAATAAGAGATATGTGTTTGTGTATATTAACGCGGAATTGACAGACATAACGCTAACGTTATTTCATGTGGGGTGACACTCTTAAAGAACTAACTCAGCGGGTGGAAAATGTAGTAAACACTATTCGCTAAAAAATTTTTACCGTTTATGTAGTTTGTGTATTTGGTGCGGCGTGCTGTTCTTTGTTTAGAAGCGAACGGAGGCTACTATTATTTTTTTGTCAATAAATAGTTACATCTTACCAAAATATGTAACATGCTATTTTGTTTCATGAAGTCTGCAAACATCACATGTCTAGATACTGTTGACCAACAGTATACTTCCACTTTGTCAAAATAATTTATCCTTACTTTTTAAAATTTTCTTGACAAAAGTTTTTATTCTAACTCTTGAGATTGAATATCGATTGATGTTGAATCACTAGAGTATACGCTAAGCAAGTCTACTTTTACAAATTAGCTTTACAATTTATCTAGAACTTAGTATACGATTCAGTAGAACCCTTATCAATTCTAACTTGTGATTGATGGTGACATTTCATTTGCTTTAAGCGTCTAATCTGTCTTACGATAAAGCAAGGGCGTAGCCAGTATTTTTTCTTTGGGGGGGGGGGCGGTCCAATGCAGATTAAACAAAAAAGCAAAAAAAAGGTCATTGGAGGCAACGGCAAGCGCAATCCCCCCGACTATTTTGGTTTTCACTTGACCATTTGGGGGGGAGCGATCGCCCCCATCGCCCCCCCTGGCAACGCCCTTGGCAACAAGAGATTTTACTCTGGAATAACTTGATGCTATCACGTCTGTGTGAAAGATAGGGAAAATGTCTAACCTTGATATAGTATATGAGACATTCAGACATGAACGGATCTTCGTTTAAGTTAACTAGATGCGGGGTACATTTCGGTGAAAAAACGCCAACAGTGTTGCCGTCCTCTTTCACTGCCACCCCCATTTCGGCAAAAACTGCTTCCCTTTGTATTCTGATAGCTTCGGTTTTCTTCAGTTTCTCCTCCCAAGTTTCATTCAATTCTAGAGGAAGATGTATTTTATTAATATTTTTTATAGAATACTTTTTGAAAAGAGATCTCACCTGCTATAAGCTTTTCACTGGCCTGCAGTTGATCCACAGCTTCCTCCGCGATAGTTGTCGATGGCGTTCTAGTTCTTTCATTTTCCTTGTTGTTTCTAGCGACGATATGATTTTCTTCCACTCCTATAAAAGTAATAGCAACATTAATTATTTCATTGCAGTCATTTTATCGGCTTTGCTTAAAGCTGTAAAAAAATATATTAATTTAGAAATAATTTATTTGCCAATTTTCTCGGATATCTCAAAATTGTCAGCCAAGCTTAAAGCTGTCATTCATTCGCAATACAATAAAAATTAAAATTAGTTGAAGTTGAATACATCAGTACTAAAGTATAAATCAGGCTTAAGTCATATTGAAGTTGTACTTTAATACACATACAGGGAGTTTCGTTTAAAAATGACTGCGCGTTTATTGACTCGGTATTATTGATTTATTTAATAATTATTTTATTTTTTAAGTAAACTTTTATACAAGGATTTATATGATGCAAGAAACCAAATAAGGGTTTAAAATTTATAAGAATATAGTAACAGATATACACAAGTCACTCAAAAATATTTTTTTTAGAATCGTTCTTAAATTACTTCCTTTCCACGTTTCACATTTCGGATTTTTTTTCGCACTAGTGCGTCTAGGTATTATTTTTAAAATAAAAAACTAAACGATGACTAAAGGACATTCCTTATGGAAACTGGGTTCCGGTGGAATTGACTGAATTTTTGATATGCTCCTGATCAAAACTGTCTCGTATGCAAGTAGTACCTACCTTCTTTAGTGCGTAAAACGGAAAACGTATTGAAAATATATTGTCAGTGCCTATATTGTTATTCGGAAAAGTCTGGAATACTCGTAATACCTATATCTTTTTAACCGTTTGCTTTATAGAAAATTTTTTCAATTAAAAGCTGTTTGGCATATTTTTTTGCATGTTCTAGCGGTTTTCATTTTTTGCTTCTTCAGCGAGGGTAGGTATATAACGAGTATTTCGATAAAATGAAGTTTATTCGCAGTTTGGTACATTGGTCGGCCAAATATACCCAATAATTTAATATTTTATAACAATCCACAATCTCACACAAAACTTGTAGTGAGTTTCGATGAAAACTACAACTGCAAATGGCGTTCAAAATGTCTACTATTATTCATGAGGTACTGTTCTAATCTGTCCATAAAAGATCTTATATTCAAATACACCTAATCCCTTACTGCTCTCATTACAACAATAAACGAGTTATTATTTTGTTCCCATTATTTTACCATTACTTATTATACTTGGTTTTTAACGTAATTCCATAAGAGACATTCCATATTCCATAAGTCACACGGAGTTAAATCATATGACCGGCCTAGCACTGACTGTTTTTTTAACTTCTTGTGCCGTATGGGGTTATGTTAAACAACAAGTATAATAAGGAACGGCCAAATAATGTAAACGACTTACGAACTCGAATGATTCATTTGATGAGGGCAATCAGGGGTGATGTGTTTCTGAATACAACGATATCTTTTATGGATATATTAGAACTGCGATGTGGCAATAATGGTACGTTTTGAACACTCCATGCGGTTAATGTGATAGAGGCAAATTAGTCTCCATGGTAACTACTATGCCATGATGGAGGCATTGTAGTTTTTTCTATGAGTTGCCCTCAAGTATTAAATTATTGGTTGTGTTTGGGCAACTTACTAAATTAACCAAATTGCGAAAAAACTTTTTCGAAATACTCGTTATATAACCCAAAGAAAATTTTATATAATCGTATGCAAAATAGTATACTGACACTGATTCCAAAAGATAATTAAAAAACATACCATTTAAAAAAAAATGATGGCTGTGACAACTCGAAAACAGTTGAAAAAATTTGCTAGTCCCTGTACCTACATACATAACATACAACATACATAGTTAAATATAGGTATTGACAATATATTTTCAATAGATTGTAACGTTTTATCCAACTCGGGCTAGATTTAGTGTGAAAATTAAACATGTTTAAAACACTATTTATATTTCCCAGTAATTTTTTTTCCAAAGTTGTAGAATTACCCAGAAGTTTTTTATTCAAATTTTGTAATAACTTATCTTATAATTTTCCAGAATTTTCCAGTAGTTTCTGTTTTAAATTTGTGAAATATTCCAGTAATTTATTTTCCAAATTTCCAGAATGTTCCTACAGTTTCTGCGGCATTGTATATTCCAACGAATATACATATACGGCAGAATAACGGGCTAAAGAAGGTATGCACCTTCCATACGGTATATTTCCCAATTGGACCTCCTAGAGGTCAAATGGTTCATTTTTGAGGGTTGTGCCCATAGAAACTTGATCGGGACGCCATTAGCTACAACATATCAAATTCAGCCAATTCCACGGAAACCCAATTTCCATAAGGAATGTGCGGCATCCTTTGCTCCCTGTATATTTTCATGAGTTAAAGGTTATGTGGAATTTTTATATAATATATTTTTGACATGTTAATTTGATTAGTAATAAGAAGAATAATGGTGCAGAAATTTTGAAATACAGTACTGGCTGGTGCAAATATTGGGTCAGCGCAGATGTGGTACAGAAAAGAATTGGTAGGTATAAGAATATAAGGCACATAAAAAAGAGGAATATATTAACAGCGTTGCCAAGTTGTTGTTCGCCATTATAATTGGGCGCGGTCATCCCTTCTTATGTCTGTTAGCTTGGTCGCCCCACCTACAAAGGCATGTGGCATTGTCTCCGGGATAATTGTACTCGATTAGTACAATTATCATATACTGTGTGTGTAAAGCCAACATTGGCCAGTTATGAAAAAGGAAAAACAGAAGTGAGACGACAGATAAGAAACAACCGCACACGCATCGAAGGTAGTGATGGAATAGGACCGGCCCTCTCACCACATGTGCTTGTTGTTAGACCGAGAAGTGTAGCATTTGTCCTTTTTTCACAACCGGCCGATGTCGGCTTCACACAAACTGTATATTATACATGATAGGGTGTATTACTTTTCCGTCAAAAATTACGTTACGTATAATACAGTTTAATATAAAACAGTTATTTGATACATTATTTAATGCTCAAATACCTGAACAAAATATTTTATTTCAACATTTTTTTAGCCGTACGACATGAGAATTAAACTACATAGTATTATTTACATACTTCCAAAATAAATGAAATGAATACATTCTTCAAATAAAAAATAATTCTTTAACAGAAAAAAAAAAGAAACAAAAAAGTAACTCTTCTAAAAACGAATCAATGAATTAGAGGTTCAAGTATTCCACCCTGTTGTGCCAGACAATAACCTAAACGATCAAAGCGAATCCCCTAAAAAAACGAATTCCTTTCTCATATTTGTCAGCATGTCTGGCGTTATACTTTGTAGGGCAACAACAATTTTAGTACGTAACTCATCTAGATTACGTGCTCTTTCATATTTGTGCCCGTAAATTTTAGATTTCATAAACCCCCATAAAAAAAAATCATTGGGTGCTAAGTCCGGTGACCTTGGAGGCCATTTAATTGTGCCTCTCCCGCTTATAAGGCGTTCGGGAAATGTCATTTCTATAAACTCGCACACGTCCCTTGCGTTATGAGAAGGACAACCATCCTGCTGGTACCAAATTTCTTCGAGGTTAATATCCAGAGCTGGACGGTCGGAATAATTTCATTACGTAACAAATTCTAATATTGTCTGCTTTAAGGTTACCGTCAATAAAAAAGGGACCAATTATGAAATCCCCTAGAATTCCAGTACACACATTAACTTTTTGGGGATACTCTGTCCGAAGTGGTACACTCAAATGTTTATTTTCCTGGGACCAGTTAGTACCTCATAATAGAGGAATTACGCCGACCATGCAACGCAAATGAACTTTCGCTAGTAAATAAAATATTTCTGATAAAACACTTCATTTTCGTTGGCCTTTTCCATCATCACTTCGCAAAATTCCATACGATGTACATAGTCATCAGGAAAAATTTCTTGAGCGACGGCAACTTTATAGCAATGGTAAGTATTTGTTACGTTTTAAAATTGCCCGAACCGATCGATCTGGTACATCAATCTCGGCAGAAATTTGCCTGCTACACACCAACGCAACGGCACAAATAGAATGATGAAAATATTCAATATGGAAAACAATGTCTACTGATCAGAAGCTACGCCCATGATCGCAAGTAGGTGCATCTCTCATTGGAACGTGCATTTCCGCTCCCTTCCACACCCCGTCCGTGAACGAATCGTGGGCTCATTGGTCCTCGTGCCTAAAGCGACAAGTTGGCAACAGCTTTCTCTCTGTCCTTTTTTGATACATTATTTTGCCGTTTCTGTTTTGTATTATACTAGACTGATCTCGGCCCAAGCTTTTCATCAGCCAGCTCTGTATATCTACTCCCTGTACGACCAAGAAATAAAGCGAAGACTACACTTCGTTTTATTATGGTAATAATGGAAAGTGTAATAGCACTATGAAATTTAACTACCCCTACGGGGTAAATATACGTTAATTACATTCAGTTTTAATAGTAAGCAACGTTATGAATTTAAGCATGTATTTATTTTGCTGTTGCTCTACAGGTATTTCTGGATGATTCTACTTACATATATGATAATGTTACTGAAATTGGCATTTTTGTGTTCTGTTCTAAATATTTTTTACTGCAATTATTATTTGCATATGCCACTTGTAATCTTATATTTGTTAACAGTTGATGAAAATAAGCTTATTCCGATAGGCATATTAGGTTTTTCAAGTGTTTTTTTTTTCATAACGCAAAAAATTTAATATTCTCATTGTATTGATAATAAATTTAGAGACTTAAAGATATTTCAGTGAAATTAATAAACACGTGGGATCCACTGTTCTACAGGAATACATAATAATTTTACGATCATTTAAAATACGGCTTAACTATGGAAGTCTCAGTATAATATGTATGTGAAGTTGGTATCCCATTTTTGAAAAGTGATTTGGTTTGCCATCGTTTGCGAAGGTTTGCGATTACAGTTTTCGGTTGCAACACAATTGATTTCTTAAAAAAAAATTGCTTTTCACACAAATTCACTTTTTTTCGATCGTTTGCAATTCCTTTGCGAAGGTTTGCAATTAGATTGTTTTTGTTCAGAAGAGGCAGCAAAATATTCTTTGTATATTGTAATTCGCTGTATAATGGTCTCAATGCATATACAATACTATACGGGACTATTGTCTAGACAAATTTTAAATGATCTTGAATGCAGAATAATTTACATCATTAGTACAGTAAAGGATGTTTTACACTTTACTAAAGTTTATCAAAGCTACAAGATGGTTTTACTGACGTGAAAACAAAGTGCGTGAGTAACACATCTCATGATAACACATCTACTATATTCGTAAGAAAGTAAAAGAAACTAGTTTTTATTTTATTTGTTAACATATCATATATCCTTAGATCACATCCTAATAGTACTCCCATAGTAAAAATTATTAGTTGAGGATTTTTTTTGGATAAGGCTCATGAAATTTTTACGCCCAATTTTCAACTGCTTAAGAGAACACGGAATTGGCGCTTAAAAATAAGTTTTATTACAATGTATCTAACTTCAGTTTTTGCAGGGTGGACCACTTAATAAAAAAAATATTGTTTACCTTATATAAACGTTGTTAACTAATAATTGTTAAAGTTTAGATTAATTTTATTCAAAACTTTTTCATTCGATAATTGATCGGATAAGTTAAATAAAACTGAGCCAACTGCTACCTTTACTTTTGTTTATCTTCCTTCAAAGTGCGTAAATCAATAAAGGTGGAAAAGTCTCCATTAAAAAACATGATATCAAAATTTTAACAAATAAGTCTAGGTATACGATAGGAAGCTCCAAATCAATGTTCAGATCTTGTGGATCATTCTGACATCAAGATTGTCACTAACAAACATTTCCGATGTTTTGCATTGGTTACTTGTTCAGTCTGTTATAAGACAAGTAAATTGATATGTTCTTTACAGAAATTACATTCATTTAGACAGCAGTTTACGAGAAAAATAGGTCGACAATAAATCCACCATAACTTTTTAGACATTCAGAATACAAAAAATTTTAAATAAAAAAGAACTTATAATTAATATACCTTTCCAATGGTAAAGTTAAAAAAGGTATGCTGAAAAAAATGACTGAAATATCACCAACCGTCACTGCTGTTATGTAACGTAATTTTTTAATATTCTATAAATTATTTTCAGTACTACAAATTGGAAGGAAATAAACGTTTCATTGTTACTAAGCACATTAAAATCGAGCAATCATTCTTTGAATTACTGTGTTTTAATATTGGACCTAAAAATTCTATGAGTCCAACTTTTTGACAAGCAGTTTAGTTGTCATAATATTTAAGCGTTCCAAATGGTATAGTCTCCATTTAAATGAACAAAGTAAGTGGTTCTCCTAAATTACCCTGAAGTAGCTTGTTTTATTTTCTTTCTTTCTTCTTTTTCTAGAAGTAGACAAACCCATTGAAGATTTGTGAAAAATAACAGTTTGATCTTTTGCGATTATTTCGATCTTTAGCTTCTTAATTTCCCAATACTTTGTACTAATTTCTATATATCATTTTGTTGCTTTGCAAACTATTGGTATGTTCTATTTATATAATTTTTAGAAGTATGCGTTATTGAACTTTGTGTTAAACATTAAATAGGGCGTGATCTGTGGATATAAAATAAACATAATTCCCTATAGAAATACATGACGATAGCATTCCTATGAGATACACTGACGTAATACTATCTGGTGTTGCGTATAGAAGCAATGACACATAGATCTGTGGACAAATATACTGGGGTGGCCGACATTCAGGCTTTAATGTAATGGGTGCCAGAAGCCGTTGTATTTCAAGCAGATACTTACTAGGAGGCTCCCTTTTCTCATAAATTACTTTACCATCTGGCCCTGAGAGCGGCAAAATGAAGTTTAAAATTGCATCAGCCACCATGTTTACTAAGGGACTATTCTCTAATAACTAAAGACTAATTAGTTACTCCTAATTGCATTGATTTAGCTGAGTATTGCAATGAGCTGTCTAATTTTTGCGAATGTAGTTAAAGAAAATAATTTCTAATGTTCATCACTTCTAATGTTAACTATCGATTAGAGGAAGCTGTAGCTATATGTAGGTGTTTAGGAACCCCCCAAGGACCTCAAGGCCGATCTGACTGATCGGCCACTTTCATGGATTCAATTCAATGTCACGGAATCTGACATTTTTGTGCGAGAGTACCTCAAAGTGGTTGAAGGTAAAGAGGAAAGAAGGATAAGTTGGGGATATACTCGAGAAACCTGCATTTTCGATATTCATGGGCCATGGACAAACCTACCAGCAGACTACAAATCGAGCTGACAGGAATAACCCATAAAACGATTAAAATCTACACAGATAGTACAGTCGCTACTAGTCCTACAGAACTAGAAAGTAATGAAATGAGGAGTCAAGGAATGTCATCAAGCAGTTGCGAATGCATTCACTCAAACAACATGCTGGTTGGGTGAAAGGCCATGAACAGGCAAAAGGCAAAGGCCACAGAAGAGCTGGTAGGTTGACAAGGAAAGCATCCAGTCCAGAGCATTTTTGGCTCGACCCGCTAGCTCGCTACCTATTACAACAGTAATTCAACAAATTAAACAAGATACATGAAACATATGTGATGAAACAAGTAGCTGCCAACTTGCTAGGGAGGTTTTAAGGTACCTCAGCAAAGGAGCGACAATGGTATATCCGACGATGATCAGGAAGAATCTCCGTTTTGTAACATGCATTCTCACTGGACATTATCAGCTAAAACAAGTTGAAGAAACTAATGAAACACCCCTTTGTAGAGGCTGTCAAAGAGAAGATGAGATCGTGCGACATATACTATGCGACTGCTTCTCCGTCGCATAAACAAGGGAATTCATCCATACTACGTGACAACATAAGGGAGATCCCCCACCTAAGCAACGTCATCATGTTTTTTTTTAATTGGACTGAACTCCTAAGGGAGGGAGCACAGGGTGTCCAATGGGACATAAATACTGCAACCTTCTGAAGGACGCTATCCCACGCTTCAAGAATACAAGAAGGCTCTCCATCACAAAAAATACATCATGATACATGATAGGTTAGATCTGCTGCTTCTTTCTTCAAAAATGGTTAACATTAGAAGTGGTATATTTAATTTCCATGTGTGCTTAATACACTTGAAATAGATAATTAGTAGGACGTGATGTATGTGATAGTTTTCTTACTTAAAATCTAATGCACAGATTTATGTTTTTTTTTTTGGTTTTCAATTTTGTAAGCAATAGCTCACATAGATGTTTTGTTTTCGAAATAGTATAGCAGCCGTAGGAGTAACCTTTTTAAAGGATACGCTAGAGTAGCAATATTAATAATTATAAATAATAGATGTATGTTATGTTTAAAATAGCACGTACCCTCATGTACATCAATTCCCTCCTGTTTCAGAAGCTCCCTGAGTTTCTGAATTTCTTCTTTAAGTTCTCTAATAAGCTTAGCATTCGCGTCCTCGTTGACGATGGCCTTGCATACGATTTGTTTAGCTCTGTCGGCGTATCTAAGTAGAGAAAACATGTAATATTTTCTTATGCAACTTTTAGGAATCAATTTTTTAAATCAAATCAGTTTCGCAATATCAGTTGCTCATTTAATATACCTCAAAGTGGATAAAGTTTCGTCGTAGTTGATGTCCGCAGGAGATATTGCAGCTATCATGGCAGTTTTACTGTTGCCACCCAAATTTTCTCGAAGTAGCCACGTTAATACTGAATCCCTATAGGGGATGAAGTCTGCCTTCTTTGATTTCTTACTTTTAGATGCCTGCAACGAGAAATTAATAGTGTAAGCCATTCAGATGATTTTTTCGCTATACTTATTTCCGTTTGTATATAGATTTTTTTTATACTTACGGACTATATAGTTAACAGCGGCAAGAAACAGATACCGTGATTAATAAAAAAAAATTGCAATGCGTTTTGGTACTTACAACTTCGGCTAAAGCTGATATAACTTTTCCAAGCGTTGTTAAACTTTTATTGATATTAGCACCTTCCTTCAACCTTGTCCCTTTTGCTCCAGTGGAATCTGCCCTTTCTGATCCGGCCAGATCTACCAAGGATATTTTGGACACTTTTTCTGTACATAACTGAGTAGTTTCGTCAACTCTAAAGGCATCGACAAACAGAAAAAAGTTAGTGATATTGCTAAGTGAACAAAATATTTACTCCGTTGCGTCTTGAATATTACCGGTATTAAAAAAATGAGTCCATATTTAGTAGAAACTTTCATAGTAAAGAAATTAATATGATCTCATTTCAAAGCCAATTGTTAAAAACATGATTAAATGGTAGACGTTACTGAGAATATCTTAAAAAAATAAACTACAAAGTTTTAGAGAGGTGCCTACATTTGGTATCTAAAATATTATTTTTCTGATAAAAGTAAAGGGTTTTTCCAATAGGGACGGGCCGATTTTGACAGGCTATGGCGGCCATGTTGTTTTGGCAGTATCTGTCAAATATGTTGTTTATTATTCAGTCACTGCTGCCAAATCACCATGGCAACTTACACGATTGAGCAGCACGTCCAAATGATAAAACTTTATTATCAAAATGAGTGTTCGTTACTGAAAACATTTCGCGCGTTGCGCCCATTTTACGGCAGACGCGATGGCCCTTTAAAGTCGACTCTCCAACGTTTGGTGACCAAATTCGAGACGACCGGTAAATAATCTGCCAACACCAGTACGTCAAAGTAACGCCAGGTTGGCCAAGAACGTCGCCGCTGTCCGTGTAAGTGTGCAGGAGAACCCGAGGCAGTCAATTCTTCGTCATGCACAAGAACTCGGCCTTTCGCAGACTTCAACTTGGCGAATTTTGCGTCGGGACTTGGGCCCTCATCCATACAAGATTCAATGACCCAGGTGCTCAAAATTAATGACCATAGACAACGCCGGTTGTTCGCTGACTGGGCTTCGGTGCGTTTGGAAGAGGACCCCAATTTTGGTCAAAAAACTTTATGGCGCAGTTTTGGATGAATGGCTATGTTAACAAGCAAAATTGCCGTATATGGGGCGAAGCCAACCCACACGAGGTTCACCCGATGGCATTGCATCCACAAAAAGTTACTGTTTGGTGTGGATTTTGGGCCGGCGACGTCATTGGTCCGTACTTTTTCGAAAGCGACGTTGGTGAGGGCATCACTGTCAACGGCGACCGGTACAAACCAATTTCTTTCGGGCCAAATTGAACGATATGGACGTGGACGACATATGGTTTCAGCAGGACGGCGTTACGTGCCACACAGCGAACGCCACGATGGACATTCTGCATGAACGATTTGAGGGTATGGTTATCTCTCGCGGAGGTGACGTAAATTTGCCACCAAGATCGTGTGATTTAACCCCGCTAGACTTTTTCTTGTGGGGTTTTCTGAAGTCGTAGGTGTATGTCAATAAGCCGAAATCGACTGATGCCCTCAAAGTGAACATAACCCAGGCCATCGCTCAAATTAGGCCGGATCTATGCGGCAAAGTCATTGAAAATTGAACCTGTCGCATCCGTGCCACCGTGAGAAGCCGCGGCTGATATTTGAACGACGTCTATTCCATACATAATGGCATACATGGGTGTTTCAAATAAAAAAAGAATTTCGCTAATGACTCACACACAGCTTGTTTTATTATATCTCAACATCGACCCGCCCTTATTGGAAAACCCTTTATTATCTATCTTATAAGTATAGTGAATTCTATCTCGCTTCTGATTGTCCTACCGGTTTGAAATTTTACTTATTCTAGCACATACATGATGACAGTAGATTATTATTATTATACTTATTTTTGAAAAGAAACGCTTTAAATTTATATATTTAAACCCCTCTTCTTTATTTGTTGAAACTGTGTTGCTCAGCAGCCAGAACAGTCGAGCTGTAATGGGTCAGCCTCCGAATCCAAAGGTTCCGGATTTAACTGTACGCCAAACTAAGTAAACTTTTTTTTTTTTTAAATATACTTAAACACAGTGGCGTAGATGTGTAATAAAAAAAATCATAAATGTTAAATATATTAAATACAACAACGAACAAAATAAAGAAATTGTTATATAAAAAACCTATTTAAATAACATGATTTTTAAAAAATAGACTAGCTTTTAGTCAGCACTGAAAAAAATAAGAGTGTCTGTTTTCAATATTTGTGTAGTGAGCTTATAAGTTCTTGTCTTTATCTGACTAAGCGTTAAATCATGAAGCGCTCATTGTTTTACCTTTAATGATCATTTACTTTCAGTGCCACTTTTTAAAATGATGACTATACACCTCTAAGGGGTTTTTAGTGGACCCTTAGTTTGCCAAAACCCCACCGCTTCTTCAATAGTACGCTCTGTGGGTATTGCAGTAAAATTTTTTTAATCAGAAAAAAAGGAGGGTTTTCGATTTTTACAAATATATTTTTTAAAATTTATGGTTTTGTTTCCCAAAATTAAAATGGCATATTTTAAAAAAAATTTTGTAAATGATCTTATTTTGTTTCTTAGATTATGAAAAAAAATATACTGAAATATTCCATAGAGCGTTACTAGAACAGGGAGTGTTCCAGTTTTTGAAAATTTGTATAAACCTTCCTGTAAGAGGTGTATGTTATCACCTTAAAAAGTGAATCCATGTCGTTTTCAAGATATGGCTAACTGAAAATATCACGCACCGCCACTGAAAATAATGATATATTTTCAATACATACAATATGGTCTTTTAGATTGTTTATCCGTTTTAGTGCATATCAAAGCTAATACATTTTTTAAAAGCGTGTTTTGTAAAAATATTTCTTTACAATATTTTTTGAAGAAGCAAGGCTACATGATATTTTCACAAAGTATACAGTTACTTTTTGTCAGAAAAAGGTACATATGACATAATAATACAATATCTTAAATACCAAAAGTCTTTAATATTTTGAATAGTATTTTTTGCTTAATACATTTCCAGCTGTGGTCCCTCCATACCAAAGTTATCTTATTATCTCTACGCACTTACCTTTGTTGAGTGAAGAATATAGTGAACACAGCGTGCGACCTAGAACTAGTCTCATTCATGTTGGTAGCCGCGACGGTCCTGGCCTTGTTTCCTTCGTCTATGAGGTCGTGGATGTCCTGGTAGCTCATGACCGCCAGCTTGCTGAGGTCCTCCACGTACGGGCCGAGCAGGGGGTGCTCTCTCACCCTCAGGTTGCCCTTGTTCTTTGGATTCAGCAGGTCTCTCACCCTCTCGCAGTAGATCTCCATGTAGCTGACCTCCACGGAATACTTGATGTCTGGGGAGCTGTTGTTACGTATTTTGTTGAACAGGTCCTTGCATATCTGCGGGATGATGCCCTCCTGCCCATCCTCTTGCATTCCCATCATGGTGTAGGATTTCCCAGCGCCTGTCTGGCCGTAGGCGAAGATGCACACGTTGTACCCGTCGAACGAGTGTTGTAGCATCTCCTCACCTATGTCCTTGTACACAACTAGCTGAGATGAGAATTTGGGATCGGCTTCCTGAAATTGTCGAGTATGTAGCGATTGTCGAGTAAAAAAAATTTTGCTTTGGTATATCTTACGAGGTGTGGCTATTAAATAACCGAAATGATGCTGCTACCAGGGCCCTGCGAGCGTGTCGCGACAAGTTTAAACAGAACTGTGTCTGGTGATACATTTCCCGCTCTGACTTCGCTGGACAAGCCAGTAGGTCGCTACAGTTTGACTGTAAAAGTCGTTTCTACGCACGAGTGACGAGTCGAAAAAATGTTAAGTGTTCAGATGGAGCAACAGGTTAGTCTCACGTTTCTTGTTAAACTGGGGAAAACTTTTACAGAAGCTTATGCAATATTAAAAGAAGTGTACGGGAATGAATGTTTATCCCGCACACAAGTTTTTGAGTGGTTTAAACGGTTTAAAGAGGGACGTGAAACGACCGAAGACGATCCGCGCCCCGGATGGCCCTCAACGCCAAAACGGACGAAAACATTGAAAAACTGGTAAATTAATCCTCGAACAACAGTTCGGTTACTTAATATCCACACCTCGTATCTTTCTTTGTTCTTATATTCGCGAGGTATAAGGTTTTTCAGCTTGAGTTTGGTACTTACGTCGTGTGACCAGTAGGAGTAGTCAAAGTTGAAACTTTTTTGAGCATCTTTTGTGTTGGGTTCCGCTTTCGGGTTTGTGATAGCTGAAAAAAAAAAAACGCTTGAATTAATATTACTTTCGACTAGAGGTCTAATGTCCGATTTCTTCAGCTCTAGTTAAGTATCCGATACCTGCCATTCAACGTTAATTTGTTTTTCACTTTCGACCTAACCTTTTAACCTCCAGGCAATAACAAGGAAAAGTTATGTTAGTTACCAATTTTCTGGTTTCCAAGATCTGTCAGATGAATTTAGAGCCAGAAATGAAGAAATTGGACCTAAATGTCTAAAATTATCATTTTTTTAAACAGTTACAGCTCCTTCGAGCCAGATAAGTGAAGATGGCTTATGTTATTGGAACAACACCAGAGAAGATAACTTAGAAGTTTGTAACGGTGTAATGTTTGTTATCGTGAAGTAGAGCCTTCCTTATAAATCGGATATTATTTTAAAAGTTGAGAAAGGTTCGGATATTATTTCGGATATTATTTTAAATAGACTAGATAGATCGCCAACATTCTGAGACACATATTAAGCTACTCTCTGAGTCAAAACATTTATATTCCCGATAAGAAAATGATAATAATTCATACGAGGCGACAGAACGAATTTCGAATGAGGCTTGTGTCTGCAGTTCTGGAAATTTAGGATCTTCATCTTAATAATTCTTGTTTAGAAAAACTATGCTAAACTTAATTTTGTATACATTTATTTAAAAAAAAAATGAGGCACTCATAAATTTATTATTATTCATAAACATTTTTCACCACTTATCCTTGAAACACGTTACATAAACATAGTTTTTTCTCTATGGTAAATAACCTTAGTTTCAAAATAACCTTTTCTTTTGCTATACTATTACTAGTTGTTGTTTAACTTAATTTTTGTAAAAACAGTTTTTTTAGAAATTAATTTTTGTTAGCTAAGGATTTTCAAAGTTTTATGATAAAAAATATGTATATGCTATGGATAGAGGTATTCTGAGATACATATATTACATTATTTTATGCCTTAGTAATTCAAACGTTCAAATATATACTCACTTTTTTTTTACCACGATTCTTGAAAGATAACATTGAGGTTGGAGAATGCTAAAACTCAGTTGTGTTAGTTTAGACCTCAGTAATATGTTCAGAAATCATACTTAAAAAAATCCAATCTGTCCAATACTAGTAAAAAAACTTTTATTTTTATGTTGTAGAAAAAAAAAGGAGAAAACTTACCTGTTGTGTTGCCGCACATTTGTATTATGCATTTGCAGTCTCTTGATCTTTCTCTATTGTTAAACGGCCTTACTCTTACAGCTACTTTTACCGATGACATTTTGTTGTGTTATATCTGAAACAAAAGAACGCCTGAACATCAAATACAAAAAATAAGTTTCATGTGCTGTATGCCACAACGTAATTTATAGAGTGATATAATGCTAACGACCTAGTACTAATTATTAAAATGTGTATGAAGTTGGCACTTAATTTTTGAAAATTTGTAGTGAGTCGGTTTGCGATTGTTTGCATTCATTTGCGAAGGTTTGCGATTACACAATTTCGTTTGCCACGCAATCGATTTTTAAAAAAAAGCCTAATCAAAAATATAGGAAAACATTTAGGCTGACATCTTAAAATCGAGAATTTTCAAAAGTTCTTTTGGTGATTGTTTGTGAAGATTTGCGATTACATTATTTTCGTTTGCGACACCATATTTCTCCAACAACATTGAAAAACAACAATGTTCGCAGCATCCCAATATCGAGATTTTTCTAAAATCGTTTTTAGTATCGTTTACGATTCGTTTGCGAAGGTTTGCGAATACATAATTTTTGTTTGCGTAAAAATGTTTGTTCGTGTAATTGTAATGATATTTATAAAGCTCCTCAATTTTCCTAAGATGTAATGCATGATAGTAACAATTAGAACAATTTGTGAGTAGAATTAAAGACAGTACTTTAACTATTAGAAAGATAATCAATAAGCAATTTTTTATTCGGATAATCTGTAATAGGTTCTAAATTAAGGGAGGAGGAGAAAGCATGTTCGTTTTTCGGAAAGCAAAGAAATTCGTTTCATTATATACATAATCATAATTAGTTACATTATAATTTAAAGTACATACAACCCGAATACTTAAAATTATCATAGTTTGCTCCGTTTCGTCTTTTTGATTTTTCACTGAATTTTCGGTTCGATAAATGTTATGTTTTCTTATAGCATGAGTTCTCAGGGAACATTTTTAGTGTGAATAAACGAGTATATGTACTTATAACGGTGGCCTTACGAGGTGTGTAAATTAAGTAATGCGACTGGCAACGCAGCGCCCGATCTAGCAACATTGCGGAGACGGGACTTGGAAGGGTGGACATAACACAGCATAACGGATACTTCTACAAAACTTCAACACGCCTACAGAGAGAGTGTTTTTTTCAAGAGCCCAGGTTTAAGGCATTCTGCGAAAGAAGAGAGTCGATTGAAGATGAACCACGCAGCGGAAGGCCTTCATCTACAAGAACCAATGAAAATATCGATAGAGTACAGGATCTTGTGTGTTCAGATCGTCGGTTGACGACAAGAATGATCGGGGAAGAGTTAAATTTGAGTCACATCACTGTTCATCAGATTTTGACTAACGAATTGGGGATGAGAAAAATCTGCGCAAAAATGGTTCCAAAAAACCTTTCGCAGGAACAAAATGACATCAGGAGAGAAAGGTGTCTTGACTTTCTGGAATCGATTGAAAATGATCCCCATTTTATGGAACGTGTCATTACTGGTGATGAGACTTGGGTGTTTGAGTACGACTCGGAAACTAAGCGCCAACGCATTAAATGGCACCCTTCAAGTTCTCCAAAACCCAAAAAAAGCAAGAATGAGCAAGTCGAAGATCAAATGCATGCTGATTTTCTTTTTTCATAGCCAGGAAATTGTCCACAAAGAGTTTGTGCTTCCAGGCCAAACAGTAAATCAATACTTTTACAGAGAGGTTCTTGAAAAATTTCGGAAAAGTGTCATGCGTGTGAGACCATCAAGAACAACTGGATGTTGCTTCACAACAATGCGTCTTGTCACACAGCCATTTCAGTAAACGAGTTTTTAGCTTGTGAATAAAAACATTCCTGTGGCTGCTCAGCCTCCTTATTCGCTTGACTTGAGTTCTTGTGACTTTTTTCTATTTCCGAGATTGAAAAATCACCTCAAGGGACGTCATTTTGGGACCATAGAAAACATTCAAATGGCTGTAACCGACCAGCTGAAGGCTATTCCAGTATGTGAGTTCCAGCACTGCTATGAGAAATGGAAAAGCCGTCTCCAGCACTGTGTGGCTTCCCAAAGAAGTTATTTTGAAGGAGATAATACTGAATTTTAATTCTATTCGAATAAAAATATTTAAAAAACTCAGTCTCATTACTTAATTTACACACCTCGTATATCGTTATCTTAACAAGCATGGATATCAGTTTTGAAAAAATTCAAAACTTCTAAAAAATTGAATTATAATTTTCCATTTTTTAGTACAAGCAGAAGGTAATTTTATAAGGCAACTGGCAACATAACAAAACACGTATATGTACCTATGTGTAAAAACTAGTATATTATTTTATTTATTCGATGAAAATATTTAAAAAAACATAGAACAAGCGGGATTCCACAAATAAAAAAATCAAGGTGTTCCATTAAAAAAAGTTGATTAAACAGCTGTTATATTTTTGTTTCAATTGTTTTTCTAACAACATATTCTGACAGTTACCCCTGTAACAATTTTTTTGTAGCTTTAAAAATAAAGGAGAAAAAAAGGTGCGAATTCCCACGAACTCGCCCTGTACACGCCAGAATAATTGTTATTGTTTAAATATGCAATAAAGTATGCCTCGAAGTTTCAAAAAGCGTTTTTATTGAGTGGCTCCTAAGTAAACAGTTCCTTAACGAAATCACTCTTCTAAACCAGTCTCCCCTCATAAGCTTCTAAATTGATGGTAACAAGGATCTCTTAATCAAATAAATGGAAAGTGTGTACGAGCCTGGCATACAAACGGTAAAAAAAAACAAGGAAACGCGAAATACGCCGGTAAGTGTATTTTTATTATTTAGAGGGAACATCATTCTTTCCGCCTCATCCACCCGACATAAATATCCCGGAATTACATCTTGGGCGATCTCTCGAGAGACATTTTCCCAAACTGGCATCCTAACTTTCTTATTTAGTAAACTCGTATATAATTCCATAATGCGACCAAGATACCATATATTTGTGTCCCAAGTTAATAGCACCAAGAATGCATTAATGTATGACGAGTTTGTTAGAACGACGAAAAGGTTAGTGCCCAATAAAAATATTTTATTTTTTCCAGAATATCTGTAATGTATATGAATATGAATAATGTATCAAAGAAAACCATTGAATAACGGTATCACATGACATCGACAAATATCATACAAAATAAAAACCGATGCACGTCATCAAACACGTGTTTAATTTTAGAGCGCACTGATGCCAGATTGTTATAAAATTATTCAGATTTTCGAAATAATTTTGACTAGCATATGAATGGATTCTTTGTGTGTGTTTATTATTAAGTGACTTATTTTTTCAATATTAAAAAAGATAACTAATTTTAAAAATTCATGTGTTTTAAGGGCGGGGTAAATTTTTTTAACCTTTCAAGAATATTGTGTGAAAATGTGAGATGAATCGGAGCAAAACTAACGAAGATACAGCAGTATAAACAACCGCGCCTCATACAGCACCTGGCAGCTGCTTCGCAAAGCAGGATTCGTCGTAGACAGGAGCAAAAAGATGCTTTAGACATCATCGTGATAGCAACATCCTTTATGATATCGATGATTCAGTGTGAGGTAAGCCGATAAAACTCGCTTATGAACGAACGTTTTATTCCAAATTTTTTAGTGTTCAAAATTTTACAGCGTTTTTCCCACAACTCACGTTTTTAAAGTCGGTGTTCCTCATAACTTCAAAACTACTGCACTGCTCCTTTGGAAATTATGAACACTATTTCTGCACATAATTTACGAGGTAACGTTGGAGTTTTTTTCAAATTTGTTAATATTTTTTATTTTACAATAACAAACTAGCCGATTTTTTTTCGCAAAAAATCGCGTTTTTCACTTCAAAGTGTTCCCAAAAAGTGAAAAATAGAAATTTCAAAAAAATGCTCCCAGCGTTACCTGGGGAAAGCGATTATCTAACGAAATAACTTTGATTTTTTGATTTCAGATGATCCAGCACCGAGTTATGAGGAACACTGCAATTGTACTTGTTTCCGAGACACTTCCGAATAATTGCTGTCATTGCCGTATTTTTTAATATTCTTTCAAGAAAATTTTACACGATATTCTTCGAATGTTATACTTTAATGTGCCATTGGTTTTAATAAATAGATTTTTAACTGTGTCGTCAAACAAAAAATCACAAAATGTGCCTTTTTGTCCGAATTAACGTTACCCCGCCCTTAAAAGACGTTGGTTGGTGCTTTCATATGCAAGTACAAAAAAAGAGCAGGAAAAATTGGGAGCAGAAGTTAGTGGAGATTTTTAAAAGTAAAAGTTATTTTTGTACATATGTAAATATCAATTGTTACAAATATACATTCCATTACAAACTGCTCGTCAAAATTAGCGTAACACTTTTTAGATTAGCGCCATTTCCGTTCTCTTTGAGTTAGAGACTTGCGGTTTTTAATTTTCTGTAACCTATAGGGTTGGTTTTAACGTTCCGAAGTCACTATGCTGTGAGTTAAACGGCTCGCCGTCCACACCCCAAAAAGTAACCCTATGTCGAAATTTGAATTCGCAAGATTTTGACGGCAATTGGGATTGAGAGACCTACAGAATCGTCTAAGAAGGACACAAGGTCGGGTAAAAACTCCATCCTGACACACATTAAGACCTCCTCAATAAGTTCTGTGTATTTGGTCGCTGTCCCATCTCTTCAACCCTTTTCCAGACCCCCTAAGCCACCCCTTTGCATTTACGCAGGGTTTTGCATGGTTTGACCTCTGTTGGGCGAATCCGTGACCCTAATGCTGCCTAATAAATTGGTGTGGTGCTACAACTCCCCTTTCACCCTTTGACAACTCAAGCAACCCTTCAGGCCACATCCACACCGACCCCCCACTCACCCCCTCTGGTTCCGCTCCTGTAGAAGGCTGCGTGGGATGTCGTTTTGTCTCGAATTCATGTCATGGCATTACTTGAAGGCTCTCGAAGTTGGCGGAACACAGCGATTGAGCGCCAAAATGTGATATTTCAACTCCAACCCCCCCTAGATAATTTGCCGCGCTGAGGGGTTGTAAGCAGGTCCTGATGCGTGGGGTGACTGAAAGCTATCCTGGGGATGCACGAACTCTTTTTGGCACACCTCGAGTCGTCCGTGTCCTTCAAATCCTCTTTTGCGTCCTATCACCCTCTTTTTTTGATCATCTTCAAAAACATTTTTGGAGTGGATGAAAAATCCTGAAAGAGAACTCGTTGGGTGGGAGGAACCTTCATTTGCCCTTGTGTGAATCGCCAAATTCGCGAGAGATACTCAGTACGCGTGACAAGTGTTCACTGTGATTTGGGCTCATGAACTCTCGACTAGGCTAGCACCTATGGGGCAGACCACCCAAACAGCACCTTTTTCCACTAATTTTACGAGCATCGGAGTAGCTGTGGCTTGGAGGGGTGCTTGGGTTGTCAAAGGGTGAAAGTGAGCTGTGACACCCCACACCAATTTATTAGGCAGCAATAAGATTGATTCGCCCAACAGTCAAACTACGCAAAACCCTGGAAAGAAAGGGGTGTTTAGGGGGTCTGGAAATGGGTTGAAGAGATGGGACAACGACCAAATACACAGAACTTATTGAGGAGGTCCCAGTGTGTGCCGGGATGGAGTTTTTACCCGACAGCGTCCTTCTTAGTCCATCCGGTAGGTCTCTGAAATTTCCATCAAAATCTGGCGAATTCAAATATCGACATGGGATTGCTTTTTGGAGTGTGGACGGCGAACCGTTTATGTCACAACGTAGCGGCTTCGGGGCTTTAAACCAGCCCTGTAGGCCACCGAAAATTAAAAACCACAAGTCTAACTCGAAAGAGAACGCAAATGGCGCTAATCTAAGAAGTGTTGCGCTAATTTTGACGAGCAGTTTAGTTTGTTTTTCTATTTTCCATTATTTACTTTTTACCGATTTACTTTTGACACAGTGTATATGTATATAGGTAAATTGCATTGACTGTAGGTGTATGTAACGTGTAAATATATTTTAAGAAAATAGAAAGTACGCTGAGAAATACTAAAAAAAATAATTTTATATTACTTAATATAAATAGGAAATTATAATCTATTAATATAACAACTATAAAGAACACAAATTTAAATTCACTAACACTACATTTACATCCAACGCGCATTTCACCAACCATGATAACAATATCAGATAATAAAAACTTATACTTAAAGTCAAGTTATTCCTAAAAATACATGTATAAATTGTTTTATATTACATATGATGTAGTGCGTACTACTTGTAGGTAAACCTATGTACACTAATCAAAACGAAAAAGGAGCCAACTTCTTTCTTTTGTTATATATGCTTTGTACCAAGTACAAAGATAAAACTATGTGTCCACTTAGTGCACATATTCCAGTTTCATATTCCATTCCAGTACACATAGTTCTATACATTTAAATAAAAAAAGAATTGTAATCCTAAGTTATTCCAGTAAAAAAAATATCCACATTTCTAACAGTGGCTCCTTTTTCGTTTTGAGTAGGGTATGTACATATATGTAAGTGCACTGACGCAGAAATTAAGGGATATCAAAAAATCTCAAATTTCTAACTGATATTCAAAGACCTGTAACTTGGGAAAAAATGATCGCAGAGAAAAGAAAAAAACATTTTTTGATATTGCAAATATGGGTTATTTATGCTAAAAAAACCTTTTTAACTTAATGATAAAATAAATAAATAATATATGAATAAAAAAGGGAAAAATCGATCCTTAGATTAATTTTTAGAACAAACAAGTTTCAACCATTCAGAGCACTATGAAAAAAACATCGCAGCGCTTTGAAACTATCAAGGTTTCTTTGGGGTACTTTATGGTTGAAAAGTTACAGTCAATATCCTTAGTCTATCCATTATTTGCAAAGTTATGCCGAGTTAGGCAAATATCCTAAATTATGCGATTTTTTACCTTTTTTTCAATCAACAATTTCGCTTCGAAAAAATTTTCTTTAGCAAAAACCAATCACTATAATTTGTAAATGATACTTTTCAGTTTTCAAAACCCTGCTTGAGTTTTATGTACATTCATTATTTCCCAAGTACCTAATTGATTACCAAAATGAAAAATAACTTTTTTTGTTTTAAATGGCGATAACTCGATAGCGAAAAATCATCGTACAGGGCTCGAGAGTAGGTCAAATTAAATATATTTAAATTATCTAAAAGAGCTTTATGATGAAATTATCCAAAAAAACTTACTGAGGTCCGTGGACCCATTAAACGACAAGTAAAAATTTCGAAACATTTGTTTTCGATGGTTTTCTTACCTACTCAAAAACTGCTAACGTTAAAATATAAAAAAATAAAAAACTTAGAGCTTCAATTTCCTTTTTTTCTTTTCTCTATGATCATTTTTCCCCAAGTTACAGCTCTGAAAGTCACCCCACCGGCCTAAAAAAAATTTGTGATTTTTAATATCCCTTTAATTTCAGCGTCATATGTATATTAATATAAAATGTAATTATTCGAAGTTAATTCATCCAATAGGGTCACAAGTATTTTCAGTCAGAGCTTATTTAAGGGTTGATTGTTCCAGTTTTTCCTCGGCATTGCGTCGCTCCGAGGTCTTTCAACCGTTCGTCAGACGCTTGAATGCAAATGAACCGAAAACATCTTAAAGATCGGCTCCTCGTGGAATATACGTCAAGTCATCGGAGAAAAGTAAATAAAAACTTTAGATTGATGTATCCTGAGGAAATCTTTGACTGGACTTTTAAAAGCTTAAACCGAACGCTGCGAGGCGGAAAACGGAGGCGAAAAAAAAAATACAGTTAAGTTAGGGTATGCCGCACACTTATTGGATTTGACTTTTTTATATCATATTTTAGTGGTATTGAAAATCTCTTATGTCCATATATTTTAATTTCCATTTAGTGTCTATGCAATTTTAGATATTTTGTTTTTATAATACAGGGTGATTGATCGAAACCATTCGTTATAAGTATTTGGGCTTGTAGAAATGACCGATTTTTAAAAAATTGGACTTAAACTTATAGGCCTATGGCGGACTTGATGAAAATATTTTGAAGATGGCTACAATTCCGGCTATACAGGAAGTCGGTATCAATTTCCTTATTTTAAATGGAACGGTACCTTTTTATTGCATAATTAGATTTTACACCTAATGGGTATCCCCCGTAAGTATGGTGAAATGCCCCCTTTTTTTTTATTTTCTTCGCATGATGGAAGTGTTTCTTAGGGCTAATTATGAAAGGTAGACCGAATTTTACGTCCAAAAAATGTTCCTCTCATGGAGGAAAAAACCCTGTTTTTTACGTTTTATTTTTTTTCTCGGTTTTTAATTGTCGAAAAAATCTGAAAAATTCATGAGTACAGAAAATATGATTAATTTTATGTAAAAAATTTTTCAAGCCCATTCAAGGTCATTATGACCTTTAAAAAATTATTCAAACTTTTAAAATCCCATATCTTTTAACCAAAAAAAGCTTCAGGTTCAGATTTTTAATATGTTATATTTTTAACGGTTTTTTACTACCTTTTTCAAGTTTTTTCAGATTTTTTTGAGTGGTGGGTCATGCCCAAAAGTGCGAAAAATCAATTTTTTGTCCGTGAAACGACTTAAAACGGCTTAATGTCATCATTTTATAGTGTCCTGATTTTTTCTTGCACTAAAAGGACTCATATGACTTCAAAAAATTAAAAAAATATGTTCACTAAAAATAGTAAGAAAAAAATTCCACTTATCGAAACTAGTAGTTTTTAATTTTTTTAATTGTTTGAAGTCATTTGAGTCCTTTTAGTGCAAGAAAAAAATCAGGACACTATAAAATGATGATATTAAGCCGTTTTAAGTCGTTTCACGGACAAAAAAATTGATTTTTCGCACTTTTGGGCATGACCCACCACTCAAAAAAATCTAAAAAAATTTGAGGTAGTAAAAAACAGTTAAAAATACAACATATTAAAAATCTGAGCCTGAAGCTTTTTTTTGGTTAAAAGATGGGATTTTTTAAAGTTTGAATAATTTTTTAGAGGTCATAAAGTTAAAAAACCGAGAAAAAAAATAAAACGTAAAAAAAGGGTTTTTTCCATACCTAGCTGAGATGAAAATTTTTTGGACCCAAAATTCGGTCTACCTTTCATAATTAGCCCTAAGAAACACTTTATCCTGCGAAGGAAATAAAAAAAGGGGAGCATTTCACCATACTTATGGGGGATACCCTTTAGGTAGATTTTCATGAGATTCCGTTTTTTTTTTATTCTATTCATTTACGCATAATTATTTTATTCATTTACGCATTTTATTAATTTTTTCATAACATTTGAAACTATCTGTAGTGGTCATTCTAGAAAATTAAGTACGGTATTAACTCTGTGGTTAGTAGAACCCTAAAATTACACAACAATGCTTTTATTATTTCTCAGTTATGTACAGGGTGTTTAAAATAAAACTACTGTTTAGCCCAACTACAAACCATCCAAACTCAAATTCTGTAAATACAATGACTCATATTTTACTTTTTTGAGTTGTTTGAGCGTTTTTTTTTAATTCACTTATAATTTTTAATAAACAATTTGACTTGTATATCATGGAAATGATTGTGCTGTTACTGTTACTGTTTTTATAAGCAATAGTATATTTTGTGTCATCTTCGAGTCAATCGAGTTGTATAGTGTACTTTCTGTGTTTGTCAACATGAAAAATCAAGAATATTCAAATATTGATATTAATTTATTATACGCTTAAGATGCTTGGAACCAAACGGTAGTTACGCTATGAGTATGAACTTTTTAGATACATTACATTATCTATTATTTAAAACGTTAAAACATAATTTGAAAATTATACTTACTTACTTATACATACATTTCGTAGATATCAGTAGGTAAATTTTATTTTACCCAGTCACAGAATATACAATATGAGTAATGTAGTTATGATTAACAATAATATTACTAGATAGTGGCTTCTGTGACATAATGTTAGGTCATGCCCATCTTCGAGATGTGATTCACTCATTATTTGCATTTATTAAGATAAAATGAAGCTATCGTTTTTTTTTTAATAATAACGATTTAAAACAAAATATGAAAAATATGAAAAACATAACAATTACCAGCATTAATAGTAACACTAGCATAATTAGTAGTATAATTTCCATGACACGCTAGTGAAAAATCAAACGATTTGTTAGAAGTTATCAGCAAAATTTAAAAGAGCACTAAATAACTATTAAATATAGGTAGGTATAGGGAATTCTAATATAGATGGATTCAGAATTTAATTATACATTAAAGTTTAAAATAAATTATAGAGCTTCGTATTTAAAAAAAATAATTTGGATAGTTTGAAGTTAAGCTAAATGGTTGTTTTAAACACCCTGTACATAATTGATAAATAATAAAAGCATTTCTGCATAGCTTCAGGATTTTACTACGCACAGTGCTAATACCGATGCCTAATTTTCTAAAATGGCCACTACATATAGTTTCAAATGTTACGGCGCTAATGAACAAAATTTCAAAACACCGGAAATAACTCAAAATTGCCGATTTCCGGTATAACCGGAAGTGTAACCATCTTCAAAATATTTTCATCAAGTCCGCCATAAGCCTATAAGTTTAAGTCCAAATTTTCAAAAATCAGTCATTTCAGTTACAAAAAAACACTTGTAAATGTTACTTAGTACTTAGTAGAGTACTAGAGACTAAATCAAAGATATTGTACTAACATATATAATAATATAAGTTACAATTTGCGAAACGATTTTTGTGTTAAATTAAACCAGTGAAAATCTTTAACTGTTCTTGTGTTTTTACATCTACATGGATTTTCGTGAAGTAAAGATATAATCCGTCAATACCTCGCTTTTATTGTTTTAATATTAATATTAAATGGAAAAGTGTTCAACTGTGGATTTTAATAACATATTTTGTTTTGTTTATGTCTTTTGCTTAGAACTAGTAACCTTACTACAACTAACTCCATACTAGTCTTTTTTTGCAAGAAATGTATTTTTGCTTTTGAAATGCGTCACTTAAATTTCGAATAAATAAGGAAGTGGAATATCTGAAAATGGCGAAGGAGCTAGTATTAAAATTGATTGTGTTAGGAAATTGGGAATTTAAACGAACAAATGCAAGAGATAAATGATCTTGAGTAACACAGGAAAAAAAGCATGTAAATTGTTTTTCAACCTTCTTTATATAGGACTGAACCAATTTTAAGTCGAAAATTCATATAAAGGTATTTTAAATATGTTTGGTTTTCGATATACAGACGATTTTCGATAAACTTTTCTTTTTGTTAATCCATTTTTTTTACTTATTAGTTAGCCATTATATTTAAGCCAAATAGTATACAGAAAAGCTAGTAAAAGCTAGTATTTGGTACCATTCTACAACAAAACCACCTAACAATAAATCTTAAAACTCACTTAAAACTCACTCTAAATAAAAAACTAAAACGAACTTAAACGACGAAAAACAATACAGATTTTTGCCTACATTTTAGTTAAGTAAGCTTTGAATTAACAAGGTAATATTGAAAAATGCTAGATATTATCAAATACTAATGGTAATAAATTCCAGTTTTTTTTTTAATCTTAAAATTAACAAAATTATATTAAACCCTCATTTTCACATCCAACAGACATACCCTTTTTTTAAACCCTCGTGGTTTAAAAAGTAAAATAATATACTCGTATGTATTTCTCATATGTATTATTATTTTTTGAAAACCACTTCTGTGCAAATATTAATTAGCAGTTAGACATAATCATTGTTCAATCAAGTATGATAGATGAATTTTCTTGGTTTCGAAAATATGACGAAAGGGACTGGATTTTTTTATATACGACAAAAGTCTTGTTGATTTTTCCCAACATTTTTTGCAATGTTAGTGGCAATGATCTAATTTACATAAAACTGTGACTAAGCATTAACAGGGTACAATGGGTGCAGGCCTGGTTTATATTCCATTTTATATATTTGTATAAAGAAATAACATCGATGTTGTAGACGGATCAATATAGTTTTTGTCACATTACTATATTGTTATCGACTGAATATATGCTGATTGAAAAAATGTTATTATTAATAAAGAAAATAAAATGTAATTGATATTTCGTTGAGGTTGGACTTTGATATGATTTATTATATATTTCTATTTGTATTGATATTAACACTCTGTATATCTAAGAATAAGAATAAATATATAGAATTATTTTAAATTTCCTGTATGGCATACTTATAACAAGTAAAAAGTCACGTGTGCAAAATAATTTTAAAGGAAAATGATCACATCTACATATGTATCCGAAAAGGAT
Source organism: Aromia moschata (assembly GCA_029963805.1). Classification (NCBI taxonomy): domain Eukaryota; kingdom Metazoa; phylum Arthropoda; class Insecta; order Coleoptera; family Cerambycidae; genus Aromia; species Aromia moschata. The sequence continues at coordinate 746,327 of JAPWTK010000012.1, forward strand.
GTAAGAGTGTAGCTGCTGACATCGACGTTTTATAGAATTTAATTGTTCCTTTTTGAGTGCGATGCACTTTTGCACTGAAGAGTACATGCAAAGGCAATGAGGAACAAAAGCTCAAAGGTGGTGCGGTAGACTGAAACACCGCTGTTCTTTTATTTCTTTTTGTCGACTATGCGCTTTTTTATAAACATATTCAGTCAAATATAAAAGCAGCATTTCCATGACGAACTGTACGTACGTTTTTACTTTTTTTACCAAATGATAAGTGGTTTTACCAAATGATAAGTGAAAAGAACAATAATTATATAATTCTGATTAAAATATGTTGTAGATTCATTAATTATTAGATCCTCGAAAACTCCACAATTGCCCTTGATGACATCTGTTTTCTGGTTGTTTATTAACAATTTCGTCTAATACAATTTTTGCCCATCTTTGAATTTTCGTTAAAGGTTATTATAGTAAATTTATAGCTGCGTAACACTCAAAAGATTGAAACGTTGATGTAAACTATTTTATTATACAGGGTGTGTCTGTGAAGTGAGGAAAGAGAATGAATTAAAATTTTCAGGGATGTAATTAAACTTAAAACATTACAAGATTACATAATAAAAAATAATTATTATGGCTCGTGACATTATGAGCTGCCAATTCTCATTTTATAAATAGAAATTGATGTTTTTAAAGTAACAAAAGCTTCTAAATTACTTTTAGAATATGGTATGGTATTTATTATTTCAAAATTTTGACGTTAAAATAGTTTTCTATGCTCTATTAGTACGATTATTCCAATAACCGTGAGATTAAAAATGTGAATTTAGGGTAGGTGATGAAGATAAAAAATGTCAAAATAGAGACAAAGAGAAAATGCAGATATGTGAAAAGATCTATCTTAAATGAAGACACTGAAATAAATGTATTTTATTGTATAAACGTTGATTTATAAGTGTAAGTAGGTACTCAGCAACTATAGTTGTGAATTTTACTGACTACATATATAACATATACTACAAATAACTACATATAACTACAAATAACTATTATTGTCACAATTTACAGAATTAATTTAACAAGAAAATAAATCCGACGTTCGAACTGGCCACCATTTTTTCCTGATATATAATAAAAATGAACATTCGTTATTTATTCAAGAGCAAATATATTTATTTCAGCGTCTTCATCTAATTTATTAGTTTTTTTCTCTCTAAATCTTAACAAAACGTAGCTTGATACTTTTTTTGTTCGGCTGACGGCGTTGAGGATATTTTTCGTGATTGCTTTGGTGTTTTTATTTTCCAGAACCTTTCAATATCTACCATTTTTAGGGTAGTTTAGGTATTACAAACTCACCTTGTATCTATCTACATGTTTTTTGGATATTTCACAGAATGTGTGCCTTACATCTAATAGGTAGGTACTGAAAAATTCCAATCGTGTATATTCTATGTCAACAGTACTGAATATTCGTATAACCAACCCATTATTAAATCATATTTAATTTGCGAAACTATTTTCATATATTATTCGAACTAGCTAATGTTTTATTTGTGGTGGCTGAGACGTCTGAATCGCATTCCTAAAAAATCGATGAGTACTTGAATTGATATCGGCACCTTCGCCATTTATTAACATTTTAAGTGAATGCATTAAAGAATGCGACTATGTACTTTACAGTTTCCTCTGAGTTTTGTCACACTGAGATTTACTTTTGATAAACTATTGGCACACGTTATATAGCAAAAAACTTTCGGAAAAATTCATGTAGAATGAATTAAAAACCATTATTTGGATACATTGATTACAGTTTTTTGAGATATGCGTGGTCCAAGAGTAGGTTATGGGTATTATGGAAACATCTGCGAAAATTTGAAAGTGACTTTAAAGTCTTTGATAGTGATAATGAACTCATTTTCTTTAATATCAAATTATTTTGGTCCGCTAAATAAACATTAAAAATGAGATAAGTATTTGTTGACCTACAAACGAAGGATCTCTTGAGGCTGTATATTTTGAGGTAAACTTAAATGAGCTGAAGTAGCCGGTTGGGCATCATTTAGAAATTGTAGGGAAAAAAGCAATTAAACACAAAGTGTTGGTTAATGAAACAGTCTGGGAGCACTTTGATGCCAGTTTTATTTTTGTTGCAACATGTATGTTGTGACATGGTGATTCCGAAAGAAATGGCAAACTTTTTTTAACAGCAAGATAAAAGTTATTAAACGTTATAAACAAATCAAAAATAAAATCTTTATTTCTGGATTATCCAAATACAAGTAAAAATCCGATATTAAAGGTACGAGATGCAAAAATTTGTCGGCACAGACACCTTTTTTGCGGTCTCTGTTATAAATTGAAACGATGTACAGGGTGTCCCTTTATTAACTAACCACAGCGAAACTACATATTTTTGGGTAAAAATGTTACGATTTATCCAAATTTATCTTAGTCCAAAAGTTATTGATAACCAAGATCCAGGATGTCAAAGTTATAATTTTATTTTATTTTAGATTTCTGTAAATAACCACCAACTTTTCAAAATTTGGTGAATGGAGTTTTTTGAGAGAAATTATAATTTGTCAATCAATTTGATTTAAATTGTAGAGGGCGCTCTCTGCAGTATTCTGAATACATAAAAAATAGTGTACGCAAACGCATGTATCATTAAATCGGTAATTCGGAGCGCCATTTAAAGGTTATACAATATACATACATTTTCTCCTTAGAAATGACGAAAAAAATCGATATTTTTAACAAAAACATAAATATCTGAGGCGCAAAAAACTACTTTTTTGTTCTCAAAATGCTGCAAAGAGCGCCCTTTACAAATTCCTGTCCCCTAAAAAAACTATCATCAAATTTTGTGAAAACTGTTTTTCTTAAAGAAGTTTTTTTGCGAAAATCGAAAATAACTAAAAATTTTAACTTTGACACCCTGTAATTTGTTTTAAATGCCATTTGAAACGCTCTGCCATTTCCTCCAGAATTACCTGTGTAGGTATGTATGGGATCGTAATTATATCCTAATGCAATAATAATTGTATATTACCAATAGAGTCCAGAAAGTGTGCTACAACGCAGGGTCGGCACTATAAAATTCTATGATAAAAGTATAAACCGAATTTTTTTACGCGTGTTGTAAATTATGTACGCTTGTATTTATTGCCCGTGCATACGTATGCTACTGACCGTGCCTGGTAAAGCACTGGGACTCGCCCGTGGCGAATTCGAGGAAAGGCTATATGCAATTTATTCATATAGCGTAGCGAGCGTTCCGTTGTCGAAATTTAGTATTTTAAGTTAGCTCGATGCGAGCGGACGAACGGTAGAACGCCGAGTTTAAAATAATTGTATGTGTCGTGAGTGACTAACTAATAAACATGTATACATATCTATTTTGCACCGTGTACGCATTTCTTTTACTATGGTTTTACAATAGACGGATCACATATTTTATGTATTCCTTGCATTCGTCGGTATATATTTCGTAGACGCCGAGAATGTGAAAGACATTCAGATTCGAATGTCCATCAACAAAATATTACTGATGCTGTTAAACTGAATTTTGGTTTGATTTGTTCATAATATTTTGCGCATGTAGCCTTTCGTTTTTTAACAAATATGTGATTTTCCATTGGCTACTAGCCATACATTGCGTAAAACATAGGCATTTCAACATGTCATGGGATATATTAAAAAAGATGTACGCAATAAATTTATGTGGCTGACAGTAGACGAAACAATTATGATACGAATTTTAGGTGTTTCAGATATTTCGCCCCCCATATTGATAGCTAGTAAACGGGTTTTGCAAACAACCGTTAAAAGTATAGAAATTGTAGTAACACGTGCATTGTCTTCTGTAGATGTAAAAAATAATAATGTACTGATGTTAGTGATACAAACAACTGTGCGAAATTCGTGAAAATAATGTGCGTGGTGTGTCGTCCTCGGTCCATGTGAACTCTTTTGAATTTGCACCTTTAACTTCAGTAGATGTGGAATGATAAATTTCCTTCTACAGCCATACGTACAGGCCAAATCGCTCACGTTTAACGAGAAGAATTGCAGAAAGACTTCTGGTTGTGGCAACGTACGCTCAAATAATGAAAACAGTCGGTGTTTCTGAATGACACAAGCGATAGGTATGTACATTATTTACTCTTGTCTTTTGGTTTCTCATACATACATATGTCCTTCCGTCAATGACATGACGAATTACGAGTCCGACTCTGCTTAGTAGCACACTTCTCGGACCCTAATTATCAATATAAAATGAAACGATATATTGTAATAAATGATTAACTTTTAATCCACGATTTCTTAAGGCTGCCAAACTACCCCATTTAACATCGGCGCCGTTCTGTCGTGTGTCACCGGTATACTCCTATTATGAGTACAACCATAAAAACGGTTTGGCACATTGTGACGCGTGCACGGGGTGCAGAATTGAAAATCCACGAGCTGGCATTGAATATCTCGGGAATATGAACCATCGCGTGACTTGCATATGAGATCAGACCGCTGATTAGCTGGCGCCAGGTTTCAGGCGTACTCATAAAACCGGCGCCAAGGAATCGCGCTGGAGAACGAGGAGGAAAAGTAATACGTTGCTGCGACGGCGGTCGTTTTGTGGAAGGTACTAGTTAGGTGAAGAAACGCAAGGATAGTTTTTAAGAACAAGTTGTGAAATGTCCCGTATTCCACAGGGACGAAAAGTTTGTACGATTCGCGAAATATATTCATGTACTATTACATATATGCATTCCAAACGTGTTCTGGACTATACTTTTTCTAACGAGATTTCAGAAACTATACAAAAAACTGTTCTGAACTTATAAAAGTCTAAAGTAAAGCCAGAAATAATTCAGTAGCATAAAGGTAAACTGTCACACCTCCTTTATAGCAAATGTTGAAAAACTGACGAAAATAGCGTTTTCCCACATACTTGATAAGCATACAGAATTGCAAAATAGAAAAAACTGGAAGCAGAATATAATCTTGAACGACGTATAAATACGATGTGCATGACATGAAGTTTGTATTGTTTCTGTAAATCTCATATAGCACGATTTTGAGAACATATGGTTGTTTACCTCGAAAGGAAATTCATAGGCTAATAGACTTAAAAAATAATTAAAATGATTAATAATAATAATAATTTAAATTTAAATAAAAAAAAAAACGTACCTACCTAACATCTACCTACCTATGTTGACATAAACCTAAAATCGAGTCACAATTAACAATTAACAATGATAGTTGAAATTCGTTGGTATCTTGTTTCTGTATGTAATTAAGTATATTCTTCATGTGCATCAAGATAAGTATTAGGTTTTATAAAATTGTTTATACTGTTTTAACCTACTTTTAAGGAGAAATTATTATGATTATGTAAAGCAAAAAAAAATATTTATTTGTAATATTGTTTATGTTTAAAATATTTATTAATATGTATATTTTTATTATAATTTTGTATTTTTGTCACGACAAGTTTTTGTAAAAATGTATGTGATTGTTCTCTGTTTAATTTGTAGATATACTATATACGCATTGTAAATATACAGTGCGCGCCTAAAGTATGGAATAAATTCAGTAAATGTGAAACAAAATATTTTTGGAAAAAATCCTCGAACAGGTCGATTTTGTTTAATAAAAACACACACTCACAGGGAACGTTTATTTTCAGATGTCATTTGTTTTTGAGTAATGACGTGATCAACTTATTTTTCAAATGTCAACCCCCATTTATTTAATTTAATTTGAGAGACCCTTTCATTGTCGATTTAACGATATATAAAAATGACAATTGAATGTTACAAAATGAAAAATATATTTTTCAGAATAAATAAATGAAAATTTCTGAAAAAACTGAACACAAATAAAACATAGCAAAAAAAGTACGTTCCTAAGCAAAAAAATTATCAGATTAAGTTTTCTGACGTATCCATGGTTCTTACTGTCAGTTAATAAGAAGATTTGTCATTAAATTTTGCGAAAAGTTAAAGTAACTTGTTAGTATTTATAAAAATTCCAAGTTTAATATGGCACATTTAACTGTGACAGAAAGAATTGAAATTTTGATTTTCATCGGATGTGGAAAAAGACCAGAACTCAGCAGGAGGTATGCAATTTATTTAATGCAAAATATCCAGACTCCTATCACCCAATCCACAGTTAGTAAGATTGAGTCCAAATTTAGAGAAACTTGGTAAAAGGTCTACCAAAATCAGGATGTCCAAAAATTACCCAAGATAAAAAATTTGACATTGATATGGAAGATAACCCTCAGATCTACCTCTATACTAGTTGCCTCAGAAAATTTAGTCAGACGACAGTTCTACGTATCCTGAGGAAAGAAAACATCAATCCCTACAAATTTCAGCTTGTGCAAGAACTCAATGAAGACGACCCCGACCGGCGACTGAAATTCTGTGAAACTATGATGAATCTTTCATCAGATGAATCAAAAAAATCCAAATTTACATCAGCAAATACTTTTTTCCGATTAAGCCACGTTTTGTCTAAACGGCACAGTGAACCGTCAAAATTGCAGGAATTGGAGTCATACGAATCCTCATTGGATCATCGAAGCACATACTCAACATCCGCAGAAATTAAATGTGTGGGCCGGAATCGTCGCAAACAGAATAAGAGGGCCTTTCTTCTTCGAAGAAACTCTCACAGGAGAAAGATATCTGGAGTTCTTGCAAAATGATCTAGTTCCAGTGCTCGCAGTAATTTTCCCAAACGAGAATGATCCTGACATTCCAGATAACGCACTCTGGTTTCAGCGAGACGGAGCACCCCCGCATTATGCGCGCTCAGTTCGTGAATATTTAGACGTCATCTTTCCTCAGAGGTGGATTGGCAGACGAGGACCGATAGAATGGCCCGCGAGATCCCCAGATCTTATATCACTTGATTATTTTTTATGGGGTTATTTGAAATCAAAAGTTTACCGCAAAAGACCACACAATTTAGCTGAACTACGAGATCGCATTAGAGATGAAATGGGATACATTACCCCGGAAGTCATTCAGAATGTACAAGAAGAATTTGTACACAGGCTTGCATATTGCCAAGAAGTTGATGGACGGCATTTCGAACACTTAATTTAAAATTGTATTTGCTTATTAAAGAAATTTATTTATTGTGAAAAATATATTTTTCATTTTGTAACATTCAATTGTCATTTACTCAAAAATGTGTGTAAGGTGGCAACATTTTTATACAGTTAAATCGACAATGAAAGGGTCTCTCAAATTAAATTTAATAAATGGGGGTTGCCATTTAAAAAATAAGTTGATGACGTCATTACTCAAAAACAAATGACATCTGAAAATAGGCGTTCCCTCAAAAATGTGTGTTTTTATTAAACAAAATCGACCTGTTCGAGGATTTTTTCCAAAAAATTTTTTGTTTTTCTACTGAATTTATTCCATACTTTAGGCGCGCACTGTGTATTGTACCACCGTATATCACAATAGCAAATAAACAAATACTACTACCACTACTATTCCGACTACTACCTCAACACGAAATAACAAGGAAGAAATCATTTCAGGGTCATTTCTTAAAAATACTGCTCCTATATTTGAACTCAAAACAGTATTCAACTGTACGAAAGAAAATAAACAACAATAGATTCTACTCGTCAAAAAAGACGTCAACATGATTTCTTCTTGTAGTTAGCATCAACTGGTCCTTTTGCTTCTTGCTGACCCCTTTTCAACTATTTCATATGATAAGAAAGTTAGCAAGTAATTCTAAAATATGTCTGACCGAGCTGGCAAATGTTTTGGAACTTCAAATTTAGTTTTATAGCAGCTAGTTAAAGATGATTATAAATAATTCACGTCCATAAATCACGGTGATTACAAACAAATCACGTGAAGAACACAGACCACATCGAGAATTTGAAATACAACTGTTTACCATTAGGTACGTAAACTAAGCTTCATATTCATGCTCATAGAGATGCTAATATTATCTCCTAAACTATTGCATTTTACACCTACAATTTATAGTTTTCGAGAAAAAAATAATTGATATATCAAATATCAATAATTTTTTTTCTCGAAAACTATAAATTACTGTAAAAATGTGTCTTAGAAAAGAAAAAAAAGTCTTAGAATATTCTTAATTTTTTTCAGGATTTTGATTCTTTCTGACACATTTTTACAATAATTTATAGTTTTCGAGAAAAAAATAATTCATATATCAAATATCAATAATTTTTTTCTCGAAAACTATAAATTATTGTAAAAATGTGTCTTAGAAAAGAAAAAAAAAATGTCTTAGAATACTCTTAATTTTTTTTCAGGATTTTGATTCTTTCAAAAACAACGAAATAGAAATTTCAAACATTTGTTTATAATTTTTTTTAAAATGAACTTTTGAAAAACTGTAAGGTCATATTCTGAAAAAGCATTAAATTTTACGTCGGAATTGACCCCATCGAAATGTTTTCAGCACCGATAACAATGAAAATAAGCTGGCTGAAAACTTTAAAAAATCGGGACATTAGGGATTTAATGGATTAAATGGTATTTAATGGTTTTGGTAGTCATCTGCTATGAATTATATGAACTTGTTTGTCCAACAAAGTATAATTTTAACTTGTCTGTTATATACAAATGTTGTAACAAAATTTTAGATTTTCGATAACTTTAAACTACCTTCTAACACAAATGAAAAAAAAAAGTTCAGAACATACAATATATACCTTACGCATTATTCAATTAACAATATATGAAAAAAAAAATTACAGTTGCATGACGTTGATGTTCCTTTAGTCAAAAATGTGTAGTGAGAATGGTATCAAGAAACCAAGTTATAAATAGACAATATTGTTTCTAGGAAAAGGTTGAAGAATGATACATAATTTAAATACTTGTATATGTAGTACTTCCTGTAGTTGAGGTACAGTTTTATTCACCGTATTGATTCCTGCAAGATAATATAAAATTTACTGCTGGTCTTGCAGTAATATTGTTGAGTCCTACTTTAATGTAAAATGTACCTACTTTATGAAAAAGATATAAGATTTAGCAGTGCTTCGTGTATCTACAATTTGTTTTCCATCGTTTTTCTACGAATATTTCGAATATTGCTGCGTTTCATTTATTCAAGTAAAGAAACCTTTCCATTTTCGCGTTTCATATTTCATAAAAAATTGCAGTATCTTACGTAAAAAGCCCCCATGAATACGAATATTTCGGTGCTTTTTAAAACGCAGGCTAGAAGAGTAGATAAAGGAAGACAAGATAAAATATATACAGTCATTTTTATAGAAAATGTCTCCTAAAGGTACGAGTAAAACAGGCCGCAGAGAGAGGTTTTTTTGTTAGATCTTTAATGGAAGATGACATGAGAAATATTCACGTTCATTGTTCGTGTTAATTTTGTAGTGTGATGGATGCAATGTAGTTTTATACGTCTACATATTGTACACATATATGGGTACCTGATACGAGGTGTGTAAATTAAATAATGAGACTGGCAACGTAGCGCCCGATCTAGCAACACTGTGGAGATAGGACTTGAAAGGGCGGTAGGTTAAGATGTAATGCACCTTCAATACAAGTTTGAACTTGTTAGAGTTATTTATTTGTTCTTTGAGACCGTTTTCGTAAACCGTTTTTTTTTCTAGTGCATTTTAAAAATGAGTTACATTTATTGTGCTGTACATAATAAACGGTGTGCTATCAGGTTTTGCTTCTTCAGACTTGGACACAGCGCAACGGATACTTTTGCAAAACTTCAATACGCCTACGGAGGCAATGTTTTTCCAAGAGCCCAGGTTTTTCGGTTTAAGGCATTCACATAAGGAAGAGAGTCGATTGAAGATGAACCAAGCAGCGGAAGGCCTTCATCTTCAAGAACTGATGAAAATGTTAATATATTATGGGATCTTGTGCGTTCAGATCCCCATTTTATGAAACGTGTCATTACTGGTGATGAGATTTCGGTGTTTGGGTACGACCCGGAAACCAAGCGCCAAAGCATGAAATGGCACACTTCAAGCTCTCCAAGTCCCAAAAAAGCAAGAATGAGCCAGTCGAAGATCAAATGCATGCTGATTTGCTTTTTTGATAGCCAGGAAATTGTCCACAAAGAGTTTGTGCTTCCAGGCCAAACAGTAAATCAACACTTTTACAGAGAGGTTCTTGAAATACTTCGAAAAAGGGTCATGGGTGTGAGACCTAACATCAAGAACAACTGGATGTTGCATCACGACAACGCGCCTTGTCACACAGCCATTTCAGTAACCGAGTTTTTAGCCAGCAAAAAGATTCCTCTGGCTCCTCAGCCTCCTTATTAACCTGACTTGAATTCTTGTGACTTTTTTTCTTTCCGAGATTGAGAAATCAACTCAAAGGACGTCATTTTGAAACCATAGAAAACATTGAAATGGCTGTAACTGACCAGCCGAAGGCTATTCCAGTATATGAGTTCCAGCACTGTTATGAGGAATGGAAGAACCGTCTCCAATGCTATGTGGCCTTCCAAGGAAGTTATTTTGAAGGAGACAATACTGAATTGTAATTCTATTCGAATACAAAAAATAAAAAAAAAATCACTCTCATTACTTAATTTACACATCTTACTTTATATTTTTTCATGATTTATTTTCAGATTTTCTGAAAATTATTGGTAACGGAAACCAATTTTTTCAATTCTCATTAAATGTAGCAGAATGATATATTATGTAGAATGATATATGATATATCACGCTTATAATAGAAAATATTGTGTAATGTACAACCCCGAATTTTGATTCTTATGGAAAATCTGTTTTCATTGATAAAAATTCGTAAAGTGACCCCTTATAGTTGAATTCAGTGAAACAGGTTGGTGAACTTTGACTAAATATACAAGATTTATATATTAGCTTGAAGTTTTTCTTTTACAAAATGGTACTGTGACAGTTTTACTGAAATTTGGTTTTAAATTAGGAATAACATTGCTAATAACTTAAGGGGCCCTCACACTGGCAACAATTTCGCTCAAAATTTTGAGCACAAATATTGAGTTTATTTTTGTACTAAATATTGAATGGTCGTGGACCCCTCACACTACACAAAAATATTGCACACAATTTCAGTGTCGACTAAACATTCGTGATGGAAGCACGGCGCATCGCGTTGTACTCAGCCATAGCCGCATACGTTTCTTTGCCCAGGGCAAACCCGGAGGTTGAAAGTAGCGTAGTTGGATTGTGTGCAGTGTTGAAGGAGTCTTTAAATAATAAGAAGAAAAGAGTGTGGGTCAGGAATTATTTGAATAAGCGACCGACCCATGGTCGTCGTAACCTACTTCGCGAACTGAGCTTGGAACCTACACTTTATCAAAATTTCCTGAGGATGAATGATGAGGTGTTTGAACAACTGTTGAGTATGGTTTGCCCTCTGATTGAGAAACGTGATACACAAATGAGGACAGCGAATTTGCCCTCACACTGCGCTCTCATGCTACAAAATATTGACAGGTCCGCAAAAATTTTCTAAACCTTCAGAAAACTTTTGAACGCCCCACAAAATATTGAATACCCCTTTTTTTGCACAATATTTGTCCTCACACTCTCAATATTTTCGCACAAAACCAACATCCTCAAATGTTTGTGCAAACTTTTTGTCAGTGTGCGGGCCCCCCTTTACACCCTAATTTGTGCACAACTTATTGATTTACTCTACTACGCACATTCACACGTACGTAACTCAAACGTTCGCGTTTGTCGGGTGTGTTTGTAAGATGTGACGAAAAGATTAACTAATATTAGGTACATTACCATAAATCGGTAAAATCTTATAATCGTGGGGAGTTGATTTTGTTTTCTACATACGATGGAAATCTCAAATTATTAACAGAGTATATGTTAGTTAGTAGTCGTCGACAGAATAAGGTCTTTAAGTAGTTTCCTGAAATAACCTCTTGTAATAATATACAGTGTGTCCCACTTAAAGTCTATCCACACTTTTTAATTTAAAAAGGATGGTAAAGGGAAGCTCATTTAAAATATTTATTTGTAATCCAATTTTCATCAACTTTTTTTTAATAGATACGTCTCATAAAAAACATTGAATGCATGGAGTAAAGTCATGGCTAACTAAGAATAGTACTATTAGCGATTGTTTAGTAAATAGCTGACATCATATTCTTACTTAGGACCACCGTAAACTGGACTGTATCAATTTCCACTGGGTTTGAACACAGGGTGTTGAAGAAAATTGTAATCTAAGACAAGATCATTTTTTTAAAATAAATCGTTAAAATGATATTAAACTATGCCATTTTAAATTGTAAATTTCAATGAAAACGGCAAACAACGGCGGTACTATTTGGAAATTATCAGTAACTTAACATTTTTCACAGTTCTCTGGTTTATTTGAAGATTTATTTTTAAGAAAAAAAAGGACAGTTACCACTGTCCTTTTTTTTGACTAAAAATTATATTTAATTTATGTTAATATTCAACATAAATTGATCTTTGATTAACAACAAATATGCTTCCATAGATAAAAAAAACATACATTAAGTAGTTAATTAATTGTTATTGCGTGGAGTATTTACTCCACGCATCCATTAGAACCATTTGGGTGATGGTACGCTGACATTAGAACCATTGGTTCTAATGCTCTAATATCAGGGTTCTAATCAAGGTTCTAATGTCAGGGTACCCAGTAACTTGGGAAACCGGAAACACTTGGAAAAGTCATGGAATTCAAAGTAGTCAGGGAAAAGTCAGAGAAATGATTTAAATTAAACACATTTGTCGGGGAATTCTGTAATACAATCTGGAAAAAGTTCTTTAAATATTTGACTTAAACCAAATATTCTTATATCAAGATCGCTGGTCATTTCATATGTACATATATCTAAAAATGTTAGTACATATAACATAAATGAAAAATGTTCCGCTCTATAAGTAGAAAATGCCAAGTAGCAAAAGTAGCCGTTTTTTTTTTTATTTGGGTAACTGTTGTAAACATTTTCTGGAAAACATGTAAGTCATGGAATTTAAAGATTTAATTTTGCTGAGTACCCTGAACGTCGATATAATGTTTTTTTTTTAACAAATAAAGGTCAATCAAATGTAAATATAAAGAAATTAAGATTTATCACAATATTATGTGGAGTAGTGTGCCAGTCGGAGAGCTCGTGCCAAAAAAAAACTGCAACTGTTTGCAAAGGTCCATATTTCAATATAGTGTTGTATTAAGGGTGTACTTGAATCAGCAACAAGTGACAAGATCAGGTGACGCGCTTTGAAGCATGTAGTAAAAAAAATGTATCGCAAGAGCGTATTGTAAAGGTTGAAAATGTATGCGTAAACAGTATATAGAATGTAAATTTGTTACCAAGCAGTCAAATAGCGTAGTTTGAGAACTTAGCGCGTCAGCACTTGGTGCAAAAATAAGGTTAATAGCCAGTTCTTCCGATACCTGATCTTGCGAATTGTTGCTGACCCATCTACATCATTAATATATTAGCTACAAAACTTTTACCTTGTTGTTTGCCTTTACAAAACACTTGTAGTTTTTGCCACAAGCTCTTGGACTATACCCTCTAGATTTTGTTCCGATCCTCCGATTTGTCACACCCCATTTTCTTAATGACAGCCGTGCGATCGTTTTCGTCAAAGTAAATCGTAAGGACAAAGTCGCGCAAAGTGTGTCCTTTATCGCGCCGTGTTCCCTTTTATAGCCACTTTCTGCGTAATTTCTTGACTTTACAAGGTCTGAACGGGCCTAATTTGCATATTGTCTGAGGCGGTTTGTTGAGTTGCCAAATTGCTGTCGCCTGATGGCGTCGCTCAATTTCTCAATTTTGTTTCTTTGTAAGACTTGCCGAGTAATAACTGGGATCTATTTTACTGGCAAATACTTAGTCCAATCGAAATAAACGCCTGAGTTAAATAAAGCAAACTGCAAAAGTCTATAAAAAATATACAATTTATATATAATATTATATTTATATAACTTGGAGTCGGACTGGAATCCTCGGCGTAGAAACAAAAACTAAGCAACTTTTTACAAATTTAAATAACATCAACATGGGTGGCAAAATGCTTGGTTTTGAGCTGTAGAATGTGTAGGTTTTGTTAGTTATAATATTGGTTAATTGAAGGTCGCAGGAGATCAAATCAGGGTCGGTCATCTGATTTGAACCTCATTTTTTATGGGGTTGCATTAAAAATGCAAGTATACCTAATAGGGAACCTACATAATATAAACGATTTCGAATTATTGGTGCAACGAGTACAATAAGGAGTGAGGTGTTTTTGAATATAAGAAGATATTTTATGGACAGATCAGTGACCGATTCCTTCACCTCTAATTAAATAACCGATCATTTTATCTGCCAGTCAATATTAACAAATCTTCTTTCCCCACTTAACCATTTAACTTCGGGTTAGTTTTAGTTAATCAATTTATTTTACGGTAACAAAGAATTTAAACGATATTAGTGACCAATTCTCTTGTTTCTAAAGCACTTAGCTCTTAGATTAGATATTTTGAATACTAGATGTGGTTACTGTGATGGATTCAATGTAGGCTTCATGGTAAAACCAGTTTATGTCATGGGTCACTAAAAATTACATTATTTTTTGCATTTGGGAAACTTACCAAATTAACCAAATTGTGAAAAAAACTGATTTTTCTCTAAATACTCGTTATGTAAGCTCATGAAATTTGTATATTGTCATGCAGAATTGTAGGTTGATTTAAATGAAATCAAAACATCGCGTGTTATTAAAAAAAAACAAAGATGGTCGCCACAGCTGCAAAACAATAGAAGACATAAGAAAATGAAGATCACCAGAACATGCTAAAAAAAGTCCGACAACTGTCATTTGAAAATGGTTTTCTGTGAAACAAATGATTAAAAAAAGGATAAGCATAATTCCAGAAGTTTTTTTTTAGAAAAGATATCCTTTAAATTCTTAAGATTTTCCTCAGAATCTCCTTAGGAAGTAAAACATTTCCCTCCAATGTGTTTAAGTATTTACTAATTAAGGTATTTAATAATACTAAATATGGCTTTTTACTACTGTTACTTATGTACTGTTCTTGTTACATAGACTTCTGGAAAATTGT
The DNA here is from genome assembly GCA_029963805.1 of Aromia moschata. Taxonomy (NCBI): domain Eukaryota; kingdom Metazoa; phylum Arthropoda; class Insecta; order Coleoptera; family Cerambycidae; genus Aromia; species Aromia moschata. Next base: position 761,425 of record JAPWTK010000012.1, read on the forward strand.
TCAGCACATTTCACTTTTTAGTTGTTTTCGTTTGCATAGTTAGTAAATTATTTTTGTGATTATGTAGTCCAAACACGGATCCCTTTTAGAAAAGTCATAAACCACAGTAAAATGTTTCAGTATTATAAAAAGTGGATGACTGTTCCAAAAGCGCAAAAAATAATGGCCAAGCAGTTAATTTTTGATTTTTTAGCCGAAAACCTGACTCCTAGACAATTTCTGTGACTATGTTTTTGGCAAAATGTTTTTGAAAAATAAGATATTGCGTATTAGTTAGTCCATTCCACATACACAGGGCATGTACGAAGGTAGGGTAGAAAAATAACTTCTTAAGGGAAAGAGATACGCGGTACATCGAGTTATCACTATTGGCTATATTGACTATATCTCACAAATGACTCGAAATTTAGAATCTTCTTCTAGAATTTTAACGTTATTCTATAGTCAACTACAAATTTTGAGTCATTTGCAGCAGTGAGAACCCGAAACGCATATCTCTTTCCATTCAAAAGTTATTGAGCGTAATGCATGTAGACACTCTGTATAGGTATAATTGTCTAGAGCTTACTTTCCGCCTGTCAACTACAGAGATGAGCGAACAAGACGTGGTATGTAACGAATAATTGCATACCTCATTACTTTCGAGTAGATACTTACGTATAGAGAAAAGGATACTTCAGCACGTGCCGACATAATATTTGTCTGGAAATTTTTAAGTCTCTTGCGGCATGTTCTTTATTAAGATTCGTCTTTTATTCTGTAGTTGCTTTATGAGTTATAAATGTTAATTCAGGTTATAATGACATTATGTATAAGGAAAAACGAAGTGACAAGAAAATGAGTGACATTAATTTTGAACAACGGTGTGCTATCAGGTTTTGTTTCAGACCTGGACACAGCGCAACGGATACTTTTGCAAAACTTCAACACGCCTACGGAGACGTGTTTTTTCAAGAGCCCAGGTTTTTCGGTGGTTTAAGGCATTCTCAGAGTCAAGAGAATCGATTGAAGATGAACCACGGAGCGGAAGGCCTTCATCTTCAAGAACCGACGAAAATGTCGATAGAATACGGGATCTTGAAAAACTTCGAAAAAGGGTCATGCGTATGAGACCAAACATCAAGAACAACTGAATGTTGCATCACAACAATGCGCCTTGTCACACAGCCATTTCAGTAAACGAGTTTTTAGCCAGAATCGTCTCCAGCGCTGTATAGCTTCCCAAGTAAGCTATTTTCAAGGAGACGATATTTAATTGAAACTCTATTCGAATAAAAATGTTTTAAAAAATCAGTCTCGTTACCTAATTTACACACCGCGTAAAAAGATGCATATGAGCTCTGTTATAAACCCGTGAAATTTAATTTGGGTATCTGTAAATGGTCGCGTTCATCGCACAGAGTGATCTCTGAGCGGTCAGTGATCACAAGGTAAAAATATAAATATATGAACTACCGATCACTGATCGCTTACAAATTTTATTTGCTACATAAAATGTCTGCTGATAAGTGAGCGATTACTTAAAATTATGGCGTTCAAATGTTGTGACCATGCACTACTGATCACTCGGTGATCGCTCTGTACGATGAACTCGACCAATGATAGCAGACCAATAATTTATCAACTGAACTTTCATATGGCGTCATTGTTATTTGTATAAAATCTGTAAATTTGACTCGGTTTGTTCCAACAGAAAATTCACAGGAGTTCAGAACGTGATTCAGAAATGTTTAGATTCCATACGCGAACTTATAGTTCTAAAATCTACTTGACTGGTATTGGAACGATTTAGAATAGGTTGAGAATTTTGATAATCCTAACCTATAAAATCACAAAATAAAAAACCCTATCAGAAAATATTGGACATTTTATGCTATAATATATTTAAACTGTTGAAATGGATGGATTGTAAGGTAAGTAAATCGCTGTCATGTTCCATTACTGGTATAATTTATAACAAAAACGAATAGGAGAGATTATTTAGCACTTTAAACTGATTTAGAATTAAAAATTCTTTTAAACTCATGGAACTTTAAGAACGATTCAGAACCAGTTCGAAACAGAATTCACTCGTCCTTGGAGCAATGCACTATAAGTTCTAAATTTTTAAATCAACTTCTTGGAACGGTAAAATGTCTGCAACAACTCAGGAAAGTTCTGAACGGTTCTGAAATATTGTTGGAAGCAAACTACTAATATTTCGATATTTTGAAAATTGTAATAATGAATATTGAAGAAAAATGGAGTAGTATATTAGAATAAGGATATGGAATACAAAATATGACCTATATGTACATATGTCATTCTATTGTTTGAATTGTATGTTTTTTACAAAGTAATACACTTTTTTTTTGATTACACAAAATACGAATATACAGTGTAACGTAACCTTTTTAATCCGAACACCTTGCCTGACCCTATTCGGATTATCGTTCGGATTAATGATCATACAACAGTGGGATTTTTTTTTTCAGAAAATTTTGGCAGATTCTTTTTAAAAGAATGCTATAACGATGCAACTTTAGAACTTATCGTAAATTTACCTAGATTTATTTGATAGATGAATATTTTGTCCATTATTAAAATTAATTTGGCTGTAGTATATGTAAGAATGAAATTTTTGTTTCTGTTTGTGTTAGGCCCCGGGGGGCGGGGGGGCCGGGCGCTGTGCAACTGATGCTGGTACCAGCGCGCTGCGAGTGTGTCGCGAGAAGTTTGAATAGAACTGTGTCTGGTGATACTTTCCCCACCCTGAGCTCGCTGGACAAGCCAGTAGATCGCTCAGTTTGATTGTAGCAGTCGTTTGAAATAGTCTACGCTCCAGTGACGCGTCGAAAAAAATGTTAAGTGTTCAAATGGAGCAACGGGTTAATCTCAAGTTTCTTGTTAAACTGAGGAAAACTTTTACAGAAGCTTATGCAATGTTAAAAGAAGTGTATGGTATGAATGTTTATCTCGCACAAAAGTTTTTGAATGGTTTAAACGATTTAAAGAGGGACGTGAAAAGACCGAAGACGATTCGTGCCCCGGACGGCCCTCAATGTCAAAAGCGGACCAAAATATTGAAAAAAATAGGTAAATTAATCCGCGAAAATCGTTGTTTAAGCATCCGAAGGCTTGCTAAAATGGCAGGAATCAACAGAGAATGGATTCGCCAGATTTTGCATGAATCGTTCAACATGCGCAAAGTTTGCGCAAAAATGGTGCCAAAACTCGTCACTTCCGAGCAAAAGGAATCAAGAATTAAGATTTGCACTGACATTATAAACAACACTGACACTGATCCAGGCTTGTTAGACACGGTGATTACTTGTGATGAATCGTGGTTTTTTCCTTACGACCCCGAAACAAGGCGCCAAACCATCCATTGGAAGAGCCCGAACTCGACAAGGCAAAAAAAGCCAGGATGAGCAAATCCAAATTCAAAGCGATGATGATCGTCTTTTTTGACATTCGAGGCATTGTTTACGTTCACTAGGTCCTTAAGGGTCAGACGGTCAATCAACATTATTACATCGAGGTTCTGACGGCCCTTCGTGAGCGTATGAGAAGACGAAAATCCGATTTCTGGAAGATTCACCAAGATTCACCGGCCCATTCTGCTTTCTGTGAATAAACGCATTCTGTGAAGGCGTTTTTTGCAAAATACGGCATTACTGTGTTGGAACATCCATCATGCTCGCTAGACCTAGCCCCCTGTGATTTTTTCCAAGGTGAAATCGGCGCTGAAAGGGACAAGATTCGAAAGCGTGGAAGCGGTTAAAGCAAAAGCGACGGAGGTTCTGAACTAGCTGACAGAAACGGACTTCTAGCACTGCTTTCAACAATAGAAAAGTCGTATGGAGCAGTGTAAAGATTGCCAAGGGGAGTACATTGAAGGGGAAAAAGTTGCTATTGCAATTGGTAACGAATAAAAAGTGATATGACAGTAGTTCGGTTATTTAATAGCCACACCTAGTAGTACCTTTACTTATTAAGGAAAACATTTCCAGTGTTGAGATATTTTAAGAGAAAATATATTGTTTCTAAATTGTAAATAAATATGTTATTATGGCTGATTTTCGATAAAAATTTTCGGTCGATTTGAAATTGACGGAATGTAATATAATAAAATGAACATTTGGTATAGCATTTTCGAATTTATTTTAACTATTTTTCAGTTCCCATAAAGATCGATGAAATTATTAAGTAATCAAAAGTCAGATATTATTAATAAACCCAGTATGGGTTTACCCAATTTATATTAAAAAAAAAAACGACGTTTTCCACGAAACACCGAACTACTACACTTTTCTCGACGCGCGTTTCGCCAACCAAGTTGGGATCTTCAGGAGAAGATTAAAACTCTTCTCCTCACTCAGAAGAAGTGGAGAACGTCCAGTTTTTGTTTCTACGCCGAAGGTTCCAGTACCCACTCCAGGACCAATTTATATTAATAACTTTCTAGGTCAAAATGTTTTTTTTTTTTCAAGATATTGTTATTGCAATGCATTGATGTCATTGTTAGTGTTTTTTTAGTTCTTATAATTTTATTTATGAGACGGTTCCCTGCTGATATGACACATTTGGACATATTTAGAGATTCTTTCTTAGGTTTTTATACTTTGGGTCTACGCCAACGTAGACGCTGCCTTCTGAAATGAATTTTTATCTATGTATTTATCGCCAACGGAGATTAATAGAGGTGGACAAGATATATGCGGATGGATCCCTCCCCCTAGTCCCGAATCTCTCCTTACCCTCTATTTATTTTCTGCGTTGCGTTGGCGGCAGCCGAGGCGTAAAGTTTACAAAGCGACGAGTGGGATAAAAATTGCAGATCCATAAAAAAAGTCGCCGCCGTGAAGCGACAATGTTGCGGCGGTCGTTATTAGTCGTAGCATAAACAAAAGAACGGGCGCTATTAACACGACATCGTAATTATGTTGTGACAGAAGCGAGTATGTCAATTATAGGGAGGTCTGGGAATTATCGATGACAGGATGACGTCCGATAATCCAAGTCATTATTCCCATTATTCATGTAGAGTTAATTATAAACATGCAAGGTTAATTATAAACATTTCAGATTCTTAGTTTAATAATTAGGCACGTGCAGAATTTCGTAAAACTTTTTTTTTGACGTAGGTGTCTTGTAAATATTTTCAGTCTTTCAGTTCATAGTCTCTCAGTTATTAATGTAGCATATTTTTAATAATATTTACAATTAAATAAGTTCGTGTTACTAGCAAAAGTGGTATGCCAAGTAGAAAGAGCAAACATTTAGACATATTCTTCTATTTGGGTGTAATGCAAAAAGTACGAAACGAAAATAAGTTGTCTAAGATGGCCAGTTCGATGATTTCATAACCTGCCAGATTATGGATATTAATATGTGCAATTCTCTGCATGTGATGCGTTATGTCCTCCCCATTGTTTTCTATTACTTGTTCATGGATCAGAGATTACACTGTTCTGCATGAAAATCCTCCACTCCAAACTAATGTGTTATTTCGATAATTTCTATCTATGTAACCCTTACACTGACCTGTAAATTGTCATATCATGTAGCAAAATCTAGAGAATATCAACATGTTTTGGTCTTTTCTATAAATCTATCGAATGGCGACTGTTCATTGACTCTTCGAAGACAAGTCGTAAGGCAGATTTATTGTTTAATGGAAACGAACAACCATCCGTTTCCGTGGGTTATGCTGCAAATACGAAAGAAACGTACGAGAACATGCAAATATTACTTCAAAGGATACAATACGAAGATCATAAATGGAATATATGTGCCTATCTAAATGTTGTTGTTCTACTTACAGGACTGCAGAGTGGCTACACCAAATATTGTCGTTTTTTATGCGAATGGGATAGCAGAGCCAGAAATCAACATTATGTCCGGTCTGAAAAACGTCCTTAATGAACCATTAGGGCTTATATATTTTTTTGTTAAAGCCTTAAATATAGAAGAAAATGCTTTTCTTTATTTGAGACGAAAATTTGCGCGTATAAGTGAGGCAAAACTTAAAGAAGGAATGTTCGTTGGGCCGCACGAGAACTTTTTTAAAAATTAAAATTTTGAAACTACCCTTTGGAGAAAAGAAAGTAGGGCGTGAAAATGTAATTGCCTTCAAAAATGTATGTTGCAACTTATTAGGTAATAAGAAATCGGAGAACTACAAAGATCTAGAAGATCTGAAGAACTTATCCAATCTTACAAGACGTTAGGAGCAGCATGTCACAATCTGCATTTTCTTCACTCCCATTTGGAATTATTCCCTGACAATGCAGGTGTAGTTTCAGATGAACACTACGAAAGACTTCACCAGCAAATTGCTCAAATGGAAAAGCGGTATAGTGGAAAATGGACCCCAAACATGTTAGCGGACTACCGTTGGGCCCTCAAATGTGAAACCGATCCCGGTGAATACAAGCGAAAAAAAGACAACAAAACGTTTTAGTGAGTGTATTATACTTTTTTTCGATACAAAATGAAGTACATTTTGTAAAAAAGGTGTTTTTTTTTTAAATCTCCGAAAATTCACTAGATTGCTTATGATTTGGGTTTCTCATATTTTATATTCTTTTTCTCTTCCATTACTGTAAACACAAAAAAACCCAAGAAAATATCAGGGAGCCACGGAGCGACATAAAAATTAAAAATGCAGAACAATGTAATATATATCAGGGTCACACATAATATTTAACTAATTTACAAGTTTTCAAAGAGTAAACGTAGTTTTCAAATATCTTATTTATCTACTGCAGCGAACTCAAAGTGGGAAAGGGATCGACACTTGGAGTTGGATCGAAGAGTATGAATGTTAGAGGAAAATTTCCGACACTTCAACAGACAGACAGGATCAAATATTTTGAAAGCACTGGGTAGGATAGCAGTCTGGTTCTGCATTTTTATAGTGTTCGCGACAGTGAAGTAGTTCATCAGATATTAGTAAACATCCACACATGTAGTTGAAAATCTTAGTAGTTCATAAGATATGAATCCTAAAACCTAATAATGAAATATGTTTGTAACATATTAAATGTCTAAACCAAACTTATTATCAGTTTCGTTATAGCGCTCTCTTTTATACCTAAGAGAATCTCTTCTTTATTTCCAAGTGTGCACTCCTTTTTATGAGATCCATAGTATGCGGGATGCCCATTACGTCATGAGATTGGCACTGGCAACGCCGCGTATTCAAGCAGGTTTAAGATGCCATAAAACGCGAGACGTCTGGGTAGGTTTGATGAGATCAGCACTCGTCCTACGTAGAAACAGACTTGTAAAATGTAATTAACGCGATGTTGTCTGTGCCTGACGTGTTTCTGTAGTAGGTGTGAGACAATGAACGTTGAAGTCTCCGCAATGAATAAAGTTGCCGAAATAGGGATACTCGAGATAAGTCGTGCAGTCAACAGAACCTGTGGTCCAGACGGGGGGCTCCTAGAGGAGACTATGTCTGGCAAAATGTGTCACCGAGGAAATGGTGCTAGAAAATATCTGCTTTCGTATTAAATCATTTTTAAAATTATCTTTAGATTTAATTCTTGTAGTTCATTTGGTTAATTATTCAGAAATTACAAGGTATTAAAGCAAAACTTTATGTTAAAACAACAGACAACTGTAAACCTGCCCAACAAGAATGTATTCTGACATGTATCTACAAAAATTAAATAACCTCTGTTTAATACTCTCAGCGCAATTATGGTCATTCCAATGCAACGATCAAACTAAAACATCGTTTATAATTAATTGGGTATCACTTTAAGATACATTTTCATAAGATACCAAATACCTTTGTATCATTTCAATATGCTCCATCAATTGCTTGGTCGTCCAAGTGTGCTTTCCACGCAGTTTTTCTTTGTATGCATACAAATATTGTCGGATCGGTTGTTAAATGCTATCTTTTGTTTTCCACTGGATACACAGCCGACTTTGATGTGAAGGGTCATTATCCTCATACAATGCCAATTTTTCAGCGTTTTTTTCAAACCACATTTTGATAGATCGTAACAAAGCTCTTTATTACATTTTCATCACTTTCTGTGCATTAAAATGTGTAAAACGGTATAAAAAGTAAAAACTTTTATTAATAACATTCTTCAACAGAACTCATAAATATTTTTTTTGGGGATTCTATCTGTCCACTTATGTATCAGATCAAAACAGATGTTTTCCAAACAGTTCACTCTTTTGCGTATTATACATCAATTTTCCTTTAACTCTGTTCTCATTCAACTAAGAAACTAAGGCTATGGGTGGGTAATCTTGTGGTCATCGATATCAATCTTGGATAACTTCAAAACAAAACTAGAAGACAACTAGAAGACTACTAGAATAACATCAGTGATAATAAAATTTCCACAAATGGTTATATAGTTACAACCACACCAGATTGTTGGCAAAAAATGTATTGATTGTCTTGCTTATCCTAATATCTTTGTAGATTTTAATAGAAGACATTTCTTAGTGATTATTCGATACCTACAGTGTAGCAACAGTAACTTTGCCCTTGGCCGCAGTTGACAAAACTTGAAATTGTGCTCATTTCTTTTGTAGCTGCAGCCGCGAACGCTTCGAGTACAATCTTTTTTTTTGTGGGTATTTCTTATATCTCTGGGGTATTGTCGTACTACGTCGTAATATGTTCGTTCTACGCAATTCGCGAGCAAATATATTCTGGTGTACTAAACTGCTCGTCAAAATTAACGTAACACTTCCTAGATTAGTGCCATTTGCATTCTATTCGATTTAGAGACTTGCGGTTTTAATTTTTTGGTAGTCAATGATCTGAAGTCACTACGTTGTGACTTAAACGGTTCGCCGTTCACACCCCAAAAAAACAACCCCATATCGAAATTTGAATTCGCAAGATTTTGATGGCAATTTCAGAGACCTATAGGATCGACTAAAAAGGACGTTGTCGGGTAAAAACTTCATCCCGGCACACATTAAGACCTGCTCGATAAGTTCTGTGTATTTGGTCGCTGTACCATCTCTTCTACCCATTTCCAGACCCCGCCCCTAAGCCACCCCTTTGCATTTACACTGGATTTTGCGTGGTTTGACCACTGTTGAGCGAATCCATTGATACTAATGCTGCCAAATAAATTGGTGTGGAATGACACAGCTCACTTTTACCCTTTGACAACTCAAGCACTCCTCCAGACCACACCCACACTGACCCCCCACTCATCCGTTCAGGTTCCGCCCCTGTAGAAGGCTACGTAGGATGTGTTGCCTAAAATACATATCATGACATTACTTGAAGGCTCTCGAAGTTGGCGGAACACACTGCGGACGGCCGATTGAACGCCAAAAGTGAGATTCCAACTACAACCCACCCCCTGAAAATTTGCTGCTCTAAGGGGTTGTAAGCAGGTCTTGATGACTCAAGAAGCTTTCTTGAGGATGCATGAACTCTTTTTGGTACACCCTGACTCATTCGTCTCCTTCAAATCCTATTTTGAGGACTCGTAGGGTAGGCGGAACGTTCCTTTGCACTTGTGTGAATCGACAATCGGCAAATTCGCGAGAGATGCTTGGTACGCGCGACACGTGTTCACTGTGACTTGGGCTCATAAACCCTCGGTTGGGCTAGCACCTACGAGCCAGACCACCCAAACAGCACCTTTTTCCACTAATTTTAAGAGCGAGAGCATGTTTAGGTGGCCTAGTTCTCAGGCGCTAACCCAGTCGAGAGTTTATGAGCCCAAGTCACAGTGAACACTTGCCGAGCGTACCAAGCATCTCTCGCGAATTTCAAATTGTCCCCAATATTGTGGCACCCCACACCAATTTATTAGGCAGCATTAAGATCAATGGATTTGCCCAGCAGAGGTCAAACCACGCAAAACTCTGCGTAAATGCAAAGGGGAGTCTGGAAATGGGTTGAAGAAATGGGACAGCAGCCAAATACACAGAACTTATCGAGGAGGTCTTAATATGTGCTGGGATGGATTTTTACCCGGCAGCGTTCTTCTTAGTCCATTCTCTATGTCTCTGAAATTGCCGTCAAAATCTTGCGAATTCAAATTTCGACATGGGGTTGCATTTTGGGGTGTGGACGGCGAACCGTTTAAGTCACAACATAGCGCCATCGGGGCATTCAAGCCAACCCTGTAAGCTACCGAAAATTAAAAACCGCATGTAACCGCATATAAAAATAATTTTGATTTCTAAAGAACTAACTTCTTATAGTTTATAACTATAAGAAGTTGACTCATTCTACCATTACAGAATGTGCAGTTCGCCGTGAATCGCTCTGTATAACCTGTAAAACCAAAATATTTTCTTATAAAACAAGAATTAGTAATTATTAGCTTATTTTATAATATATCCACTAGTTCATAATAACAACTGTGAACTACCACCAAAAACTCTATACTTAATAATAAATAATACTATACTTAATAATTACAAATAAAGAGGATACTCACCAGTCAAAAAAACTGTTAGGAATTCGTTCTTAAATTTGGTGTGTTTTAAGTGTGTAGGTGTCGAAATCTTCAGTGAACTGAAGTTTGAAAGAAAGATAAAAATCAAAAAGAACAAGTAAACACTATACAATTTCGTATCCAATTTTGCATCACATTATTTCACGCTAGAGTACCTAAACGCTTCTTTCTTTCCATATTCTCCTGATTTGTATAAAAACAAACGGTCTGGTTCACGAACCAGACACAACTCGTACAGAAAAAAACTTTTCCTTTCTCGTATATTTCTCAATATAAAATACGAACATGGCAAACGTAATAAAAAGGGAAAAGCTATAATAGAAAGGCTCCCGCACATATATATTTTATTGGCCTTATATCTGTCTTATATCTGCTCAAGCCCTACTGGCATCCGTGGGGAGCGTAGGAGAATCCACGAATTCCTCTTAACGGGGAAAAAGCAATTTAGATTAACGCATTAATAAAATTTCATTCTAACCAATCGATATGGCCCTGTTAGACTTTCAGACATCAGACATTTATTATATTTACGCATAAAGAATAAATATTCGTTTTTTTTTACAAATACCCAACCCCATATTTCACTTCACGCATTTTCTGCTAATCAGGTTGACATCGGGAGCAGATCGTTAAAATGTATGTATACACTGTGTTTCATAAAGTCGGATCCATATGTACATAAGTTCATCCAAATGTACAGTGCAGCCTCTTTAATCCGAACACCTTCTTAGCAGACCCTACAGTGCTGGAAATAAACATAAACCCAAACAAATATTATGCACTTAAATACCTTGAATTCACTTCGAACTAATAAAAATATTATAGCAGAGGTTGAGGTACTATACTTCGACATAATATTCTAGAGCAACGTAGGTAAGCCCGTTACAAAGCGAGTAATCATCAGATACGCCATAAATGCGTGTATCACAGTTGGAACTAATTATAAACTCATCGCAATATTCGCCCTTCACAGTATAGTGACCGAAGGGTGACGTCGTTCGTTGAGAGATTGACTGCAGTACTATAAATTCAGTTTTAAATTGTTCTTATTCCAAAATGCGGTGTGGTAGGAAATTGAGTGAAAGCGAACAACAAAGAATTCTTGATTTTAGGAGCTGTGGATTAACACAGAGACAAATTGCGGAGAGAATAAATTGTTCTCAAGGTGTTGTAAAAAAGCTTTTTGCGTTTAGGTAAATAATATTATGGTAAAGGCAAGAGACCCGGGCGCCCACCGAAGTTCTCGCCTAGGATGAAAAGGGTTGTATTAAAAGAAATGGGAACTTCTGGTGCATCTTCGTCGCAAATTGTTGGCCATTTAATTTGGTATGCTGGTCCTCGACTTTTCTGTATAGACTCGAGTGATATTATAATCGAATCGAATATAGAACCAAAAATCTTGTATTGCTTTTCTGAAGGGAACAGCAAATGCCCAGTCCTATCAAGCCGTGTTAGGAGCATTCCTCATTCCAGTAGAAAATGCTAACAAAACATTATGTTTCAACAGGATAATGTGCCAATCCATAATGCATAAATATAATAAATACAATAATCTGCCACCATAAAGCAATGGTTCAAGAACAAAATCTAGTCGATAGTATGCTTAATAGACTAACAGATGTAATTAAAAATAAAGGTGGTCCTGTATTTTAATAACAAAAGTAGTGTTGGGTTTATAAATATTTCTAACTGCACTTTGCAAATTATCCACAAAATGATTTCGTTTTATCAACAAAATTAAGGGATATAAAAAAAATCTAAATTTTTAGGTGATTTTCAAAGAGCCGTAACTTGGGAAACATGGTCGTAAGGAAAAGAAAGCAAAAGGAAATTGAAGCTCCAAGTTTCTAGTTTTGGGATCTTGAGTTTATTTTTTTAGTTTCAGCAATTTTTGAGTAATCATAAGAAAACCTCGAAAAAAAAATTTGTCGAAATTTTTGCTTGTCTTTTAAAAGCTTCACGGACCTCAATAAATTGTTTTCGATAATTTCATCATAAAGGTCTTTTAGATAATTTAATTCTCTTTCATTTGACCTGTTATTGAGCACCTGTACGATGATTTTTCGCTGAATTATCGCCGTTCAAAGCAAAAAAAGTCATTGTTGACTTTGATAATCAATTACGGAAAATGATGAACGTACAGAAAATTCAAGTAGGGTTTTGAAAGCTGCAAGGTATCCTTTACAAGTAGTGGTGTTTTTATAAAAAAAAAAAATTCGAAACGAAATTGTTTAATGAAAAAGAGGTAAAAAATTGCATAATTAGGGATAATTGCATAACTTGGCATAACTTTGCAAATAATGAATAGACTAAAAGATAACTATATTGATTGCAACTTTTCAACCTTAAAGTACACCAAAAAACCCTGATAGTTTCAAATGCGCTGAGGTTTTTCTTTCATAGTGCACGGAATGATTGAAATTTGTCGTTTGTGCTAAAAATGAATGTACGGATGGATTTTTTCGCTTTTTGTTCTTTCACATTTTTTGTTAAATAGTTTTTTTTTTATCAATAATCCATATTACATTTTTTAGCAATAATCCAAAAGCATATTTTGCTTTTTTTTAGTTAAGCTCTGTCGCATCTACATTTATATTTAACGGCTGTTAGTGCCAGATGTTTTAGACTAAAGTTTAAAAATAACTACTTTTAGTTTCTAAAATCTCCGGAGAATGTAAGGAAAATCTTAAAAGGAGAAGAATTAGTTTACTGTATGCAAAATGTATAATTCACACTTTTATACCTATGCATGTATATGTAACTAAGAGAATTTATTTTTATAAGAAATTTTGTTTTATTTTACAAAATTGTCAGTACAAATATAAATAATCAATTCAAATATACTGTATTAAACATACTTATCAATAAAAGATCAATACTTTTTAATATACAACTTCAATCAAGTTATTCGTTAAAGATTAAAAAGTGTCCGGTAATTTCTATACCAATAAACTATATTTTCAAACCAATGGATTGCTTTTATTGTGTCATAATAAGAACAAAAAAAATCCAAGAATTCAATTACCTTTTCAGTTTCAAATCCCTTTTTTGTTTGAAATTTTTATTAGAAATATGATGAAAGATATAAAACCAGGGGATAAATAAAAAAGAGATTTCCTGGTTTTTTGGTCGTATAATAAACGAAAAAAATCCAGGAATTCAATTACCTTTTCAGTTTCAACTCCCCTTTTTTGTTTGAAATTTTTATTAGAAATATGACGAAAGATCTATAAAACGAGTGTATAAATAAAATTAAAACAGTAAAGTGTAAAAGACTTATCCTGGTTCACTTATTGGCTATGTATGTATGTTGTATATACATGTACTGTACATAGAAAGATCGATGACGTTGTATCATAGACGCCAAGATGTTTCGGGTGAGTCATATGTGAATTATTCATGCTAATTGGAAATAATTAATTTTAGGTTGAATATATATTACAGGAACATTACTCAATACATAATGTATTTGTGTATTACGTTTCCTTTACCACATTTATGTTATCGTTAATGTCTGGTTTGCCTTCCCTTGTTCAGAAGATCGAAAAACTTTACATCCAGTATTGGAACAACTATTCACTGGAAATTCTATGTTTTGAAGAAAATTGACGGAAATATAGAGTTCCAAAAATCTTAAAAAAGGGTTACAAAAATAGAAGGTTTCATTGTTAGTTAGAAGTCATTGTTAGAAGGTACCTAATCGTTTTATGATATTTTTATTTATGTAATATTTTCACTTGTGAGTAAAACTTTTAATTCGATATTACCATACATTCTTTTGTACGATACTGGAAATATACTTACTTATGTACATTTCTCTAGAAAAGTATAGGCTCCTCCTTTTTTTATGATAAACCTTATGTTAAAAATAAATAAATGCTCATTTAAATAGTAAAATACCTATAGAGTCTGATACACATTTTTATAATTCAGATTTGAATATAAACATAACATTACTTATTTTATATCCTAATCATAGGAAAGCAGATAATATTAAATATATATAAAAAAAATTCGTTAAATTATCAGTTTAACTTTCGTAAATTAAATTTTCAGTTGTCACTATTGTTTCGGAATACAAATTGGGGGGTGCTTTTTTGGTTATGCAATCGTATACTATTTGGCATATATGTATTATTTTCTAGGTGCAATATAATTTAAAACAATACTCTTACCCGAAAAATATTTTTTCACAATCACATATCACAAAGTCATCTACGGAAAACAGCACTTTGTCACAAATCTAATGGTTGCAAGATATAGGTATGTCTGTTTTAGATCAGATGAATTTTCTGAGGGAGGTACAAAACTATTATAAAAGAGTACCGTTCATTTGTAGGATAATACTGAAGTTCTGCCAAAAAAACTTTTGATATAACCTTATATAGGCCTTAAAAAAGTTATTGTCAGAACACCTGCCGTAGGAGGAATACCTTGAAATTTTATATATTGATCGCAAACCGAAAGTCCTCCAATTGGAATGTACTTTCGTGGAATATTAAATAGAGCCTGTAATATACTAGTCCTGGTAGTGCCCACAATCTTTACGCCCCGTATCTGTACAACGTCATTTATATGAAAGCAAAACAAAAAAGTGAATAATTATTCAAATATTAAAATTACCTCGAGTTTTCTGAAGATCAGTGGAAATCGAAACACTAGATGCTCGTTGGGAACGACTGGTTAAGTAGGGACCGAATATCTTCCATTTTTCACAGACATTTCGATGAAAATTCACCCGCGATGAAAATTTCAGTGTTTTCAGAACGTCTCTGACGTCCTGAAATCCTGAAAGGACCGGTTATGCGCAGACGGACGGCACGTGATCTAATCAATAGCGTTCCTCGCTAGAGGCTTATTAGTGAACACGCCGAATCAATATGTTTGCAATTAGAAAAAATGTGCCCTGTTATCTCATTATCCCTTAAAAAATCTGCAATAATGATTAGATACCTGTTACACTTCTTTTCCATTTCCAGTTGGACGAATTTAAAAGAGTTTTGATGTGGTTTTGTTTAGGGTAAAAATTAAGATTTAAAATTTTGGACATTGCTGAGGTCAATTTTTGTGTTGTTGTGGTTTACAAAATTACCCGCATAATCAATTTTCCATAATAGAAATAATGTGTTGAAAAATAAGCAAGTTGTATTGACACCAAGATGGATGTGAAATAAATATTTCAGCTAAAAAAGTTCTTGAAACAACCTATGATATCGAGTCATCCAAAAAAAAAACGTCGTTAAAGTTGGCCGAGCAAAAAAGACGTATTTCTATTCTATCTAAAATTTATAACCTTACTTAATTATCAAAATTGTCACATTATATGACAGCCATTGTTTATTTTACAATTGTGACAGTCGCTTGTCAAAAGTTTGACATAACCAGAAAGCTTCGACATGACCGCTATTTCTATCTCTCTCATTAGTAGATATATTTTGATGATATTTTTTTTGGATGTCTCTTTATGATGTAAAATTTTTAGCATTTTGTCAATGCTCTAATTATCTGCACTTTCTTTTGAACCTTATTCTTTTTTTTTACTTAGATAGGTATGTATGAAACAAGGTTAATGAGCTCTGTTTTTTCTTTTGACAAAATTGTTTCGACTAAGGAAAGTTCCTACATTTGAAAAATGTAGGAACTATCTTTCTTTCTATTTAACGTAGAACCTATAGCAACTAAGGAAGTTGCTATAGGACATAAATGCTAATACAGTATTCTTTTGATATAGTGTACTATCAATTATCTCGAGGATATATAATGCATTTTCTAAAAATAATTCTACCCGTAAAAGCTATAAAATACATTATAATAAAAATATTAGGTGTGCATAGTGCATACTATGGTTTCAAGATACTTTTTTTGTTTTGTTTCGTGGGGATTTCGAAAGGAACACAGTACTGCAAGTGCCTTATTAAACATGTCAATATGACAATATTTTTACAGATTTAGATCACAAAAATACTAGTGCTCTTACAGTGGCGGCCGGTGGAATTTGACATGCTCGTATTTTCGTGGAGACGTGGGACCCACACCATAATTTAGGGGGTGGTAGTAGACCTAAGTAGAAAGCTAAAATGGCAAAAAAAAATCAGAGGAAACTTGCGAAATTCTGTTTCCAAAAATGGCTGCCTCCGGGAAGGTCTTGGAAACGGCTTGCATAATATTTGCGAAATTTTTTTTTCATAATCACCGAGTAAATACAAAGTCTTTTTTATAATTGTGATTTTCTTGACATTTTGAGAGAGTAAAAGTTATCCTAATTTGAATTTTTATTTCATCCCAACATTGCGTCTGTGAGATTTTACAATAGTTGTATATTTAAGCAAAACAATAATTTTGCAAAAATCGCAAGTATAAAAAGATTTTGTGAAAAAAATTTCGCAAATTTCTCCTGATTTTTTTGTTGCCAGTATAGCCTTCTACTTAGGTCTAGTAACCACTCCCTAAAATATGGTGTGGGTCCCCTGTTTCCTTACGAAAATATGACCCCATGTCACATTCCACCGGCCGTGACGTCTTATACGAGGCGCGTTCATAAAGTAGGGCCCGTTTTTTTTTTTTGGTTTTTTTGTTTCTTCAGCTGAGGGGGGGAGAGGCGGCGGGCTACTGTGTAAAGTTCCCAACGAAAATCTTGAATTTTCTCATTTTTTTTTGCAGGGGTTTGGGGGGGGGGGGGTTTTGGGGGGGGGTTTTTGCCGGGTGACAGTTTCCCCGGGCGGTTTGTTTTGGATGCACGTTAATGTTTTAGTGTGTGTTGTCCCCCCACCTACGGCCTTTTGTGTTTTGGGTATATTTTTTTTCTGGGTTGGCGGGGATACCCTCCCATAACAATGTGAGAAAAAACATCTCCATCTTGTTGATAAGGGAGGAAAAATCACCACTTAACTTCTTTCCTCTTTTGTTCCATTTGATTTTTGGTACTACCTTGAGTTTTTAAACAATAAGTAGGCGACATGTTTTTCACTACTTGAGTGTAGTGGGAGAAAATTGCTTCGAAGCGCCAATTTTATCTATATATAAGCAACGGCCCTTAGTTTATGAACGCGCCTCGTACTATTGAACATTACAAAACTTTTTGATACTATAAATGATGACTTGCTTACACGCAGCTGTCACAATTTGCATTCAAAGCTGTCATACAATTACCAGCTGCCAGTTTCGCGACTTGCATTCAATAAACAACTATTGTATTAACAGTGGCGGACTAACGGGCCGCTCGGGGCCCCACCACCATGAGGGGCCCTTTTGAACTATTTTGATGTTAATAGGTCAATTCGTTTAAATTGTCTCTATTTTTCTATTAGGCACACATTATTGTAAGATAAGGAAAGCCATACACAATTATTATGACAGACATTTCTTTCTAACTTACTTACGAAATCATATTTATATAGTAATTAAGTACTTACTACTTACGGAGTTATATTTATATAGTAAATGTAATTAAGTACTAATTATAAGTAAGTATTAATTACAATTTTGAGAGAAAATTTCAACGAAATTGCCGAGTTTTTACATTATCCTCCAGATTTAACTCGTTTTTTTTTTTGGCAAAATTTATTTT
The DNA here is from genome assembly GCA_029963805.1 of Aromia moschata. Taxonomy (NCBI): domain Eukaryota; kingdom Metazoa; phylum Arthropoda; class Insecta; order Coleoptera; family Cerambycidae; genus Aromia; species Aromia moschata. Next base: position 779,440 of record JAPWTK010000012.1, read on the forward strand.
ATTCAAAATAGGACAGAATCGACCAGAATCCACCCCGGGCCTCCGAAGGAGTTAGTCCGCCACTGTGTATTAATCACAACCTCAAATTCAATGTTGCAAAATCAACTGCTACAATTTTTTGATAACCTTAAAAACAGCATGGTAATACATATAAACAATAATAAAATACCGCTTTTAGAGACCTTAAGGGGGAAAAGGGTCTGAGATACAAAAAAGAAAATGCATATTTTTGTGATTTTTTTCAGAGTACCTTGTACATTTTTTTAATATTGTTAAAAATTTTTACAGTATAAAGCAATATTTTAAGAACATTCTGCTAAATTTTCATAAAAAAATATTGAAAAATAAGCCAGTGGTAGTGGTGAGAACCGAGTCACCTCAAAAAAAAGTTTCCATGCGGTAGTCAGGATAACTCACGATTGCTTCATCCGAAATTAAAAAACCAAAAAGATTTCTTTAGTACATAAGTTGATCTTGGATTTGAACGAAGGAATTAACAAAATATTAATTTTTGAATTTTGGTAAAGGTGCTATCAAAAAAACTGATTTTTTGTCAAAAATAGCTCTTTTTGTTTGATTAAAAAATAAGTTGTAATTGAAAAAAAAAGGAGAAATCCTTCGTTCAGAACCGAGTATTTAGTATGTAAAAGAAGTGTGCAAAATTTAGGCGAAATCGGTCCAAAGGTTTTCGAGAAATTTTGACTACTGACTTAAAAAAAGTTTTGAGAAAAACGCGATTAAAGTTTGATACATGAATAATGATGCCAACGATGCCAAACTAACTCGGTTAAGTCTTTCAAAAAGACCCTTTTAAAATCAGGTTTATTTTTAAAAATATAACAACAAACGAGTCTATTCATGCATATAGAAATTAGAAAGAGAGAAACAGAAAAGAGCAGCTGCTACAAACCAGTTGCCGCGCTGAGCATAATGACGGTCAAGGGAGACCGAGCGCCCGGAGACTCAATTGTCTATAACTCGAAAAGTTTTACTCTTAATGACTTCAAATTTTCTGACAATATTTCTTATAAGTTGTAGTATCAGAAAAAAAAAACGATTTTCCGACCCTTTTCCCCCCTTAAAGCATTTGGGACTTGTATTTGATGATCATCTTAAATTTACCTATCGTGTGAGTGAGCTAATAAAGCGATTTCACATGCTAAAATTATTGTATACTAATCAACACATTTTAACTTTCGGTGCAAAAAAGCAGCAGAAAGTCAGGGTCTAGATTCATCCAAATTTTATATTATCCTAGTTTGGACAAGATAACAGCAAAACGAATACAGTAAGTAGAAAATACATGTTGTAGGTTTATATGTACATATATGACCTCAAAAATATCACATATGTATCTAGTCCATTCAGAGAATTGCAGTGGTTAATTATGGAAAACACCTAGAAGTTAAACATTTTAGTTTTTTGTACATCGCTTGTTAATCACCTCAACATATTTGCTCCCAAGTCAAAATAATTAATCTTAAGTTACACCATTTTTATTTATAAAATCTCATTTCTACTGTTACTACTATAGAATTTTTATTTCTCCCCTTAATATTGCCTATTTTTTATAAACTTATATATGTATGTATGTCTGTACTTAGATGGTTAAGTGTAGGATTAGCCATGTGACTAAATTTCGCCTTTGATTTAAAATATAATCTTTTTTTAGAGGTAGTAAAGACGATTATTATTATTCTTATTGTTATTATTATTTCTGGCAACCTCAGGAGAAGATAGTAAATTATTGGCCGTGATAACCTGGACTCTACCAAAAATACTTGTTTGAGGGTTAATTTATTATGAATTATTTAACGAATAACACTATAATTATTAATAAAATGAGATATTTTTAACGTAAAGTCTACTGTATTTTTGGGGTTTGCCTTGAAATATTTTCCGTCTAAAATGTATGTACCTATATTTATTTCACGACTATAGATGAATAAACAGAAAAGAACGATATTCATAATAGATCAAATAAAAGGTGATATTATATCACCAAATAACGCCACATTGGTCACAAAGGTCACAAAGGTTATAAAAGTTATAAAGCTCACAAAGGTCACATAAGTCATAAAGGCGATACATTATTATAAAGGTCATAAATGTCATGAATGACATAAAGGTTATATCAAAACCTCACACTTCATAATCATAACATAGTATAAAACAAAGTCGCTTCCCGCTGTCTGTCCCTATCTATCTATTACCTATGTATGCTTAGATCTTTAAAACTACGCAACGGATTTTGATGCGGTTTTTTTAATAGATAGAGTGATTCAAGAGGAAGGTTTATATGTATGATACATACATAATATAGTAGAGAAACACTGATCATTTTAGAGGTTTCTAATGTGATGTCGTAAATAAACACATTTTTTTTGCGCTTACATTGCAAATGCTGGCTGAACCCTACGAGATAGATCAAAATAATGTACTACAGTATTGTACACCTTAAAAAGGTCTACAAAAAAGTCCGCGATGGTATATGTCTATCTCTTAGGGATAACCCACAATAACCATTTTTTATATTTCCGTGCGAAGCCGGGGCGGGTCGCTAGTAAAATATAAACTAATGTTTTAGCGATTTAGTCCCGTTAATTATGGAAAAATTAAATGTGGAAGCAGGAAGTTCCGTAGGCAGCGGGTTTTAAAATTGAGGTTATTACAAGAGCCTAAATTTGGCAGTTAATCCGATACATGTTTTTCTGTCAAATGTAAAGTTTTTAATTTTATGAAAGTTACTAATGAAAAATGCTTTTTATTTTTATGTTGATTAAAACATTAAGTTTACAGAAAATCAAAGTACGCAAAATATTCCGAGCGCTTGCGTACGATTGTCGAAGCAAACCCGTACGGAACCACACGAGAGATGGCACGAGAGCTCGGCTGTAGCCATGCCACGGCAGTACGTGGAGTTGAAACGCTAGGCAAAGTCCAAAAGTTGGGCAAGTGGATACCATGTTTATTAAGCGTAGACGATCGCCAGCATCGGAGTGACATTTGCACACAACTTCTCTCCCGCAGTCGTCGTTTCGACTGGTTGAACAATCTTGTTACCGGTGATGAAAAATGTGTGCTTTATGTAAATAACAACCGTAAGTGCCAGTGGGTAGAGGCAGATGCTCCAGCACAATCGGTACCTAAACCTGACGTCCACTTGAGAAAGGTGATGTTGTCAGTTTGTTGGGGCCTTCGCAGCGTGTATCACTGGAAACTCTTGGAACAAAATACCACCGTCACCGCCGCTGTCTGTTGTGCTCAACTCCGCAATTTGACCGGCCAACTCAATCTTCTGCGGCCACGGCTGGACAAAGTTTTACTACTAAACGATAGTGCACATCCACATGTAGGAAAACAGACACGCCTTGAACTCTTGCAGTTAGGTTTTGAAGCTCTGCCCCATCCACCGTATTCACCAGACCTTTCCACAATTGACTATCATTTGTGTTGTGCCCCCAGCAAATATTTAATAAAGAAATCATTTGATGATCGTCACCATCTACAAATAGTTATATACATTTTCGCTTCACAACAACGTGAGTTCTGGGAACATAATGTCTACAGTCTCCCTACTTGTTGGCGACAAGTTAGTAATCGATGACGTTTATATTCTAAATTAAATTCCTTCTGTTTATAAAATAAATAATCATATTTGAACATATCAGCAAACATATCAGACTCAATACTTGAATCAACCGGATATTTTTTTAATTGGATGGGTTCACCAACTGGCTTTAGTTATTGTAGGTATTACAACTCTAATAGATTTTTAAACAGTAACAGATTACGTAGCTTTGATTTTTAAAGTAGATAAACTTAATTTAAGTGGCTTAGAATGCATATAAATAAATCTCTTCAATTTAATTATAAACTTGGTTGGAATTGCATTTTATTCAAGCAGCAAAAATAGAATGTATATTCGCCATCATAAAATAATTGTTTCTTCTGTCCAACTAATCTTGAGAGCAATAGCAGATGGCACAGCTAATAACAAGAGCTGAAGCTATTTTAATTTTTAATTGAAGCCACCACCAGCGTTATTTGTGTCTGTGTTTATAATTACTCTGTAAGGAATGCCTAACACATTGTGACCCCATTCATAATTCATTATTTCATTCAGGGGATTTATGAAAAACTATATTTTTCCTAAAATAGGTAACATGTAGTTAACATATTTTTGTGTTCAAGTTGATGTGTAGAATGTGTATTTACTAAAATACGTACATACTTATTGTACATAAGAATAATAATAATTAGTTTTTTTTGGTTGGTTGGATTAGGTCCAGGAATAAATAACAAACTATTCGATTTTTGCCAACGTTTCGGAACTTTATTTCTTCTTCATCAGGGCTCAATCAATGTTGTTATTGTTGTCATGTAAGGTGGTAAATTACGAACATAGGCGGTACTATCTATATACGTATATAGTAAATGTAAAAAAGATAAAAACAAAATACTATTTTCAGGACAACACACTTTAAAAATTACTATAATAATGACTATAGTATATATAATATTACTATAGTAATGACTATACTATACTGATGACTATATTATATATAATATTACTATAGTAATGACTATAGTAATTTTTAAAGTGTGTTGTCCTGAAAATAGTGTTTTGTTTTTATCTTTGTACATTTACTATATGTATATGTAAGTATATAGATAGCACCGTCAATGTTCGTAATTTACCACCTTACATGACAACAATAACAACATTGCTTGAACCCTGATTAAGGAGAAATAAAGCTCTGAAACGATGGCAAAAATCGAATAGTTTGTTATTTATTCCTGGACCTAATCCAACCAACCAACCAAAAAAAAAAAACACTAACAGAGAAGAAGGTCGCCAAATTCCCCACAGATATGAATAATAATAATAATAGTAATGCTTTTATTAAAATCCAACACAAAATAATTACAATAATTAACATAAATATGTATATATAAAGGTTTATGGATTTCAAAGGGCAGAGTTCAGGGAATTATTAAATAATACTCTGCTTTTCCACTCAACTCTAAAAAAGAGAAAGAAACGATTTGCTTGTAATGCAGACATGATAAATAATAGTAAGTATTGTTACATTACTACAGAAAATATGTATTACAATATAATAAAAACAAAAATTAAAAATTAAAGAATTTAAATTATAATCGTAGAGAGCTATATTAAAAAAGGAAAAGTTTTCGAGTATTTGACTAATTATATTGCATAAGAAGCAGCAACCAGGTAAGTAATAACAATCTAACGGTAAGATAAAATTGTTTTCTTCAAATGTTTTTTTGAATAAATTAGCCAAACAATATCCGCCATACCTGGAGATACATGTCCGTATCTTCTGATACCGCAGATTAATTTAACACTACCATTCTGCAAACGCTGCAAATGTTGGGCATCGATTTGTCTTAGAAAGGGGTAATACACAACATATATATAATTTATGTGAGATAACACAAGAACTTCACAAAGATTTATTTTTACTTTTTGGGTAATAAATTTTTACTAGCATATATTAGTTTAAGATTTGAGAAAGATTTTTTTAATAATATAATTAACATGTTCTGTAAACTTTAAACTACAATCGATATATAAACCAAGATTTTTTGAAACATTTGTTACTTGTAGAATATTTCCATCTATTTCGATGTTAACATTTCTTGTGCAATTCTCTCGGGCTAATTTTCTGCCAAATAGCATAACTTTTGATTTTGTAGCGTTTATAGACAAACAGAATTTATTGCAGGCAGTATGGATATCATTTTCCAAAAAAGAATAGTACAGCTGAGTATTATCAGCATAAAAATGTGCTTTACAAGTTTTAAAAACATTTTGAAATTCTGATGTGTATAAAGTAAAAATAAGTGGGCCCAATATTGAACCTTGAGGTATATCCTGTTCCACCAACAATGTGTTGGAGGTTTCACCAATTACATAAACTTCTTGTTCTCGACCTGTAATATATTGTTTCATTAAGTTAACTGATTTGTGACAAAATCCAATGTAATGTAATATTGCTAGTAGTGGTCGATGATTTATACGATCAAATGCTTTGCTGTAGTCTAGTAGTACTAAAATTGTTACACAGTTGTTGTCGGATGCCCGTACAATGTCATCAACAATATCCAGCAAAGCAGTTGTCGTGTTGTAACCCTTTCGGAAGCCTGATTGGTTAGTAGGTAATATGCTGTTTATGGCTACGTGTTCCTTTATTTGTTGATTCATTATAAATTCCATAAGCTTGGATATAGCGGAGAGTATGCTTATTGGTCTGAGGTCTGTCAAATCCAAGACATCCGGGTTTTTCGGCAATGGTATGATTTTAGACTTTTTCCATAGACATGGATAGGTATCATTTTCAAAACAGTAATTTATTATATGCGTTAGCAATGGTAATATATAAGGACATAAAAGGAAAAGTAAATCAATACCAATACCATCCACTCCGACTGCATCAGACTTGACAGCTCCCAGAGCCAATCGTACTTCTTTTGAGGTTATCATTTTAAAGCTAAAGGGAGTAGTATTTATTCTGATATGTTTATTATAAAAATGTATTGCTTCCTCGCGAACGAATTTACTTTTACCCGCGTTTAAATATTGTTGTTTATGTCATCTGCGCTACCAATTGCTTCAGGTACCGACTGTACATTTTTTGGCTTATATATATTTAATGACCTTAATTCTTTCCACATATTCTTTTTTTATCTTAAGGAATGATCGAGATCGAGTTTTTTTCCCTGGCTATAGCAGCAGTTGTTTCATTTCTCATATTTTTATAGTATTGCCAGTGTGCGGGCAATTTACTTTTTTTTATATCTAAGACGGACTCTATTTCTGAGTTTAATCATTTGCCTGATAGTGTCTGTTAGCCACGGTGATTTTTAGTTATCTTAACCGTTTTTATTGGAGCATACGTGTCAAATAAGTTTATGATTAATGTATTGAGTGTACTAACTTTGTCTTCCACATTAGTTATATGATATATATTTGCTGTAGGAAGGGCACAAAAAGCATTTAATAAATTTTCATTATCAATATTTTTTAAATCACGAAACGTGTACAGAAATGGCGCATTCATCGTCTTCATCTGACTTAGAGTACAAGACACTAGACGATGATCGGATATTTCATAGATGTCATAGACAAAAATCGAGGTAATTTCTATTTCTTTGCTGCAAATTGTATAGTCGACTAGAGTAGAACTATTTTCAGTGATACGTGTGGGTTCGTTCACAATTTGTTGCAAGTCGCAAGCATCTAATATATTATTTAAGTGTTTAATTGCATAATGATCTATCTGAAAAAAATCTAAATTGAAATCACTTCCACACAATACATAATCAAATTTTGGTATTAATAAGTTTAATGTATCCTCAAAATCCAAGAAATTGGTGGTTTATAAATAGCATATATTGCAAATGTTTTTTGTTTATACGAAAATTTTATCCATAATTGTTCTAGGTCACTTTTTTGTATTTGTGGTTATACGTTTACATCGCAACGAATTACTTACATATAGCAACACCCCCTCCCCTACTATCCCGATATTGTCTATATATTTTGTAATCCTGTAAAGATACTACTTGATCTTCAATATTATTGGAAGTTTCCGAAATAGCCATAATTGAATATTTTTTTTGACACATTAAATTTCTGAATGGAACAATATGAGCAATTAAGGATTTTGCATTTATATGAGCAAATGTTAAATTAGCCCCAGGCATACTGCTTCCTTAACAATACAAGATTAAAACAATTTTATTGCAATATATAATAATTAAGAAAAGACAGCGAAGTATGTATAGCTCTATTAACAATGTTTAAGTTACTAAAATATATAGTTTCCCAAAAGTAATAGAAAAAAGAAAAAAATATATTTGAATAGTTCCTCTACATTTACCTAACAAGATTATATACTCAAAAGTGAAAACAAAAATATATCAATTTCCAATAATTATTTATCTTATTCGTCCAGGTCCTCAGAATTATTGATTTTTTGTTTTCCGCTCTTGACGTTGTAGTAAACGTTTCCATCCAATGTCCAAACTTTACTCTTTCCATATTTTTCTTTTGCTTTCTTGAGTAACTCAGAGTTCAACAGTGTTGTCATCCGCAACGAATATTCCTGTACTTTTAAAATTATTTTTGTTTTCCATTATTGCTCGCTTATTGCAATATTTGTTGAAACGCACTGGTATTGGCCCCTTTGTCGTTATTTACCACCAATGTCCGCTGCCTCTATGTTTAATTTGCATGTTTTATTTAATATAGAAATAACATTGTCAGCTGTGTTTTTTTTTGCTTTTGTTTTCTTTCAAACCAAATATTCGAATGTTATTCATTTTTTGTTGCTGCTCCATTACATTTAGTTTTTGCTGCAGAGATTTATTTTCTTTGGCTAGAGTACTTACAGTTTTTTCGTATTTCTTGAAACGTTCCTCTATCTCACCTTTAATTTGCTGTACGACAGCAGCTGCTATGATTTGGATTAATTCCAAATTCTGTACTAATGTTTCATTAATTATAGAAACAAGAATGTCTTTTATTTCGAAATTTGTTGCCTTAAGAACACCATTTTTGATCACTTTTGTTTATGGCACTACTAATAAGTTTTGTTAACAAAACTGCGGTATATGATGTCTTTTTCACGAAAGAATTTAATAGATTTTGCAGGAGCAACTAATCGGGCGTCTAGACACTACAAATCACCTCTCATATAGTACGTATAATAGATATACTGATATGACTGCCAACAAATGCAAATAAATTTTTTGTCAGCTCTCACGTCCAATTTTTTGTTTAGAAGACAGAAAATGCGGTTTAGAAAAATTTTTTTAGAAAAAAACTACTGTGTTACTGCTTCTTAGATTTCAATTATATTATATAGTTTAATATTTAAAAGATATATAATATTTGAAAAATTTGAAAATATTAGCGTTTACCACTTGTGTTGATATCTTGAATCTGAGATACATACCGATAGCTTCATTTCATTTTAACAAATGCTAAAAGTGACTAAACCAATTGTCATAAGAGTTCTCGAAAGTGATGTTGTCTAATATTCGTTACAGAAGCCAGTATCCAAAAAGATTATCGTTAATCATAACCACACCTCCCTATATATTACCACAGCATTAGGATGACCAGCAAAACAACTCTATTGTGTATGGTATGCTTTAAAGTGAGTAAGCCTGCTTTCGTGACCCCGAACTACTGGTCGGTACGCATGTACTAACGTTTTGCAACGGCACGAGGCATATTTACCATCAGGGTTGTACTAGGAATTAAAAAAACATATTTTTGCGTTTGTCTTTATATGATGAATTTGTGAAAACAGTATTAAATCCGTAAATAAACAATAATTTAAGCCTCATTCAAATATTCTTGAGATAAACAGATATGCGCATTATTCATTCACACAAGTCTTATAAAGCACAAAAATTTTAAATACGTCTCTGTCCAACACCCACTGAAATACACGTGTTGTTGCTCTGTCCCGTCGATGCTCAAGAACGTTTTACGAACGAGATACGACTAACCCTACCTAATCCTACCTATCTACCTGCAGCATGCAATGCGCATACTTATAATTTTGGATGCAGTGGTTTTACTGGTCCTCCTAATGTAATATCTTCTAACTTCAACGGTCGTGTACTGTAAATGTAAACTCTTGAACGGTAAATAACTTATTTGTGCTAAAAAGGGATACATATCATTTTTTGTAAAACTTTTTTTAGTAATTGGCCATTAAGAAAACATTGAGACGTGTTAACTAATTTTTGGTGCAAAGCCCATTATAATTTACAATTTATGGGTGTCTCAACCTTCATTATAGTCTAATTTGCTCTTAATGCCTTGAAAAACAACTTGTAAATGAAGAATTACTGACAGTTTTTACCCCTAATCGATAAAAATTAATGATTTGATTGATATTTTTTTTCTTCAAATTTTGGCTTGGTTTTCGGGTTGTACTCAAACCCAAGTCTCATCACCAGTAATGACACATTCCACAAAATGGGGATCATTTTCAATCGATTCCAAAAAGTCAAGACACCTTTCTCGCCTGATGTCCTTTAATTCCTACGAAAGGTTTTTTGGAACCATTTTTTGCGCAGATTTTTCTCATCCCCAATTCGTTAAGTCAAAATATGATGAACAGTGGTGTGATTCAAATTTAACTCTTCCCCGATCATTCTTCATCAACATCAATCATTCAATCTGAACGTATAAGATATTATTAGGTATATTTTCAGGTTCTTGAAGATGAAGGATTCCGCTGCGTGGTTCATCTTCATTCGACTCTATTCCTTCTGAGAATGCCTTAAACCACCTATAAACTTGGGCTCTTGAAAAAACACTGACTCCGGAGGCGTATTGAAGTTGTGCAAAAATAGCCTAAATTATTATTAACCCTTTTGCAGCATACATTTTTTACATAATCGGTTTCTCATAAAAATTGGTATACAGGGGTTTGGGGGGTCGTTGATTACAAATCAGACCTCAGAATTTAGAAATTCAAGATGGCGAACAAAAATTTCAAATATCACCGGATTTCATTAAAAAATATTACATCATGGTTTTTGGGGTCGCTGATTACGAATCTGACTTCAGATTTTAAAAATTTAAAGTACAAAAAAAAAGCAAAAAAAAATGGAGATGATAACCGCCACGTCCTCGTTCGTATCTCTGGGTTAGGCTGAGGAGCGGCTCTCTTTTTTGATTCTACTGTCCCGAATTTCTGACGATTCTAAATCTCTTCACAAAAATCTGAGTTCAGATTCGTAACCAGAAGTCCGAATACTTATATATTGCATTTTTTTTTTAATTCGGTATTATTTCAAACCTTTGGGTGTCAGCATGGATCGGCCATTTTTAATTTTCAAAATTTGAGGTCAGATCCGTAACCAGCAACTCTATAAGCCCCTATATAGTAATTTTCAATGAAATCTCATTGTATTTCCAATTTTCGTCCGCCATCTTGGACCCGCCATTTTGAATTTTCAAAATTTGAAGTTAGATTCGTAATCAGCGACCTCGAAAACCTTTTTATGATAATTTTTAATGAAATTTATGTTTGAAATTTTTTTCCGCCACTTTGGATACGCCATTTTGAATTTCTAAATTCTGACATCAGATTCGTAGTCAGCCACTCCAAAAACCATTGTATAATAGTTTTTTATGAAATCCAGTGATATTTGGAATTTTTGTCCGCCATCTTGGATCCGCCATTTTGAATTTCTAAATTCTGACGGCAGATTGGTAATCAGCGATCCCGAAAACCTCTGTACAATTTTTTCCGCACGATGATGTTAAAAAACTTTTGTTAAAAAAAGCATTGTTTTTTTAATTCGTTAATTAACCCATTAACGCCCAAGCGGACGCAATTTTTTCGTCCTTTTTGGAGCGTCAATCTCGAAGGGAAATTAATCGATAAAAACCACTAATCCTAATGTTTTCGGATGTGATCTTTCGATTTCCGGGGTCATAATTGTGATTAAATGCTCTAAAAAAAAATATGGCTGACTTTATGGAGAAAAGTACTGAAAATTTAGGGATTATTTTTTTTATATAATTTTTTTTTTAGTCCAAAAAGTACTCTAACTTACTCCGGATTGTGGAGGGAGGTGGAGGCAATAGTTGGAATTGATGATAGAATTTTTTTTGCCGACCTCAACTGACTCTAATCTTTTCAAAATGGCGGATATTGCATAAAATCTCATGAAATATGAATTTTTCCCTATTTTAACTAGAAAATAATGTTATTGTGAGTTTTTCTTGATCCACAGTCATTTACCTCAATCAAAACAATACTACAGAATATATTTGACTAAATTTTCAATTTTCAATGATGGCAGATTCAAAATGGCTTCCGGATTTCTCAAGAAATGGCGCGTTTTTCATTATAAAAAGTAAATAGGAGTTTGTAATTATACTTTTCCTATGTCATTTAATGTTTTAGTAACATTTCGAGTTCTTCCTGGTGAAAAAAGTCTGAAATCCAAGATGGCGGATTCAATATGGCGGACATCATTCTTGAAAATTCAAAATTTGAAAACGGAAAAATTACAGTCATATTTTACGTAGAATTCTGATGGAAAATGTTTTCTCAATCTTTTTCATAAAAATGCGTTCTATCTGAGTAAAAAAAATATTTTTTATTCTAACCTCAAAACGAGTTTTTTTTCCGGTGTTGAGGTTCTCATGATGAAATCCCCCGGAAATCGATAGATCACATCCGAAAACATTAGGATAAGTGGTTTTTATTGAGTGAATTCATTAATTTCCCTTTGAGATTGACGCTCCAAAAAGGACGAAAAATTGTGTCCGCTTGGGCGTTAATGGGTTAATATAAATAAATTAACAAACAAATGAATACCTTTGTGCATGAATTTTTAATTCTTAACATCCCACGATCATAAAAATACAAATAACATCAGTTACATTGAATTTAAAGTACTTCAAAATCTCAAAAAACTATTTTAAAAAAGGTGGCACAATACGGTGCCACCGTGCCGCAAAGGGTTAAAAATAATAAAACTATTTTTTTCTGACCAGATCAATGAACAGCATTGTTTAATACAAAAATCGCACGGTAGAACAAGCACAAACTACTAACTACTAATTTATTTTCCAAAAAAGTTCAAAAAATAACTTTTGTTTTCATTTGATGCAAACCTTTTGGCAGTCACTGTATGTAAATGTATGACTAGTACTGATCTTATAAGCAGGGTTGGACTAATTTGAATCAATATATCATAAAATACATTTTTTTCTTGTTAGACATTACTTATTATTTTTAAGTAATAGATAAAACAATACTTTAATCTGATGTGCAAAAAATATGATGATCTGATGGGCAATACGTCAGTGACAATCAAATGTCAGTGCACGTCAAAAGTCAATGCACGTCAACATTTTGCATAACAATGCACGTCAAAAATGTCCAATACAATTTCACTCTATTCTCCAAATGTGAAGAGAAAGGTTCATTAAGTGAGACAGACGCAATCGTTGCCGTGGCGTTAGACAAATTAGAGCGAACTACTCCCACTCCAGTCCTTGCCTTCCGTGGTGCGGGGGCTTGGTTCTCATTGAAATAGGGAGGATACAAAATCGCCAACAAATGCGAATCGGCCCAATACGTCATCACCGACACACCCGCTGCGTGAGACATACCTGTTAGGTGTGGCAATTATATATGTCTTATTATATTAAACGTAAAAATTAGACGCTCTGTATGATAACTCATCTGTAGATTTCTATTACCAAGTTTCACATTATTTGTTGTCGTGAGTTACTTGTCAATGATTGCGCCAGCCAGTGTGAAATGTAAGTGGGTGTTCCTTTGTTCATTCAATGACGCCCGAAAGCTCCGAACTGAATCGAACGATCTCGCTTCAGATTGCTGGAAGGGTTTCGCGTCAATGAGCAGTTCGAAGATATCAAATACTACAAGTGACATCTAAAATGGCACTTCAGTGAGTGATTATGCGCTAAAGCCCTGTCGTAAACGATTTATCTTGGAAGGATTTTTAGTTAAAGCGGGGGATTTTAATGGGGTTTTAATGAAAACGCTGACTGCACAAGTGTTCAATTTGGTATCTAAAAGTCGGTGTAATGAGATTTATTGAAGCACCCGTCTATTTTCTTTTTCAATTTTTAGATGTTTTACTAATATTCTTTTACTTACTCAGACCTTAGCTTAGAGCTTAGCTTTGTAAGCTAATGAAGTAGGTGTTCTTATACAAAACTACACTCTACTAATAGTGTTTGTTATGCACAGTGTGTTCACTGTATTTTGTCCCACTTTTAAATGGCTGTAGAAATGTTATTTTTTGAGTTAAAAAAAAACAGCTTTTGTAGTTTTTTTGTAGTTTTATGCAGTAGTGCCAAAAATGTTACAAAGTGTCACATGTCAGATTTAACGACATAACCTATTTTTTTCTAATGGAACACCCTGCATATTTTTAGCTACTTAATTAGAAGTTTGTAACGTGATCACGATATGCCACATGTGCCTTTCATTTTTATCAATCTGCGTCAAATTATATAAATCACATTTTTACTCCAGAATGTTTTAGTAGTATCTAGAAAGATGAGATTATCGATTGTTACCTGTTACTATCATCATTGGTTATTATTAGTATTATCAGTATGATGCTATTAAGGAAATAAGTGAATGATTTTTCATAATTTCACTTATATCATTAATATACCTACCTATAGTGATATCAAACCAAATGCCCTAATTAATTAATAACAATAATACACGTGTGGCATATCTCCCTGAGCATCACATAAAGTTTTATTCTAGTAGCAAAAAATATACAAAATGTTCCATTAGTAAAAATTTGGTTATATCAATAAACTTAACATTTGACAGTTTGTAACATTTTTGACAATACGGTATACAAATTTACAAAAAATACATACAAGCTGATTTTTTGATGAATTATCTAGGAAAAAAAATAATATTTCTACAGCCATTTACAAAGTGGGATAAAATGAAATGAATAATAAATGACAACAGATATATTTTGCCAATATCAACGAAAGCATCTTAAAAATTGTTGCAACAATGTATTCACTTATCACTCCAGTAATTAAAAGGATACGGGATTTTTTAAAACGAACTTCCTCAGTTTTTTGGAATTATATCGGAAACGGTTATAAATAAATCGAATTTGAAAAAAAAGTTGGAGAGGTAACAAAACTCTCTAAAACTTTCCCAATTTAACCATTTTTCTATCTCCGACAATAGCCGAGATACCAATGCATGCATAACCAATTTGGGAGAGACTGTATAGTTGTATTCTTTGCAAAATAAAAAGGGCTGTTCTATACACCAGCATAATATTTTTCACTAGTTTTTGTCAAATTACTTATGCACTCCTATTATTTTCACAAATGTGTTATTTCTACAACATGGTCGCTATAACGGATGCATTTAATTGATTTCTCAGTTTTTTCAGCGTCTGTATTCAGTATCTCTATAGTGAACTCATCATAAGTTAAGGTTTTAGAAAAGATTTTTACCGGTCGAAAATAATGTTTGAAGGCTGAATAATGGTGAACCCTCCAACTTTATCTGAAACCGATAATCTGAACCGATCGATCTGAAACCCTTAACTTTCGAGAGAGTTACTATTTTTAAGATAAATACCTACTTTTATTACTATAAGTTAATTTATTGATTACAATGCCTGGCCAAAGGGATGAGGCTGGTGACACGTAATTACGTAGTAAAGTTTCACCCTCCAATGCTTAAATAGGAGTAGCGAGACTTATTTTTTATTAGGTATTAAGTCAATATATTCGTTTATTGTTTTTCACCGTCAGAAGTCCGAATCCATTGTTATTGATGGTAAATGACGATGAACGGAATTATTCTTTTTCGATTACCTACACGTTTTGAGAAGCACTCGGTAGAATTTTTTTTATACATTAGGTAAAAATTATATATCTACACAGTTCTTACATTTACTATTAAATATCTTGTTTCGAAATATGTCGGAAGTTTATTAATAACTTATACATATAATAGCCTATTATGTGGATCATTAAAATAATATATTTGCAACGTGGTTGAATAGGTTGAGTAGGAAAATGGGATATGAATAAAATGTGATAGGAATACGCTACATATACAGACATTTTCGTATAAAATTTATTTTATTGGCGTATATACCAACTTTTATTATTAGTACATTAAGACAGATAAACAGCTGTTGATAACTAAACTTGAACGAGTAAAAGTGATAAAATGAGTCACATTACACGATACGTCATGCCATAAAATTATACTTATGCATGTAATTAGATTACGTAATTAGAGCCGAGAATCTCCAAACCATAACAGAAACGTATTAAGGAGAAGTAGGTAGCGGATGGAACCATTGAACATTATATTTTAGAGAGAAATTATTAGACCTTCAATCGGCAAAAAAAGAGTATTCGGACACCCATTTTTTTGAAGGCTGCTTAAATTCTGATAGCACAACTCACTGAGCTCACCAAAAAGTCTTGTAGTTAAAAGTTGGGGTACCATACGGTGTGTTTTTTGGTGTGCTAAAAACGAATCCGAGGTCAAAATTCACCCATCACCCTTAGATTTTAACATAACCTCAAAATCATAGTTTACAAATCCTACGTTAAAAAGACCCACAAAAAAAATGTCTTACTTATATTACGTATTTAGGTGTGCTATAATAATATCTTACAATAGAAATGAGTTTTAGTTGTCTACTTTTCCTTCTGCACCCCCATTACCCCCCCCCCCCCAGGGGGTTGAAAATTCATTTCTTATAAAAATTCAAAATTAATACATATTCCTAGGTACTTCGATGCACTAAAACTGTTAATATCCATAAAAACTGATTTTAACCCCCTATAAAAAAATACCGCTAAAAAGTTAAATTCATGGTGGCACCCCACACCAATTTATTAGGCAGTTTCCAATTCGTTGACAGTATGGGTAGATCAATCTTTGTTTTACGTATTTAGTAGGCATGTGCGAGATCTCGATCCTCGAGACGAGAAATAAAAGTCGAGACGAGACGAGACGAGACTCTCGGTCAGTCGAGATTTCTTGAGATTCCGAGATTTCTCGAGATTCCGAGACTTCTTGAGATCTCGAGATTTCTCAAGATTCCGAAACTTCTTGATATCTCGAGATTACTTGAGATCTTAATATTTTTTTCAGATTCCGACTTTCTTGAAATCTCAACATTTTTAAAAATACCGAGATTACTCAAATCACAAAATTCATTTACTATTTGAAATTGCCCGGAGAATATTCAAAATATTTTTACGAATTTCTCTTCAAATAACTCGCTTCTTCAATTACAAACACGTTTAATAACACTCTACAGCTCGTCGATCTTAACTGTGTAACATTCAGATCACAACTAACTCTATCCTAGCAACAACACCAGTATTTATAAATTTTACATATTCTAGAAAATTCGTTTGACATCTAGAATATTTAATGTCATTCCATACAATTCTTTACTAATAGCTAGTGTATAAACTAAATAGACTAAGTATGTAAACTATAAAACTTAATAAACTCTCACAAATGTCACTTTTACAAATGTCACAATATGAAACTTAAGGAAAATATCGGAGACAGACTTTCAATTAGGAACTGTTACGTCTCGTAACGTAATTTTTACATACGCATCGACCTTTACACCGACGCTCGATCGATACAAATTAAAATAGAACTCAGCATTTTGAAATCCATGACCGATTTCCTAATTGCTGAGTTAAAACAAAATGTTAAACCAAAGTGTAATAAGTATTAATACATTAATTTCACCTCTTTTTCGAGAAATTTCAATATATCAAGAAATCTCAGTATCTCGAGAAATCTCACGATCTCGAGAAATCTCGGTATCTCGAGAAATCTCGCGATCTCGAGAAATCTCGGGATCTCGAGAAATCTCGGGATTTTGAGAAATCTCGTCTCGTCTTGTCTCATCTTGTCTCGTCTCGAAAAATGACCTCGTCTCGTCTCGAAAATTCGAAATCTCGCACATGCCTAGTATTTAGGCAGGCCTATTTAGACATTTTATCTGATAAAGGTAGCTCTGAACATCAGACATTTATGTATCCTTGTCCTGAGGGGGCCTTTATTCGCGAGTAATGGATAATTATTCTTCATTTCTCCATCTTCGCAATCGCCTGTTATTACGATACGTAGAAATTAACTAAACAATTACACGCCTACAGATTAATTAAGAAAGACTAATCCCTCCTGCCTCTTCAACAATTTTTTATTCCTGCAGGGTTGTCGCGTAATTATATTTAAACTGTTTTGCATTTTTATATCTCCGAAGACTGATTGAAATTCATCAAGCCTTGAAAGGAAATGCAGATTTGCTCTCTCCATTTAGACAATGGATGAATCAGAGATATTTCCGCTTTCAGTTTATAATAACCATATGACATGCTTTGCGTTAATGTACACGGAGGTTTCGTGAGATTTTTTTAATTTGTTGAAAAATTTTTGGTTTCTAATGTACAGGGTTAGTTTTTATAATATGCATATATAATATAAGTTATTGTGAGTTTATTATTGAAATTAGAAAACAGTTCTTCAGACAAAAGTTATAGTTTTGCATAACAGAGTTTTTCTCAAATCAGAAACCATAAAACTTAACCAGTTGTTTTTAATGGAATATATTATTGCAAATTCTGACTCCTCGAATTTCTCCCTTTTAAAAATTATATAACATTTTGCTATATAAATATGTCTGCTTCAGCAGGTCTGACATATTTCATTTAAACATCAATAAAAAACTTCAAACTTTCTACAATTTGGCAAGTTCTTCGAGATTATTAGAAAAAAAAAATAGAAATTAAAGTTAGAAATTAGAAAAAAAGTTCTTTTTATTTTATATATATAATAATAATTTTTTGCGTATATTTTTATAATGTGATACGAGAAAAGGACAATTGATCTCAGATACCAAAACACTGAACTGTTTTGTTTTTAATGGAACACCCTATACCATATTATTGCATATTCTTAATCGAGCACCCTATACCATATTATATTATTGCATATTCTGATTCCTTTGATTGAATTGTTCCCTTCTCAGAAATAATATGTCCATGTTTGCTTCAGAAGGTCGAGACATATTTTATTTAAAAAGTAATTATCGACAACGAATCGCAGCTACCGTTGCCGACTGAAATAATAACTGTCATTTAAAAAGTATTGAGCTATATTTCATTAATTTATAACGAGCTATTAAAAAAAAAGTCATCAAAGTCGGCCGAGCAAAAAAATGCGTATTTCTGTTCTATCTTTTTTATAACCTTATTTATTTGTCAAAGCTGTTACATTATATGACAGTCATTATTTATTTTACAATTGTGACAGTCACTTGTCAAAGGTTTGAAGTTTCGTTTTGAGCTTCGACATAACCACTATTTCCATCTCTCGCGTTCATAGTCAGGTTTTATGCCGTTTTTTTTGGATGTCTATATTTGTTACTAATTGTTTAAAAAAAGAATAATGTTTAGCGAATCGGAACAGTTTGAAGTTATTCATTTATTTTTAAAAGAAATATATCGCGACCGACTGAAGCTAACATAGACATGTATATTTTTGAAAATTCAAGGAATTAGAATATGCAATAATATACAGGGTATTCAATTAAAAAAACACTACCTTGATTCAGTTTTATGATTTCTAATGTTCAATTGTTTTTGCTCATATCGTGTTTTCAAATTTCAGAAAAAAGTATTTTCTGCAAAAAAAAATTTAAATTCTAAAAAATGCTTTACAAATGTTGAATCTGACGTTTTCCTAAGACAAGAATTCTAAAGGACCGAAAATGTTCTTTGCACCTATTTTTGAAGAAACAATCCGTTTGGATGATATAAAACGAATTACACTTAGGACTTTGGATTTTTTTTTGGATTTTCGGATGTATACATATTTCCTATATAACTGACATGAAATATTATGTTGCGAAATGACATTGTGATATGACCAAATATTAAGGATACATACACATTTACTAGAGATTTTAATTGGTTTTTAGAGATTAAATTTTGGACAATTCTTGTTGGCTATTCATTCAATTTCTATAATTTTATTTAATTCTGTTTTCAAACTTTCTTCTGACAAAGGAGGAAATAAGGATCTCTACTCTCTGGGTCATACCTAGTATATGCTGCGAGTTTATGGGCAAAGTAAATGGTTTGAAATTATTATATTAATTGTGAATGTTGGTTTTCCGATATATGTTAAATGATATAACTATAATTTTGGTTACGAGTTTATGATAAGTCAGTTTGACAGTTTCGCAGTTTCGCAGAAACAGTTTGACAGTTTCGCGCTATATTTTTTTCTCTCATAATGATTAATTACCACAGAGTAGCGACTTCCACCATTCAATTAAAAATTATCAAGATCTAGTTAAAATTAGATCTACATACAATTTAATGGTATTTAAACAAAAAATCCTCAAGAGCCTACAACAAAGGTTTAAACTAGAACATAATCGTTTTACTACAAGAAAATTATTCACTTTTATTTTTACACCATATTCATGTAACTACCAATAATTTTGAAAGAAAATTATCCTTTAGATGAAAACGCGTAACTACTTGTAAAGGGAATAACAAATTTCATTTTACCCTTATAATCCCCAGACATCAAAGAAAATCCTTCAAAAACCTTTGAACATATTTCGAAGTAAAAAGGAAATGTTTCCCATGAATTATAGAAATTGGAGATTTCCTCTCACTTCATCCGTATTCATGAGATACTTTTACGTTTCAAGAAAAGTATCTTAGAGTTTTTTTTTATATGTTTAATCTAATAGTACTTGATATTGGTAAAAACCTTATTCAAAACAGTAATTATTTTTTGGTCCACGACCTGTGGCAAATGTGCAGGCCATTCAATAATTGATAAATTGATTAAACATTTTCTGTAACTAAAAATCAAATACTTCGTGTATTTTTTGAATTGTACAGGGTAAGTGTTATAAATGTTAACCCCCTTTTATTTTTGATATTTCTGGCCGATTTGGTTCGTTTAAAAAGTGGTTTCGAACGATTTTTAACGTAGTTTCCGAATCTGTTAACGGTTTTTGAAATTTTTGTAAAATATACGAGGTGTAACAAAAAGTATGATATTTTTAAATGGAACACCCTGTATATTCGTACATATATATATATATATATAGCATATAATTATAGCATATTTGGATAAGGAGTTTTTTGAGTTATGATGAAATGTGTAAAACAACAAATCTACATTATCTTCTTCTTCTTCTAATATATAAAAATCTCGTGTCACGGTGTTTGTGGTCGCACTCCTCCGAAACGGGTCGACCGATTTTTATAAAATTTTTTATGTATATTTGGTAGGTATGAGAATAGGTCGTAAAGTATACTTCATACCACTAGGTGATTAGGGTGTCCCTATGCAGAAAAAAATTTCTATTTTTTCGCCAAAAGTTTTTTTTATATATTTTTTTTGATTTGGCATTAAAACATACCTATAACCCAAACTTTTCACACTCCTACCCCCACCTTCCCATTTTTTAATCGCGATTTTAGAGAAAATTTATATGGCAGAACAACGTTTGCCGGGTCACCTAGTTATCATATATTATATATAAGTAAGTTGCCTGCGAAAGCAAATTTTAATTTTGTATATACGTCAAACTGTATATACACAAGTGGTTAAAAATTATTTCCAATGTCTAAAATTGTTTATTCGTAAAATATTGGTCAATTTTTTAATTATTTATTATGCATAACTAGCGGTTATCAAGATATAATATATATTATATAATGTCACAACAAAATATAAAACAAAAGCAGACACAAAAGGATACAAATAAAACAGAAATATCAAACTTACTTAGAAAATAATTATTACATTGTATCTTCAACATAACTTCCATTATTTTCTATGCATTTGAAACATCGCTGTAAATAAATTAATCGAACGCTTTCAAATACCGCTGCATTTTCGTTAATAATATTTACTTCCTGTCGTATGAGCTGTCCTAATTGCATAGTGTCCCCTGATAGTTCTTCGCTATAAATATTGTTTGAGAGTACCCCAAAGGAAAAAATCTAGTGGATATATATCGGGTTTTTTTGTTGGCCAATGGACAGCAATAATTTCCAATCCACAGGTTATATTTTTGGTTTAAGTAGTTCGTCGCAGGCCTAACGTTATGTGGGGGAGCTTCGTCTTGCTGCCAAATTGTTCTTAAATTTAAAACAACTGGCAAGTTATCCAAATATTCTTCAACTTGTTCTTGTAGTAAGTTAAGATAAACTTCACCTGTGAGAGTATTTAAAAAAATGGGCCAATTATTTTGTTTCGTATCCCGCACCATACATGAACAGTTTTAAGTCCTAGTTTTTTTAGTTTTTTCACCATATGAGGATTTTCTGTGGCCCAATGATTATTGTTATGCCTGTTAAATAAACCAGCAGTAGAAAAGGACGACTCATAAGTCCAAAAACACATTATGCAAAAAATCATGATTTTCATTATATCTTTCAAAGATATGACGAATTGACCACTTCGCCTAATCCATCGACCCGAAAATACTTCGTTTAAATATTAATTTAAATAAATTAATTTCATTTAAATAATTACGAATGCGCTTTATATTATTTATTCTCAATTTCTGGATTTCTACATAACTTTCGAGAGTGTGTTATGTCAAATAACCGAGCAAATAGCTGTAAAACCTCTTGTGTCCGAGTGATTTTTTAAATAAACTTTCCTTTGTTTTTTTATCGAATTTTAAACATTTGATCGGCCGCCATTTTAAAATGGCTTGATAGAATGGCGCCAAAATTTAAGAGAATACTGTGTGAAATGTGACTTTTTTATTAAGGATAGGTAGTTTTAATTGTGTTATTTTAATTTTTAGAGTCTGTTTGTCATTTAAAAAAAATATCGATGACGTCATGTCTTTGACAGCTGCTAATAAATAAACAAATGAAGTACTTCAACGGCAAATTAAACATTTTTTTCAAAGTGTCCGAGCGTTTTTCTAAAAAAGAATCCTTTAATATATATCGAATTTATACGCGACTTTACGCACTATATAATTAGATTGTAATAGAGACTATAAGAATAAAATATAATTAGATTATAATAATAGACTATAAGAATAAAGATATTTTTTTAATCCTTTTAGGTCACTGATGGACCTCAACTGTTGTATGTATATTACTTGAAAATTTGGTAAATATAGGGACAAAGACTATATATACGTGACATTATCACGATTTGTTTTTCAAGGTTCACCAGCGGTTGACACCAAGGTTTACAAGTTTGCTCAACCTCCAAAAGATCATAAATTAACGTCATTTTTATTTTTAAATTTCTTATGCAATTTCGTAATAAAATCATGTATACTCACAAATGCACTCTTTTTATTACGAGTGAAAATATATGGCGTTCTTTTGACTTGAATTTTTGGAAGTTAACCTTAGCATAAACCGCCTTATTTAAAATTGATTGTCAAAATTAGCGTACCACTTTTTAGATCAGCGCCATTCGCGTTCTATTCGGGCTAGATACCTGCGGCTTTTAAATTTCGGAAGGCTATAGGGTTTGTTCACCGTTCAGATCCTAAAAACCAACCCCAATATATCGAAATATGAATTAATAAGATTCTGGCGGCAGTTCAAATACATACAGGATGGGCTGTGAAGGATCCTATGGGGTAAAAACCCTATTGTGACACACATTAAGACTTCTCCAAGAAGTCCTGAGCATTTGGTCGTTGTCCAAAGCCATTTTTCAGCTCCCGTGAGCCGCCGGGTGGCTGAGAAATCTCTGTTGGATGATTCCAGAGGGTATTGGTGTAGGGATGGCCTGAAGGGGTGCTTGAGTTGTCAAAGAGTGAAAGCAGGCTTTGGCACCGTGACATCCCACCCCAATTTATTAGTATTAGAATCAATGGAACCACCCAACAGAGGTCCGATCATGCAAAACCCAGCGTAACTGTAGAGGGTGCCTCACCGGGGCTAAAATATAGTTGAAAGTATGGCATATCAACCGAACGCTCAGAACTTGTTGGGAAGGTCTTGATGTGTGCCAGGATAGGATTTTTACCTGCCAGCGTCCTTTTGAATTCATCCTGGAAGCTTTTGAATTGCTGCCAGAATGTTGTGAATTTAAATTTCGACATGGGGTTGGTTTTTTGGGGTGTGGACGGCGAACCATTTAAGCCACAGCATAGCGAGTTCGGGGAATTAAAACCAATTTTATAGGCTACCAAAATTTACAAATCATAAGTCTCTATTCCAAATAGGACGCAAAAGGGGCCCTTCTAGAATATGTTCTAGAAAATGAAAACTTTATATGCAGGAGGAGCTGCTGTAATTCTTATTACAAATTGCGAGATTTCAATTTATTGCAAAAGTATCTTACCTGCGATCCTTTAGAAATTAATATTTTTCTTTTTTTTTTTAACAAGTAAGTGATAAAGACACATGCGTACAATAAAAATTCCAATCAAGAACGACTGAAATACTGAATCTAACAAAACATGTCGGGTTTAAAAGAACGACTTCTCAAAATTTGTGGAAATTCTATAATAATGATATCAAAATCGGCAACAAATCTTTTGACAGAAGAACAATCGTTTATTGTATTTCTACTTTTTTCTGGAGTCTTTAAGAATCTTAAAAAAAGAAATAGACTATAAATTATAAGTATTTATGATATGCAAAAAAATATTAGTATGTCAAAGGAAGTGGTAACATTGCAGAAATATGTACATATCTATTAGTTTTCATATACGAATTGTTTAATTTTTGCATTTTCATTTCAATAAGCAATAAAATAAGTAGATAGTTTAGTTTTGACCTGTTGGAACCTCGTATGAATTAATTGATGTGAAATGTATTTTTTTGACACAATACAAACTCCTATTTAAAAATTCTCTTAAATTACGGATAAATACACATTAGGCAATGTATAATTAAATAATTAACGATAGGCAACCGCCTAGAATGTAAGAAGAAAGTACATAACATAAACAACAAAGAACATCCTTTTACATTTAACACATTGTAAAGCAAAAATAATCATACCTTTCCTTCCATAACAGCAGGTTTATTCAATTATTTGATATTTTAACAAATGCGCTTGTCAATTGCACACAAAAATAGAAATTCCTAAAAGTATCCCCTATGAGTCATGCCACCCCTTGCAACCCTGCTCGTGTGGGGGTTGTAAAATCAATGATCATGACCTAGCTTCAACCTCTGCGCGTTGAAGATGTTGAAGATATAGCAATAATTGTAGAATAAAAAATAACAGAACTAAGTATTCAATGAATACACTGAAATTAATATAAACAAAAAGTTTCTGCAGTATAAACAATTATTAGGAAATAAATCATAAGTACGGGACTGATATTTATCGTTAAATATAAGTATCTCATTGACAACAATATGTTTCATAAATATTTTATGGCATGTACATAACGTGTCTATGTAACAATATATTATTATTATAAAACTTACCTTATTGTCTTCAATTTCGTCGGAAATCACTGTTTTGGCTGCAGAAAACAACACTTTGACATTTCTACTTGCTATCGATCTGGCATGCGCAGAGACGGCATGCTGCCCACTGTCGGCAGAACCGTACTCAATACGTTTTACATTAATAATTTACGAGTTACACCAGCGCTGAGAAATGTTCGCGCACATGGGAAATTTACGAAATTTAAAACATTAATTATTGCTTCAAATTATATTTTACATATTTAGGGTCGCATTTTAAGTTCTATGCGCAAAAGATTCAATATTAAATTATCTAGATATACCTATCCTCAGATAGTTATACCGATATGTAACAAATAAAATATAAATATGCGTGCAATAAAGTATTTTCTTATTTTTTCATAAATAAATATGATTACTTGGTTGTGCCCCACGTTAAGCGCCAAATTATTAAAACAGATATTTAATGAAAAAAAGATTCATATTGTGTAAACATAAACAAAACAAAGTTATTAAATCTGTTCAATACTAGTTAAAACAACAAGTACTTCGGCAAATCAAAAGTAGACGATTACACACGTATATGAAAATATCAGCGTTATCATTTTACAAATATGTACCTATCTATGAAGTATTTGTATTGCAGAACCGGACTCGCGCTTTTATAACGACACCAAATTGCATACTAAAAGGGTCAGTTAAGATTAAAGTACATTTTATATTGGGCATATATACAGATATATATATACAGGCATATATATATACACATACAGGTATATATATATATACAGATTTTTAATTGTCTCGCTTTCTCCGCCAGGGGCTTGATATGCAACCACTAATACACTAGTGTATAGGTGTGGATGCATAGATGCCAATCCAACCGCACATGCCCTAGATTTGGTAATGTTCTGAGTTTTCTGGGTTTCCTCAGAACTGTAAAGCAAATGCGTTACCGAAATAATCTTATGTCGCTCCCAGTGCGCCATGTCAAATAATAATAATAGCCACTCCTTCCCGCACAGGTCCCTGAGAGGACCTAAGGGGTTACTCTTCGGAGTAATTATAGGGTGAGTATTATTATATTATTATTATTATATAAGTTATAAAGCAAATTTTGGTTTTTAGTTAGATTACATATTTGGAGGAGTTATTATTATTTGTTTTTTTTTGTAAAGAATTGAGATACCTACCTATGTATTAAATACACGTACACAGGTAATAAAGTTCCTAGTTGGTATTTCTCTACTGAAAATAATATTCGAAATATGTAAGTGTGGAAATTGACCAGTTGATTTAATAAAATCAGTTGATACAAATATTATGTTGTATGTATGTAGAACATACAATTATATAATACAAATATATGTAGTACATATAATTCAGTAAGTAAAAAATTCAGAAAAACAACAATAAAATTTGAATGTTATTTTATACCAATTGTTTTATAAGTTTCGTGAGTCAAGTTATGGCAACTTGTATATCATCGATTCAAGTAAATTTTCATAAACGAAATAAAGTTTTCTTTTCCCACATGAAAGTTAATATTGTATGTTACATATTTTCAGCAAATAAATATTACAAGAAATTATCGAGTAAATTTATTGCAGGTAGTCATTCATATAAGTAGTGAATGTGGCGAATGCGCCAATTTCAAAAAAATATTTTGTTTTGTGTACCTGTAATTAATTATTTTGCGTTTATATTTGCGCATATATGTAAATAGTATATTCAGAAGAACATATTCATATTAAAAGTATATTTAGAACGTTATGCTCTTCATAATACACAAGGTTTTTGTCGACTTTAGTCAATTTTATCTATTTAATTTTCGAGGTCAATGTACCTACATTCATAAGTTGAAAGCGTGATGATTGCACACCAGGCTCAGTAGTTTCCTTTGGTATGAGTCTGAGAGTAATGACATATTAGGCGGGAAACCGCAAAACGCCAACAATAGCGTGAATGGAAATCGCTTTTCTGTCTTAATGACATACTGCACAATCTCTCGGCAGCGCGGCAGGGGGATGGAACTGGAACGAACATTTTTCAAAAAGGACAAATAGAGGAATATAGACAAATAAAAGGATAAAAACTTTTTGTATTAACTTGGTAATTGCGAAAAGAAAAAATGTTTTACAAATATTTTGCAATCTGTTTCCGAGATCTTCTGGGGAGACAGACGTTTATTGAAAAAAAGTTTCCTTTGAAGTTTTTTTGCCATTATAACCTTCTACTTAGGTCTAGACCTAAGTAGAAGGCTATAATGGGTATAAAGGGGTGATTACTAGTAATCACCCCTTAAAATATGGTGTGAGTCCCATGGCCCCTTACGAAAATACGAGTATCTCAAATTTCACCAGCCCCCACCAGTGTTCCTA
Organism: Aromia moschata; assembly: GCA_029963805.1. NCBI lineage: Eukaryota > Metazoa > Arthropoda > Insecta > Coleoptera > Cerambycidae > Aromia > Aromia moschata. The sequence goes on from JAPWTK010000012.1 coordinate 806,848, forward strand.
GACGGCATGGACAACTGACGCATGCGCAATAGCGGGGGGCGGCACCTAAGCGCACATTGGCGCAACAGTCCGCGGGTAGCGTAACTTAAGCGCGCTGGGTAGCAGAGTTTGTGCGTTTGAACGACGCGCGGACTGTTCCGCCAATGCTCGCTTAGGTGCCACCACCCGCCATTGCGCATGCCACAGTTGTCCCTGCCGTCTAGGAACACTGGCCGCCACTGGGGACTCCTATACATTATTATGTATTTCCTCGTAATTTGCATAACGTTCTCTTAATTTTATAAGTTTAGCAATACCAAGTGAGCGTTTTTAGGTACCAAATATGTTTTTAATAATATTCGAACGTTCACTTTAACTGTGCGTTGACAATATTTTCATTTTAATCATACGAGTGGCCCTATAAAATAGTTGTACCAACTTTGTCGAGTTTGTGTCACTCAAAAAAGTAGTAGTACTGGTAGTTTTCATAGTAGAGTGGTACTTTCGAATGATACCATATAAAAAGGTATCAAAGGGTTATTTGGAAAACATGTTTTTAATAAATAAAGAAAAATGAGGGGTGTATACCATGAGCCTGTGTCACCCCGAGTATAAAGAAACGAATAAAATAAAATTTAAAAAAAGCATACAAAAAATAGTTTTTTTTTAAATTATGCTTAGCTATCATTTACTGGTAGATTAATATCCGTAAGTTGTTCAGCTGCTTTTTATTTTCTGAAACATTGAGTTTTCTTTTCTAAATAAATCTTAATAAATACCCACCTATTTTTATTTCAGAAAGCATTGATGTCTATTTATCATCTTTTTTATGTTTGTTTATAATTTACAGTTTTATTAACAGAACCTAACTGTGTAAATTAAGTAATAAGACACAATTTTTTTTACATTTTTTTATTCGAATAGAATTACAATTCAGTATTGTCTCCTTCAAAATAACTTCCTTGGGAAGCCATACAGCGCTGGAGACGGTTCTTGCTTTCCCCATAGCTTATATATTGGAATAGTCTTCAACTGGCTAGCCGTTTGAATGCTTTCTATGGTCCCAAAATGACGTTCCTTGAGGTGATTTTTCAATCTCGGAGGGAGAAAAAAGTCATAAGGACTCAAGTCAGGCGAATAATGGGTTTGAGGAGCCACAGGAATTTTTTACTGGTTAAAAACTCGTTTACTGAAATGGCTGTGTGATAAGGCGCATTGTCGTGATCCAGTTGTTCTTGATGTTTGGTCTCACACGCATGACCCTTTTTCGAAGTTTTTCAAGAACCGACGACCTGTACGCACTTCTCGGTTCTTGAAAATGAAGGTCTTTCGCTGCGTAGTTCATCTTCAACCGACTCTCTTCCTTTTGAGAATGCCTTAAACTACCGAAAAAACCTGGGCTCTGGAAAAAACACTGTCTCTGTATACGTGTTGAAGTTTTGCAAAAGTATCCATTGTGCTGTGTCCAAGTCTGAAGCAAAACCTGATACACGATAACGAAACTCAAAATTAATGTCACTCATTTTTAGAGCACACTAGAAAAAAAAACGGTTTACGAACACCAATACGCAGCCCAAATTGTCCCCCTTGACTGTTTTTAAGCATTAACTATGAATTCGTCTCGTTCCATCAGTTAAATGTGCAAGACATTGGTTTATCTGTAATAGACATCAGATTCGTATTCAGAACTTTTTTACTGACAATGAGAGGACCTTCAGCCATTCTTTCTTTTTTTGGTTTCAGAAGATATTATGTATGTATATCTCGAAAGAATATCTAGAATATGCATGTTATTTATAGTTTTAATTAAAAAAACGTAGAATGGCAGGGTGTTATGTGGTTTGCTAAAATGCACCTAGTAAGAGTATACTCAAGAGAGTGTATAAAGGGTTCACACCATTCTGAAAAACCGAGAAAAATCAATTTCAATGTTTTGAAGTGAGACAGGGAAAGTTAGAAAATATTTTAAAAAGATCGCAAAAGCGGTAGGGTTGCCAACTTATAAACTTAAAGGACATCCTAGCACCACAAGCGCATTCACCAAATACTTAATTTAAATTAAAATAGAAGAATTTTATGTAGGTGGGTCACAGCCGTATATATCTTGAATGGAGTGCATTTTTAATCAACATGGTTCAAATAAAAGTGGTTTGATCTTAGAGGAACAATACTTTTTGACTACGAACTTTTTGAGTTTCACAACGTTTTGAAGGCCATTTGAATGTCAACTCTTTTGTAATGGAAACCAATAATTTTCTATAGAAAATCTTGATCTACAGTAAAATGGGATTTTTTTTCTGCAAATTTTGTATCCGATCCAGTTGACAAAATTTTACCCGATTTATTTGTGACGCTTAACTGGCGGGAAAGTAAAGGGTCTTGCCTTAGCCGACTGGACAGTAAACAGTATTGTCTTAGATGGCTAGATAGGTCTTTATCTTGGTCAACTTTTTTCCATGATGCCTATTTATCAAGCTCCAATACCTCAATTGTATTTGACCTTGGAATAGCCTTGAAGGTCAAATCCCAAGAATTGATCAAGATCATAATCGTTTGTAAAATTTTCCGCTCTTCTCATTTCCGGTGTCAAAAATAGGGGATTCTATTTGTTAAAACGAACTTAACCTTGGAATAACCTTCAAGGCGATGGTCAAGGTCAAATCCAAGATCACCATTGGATTGCCAGGGAAGGTTATTTTTCTCTAGAAGGCGTATTTCTCGAGTTATCCAGCCGTCCCGGCACTTTGGACACGCAAAAGAGACGTTTTTCGATTTGTTACAAAATATATATATTATATAAATATTTTTTTTTTCAAAATGTTATGGCCATTTTAATTTTAATTTTATAGGAACATTTTGTTTCCCAAAATTAAAATGGCCATAACTTTTTTGAAACAAAAATATTTTGTAACAAATCAAAAACGTCTCCTTATATTTGTTTCTAGATTATGAAAAAAAAAAATATACTGCAAATATCCCACAGAGCGTTACTGAGAACCCAGGGAGTGCTCCAGTGTTTTTGAAAAATTGAAATTTTTTTCGCTAGTTTTGCTGACGATTTTTTCACTATAAATCCGTTCTGTAAGAGGTGTATAGTCATCACCTAGAAAGTGAGGTGGGTCCCATGCGTCGTTTTCAAGATATGGCTAACTGAAATATCACGCACCGCCACTGGTTTGACGTGTCTAATAGGTGTGGAAATTACATCTGTCTCATTTTATCCTTTAGATAGGTCGTACTTCTATTCCTCTTTCTTTTCTGATTATTAAGTTGAGTTTACATAGTGTATGGCATTCTGACGATCATTTAGTAAGGACACACTATGACGTAATGTGTAAGTTTTTTTTCGCTTTATACTCCATTGGAACATGGCTGCCATCAATCAGTCGATTTTGTTTCATGAGATATTTTGTAATTCAATAAGTGTTAATTTGATTTTTTTAGTGTGCACATTTTGCTTCAAAATATCAACATGGGTTCATTTATTTTTTTATATTTATGGAGAGAGAAAATTGTAAAATAAGTAAATATGAAACATTTTCAAATATCCCGCCTAAATATTGTCATTAAAGAATGGTCGACCCCCCTCTTCACGGTCACTTCTTTATGCATCTAAAAAAGCATTTATAAAAAAATGTTGTTTTACTGATTTCGACTGTAAGTTGATGGTGATTTACGAAACCAGACAAAATAAAACTTTTGAATGAAACGTTTGCTTCCTTGATCCTGCTGACAGGTCCGAGAAGGGAAGTGAGAATCACTTGTGTGTATTCTCAGCGAGTAGAACTTCGCGAGCGCTAAATTATGATCATATTTTAGAGTTAGGGAGGTTTATTTGAATTCAGTTCTAATTTTTGCTGAATAAGGAAAGAAAAACAATTGTGATGACTTTTCCATCTTTATTTGAATGAGGGCAACGGTATTATATAATATGGAAAATAAAAAAAAAGAATGGAACAAAAACGTTTTTAAATTAAAACTGTACAATGTTTGTTACTTAAAAGTCGTAGACGATATACTTTCACTAGAAATAACCTAGGAATTCATTTAAACCCGTTTAAAATATTACGCTTAATATTTTGACTGTTTCTGTTTGAGTACGGCTTGGACGCATTTCGCCATAGTCGGCGAGGCTCTGCTGATACTATCGGTCATGAAGTAATCTTGCAGTTCTTTAATTTTGACATCTATTGGTGCACTGCTATCCAGTTTAGCTTGAGTTTTCTGAAAATTCAGTTACAGTTAAAATCTAAAAAATACAGTTTGAAGTAATAGTTTTTAGGTTAGAATTATTATTATTTTTTTATTTTAGGTTATATAACCTTAATTAGAAGTATAATTATAACTAATCATAATTTTCTTTCAACTTTATAAAACAATCAAATATTTACTCACCTTCGCTAGTTGTTCTGCTTGTTTAAAATAGTTCGCCTCTTCAGCGTATCCATATTTTGTTAAATGAGGCGCTACTTGATCCAGCCTATCGCGAATTTCATTCAAATTATCGTACGGGAGTTTTGTGCCAACAATTTCCGAAAGTGCTCTAATTATTTTCCAGTCCTCTCTGGCTCTACCAGGAGGTGATACGGCAACTAGCGTTTCCTGAGCTCTGCCCTCTGTATTAACATACGTTGCTTGTTTTTCAGTGTAAGCTGCTCCGGGCAAGATTGCATCAGCTATGGATGCTCCATAGTCACCATGATGGCCTGAAATTAATGATTGTTAGACACTTAGTATGAGATCCAACCGCATTATTTCTGTCCTCAAAATATTATAGCATGCGATATATCGGAAATTAAAGGTTGTGTATATATTTAAGCAAAGAGCCCAAAGGTGCCTTATTTATTCTGGATGCAGGTACCTGAAATATTGTTCTAATTATTTCAAAAATTATATCTTCCCCATTATACGAGATGTGGCTATAAAAAACCGGATTAGTTATATAAAACCATTTATTGATTTTCTTTTACAATTTTAACAATATCCCTCAATATATAGTAAGCGGCACCCTAATGCGTACATTGGTGGATATTAAATACATATTAAACAATACATTTTTATGTCATAGTTAGGCGAATTTACTTGGGCCAGGGGGGGGCTGGTTGTATAAGAGGGGGTGTTAGCGGAAAACTAAAGATCAACGTTGTCAGAACTAACTGTAACTCTTAACTCTGCATAATAAGTCTTTATAAAAACCCTATATTTACAAAATGCATTGATGTACGATTAATCGCGTATCGTATAATAAAGTTTACTGTTATCTTTTTTCAACCCAACTACTGTGAAATAATTTTAAACAGTTAATATTACTTTAAACAGCTGTGAAACAATTTTAATATATCTAATAGGAATATTATGTTGATATGACAACAGAAAATGCACGCAGCGAACGAAGGCAGAACGAACGGTCCAATGGTTCACTCTAAACTCCACCCACTAATGCACTCTCCTTGCCCCGTCACGGATCTCCGCGGTTGTCGGCGGCCGCGCTCATTCGTCAATGTGATAAATATCCATTTTTATTTTTATGAATGTATGTAGTGCTTCTACAATAACGCACTTTTCTAATCAGGCACTAGACCAGTATAAAATATAAAATGGTATTTCAAATTTTAACTCAAACAGCCCTACCGACAAACCGGATGCATTTCATACGCCTGCGCTAGCGATTGGATCGCGATTGGTTTTCACCTCATGTTTACTCTACTTACAAAGAAGTTAAATTATCAATTGCCCTTCATTCGGCTATGTACGCGTTAGGCTGCCACTTACTGTATATCCCTCTCTGATCCCTACACCACTCCATGCGAATTTTCCATTTTTCATAGCACTGCTGTAAATTATTTTCTGAAAGTAGGTTCATGATGTCCATTGGATTTTCTTACACAGGTTTTATTGTTTCAAATTTGGTTCATTTCTGTGCTAATTTGACTTTGGAGAATAGGAAAAAGTCACATGGGCTGAGTTCCAATGAATAGGGTGGATGGACACAGGGATCCTATGCTTGGCCAAAAATCTGATGATGTGGTCCATTTGATGTTCCAGTGGATGTTCTGGGCCACACTGGACCAGAATATCCATTTTTCTGATGAAGAAACCATGACTTGTTTTTCCAGTATTCAGGTAATCATCTTTTTATCTGTTCACAAAGAGTAGTAGGGATCTCAATTTAGTAACATAGGTTCTAGACTGACCCGTTCCTCTACTTGAATATTTAACGTTTTCCGATGGAGCAGAAATACAACGATTACTTCAAAGGCCACGGCCCACAATTTTGGACAGGAATAGGGGAGGGGGATGTCACATGACTCAGATATGTACAATTTGACCTTGACGTGCTCACTGTTTGTTTGCAGAATGATCAGTCTGTTTTTTTATAGCCACACCTCGTATATTCTACAATATGGCAAAGACAAATTTTATTGTGAATCAAATGAAGTATTATTGTAAAAGAAACGATAGATGAACTTAAAAAAATGTGTTGCCCCATCATAGTCTACTACAATCTTTGGTAGCCTCCATTTATACAAGATTCATACAGAATTTGACACTTGTCACTTGACGTGTTTTCTGAAACCAGTTGACATCCAACTAGAAATTTAGAATTGTGACAATTCTAAAGCTAGAAAGTCGGACAAGACATCAAAACGTCAGGCAAAAAAATCAGGAATCAGATAGAAACCATTAGGAGTCTGTCAGTAGAGCACGAATGAGCATTTCAATGACCTCTTCTTAAGTGATAACATTGATCCGTTTGGGCCGCAGTGTAAAAAGAAATGCAAATCGATGGAAATGCAATGCGAAATGGAAATGTATATGCATTTTCGAAATGCAAACATTTTCGTATTTTTCGTATAATTTCAGAAGATACAGGATGATCAATAAGTTTTTGCCAAAATTATGTATGATCAAAACTTTTGATTCATTTGCGGGAATTAAGTTATTTTTGGTAGTTTTTGGGAATGTTTTTCAATGGTTGTTCGGTATTTGACTAGATTTTATAATTTCAGTATGTACAGGGTGTCCCATTTTCGATACCGATGCATTTATTCAATTTGCCAGCAAATGTTTTTTTAGATGTTTGCATGTATGATATTTTATTATTAATTTCATATCGATGCCGACGAGATAAACACCTCGAGCACACTAATAATAATGCTAGTCTGCCAGACGGTCGGGCGAAACAACTCAATGACCCGCCCGCTGCGCACTTGTCAAATTTTTGACAAGTGGCTGTCATAATTGTAAAACAAATAATAGCTTTCATATAATGTAATTAGCCTTGACAGTTAAATAAAGTTATACGTTTAAGATTTAATAGAAACATGTTTTTTTTGCTCAGCCAACTTTGATGATATTTTTTGGATGGCTCAATATATGCAGCTTTATATGATTCAACAAACACCATGATTTATGACTTTTGAACTAATATGGGATGTTTTGTAAAAAACATTTTTTTTTATTATTCTTAATACAATCATGTCCCATGATGATTAATTTCATTATTTGTTTTTTTACACTGTTTACACGCATTACTACTCTAACACTCACCTTGATAAATCACAAAGCAATCTTTTGGCAAATCTGATTTATTGATAGAACAATCATCAGCACCCAATAGTAACAGAACTTTAAGATTACCTTCCCCGAATTTTGTCTACGCCAGGGTGTAGCCAATATCTAAAGCTGCAACCTATAAATAAACAACACTACTGTAGACACAAAATTAGTACAATTTTCCACAATAAACACAAAATAAAAACTAAAATTAGCAACTCATTTAAAACACAAATTATAAAACAAAATACCATAGTATACGTACCTGGCTAGCAATTTTGTGCAAGATGTTGAGAACCTTCCAGCTTTTCTCGGGACATGTTTTAGCAGCGAGGCTCTGGGCGGCTGCCAAAATAGCAGCGCCATCTGGTCTTTCCAGGGTGTCTGAACCAATAATCAATAGTGGCTTCTTGGCTGACTTCCATTTGTTACTGAAAACGTGTTCTTCGCAAAGGATATTCTGAAGTATTTCTGGATTGTCCCCTAAATGTTCATAGGGATAGCGTAAGTCAACTTTAGGACCAATAACGGCTACCTAAAAAAATATTTTTTGGTAATGTATGGTATTTTCCCACCTTTTATAAATGTTATTGTGTCGAATAAAATATTTAATGTTAAATACATTTGAGGAATGTGACATTAATGTTATGGCCAATGATAAATGATTAATTTTCCAACATTAGGTGTCCTTATCACTTTAATATAGTCAGGTTACCGTCGTAACCCTTCAGATTATTAGGGCAACTCCTTTAATTATCCTTCAACCAGAAATAAATGAGTTATCACAAACCATAGAAAGCATAATAAAACTTGTTCCATTAAATTTAATGATTTAATATTGTTTTGGTGAAGTTTAAGTAGTTTGTTAGTTATTAGGATATAAGTTAAATTTTGTTTATACAATATATTTATAAAGACTGTAAATTAAAAAGATGAATGTAAATTAAATGAATATTAAAATATGATTATTCTTTTTTACTAAACAAATTATCGTAAGTAGGTTTTCCTAGTGTACTACTTACATTAAGTTCATTATGTACCCATGCCTTTCTTAGTCTTGAGTTCAAAAGTGGTGCTTCAAATCTAGGATTTGTGCCAACCAGAAGGATTAAGTCAGCTTCTTCTGCACCAACAATCTTATTGTTCAATAAATAGCTGGATCGGAGGTCAGTACCTGAGCCGTCTAATGGGAACGTGTGTTCTGTGCAAAGGGCCTCTGATCCCAATTTATTCAAAAGGTCCTTAACAGCCACAAGTACCTCAGCATCAGCTAGACCACCAGCGATAGCACCAATGCTTGATCCTAGTTACAAATTGTTTTATAATGAAGATAAACTCAAATATTCTTAGAATATCTTGATGTTAGACTATATTTTTCATCATAATGATTACTCAAGTTAATTATTCTTGGTTAGTATCGGATTATATTTAATATTTTATTAGCTACAGACAAAACATTACTTGTAAACCAAGAGGTAAACTGCAGATTTAATTTTGTACACCAGATTTCCCCTCATGATAAAATTTCCCCAAGACATCCTCTGAAATTCTCCAAATTTCCCTACAAGTTCCCATGTATTCCTTCAAGACTTTGCATTCAAGATTCCTGTATTGCCTAATGATTCCCTCAAATACATTCAGATTATTGACCTACGTACACAAATACTATGACTTTCTACATGGCTTATCCCTCGTTGCAAACTTTTTGTAGTTTACCATGCAGAAGATTAACCAAAAACATGAGCCTAGGAGTATAACCATACATCTCATAAAACATTATTTTAATAACTACGTCAATATTTTAGTTACACATAAATGGATCTAATAATGAAAATAAATTTAATTGTAAAAAGTACTGTTGAAAATTAAAAACAATATTCTATTGAGATGTCAAATGTACATAATTACAGGATTGTAATAATGCAACTGATCAATATTTTGTATGAAATACCTCCTACTTGAATAGGAATCATTCAAACCCGTCAATATTATTTTGAAATGCATTTTTTTTGCAAAAAAAAGATATAGGGGTGGATCAGAAAAGTTCTAGTATAACTTTTTATACGAAGCACATTGTATGTTTTTACGTTTTTAGATTCTATAATACAATCAATTCTAGACATATTTTATAAAGCATACCTTATATTAGTTGCAATTGCTTGTGAAGTATTAAGTAATACTTATAGCTTTTAAAACAAAGTATGGAAAAAAACTTCTTTTTTTTTTTGTTTCTAAAATATAAAGATGTTGAAAATCTCTTCCACCATCTATTTTACAATAAATCAGTGCCTAAAAATTTCTGTTATACATTTGTACCACCTGTGAAGAAATTTCTTGTAGTACTCGTCAAATGTACTCCCTGAGAATATCTATCCAGTTGTGTTTAGATTTGTAAACCAAATTTTTGACACGACCTCAGAGAAAAAAGTCCGGCGGGTTAAGCTTGGGCGATCCGGGTGGCCACTCTCATTGCCATGTACCTATTTTTCATCCCGGAAAAACTGCATTTAAGTAGATACTCCCTTACACGAGCAGCATCATATGAAGGAGCATCATCCTGTTGAACCCAAATGGTTACACATGGTAAATTAGGAATATTATATGGAGTTACTAAGGCTGGAATTAGATTTCAAAGGAAATTTACTACATATATTTCTCCATTGAGCCTTTCATCACAGAAAAATGGTCCAATACCAATCGGAACAAAAATTACGATTAATATTTTTCAGCAACAACTGTTGCAACTATAATGTTGCTTTATAAAAAATATTTTTAGAATTCATTGTAGAGTTTAAAAATGTAAAAACATACAATTCATTGTTTCCAAAAATATAGTTAACATATGAAGAACTTTTCTAATTAACCCTGTATAATAGTTTTTTTAATGCCTCCAATCAGTCAAGAATTTATCAAACAACACCAATTGCACGCTAGTAGCGTTGAGCATTCTTTGATATAATTCCTCAATATTTAATGATTGTTAATACTGTACCAGCGCCTTTAACAACTTTTGCAACAGTCAAAAGTGCAGCTTCCCAATCCACTGGTTTTAGCTCTCCATTACAATCCCTAATCATTGGTGTGACAAGTCTCTGTCTTTTTAACCCATCATAGGCAAACCTTGATTTGTCAGCTAACCTAAAAAATGAATATAAAGTACAAAATATTGCAATAATCCAATAAATACAAGTAATGAGAAGGTATAATTGAAAAACAAAAATTATAACAAGTAATATGACAATTTGTAAATCTTATGTAATTCATATTTACCATTCTTCATTAATTTCCTCATTCACTCTTGGAACTATTCTCATGACTTCCCCAGTCCTGGTGGATACTATGATATTTGAACCTATAGCATCTAAAACATCGATGGAATCTATTTTACGGATTTCCCAAGGTCTTGCTGTAAAACTGTATGGTTTACTGGTGAGAGCTCCTACTGGACAAAGGTCTATGATGTTTCCAGAGAGCTCAGACATAAACATCTTTTCTACATATGTACCTACTTGCATGTCATTTCCACGGCCAGTAGTACCTAAAGAAAATAATTTGTAATCATATACTATCTACAAAAATATACTTTTTATTGACATTTATTTCATTCTAACAAAATTTATCATACCTAAATCATCTACTCCAGCAACTTCTGAAGCAAATCTGATGCATCTAGTGCAATGAATACATCTAGTCATTATAGTTTTGACGAGTGGACCAATATCTTTATCCTCTACTGCACGTTTTCCAGAGAAATCAATATCGGTAAATCTGGAACGATCCGAGCCAAAGGCCATACTTTGATCTTGAAGATCACATTCTCCTCCCCTGATCACAGATGGGGCAGTCCAATGGATGGTTTACCAATAAAAACTCCATTATACCTTCACGAGCTTTACGAGTCATTTCAGAATCGGTTTTGATACGCCAACCTAAAAATACAAACACCGATATTTAAAGCCAAGTTTTCATTACTCTTGTGTTGTGTGTGATAATAAAATAAAAATAATTATAACTGTTATTATACCTTTCATTACGGGCATTGCACAAGCTGCCACAGGTTTTGGTGATTTTTCTACCTCAACAAGGCACATTCGACAATTTCCAGCAACTGCCAGCCTCTCATGATAGCAAAATCGAGGAATTTCAACACCTACCATTGCAGCGGCTTGTAATACTGTTGTTCCTGGTGGGACGTGAACGGGTTTATCATCGATGAATACTTCAACTGTGTCAGGCTTCTTTGCTTCGCCACTTTGGGCTCTAGTAGCAATGAATACATGCTTAGGGCTAATTTTAGTCCCACTAATAAGTCTACTTAATGTTATACGCAACATGCCTGTAATAAGAAAGATGAAATTCAAAATTTGTTATATTACATAATGTGTGGACTTAACCTAACTTATTTATATACTTTTTTATAAGATACTAAAAGCAACCATAAAGTAAAATGCTGTTCCCTATTCTAGGAAGAGTAAAAGGATACCTTCGATTTTTTAATTAAATAAATAAAAATAAGTCGGTTTAAGAAATTGACATGTTGACATTTGACATTACCTTTCTAAGGCGATTTTTGGCGACCTATGATAATTCGTTAATGTCTCGTAGTTGAGGGTTTACACTACAGACTTCTAATCAAAAGGTAGGTAATTTGTGCAACTGTAACGACATCACGACATAAACGATATACGGTCTTCGTGTGACGTAATCGCAGACTTGTGACCTATGACAAGAATGGGGACGTAAATGGGAAAGTAAATGTCTTTTCAGCACATATTTACGAGTCCATTAAGCGAAATACGGATAAATTGAGAATTGATCAAACAAAACCCAATAATAATAATAATAATAATAATAATAATTAAGTCGGCGAAATAATAATAATAATAATAAGAATAATAATAATAATAATAATAATAATAATAATAATAATAATAAACGTCATTTAGTAAATGCATTTTTCACTTTTTTTTAAGACTGGCATGGTGCGTTTATTAAAGGTGTGAGATACATCGGTAATATTAGAATGGGCCAAAATACAATACCTACCTACTTAATTCCAATTGAAACAACCCCAAAAGTGAGCGATTCAATCAAAACGTAATAAATCTAAAGTAGCTTAGAATTTATTCCGATTTAATTTAAACTGTACTAAATCTCGATGTCGATAATATACGTAAATTTATAGTAATTCAAATTACGATGATTTCATACAATATTTTTGCATTGTTTTTTTACTGTTTGGTTATTTGCCTATTCTATAACTCGTTCTTAGTGTTAACAATAAATATTATGTTGTCTTTTACTAAGTAATATAAATAAATATCCATAAGTTTGTTAGACAAAGCATCTTATTCATAAAAAAAATGTAATATACCCTGTAATAAATCAATCAAATTCTAATAAATTCATTTGAGTTAATTAAAATACCTCAAATTATTAAATTTATGTACAAAACATATTAAAAAATTAATATGTTAGGTCAGTGGCGTTTGGAGTAAAAGATTATATTTATTTTAGCTTTGTAAGAAAACTAAGAATATTATATATTTTTACCTCTCATAACATTTGAATTGCAAAACGAAGCAAACATAATGTAAAATAGTGAGTTCGCGGTGCGATCTATACAATTAAGAGCACAATTACTTATAATTGATAAGTACTGCTTACGTTTGCTTCGTTTTGCAATTCAAATATTTATGAGAGGTAAAAATATATGATGTTCTTAGTTTTCTTATAAAGCTAAAATAAATATAATCTTTTTACTCCAAACGCCACTGACCAAACGTATTTATTTTGGAATATGTTTTGTACTCTTTTGGATGGCAAATCACAATGATTGGCCATTCAAAGACATTTTGTACTTTAGTTATAATTGTTAAGTTGTTATTTTACAATAAATAAAGACAGGATACAAACGTTAATGAAGCTTTTAATTCAAAAAGTTGCATCGCAATGCCGGTTTAATATATCGTATGTGTATGTTAGATATCGGTCAGTTATGAAAAAGAACAAACGGAAATGAGACGACAAATAAGAAGGTACTGAGGGAATAAGACCGACCTCTGACCACGCTACGCTAGTCGTGAGAACGAGAAGTGTAGACTTTGTCCTTTTTCACGTATCAACACGCTTGACAGTCAACGTTTTAACATAACTGAAAAAGTTCAGAGTGTTTAAATTTGCAATTGCGATGTAAATGCCGCTGAGGAACTGTCGCTAATCGAAAGCAGTTCATTTTTTAAATCAAGAAATGATGTAATATTGGTCTTTATCTAAACTAATCAATGTGTTGACAAAAATAGACTTAACCGGAAATTAATACCTGTCGACGTTGACCAAATTCCAACCTAAAAATATTCTTTTTCTTTCCCAGCAAAACGCGAAGCCAAGACAGTAGCAGTTGGCCATATTTGTTAAAAATAATTCATAGAAAATGACTTTCGGAGACCTTAAGACCGATAAAGGTGTTAAAGAACTAAACAGCTTCCTTGAAGATAAGAGTTACATTAGTGGGTATGTAATTAATTACTAATTGTAATCAAAGTAACAATTTCTAATCATAATATATTGCTTCACTACACGTGCCATTCATAATTTCTTCAAGGGCCTTTTGAAATGTTCCATCTACAGTACTCATTTTCACTCAAAATTAAACATGTTTCTGAAGCAAAAATACTCATTGTTAGCTCATGCTAGATAAAAATATTTTATTAACAGTTCTGTGGTTGTATTGAATTTTTCATTAGTTGAGCATACTTTTTTTCAGGTATTCACCAAGCCAAGCGGACATTGATGCAGTGAATCAGCTGGCAAAATCTCCAGCAGCGAACTTTCCACACGTCTTGCGTTGGTACAACCACATTAAATCATTCTCGGCTGACGAACTCAAACAATATGGCGCAACTGGGGCTTCCCCACTAAAAACTGCTGCAACCACCACAGCTCCAGCCAAAGAAGAGGATGACGATGATGTTGATCTGTTTGCCTCTGATAGAAGAAGATGCTGAGGCAGCCAAAGTACGTGAAAGAGATTGAAAGCTTACGCTGAAAAGAAGTCTAAGAAACCAGAACTTATCGCAAAGTCTAGCATAGTGCTGGACGTAAAACCTTGGGATGATGAAACAGACATGAGTGAATTGGAAAAAGCCACTAGAACTATTGAGATGGATGGTTTGATCTGGGGTGCATCCAAACTTGTTCCTGTAGGTTATGGAATTAACAAGCTCCAGATTATGTGTGTCGTGGAAGATGCTAAGGTCTCTGTTGATGAATTAGTTGAGAAGATTCAGGAGTTTGAGGACTTTGTCCAGTCTGTTGATATAGCTGCATTTAACAAAATTTAAATTTGTACTCTGCATTCTGTATTTAAGAAAACAGTGTTTTAAGCTTTTATATTGTTTTTATTTCATTTTACCCCTGTTACCAATTTACAATTAATTATATTTGGGGCTTTACATGGGATTTTTATGGGTGTTGAGGAAATTGTAGGGAATTTAAAGTCAGTGTTATAGGGCTGATTTTTATAAATTGTTTCTTTTTACATGTTTTTTTCCTTTTACTTCCACATCTACAGAGTGGAAGTATAGTGTTCATGATATTAAAAAAAAATTGACAAAGAAATAGGCCTAAAATGTTCTAAAACATCGAAGTTTTAAGTTTTAGGCGAAAAAAAATTCTATCTGCCTGTTTGTGTACACGATAACTCGAAAACAGGTTTAGGTATCAACTTCAAATTTGCAACACTTATGTACTATGACGACGTTTGGAGCTGATTGGATTTTGAGCTTAATCTAATCAGTTGAGAGGTTAGGAGTTAAATGGGGATAATATACTTTTTCTTGACAATTGGTAATTCGCCAACAATGCAACATATGCACTTCGAATTTTAGGTACATGTACAACATAAGGGAGTCTACAAATGTAAAAGTTTTTAGCTTAATAGGGTGAGGCGTTGAGTGTGTTGAAGGGGCCTAAGTGTTTAAAATAAGTCAAGTAAACATTTCTAATATTAATTTTAGTAATTACACAGTGGACAAAGCTCTAAAAAATATTACTTTTCTTCGCCTCCTTCCCCTGTAACCCCTGGGGAAGGGGGCGAAGAAATGTAATTACTAATATAATAACGAACCAAATAAATCAAAATGTAAGAGGAATATTAAAAATTTGTGAAGACGTATATGTATGGCCAAGCTAAATCATACATTTATTTTGCTATGGTTAATGGTGTTGTTTGTGGCTCCACGTTAGGGGTGTGGGTAAAGAGGTTGTATTTTAATATAAATTAAGAAAGATATTCATGTAACCTGTCATGAAGTTTTTGGGATAGAGGAATTCGAATATCACATTAATAACCCTCTACTCGTGTTTTTACTACTGTGCCCATTTCCAATATATACATTATTTATACTTCTTATGACCTTTTTATAACATAGGATACAAAAGTCATTTTGGCAGTTTTGGCAACATAGGTCATAAATCAAAGTTAATACGAGTCATAAAAATCATACAGGTCAAAAGGTCGTATATTTCATAAAGAGTACAAAATGTGTACTTACTACAAAAGGCCATAAATGTTAAATAAAAATTTAACGCTTTTAAAAATACAAATGAATGTTTTTAGATATGTAGTCTGACTAAATTACATAATGGAAAACATTAATATTAAATATTAGTATTATTATATAGTTAAATAAAACTATATGACCTAACTTCTATGAAAAATTATTTACTTTTCGACCATTTGCTTCTAAAAAATTTCATGTCCTAATATTGCAAACCCGTTAAACGTCAGCAAAATTGTCTACATCATAACATAGTATAAAACAAAGTCGCTTCCCGCTGTCTGTCTGTCCCTATGTATGCTTAGATTTTTAAAACTACGCAACGGATTTTGATGCGTTTTTTTTAATAGATAGAGTGATTCAAGAGGAAGGTTTATATGTATAACACATGCATAATATAGTAGAGAAACACTGATAATTTTAGAGGTTTCTAATGTGATGTCGTAAACCGTGCAAAGTCGGGGCGGGTCGCTAGTCAATTATACTTTGAATACTTGTGGAAAATTATTTAACATAATTATATAACACGAACAAATCAGAAGTGATAACAGATCCTTTTATAATACATACCTCTGGTATATGTACTCTTAAATAATATCATGCGCTAAAATTCCACTTC
Organism: Aromia moschata; assembly: GCA_029963805.1. NCBI lineage: Eukaryota > Metazoa > Arthropoda > Insecta > Coleoptera > Cerambycidae > Aromia > Aromia moschata. The sequence goes on from JAPWTK010000012.1 coordinate 823,564, forward strand.
AATTAACTTCAATAAGGTTAGTTTTGTGTGAATATCTAACAACGCCCTGTATAATAATCCCGAAGTCTGATTCAGATTCCTTCGAAAATCCTGCATTATAATTTTTTAGCTCAAAAATAACGGCAGCGAGACGTTAAATTGGGACACCCTGTTCATATAATAGGCAAAATAGGCCACTTTGTACCGGCGACAAACTTTGAGCGCGGCATACTTAATCACCGTCTGAATTAACACACAAAAAATGTAATCTCAACCTACAAAAATATGTTTCGATTACTTTATTGTAGAAATCAAATTAATACTAAAATTAAATACAATTGGACCAATTGGACCAATTGGACCAAATGTTTTCTACTTATTTCCAAATCCAATAATATGACATCATTGGTACACATATAAAAGTAATTTAGTGGTTATATGTAAGTTATATTGCCAAGTAATTGATATATGTTTACACCTTTCTTAATCACAAAGTTGGAGGTAAGTACCATCCGGTATATTACTCGGTAGGGGAGAGAGAGGCACAATGATACAATTTTTGTCGTGATTATGATTTTGTCCAAGACAAAATACTTGTCGTCATCTTCTTATTTTAGGCTTACAGGCTTTGTCTTTCATATGATACTCTATTTAAAGGAAAAATAAAAACAAGTTTGGAGTTTTTACAACTTTTGTTAATGTCTACATTTGAATCAAACTACCTCTCTGGTGGGGTAAATTGATACAGTGCTGGAGAACATTGATAATTCAATACACTAGAGAAAAAAGTAATATTGTAGTGCAATATTTACTGAATTATAAGATTAGGAACTGTTGGAAAATAAAAAGATCTATTTTGGCGAAGTGTACCACCAGCAGCAATGGATTTGGGCAGTTTGAATACATCTCATCGAAGCACTAAACTGACGTCCTGAACGTTAGGAAAAACAAAAGTCTTATGCCAGTTTTTCTTTTTCCGTAAAAAAAATGACCTCTATTTCATGGTCATTATAAATCGTGACAATTTGTCCAACAAAGTGTACGGCTGTTTTCCTTGTTAAAAACTTGACGACAACAAAATCGACTACATTTAATTCATCATCACACAACAATGGTAGTTCCTCATCACTGACATCGTTAATTGAATCAGATAAGCTCATTTCCACTTCATTGCCACTTTCGGATGAACTTAGAACATTTCGGACCGTTTCTTTAATATTAAATTTTACCTTCTTGGTTACTTGCTTAATTTTTTTCATATTTCTTTTCTTAGCGATGTCCTTTAATCGTGCTTTTTCTGGTGTTGTGGTGTAAATATGAGACTTTCTCGCATCTGCCTAGTTGTTTGTATAACTTGTATATTTAGAGTGATATATTCTGATTTGGTTTCCGCCCGCAGCTTCTTCTTCGTGCCCAGATTCATCTGAAACCTCTGGATTCTCATTTTTATGATTTTTCTATACTTTTCGATTCTATGTTGAAGTGTAGAGGGTTTTAAACCATGATCAGCAGCTGAAACTCTAATTGATTTGTGATTTTTAATAACATCGGTTATTGCAGTCTTTATAGCTCCTTCGTCAATGAATGCTCTTTGTGATAAGTACGTACCATTTTCATTAACCTGAAACAAGTAACATGTCCTCGTATAACTTACTGAATCTTGTTTATACGAATAAAATATTACATTTATAAATTGCAGAGGTACATTGATACACTGTAGAGGCACATTGACACACTGCATCAATGTACATCTCATACATATGTATCAATGTACCCCAAATGCACTCTGACAGAAATAATCACTAGTGCCATATTTAACCTTACAGTGCATACACTTAGTTGCAAACAATGTTTAAACATTGCTTCCGTTTAGGAATGGTGACACAAACAGCACTCTATTGCTACCACGTTGGTAAAAATACACACATGTAAAAAGGCATTAAAAATTACTTTCTCGCGCCAAAATAAACTAAACACATGTAACTTTACTTTCACTCGTTTTTCCGTTACTAAATTTTTTATGACAAGTAGCCCACACTAGTGCCATCTTTGAGGTAATAGGTTGAAACAAATGGACTTCTTCTGCCGCGAAATTTTAAATGCGTATCAATCCGCCTCGTGTATCAATGTACCTCTCTCTCCCCCTACTAGTTTTTGTTTCCAAGTCTGTTTTCGTTGGCTCATCAAGATCTTGTAAAACAATTAAATACATCCTATATATTGCTTTGTTTAGTAAAACCATTTTCTTTAAGTATGTATTTATTACCTAGTATAATTGTCTTATTTCAATTATATGTGATTTTTCTGGTTTACTTCTGGCTCTTCTAAAATATTTTTTTTTAAATATTTTAACGTTTTCTAAGTTTGGTGTGGCTGAATTTTTGGATTTAGCGACGGCGACCAAAGTGCTAGGGCCGGCACTGCAACAATTCAAGTTGTTATATAGGCAACCATTAGTTGCCTATTAACCGTTTTTACTATCATTACTATTACTAAACATCTAAACAAGACGAATATTTTGTATTTTTATATACTCTAAACAATTACTAAATTATATTATCAAAATTGAACTAGAATTAGTAGCAAAAACCCCGCAAAATTTAGTATATCCCATTAATAACGTCTTGATGAACTTTAAAAATAAGTGAATAAAACTAAACCTCTCAAACATGACCTTGAAACAATTTTTTTGTACCCATGTGTGAACAAACATACCTACTAAAATATATTTATGTCTTAGTAGGCATGTTTGTATACCGTATGTATTCTTAAATTATTAGTCAGCCACGAATATGGAAAGAAAGTAAGATCTAAGTGTATAATAGAATAAGACAGATATAAGTGCCACACCCAATAAGTAGGTATGTCCTACTCAGCGGGCGGGGCAGTGATGATGTAGTGGACCGATTCCATTTGTTCGCGATTTTGTACCCTCCCTATTTCAATGAGAACCAAGCCCCCGCACCGCGGAAGCCAAAGACTCCAAGGACTGGAGTGGGAATTGTTTCTCTTATTTGTGCAACGACACGGGAACGACTGCTTCCATTCCACTTCATTAAGTGGAATCCTTCCTCTTCACATTTGGACCTCTCTCTTCACATTTGGAGAATCGAATTTAGTTCACATACGGCATTTACAGTTTTATTGCCTATTCAGAGCTGTCTATATAACCAAGGGTTTTAATTATTTTTGTAGTCTCGTACTTTTTATAATCTTATTTTATTTTTTATTTCTAGTGGTCAACGGGATTTTATCCTTAGTGGGATTTTTTTGGGAAGTGTTTTTAGCTTAAAATGAAAAAAACCTGTTTATCCTTCTTTTTGAATTTGCTGCTAGTTTAAAAATAATTAAATTAGCAATTTCAAAATTAAAAATTTAAAAAGATACAAATTCATTAGTTTATCAGGGACAGCCCTCCGGCCATCCTTCTGGAACAAACTGCCCCGGGCAATCACCCCCTACGCCCTTAGGAAAATACATCCCTGGTTTCTCCTGTTAAAAAGGAGCGTTAACTTATTTAAATGGTAGTTATTAAAATAAAAATAGTAATAAATTTCACTGCATAACATACGTATGTGTTAGTGTCATTTAAATTAGGAATTCATGATACTATCTATACCTATTATCCTGGAGTGGGTACTGGAACCTTCGGCGTAGAAATCAAAAAACTGGACTTCTTCTACGAAACACCGAACTACTACACTTTTCTCGACAACCAAGCAAGTTGGCATCTTTAGGAGAAGATTAAAACTGTTTTAATTAAGCATCTTCAGGAGAAGATTAAAACTGTTTTAATCTTCTCCTGAAGATGCCAACTTGGTTGGCGAAACGTGCGTCGAGAAAAGTGTAGTAGTTCGGTGTTTCGTGGAAGACGTCCAGTTTTTTGTTTCTACGCCGAAGATTCCAGTACCCACTCCAGGATAAGAGGTATAGATAGTATCATGAATTCCTAATTTAAATGGGTTTAAAAATGATTTTCTATAATATGGCGAATGCGTAGGGTAAATATAGTTTAATTGACGAAATGTAAAATATATGCTTATACCTTTTATCAATATATGTACCTATATTGTTAATATTAACTTAATTAGACAATTAATTTACGCAACTCCTAACTATATTATTTATCTGTTTGTTATTTTTGGGGTTTAATTGTTTTATCATTTATACCTTTTTTTTTCGATTTAATTGTTTTGTGTTTGGCGATGTTTTGTGTTCGTAAACTGTTATTATAATTTTATGATTGTAACTACACAAAGTTGAAACCTGTTTTCGATTTCGATTAAATAATTGAAATGTATTTAACACGTTAATTAATTCTTAATAATGTATCCATGGAGTTAAAAAAATTGTAAAACTAAATAAGTTACAGTAGATTTTCTAAAATGCGTGTTTCCAAGATTTTGTTCAAGTTCAGATCCTTATCTTTTGTAGATTCGGAAAATAATCACAGAACAAAAACATAAGGATTTTGTTAGTGCCGTTTTTTAAATCGTTGTATAACATTTGAAAAATTTATATTACAGTGGCAACTCGTTTACACTTTGATATATTATGATTTCTGTTATAATTGGAAAATGATAGACACGATTAAATCTTTATTATTAAACCGATAGTATGTATTTATGTATTTGTCCATTGATTTTTTCATTAAGGCGTATTTCTTATTATTATATTCTTTATTTCCAGTGTTGTTTTGTGCAGGTTCTGAAAAAACTTAAAAATCCAAGTACTTATACTCGTAAAGTAGGTTGTAATAAACTTTCATTGTGCAGGTAAAAAAATCAGAACATAAAGTTTGGTATAATGTACAAATCGATCTTATTTTTATGTTAACCTTGAAAATATACGTACAATTTTATGGAGACCTTGGAGACAGTGTTTAAATCTGACTATACTGTACATACCAAATATATTAGTACGTTAGATAGAAATTTTAATGCACATGAAAAAAATAGATGCATATTACAAATGACCTTCAATCCAATCAACAATTTAGTTGCTAAAACATAAAGTAAGATACTTTACGTTTTTTTTCTTTGAGTATTACATATTTGTATATCAATAGATATTTAGATTTATGTGTAAAATATAGTAAACCATTTTCTGTAAGAAAGTTCTGACTTTGAAGAAACAAATTAATTTGTCTTTAAATAAATATTTATCACTAGGTACACATTACACATATTAAGTACACCTACAAGTACTAAGATGCAAGATTTGCATTTATTGCTTAAATGTGCACACTGCAAAAAATTTACTTATCAGCTTTAGTACAATATTTTACACTGCATGTCACGCTATGAAGATCTTTTTATTATATCCATTTCTGCTTACTTTCATAGGTTGCTGGGATCTAAGCAGTTTCGGTATCAACGAAAACTATTACGTTTCTAGTATAGGGATACATAGAACCAGGGCATTTTTGACTTTGCCTCGAAGTGTGTGCCATAATAATGTGAGTAACCCGACAGTGGTGGAGGTAGCCTGGACGATAAATCATATATATTCCTCTTCGAATATACCCACTAAAAGGTAAGAAAATAATTAAAATAAAGAAATAGAGTATTATGGGGTTATAGCCCAATCAACGGGGAGAAAACCGGTCACTAATTGTTATCAGCAAACAAAAAATATGGTCATATAGAGAAGAAAATTCTAAGAAAGATAACGACTTTTTTTTGCGACTCGAGTTTTAATGGCGAACATAACCAAAAAAAAATCGCAAATGTCAAACAAACGGTTGTTTGCGAATAAAAAAAAGCTTCAAGTCCTACACAAGTAAGTTAAATTAGAAAGTTGTATGTCTTAAAAATGCGCGTCGAATGAGATGTGAACGAAAAAAATCGGTTCATAAAGATTTGAGAAAAATTTAAAAAAAACGTCAAATTTCGCGTTTTCGTATTTTTGCTGTATAAATTCCTATTTTGTGTGAACAGACTTCTTGTTAACTACAAATATAGCCCAAGACAAGCGAAAAATGATTATTTTTTTCAAAAAATTCAAAAAAGTTATTTTTTCGAGATAACGATTTAAAAAAAAAGACGTTTTCAAAAATCAGCTTTTACAGAGGCAAAAATGATCGTACAGAAACGATCATGGGCTCATTTTATCCGCGAAGACTTGTACTTTCATGCTATTAAAAAACCAAATCGCTTTTATTTAATTTTTGCATAGAAGAATGCGTTGTAAAATTGTATCATTTTTTCGAACTGGTTTTTCGAATAACTTTTTTAATTTTGGTTTTACATTTTTGTCCGTTGCATATTTGAAAACTGGCATTCAAAACACGCATTTAAAAAAAAATGAAGGTCCTACGACCTCAGGGAACCGAGATAACTTTTTTTTTATGCGGAGGAAAAGATCATTTTGTGAGCGCGATCGATTTGAAATCGTGTTTACTCCGGAAGCGGAGTGTCCGTCCACACTGTCGCCGTGTGTTCGCTAGCGCGTGCCGCACCCAACGCTGTCCTTTCGCAAACAATTATGTCAACTTAATTTATGCGAAATGATTTGAAATATTTTTTTTTTAAAAAAGTAAAAGTCTGAGATCTATTTCGTGTAAAAATGAAGTCAATCGGACGTATACAGCGCTGTCAGGAATTCATTTTTTTTTTATCTCGGCTCCCTGAGGTCGTAGGACCTTAATTTTTTTTTTAAAAAATACGTGTTTTGAATGCCAGTTTTTAAATATGCAACGGCCAAAAAGTAAAACCAAAATTAAAAAAGTTATTCGAAAAAAACCGATTCGAAAAAATGATTCAATTTTACAACGCATTTTTTTATGCAAACATTAAATAAAAGCGATTTGGTTTGATAGCATGAAAGTACAAGTCTTCGCGAATAAAATGAGCCCACGATCGTTTCTGTACGATCATTTTTGCCTCTGTAAAAAGCTGATTTTTGAAAACGTCTTTTTTTTTTTAAATCGTTATAACTCGAAAAAAATAAGGCTTTTTTTGAATTTTTGAAAAAAAGGGTAATTTTCCGCCTGTCTTGTGCTATATCTGTAGTTAACAAGATGTATGTTCAAACAAAATTGGAATTTATACAGCAAAAATACGAAAACGCGAATTTTGACGTTTTTTTAAATTTTTCTCAAATGTTTATGAACCGATTTTTTTCGTTTACATCTCATTCGACGCGCATTTTTAAGACCTACAACTTTCTTGTGTAAGCCTTGTAGCTTTTTTTTTATTTGCAAAAAACCGTTTTTTTGACTTTTGCGAATTTTTTTGTTATGTTCGTCATTAAAACTCGAGTCGCAAAAAACGCTATCTTTCGCTAAGAATTGTTTTCTCTATACGACCATATTTTTTGTTTGCTGATAACAATTAGTGACCAATTTACATGGGGGCTTTCGCTCGTTGATTGGACTATTAGGAGTTAGGAGTATATGTCATTTTTTAAAATATAGTATTGTTTTGTCAAAATCTTATGAATAGTTCTCGAGATATCTTATGTACAATAACTGTAGGATCCTCTCACCACTGACCACAGGTAAAACTGACCGGTTTTTACCTAGATACTGAATAAAAAATCGTTTGAAAGTGTATTTATTATAAGGCCCAGGAGCAGAGGACTCTATATAAGTAGTTTAATAAGGTGTATTTGTGCAGGTATATTAATTAAGCCTGAAATTTGAATGCGTTCTTTTAAATTACTTTTTTCAAAGACGGTGACCACTATATGTTAAAAACCACTCAATGGAGTAGAAAAAAATTTATACAGCATATACTAGCCATAAAAGAAACGATTATTTTTTGGAAAGGCGAAATTATTCTTTTTTTGGATCAACATTTTTTCTACAAAGAATAAACATGCGCCTTTTTTCCTTAAAATTTATAAGGACACTTTCAGTAACCGCCATTTTGTTCGATTTAAAAAATATACGCTGAATTTAGATAAACCACTAAGAAGTACTTACTGTTGGTCACTACTAGTAAAACAGCGTTCAACAATCCAGTAGATAACTTGGTCCAGAATTAATTTTGTTTTGAAATTTTCATGAAGGTGGCTTTAAATATAGTGAGAATGCTTGGTGAAATATTTAAAATAATAATAATAATAATAATAATAAAAAAAAAACGTATGTAACGGTTAGAACAAATTATTGCCTACTTTTTTTTTAGAAAAGAATGTCTACTTTTTCACGCCTCTAACTCTACCCCAACCTACCCCTAACCTCTTAAAAAAATAAGAATGTAACGTGGTTATTTATCCATTTTTTTTTCGGAAATGTGCTTCTAAAAAATATAACATATTATATGGACACATATAACAAAATAGAAAAAATGTTTATTCATTTTGCTTGCCCCTTTTTATTTGTATTACTTATGTTATTAATTACATACATATCATTACTACCTGTTCTATAAATTAAAGCATTGATAAATTTGTTTTAATTTTTGTTGTTCTTACTGAAATGATAAATAGGATAACTTTCAGGCAGAAAATATTAGATTACCAGCAATGGGGCGAATGCAAAGATCTACAGGACGCAATTTCGGTAGATGTCGAACCAAAGAAACCAAAAATTTGGATATTAGATAAAGGAAATGAACTATGTTTGCCAAAGATAGTTTCATATAATTTGTTCTACAACAATATTTTTGAAAGCTGCACGTTAACTGATATTCCGAGACAAAATTTAAATACTCTTGTTATCGATCGAGCCTATGGGAAGTTTGGACACCGGGCTTATATAGGAAATGCAGGTAGTAACATTAAACAAGGGAATGTTCTTAAAAATATGAACACCGACACAGACAAAATGTCACTGATGAATATATTGCACACTATGTCTGAGTCAGAGTAAGGCCTAGACTAAAGTTGTATTCCTAGTAGTTTAAAATAATCATCAAGAAAGGCGACAAAAAGTCTTTTTATTCAAAAATGTACCTGAAAATATTCGATGTCTAGAATAATTTTATAATTCCTTAGGTTAAATTGGGTACATTCGAGGGTTTTTGTAAAATTTTATTTATAAGAGTTGTCACTTCTTGATTCTGAATAAGCGTTTTAATACGTACATATGCATGTATGTATGTCATAGACTTGTTAGGTTTAGGTTCATAATTAGTTTGCAATTGGTACACAAATCGATTTTTATATTTGTATGCTTTCTTTTTTTATTTTGAGGTATAAAAGACATTTTAACAACCTTTTAGGAGACGACACGATTTTAATTTTCTTCTTAGATGAATTAAAATATTGGAAATTGAAATTGTTACATATGGACTATCCATTTATATCGGTCAGTGCAGATTTCCTGTCCATATCAAAAATCGACCCTGTGTTATATATTACTGGGAGAAACTCAATAGAACTGTTCTCTATAGATTTGGAAAATATTAGGAACCTCGAGGAGCCTCTGATATCTGAAGCACAGGTAAGAAAATTAAGTTTACTGAAGCAGACTACAGCAGCAAGAACGACGATATTTAAAAATCAGTAATTGAAAATTGCATTTCAGGCTACCAATTTGGAATGTAAAGTTACGTTTCTTGGTCACAAACTGGAGATTTCTAGTGGATTAGAGACTGATTACAAAAATGGTCTTAGTTACTATCTAGTCAGGGATTATGTCGTTGTGAGATGGTTGATAGGGTGAGACTTTTCGATTCGAATATATTTACTCACACACAACTCAAACTCAACACACTCTCGTATTACGTATTTCTTTTAAAATACCTGTTTTAAAAGAAATAAGTAATACGAGTTAAATTATATTTTTATATAGCTATAAACATGCAGCGACCTATTTTACTTTAATATGTAGGTATATCTACTTACTCAAGTTAAATTAAAATAACAGTGTGTCCCAGAGGAATACTGTCCCATTTTGGTTATAAATATTTCTTGACAGAGCGAATATAGAATGATGTGGTTTTCGCCAATCGATTTACTTTTTGAATAAGTTTTTTTTTATGTTATGCCAAAAACGTCACTTGTCCTACAGGGTGTTTTTGAAATATGGTCAATATCAACGGAAACATTTCACCACTACTTTGAACTGTATGTGTTTGTACACAACACACTGTATGTGTTTGTACCTATTTTGATTGTAAATATCTTTTTGATAGAGCGAAACTGAGAAGGATCCGGTTTTCGCTAGTCGATTTACTTTTTTAAAAGATTTGTGCTTTTTTTATTACGTATGCAGCAAATATTTAAATAAATTTTTTGGCGAGTAATATAATGTAATGCAAGTCACATCTAGAACACGAAAAACTGGTTAAACATGACTTATGAAAAATATGGATTTCCGGGTTGTCTTTTTCAATTTTTGTCTTATTCAGTAAAATAAATTATTTACCACATTTCTGATTGATGCAAATTTTGAGATCGTTAACATGAGTAAAAAAAAACAGAAGATTTATTAGTGTTGTCATATATTCTGATTCAAATTATTGTATTTGATTGTATTTTTTTTCTATTTCCATTTGCGGTTTTCCTGCAAATTAAATAATGATCCAGTGACAACCACATATTATTGGGAAACATTACAAGAAATTACGTATATATGTAAATCATATGACTTTTTTACTCATTTTGTTTGTACCTGAAAGGATTTGTAACACCTCTATTAATTTTCGCCCCCTTATGAAAAGTAAAATGAATATGTTTTTTGTAATTTTAGCCATAGAAATACGTGATGCAATTAAATCTTAATCAAGGTGAAGGGAATATATATGTGAAATTTTAAGCAAATAAGGAAAAAAAAAACAATGAGATAAACATGTATATATGTATGAAAGTACATACAAAATAGACTTACAAGGTTTTGTGGTTTAAAAAAAAGTTCTATGTATTTTTTTGCAACAAATCTATCTCCAATTAGTTTCTAATTCTGATTCTAATCCATTTTTGGACATTCTCTTTTTTATCTATTTCAAATTGAAACTGTAGTTTTTAGGAAATCATTTTGCACATTACACTGTGATTGTTTTATTTTGACCACCCCTTTTTTATTCGTAAACGGCTAAAGCAAATTGTAATCTGCATAAAGCAGTGGCGGTGCGTGATATTTCAGTTAGCCATATCTTCAAAACGACGCATGGGACCCACTTCACTTTTTCGGTGATGACTTATACACCTCTTACAGAAAGGATTTATAGTGAAAAAAATCGTCATCAAGTTTGCGAAAAAAATGTTCAAAAACACTGGAGCACTCCCTGGGTTCTCAGTAACGTTCTGTAGAATATTTGCAGTATATTTTTTTCATAATCTAGAAACAAATATAAGGAGACTTTTTTCGATTTGTTACAAAATATTTTTGTTTCAAAAAAGTTATGGCCATTTTAATTTTGGGAAACAAAATGTTCCTATAAAATTAAAATTAAAATGGCCATAACTTTTTGAAACAAAAATATTTTGTAACAAATCGAAAAACGTCTCCTTATATTTGTTTCTAGATTATGAAAAAAAATATACTGCAAATATTCCACAGAGCGTTACTGAGAACCCAGGGAGTGCTCCAGTGTTTTTGAAAATTTTTTCGCAAACTTTGCTGACGATTTTTTCACTATAAATCCTTTCTGTAAGAGGTGTATAAGTCATCACCTAAAAAGTGAAGTGGGTCCCATGCGTCGTTTTCAAGATATGGCTAACTGAAATATCACGCACCGCCACTGGCATAAAGTATCATGTTCCTACCATCTGAGACAAGAATTTGGCATGCATAAAACATGCATGCTAAATGCAAAACAAAAGAAACTTTGTAAAGGCATTTAAAGAAAAAAACCTGATTTTACGAGGTGTGTAAATCAAGTAATGCGACTGGCAATGTAGCGCCCGATCTAGCAACACTGAGGAGATAGGACTTAAGGGCGGTAAGTTAACATGTAATGCACCTTCAGTACAAGTTTCAACTTGTTAGAGTCATTTATTTGTTCTTTGTGACTGATTTCGTAAACCAGTTTTTCTAGTGCATTTTAAGAATGAGTGACATTAATTTTGAGCAACGGTGTGCTGTAAGGATTTGCTTCAGACTTGGACACAGCGCAACGGATACTTTTGCAAAATATCAACACGCCTACGGAGACAGTATTTTTTCAAGAGCCCAGGTTTTTCGGCCGTTTAAGGCATTCTCAGAAGGAAGAGAGTCGATTGAAGATGAACCACGCAGCGGAAGGCCTTCATCTGCAAGAAGCGATGAAAATGTCGATAGAATACAGGATCTTGTGAGTTCAGATCGTTCGTTTTGACTAATGAATTGGGGATGAGAAAAATCTGCGCAAAAATGGTTCCCAAAAACCTTTCGCTGGAACAAAAAGGCATTAGGAGAGAAAGGTATTTTGACTTTTTGGAATAGATTGAAAATGATCCCCATTTTGCTGCATATGTCATTACTGGTGATGAGACTTGTGTGTTTGAGTAGGACCTAAAAACCAAGCGCCAAAGCATAGAATGGCACACTTCAAGCTCTCCAAGACCCAAAAAGCATGAATGAGCAAGTCGAAGATCAAATTCATGCTGATTTTCTTTTTTGATAGCCAGGGAATTGTTCATAAAGAGTTTGTGCCTCCAGGCTAAACAGTAAATCAACACTTTTACAGAGAGTTTCTTGAAAAACTTCGAAAAAGGGTCATGCGTGTAAGACCAAACATCAGGAACAACTGGATGTTGCATCACGACAATGCGCCTTGTCACACATCCATTTCAGTAAACGAGTTTTTAGCCAGTAAAAACATTGCTGTGGTTCCTCAGCCTCCTTATTCGCCTAACTTTGAGTCCTTGTGCCTCTTTTCTGAAATGAAAAATCACCTCAAGGGACGTCATTTTGAGACCTGAAGGCTATTCAAGTATATGAGTTCCAGCACTGTTATGAGGAATCGAAGAACCATCTCCAGCGCTATGTGGCTTCTCAAGGAAGTTATTTTGAAGGAGACTAAATTGCAATTTTATTCGAATATAAAAAAATAAAAAAAATCAGTCTCATTACTTAATTTACAGACTTCGTATTTACAACAATATTAAGTATTTCATTTTTTGGAGCGATGAAATGAAACTGAAATTACCTACTGGATATCGAATAACGGTCATTATCCCTATAACAGTTTATTACGCTGAATTTGAGGGCTAAAACTCATTCAATTCAAAAGTCAAACCTAATTAAGATGCTAATGAGTTATTATTTTGTAATTGGCAAAAAAATAAATGCATTAAAAGAAAATAACGAATAAAATAATCAATATGTACATATTAATTCTATCATGCGGTTTTTGGTTTAGAAGACAATGCGGTTCTTTGATCTAATCAAAATAAAAAAACAGTTTTATACAATTATTTTAGATTATTTATTATTTATATATTGCTTATTATTGTTAAATAAACCATTTTTTTTGCAATTGGTGCAAACTTTTTGGTGGTCACTGTACATATTATATATTGTTAAAAAAACAGCTTTTTAGTACTTTAATTTCAGATATCCTAAAAATGCATTATTTAGAATACACCGATTTTACATAGATTTACATTATTCTTCAAAATGGAACATAGCTAATGGTTTTTGTAACGTGCAGAAATAAAAAAAATAGTTACATTTTTACGTAATCGCTAACTGGATAAATGATCTATTTTTTACACTTTTCAGATCACCGTTAGAAGCAGAATACCACAATATATTTGCTCAGTCGTATGAAAAGCTGCCATATGTTTCAGAGCTGTTTACCGGCCCCCAGAATGGATTGTGGGCACTTGTCAATCCACTATCTCCAAAGGAATGTATGGAAGTCAACAACACAATACTTGAAAATATTCCTCGACCAGAAAACAGGGCTGTGAAGATACTGAAATACAATAAATTCTTAGACGACATATTTTAAGAAACGAAAGGCATGGTCCTGCTACATCCGGTTCTGATTCATGGCGTCTTATTTAATAAACAATTAATCGTTAAATATAAAACAATGGATACAAATTCTGATACTTTTTATATTCAAGGTGGTCCTTGGCATTGAGAAAATTAATTGGTTTTGTCTAGGTTTTATAAAAACCGCGAGTTTTCTAAGAGAGGCTGATAACCTGTGAAATATACCACTAGACAAATAAAAGCACTTCTTCTTTTAAATACCGTGGTGTTTGTTCAATTGTTTTAATCTGCCTAGTTTAAAGAATTATTTCTTTGAATCAGTCTAAGAGATCTTTCATTGACGGTTTTTCTATTATTAAGTATTTTGAAATCATCTTTGACCAACTCTATTTTACTCTTCTTATTTCCCTATTATTGTTAAGCGTAAAGTAAATGTTAGTATTTGAATCAATATACGAGGTGTGTATAAATTAAGTAATGAGATTGGCAACATAGCGTTCGATCTAGCAACACTGCGGAGACGGGACTTGGAAGGGCGGTACGTTAACATGTATGTTAACACCTTCAGTACAAGTGTGAACTTGTTAGAGTCATTTGTTTGTTCTTTGTGGCTGTTTTCGTAAACCGTTTTTTTTTCTAGTGCGTCTTAAAATGAGTGACATTCATTTAGAGCAACGGTGACAGACACAGCCCAACGGATATTTTTGCAAAACTTCAACACGCGTACTGAGACAGAGCCCAGGTTTTTCGTTGGCTTAAGGCATTCTCAGAAGGAAGAGAGTCAAGAGAGTCGATTGAAGATGAACCACGCAGCAGAAGGAGACCTTCTAGAACCTTCAAGAACCGATGAAAATGTCGATAGAATATGGGATCTTGTGTATTCAAATCGTCGGTTGACGACAAGAATGATCGGGGAAGAGTTAAATTTGTTTAAAAGTTAAAACTGTTCAGGGTCATGCGTGTGAGACCAAACATCAATTTACATCACGATAACGCGCCTTGTCACGCAGCCATTTCAGTAAACGAGTTTTTAGCCAGTAAAAACATTCCTGTGGCTCCTCAGCCCCCATATTCGCCTGACTTGAATCCTTGTGATTTTTTCTCTTCCCGAGATTGAAAACTCACCCCAATGTCGTGTTGGGACCATAGAAAACATTCAAACGGCTGTAATCGACCAGCTGAAGGCTATTCCAGTATATGAGTTCTAGCACTGTTATGAGTAATGTAAAAACCGTTTCCAACGCTGTCAGGCTTCCCAAGGAAGTTATTTTGAAGGAGACAACAGTGAATTGAATCAATCAACCATTACTTAATTTACACACCTCGTATGCATGTATCAATTTGTATGGCACTTTAAATTTTAAGTTCTAAGTATGTATTATTATTATTATTTCAATATTATTTATTTTAAATAGACAAAGTATATACTGAGTGTCAGTGAGACCACATATCACACTGACCTTTTGTTGTTTATAGAACGAACATTATGAAATTTGGAATAGGTATATCAGATGCAAGTGGACTTATATTGACTTGTTAAATATCTCAATAACACTTGCAGTCCCATCGGAAGTGCAAACAATTTTATAATTTCAAATGGAACACCCCATTTTTAATTAATTGGATTCTGCATAAAATTTGGTACATGACACATTCAAATTTTTGTCATTTCAATAAAAAATACCAGACTTATAAATTTTAAAATATTGTCGGATTTAAATTTTTCGAAAAAATAAAAATTAGTTTCACTGTCAAAGTAGGACTTGGCGGTGAACATATGGCTCATTTTTGACATTTTGACTGTCACTTTTATACTCAAGTTACTAGGTATACCTAGTAACTTGATACATATTTTTATGTATAGTATAGGTACATATATTTTTTTAAAATGGTAATCCCTATTTTTTTACCTAATGGAAAACTTATTTGCAATCCATTTATATATCGATTACTATACCCACGTGGTGTATCCAACACTACGTAGGTCTAGCTACATTTCAGATTTGTATTGAAATCATCTAGAATTAGTGCCGAACAGTTTACACTACTTTACAGTATTTGTGTTAGTTGCGCGGGTTATACCTGCCATATAGCTTCCAAGAAACAGCAAGGAATTGTTTCCTACCCATCACTTTCCATTTAACTTTGTTAGCAACCGTTTATAAGGTAAGACACCGGTTTATAATACGTAAGTAACGGTATAAGCTAGAGCGACCCTGTAATGCGCCTCATTTTGGCGATCTCTAGTAATGAAATATGAATCCAATGCAGTATTCAACTCTAATTCTATCATATTTTTGATATCTCAAATACTTTTCGAGATTCGACTTTTATACTTGATTATGTAGACTCGTAAGTTTGGTCGCCTTATTTGCATTGCAATCTTAATGTTTGCGGCTGTTGGCACATGCATACGTACTAACGAATTTAGTAATTAAACTGTAAGTTTGGTTGACAAGTAGCAACAAAAAAGGATGTTTTTTTTAAAAGAATCTAAACGTTACTGTAAACAGTCTAAGCACAACTATTTCCATTTTGTTGGCAATTGTTCACTTATTTAAATAATAATAATAATAATAATAATAATAAAATGTCTCTATTGTCTGGTTAATACAAAGGCGAAGTCTAGCCCAGGGCTACTCAACTTAACCTATCAAAATCATGGTACATAGCATAATAAAAAATAAGTAAAAGCGCCTTAATAAACTAAAATACATAAAATGAATGAAAATGAATATGGATACCTATACATAATTACCGAAAAAAAATTAAAAAAATAAATGATGAACATATGTATATATAGTTTTGTAATCATAGACAAATAGTTGACAAATCATCTCAAGTGTTATTGGTGTGTTGTTAAAAAGTGAACTTTTAACTTCCTTCGAAAATTATTTACAGAACAAGATTTGAAGTTAGAGTCAATACTGTTGTAAATAATAACACAATTATATGAAAAGGTCCTCTGGAACATAGCTGATCGATATCTAGGGAGTGAGAGACGATTCACGAATATGCGGTTAGCTTCGTGAATATTATACCTAAATTGTAGTCTTTCACGGAGGTAAGGAGGAGTGTTTGTATGTAAGATGTTATGAACATACACTGCTAGTTGGTACTTGAACATATTGCTCACACGAATCAATCGAAGCTCATTTATCTTACTACTCACTCTATTAAATGTCTTTAATCGAAAGACGAATCTACAACAAGTATTTTGGACTTTCTGTAAGCGATAGAAATTTAGAAGTAAGTTAATTTCTGTAATAAATGTCTACATATTTGTGGCAGCATGCCTCTGGTCCTTGCTAGGGTGGCAATAGAGCACAACATTTCTTGATAAAATATTAGTGGGTTGAAAAATAAATATCCCAACCCATTATTAATGGCGCTGTTACAGAAGGGGCGGTACAGAAGTGGAAACTTTGATCACGCGAGAATAAAATGGAAATATGGAGTTTAACCCTCATTTTTTATTATTTTATACGCGTACCTACATGTAGACTTATAGTTAGTAGGTAATACACAAGGTGTTTCTAAACTGGGTGATCAAAATATAGGCGACATATAGAACAAGCAAAATATTTTTAAAACCTTAATACCGTTTTTTTTTATATATATATAAAATGCTTCCTAAGGAGCTACATCCATTAGATGTGTACCCTTGGAGACGGTTTTTTCTAAATATCTTGAAAACTAATTAAACCATAAAATCAAGAAATTTAGTACTAAAAATAAAACTTGTGATACTTTATAATATGGAACCATAATTATCTGGAAATGGGATTGTGAAACGCTATTTCCGACAAGGAGTTATGAAATTTCAGATATTTTTGCAATACATAGTACCTATTGTCGAATTTGAATATGACATACTGTTTTCGAGCCAAATCGACTTGAACATTACCCTACATTACTCGAAAATCTGGAACCTAATTCGTCCCTACTACCTTGCGTTTCTCACCCCGGTATAATAATTTCCAAATAAATATGATTCCATATCATAGACCATCAAAAGTTTTATGTGAATACTGAATTTTGTGATTTTATGTCCACTAGTATATGAATTTTCCTTTTTATTTTATTTTAATATAGGCGATGCCTATGAAACTGAAGTGAAATCTGTTACTCTAACCATTAGTTGCATAATACATACACGGTGGAGACTTTAACTGGAATATATTCGCTAGCGGGGTGGTGAATGATTTTTCAAAAAATTCCCGAGACACGTCAACTTTTAAATGTATTTACCTACATTTTGCAAATAATATGAAAAATATAGCCCTTCAGGGGTGGCTGAAACCACCCTCGATATGATTTTTTCAAATGCAACCCTATGGCTTGTGACCCCTCATTGTAAAGTTGGTGGAAAGAGGAATCCAACGCACTGATCAAATTTTAAGTTTTAGTATGTTTGTAGGGTTGCATACAATTAAAACGTAATTTTATAGTTTAATTTATTTTTAACGCAACAATTTCGTACTCAAAATGTGTGTTGTTTAGTTTTGGAATGTAAACCTTACTTTTCATATGTCCCCACAAAAAATTCCAAGCAATTTTTTGCCTCAACTGATATTTGTTATTTTTTGCTAGTATTTTTACACGGCCGCAAAGAGTAATTTAGTTTGTATGCATTATTCAGAGTTTGAAGCGAAGTGTTATTTCAAATTGGTGAAAATGTCTTATTTAACTGAATTACTAAAAATCGAAATTTTGATGATGATTGGATATGGTGATAGGGTCAGGAAAGTACCGAGTATGAGGCAGGCTGTTGTTGATGACGACACGAAGTTGAATTTGTTGCTTGCTCTAGAAGAAAATCCAATCACTCCAGCCCGTCAACTGGCCCGTGATAGTAATCTTAATCACAAAACAGTTTTAAAAATACTTAAATATGAGAAAAAAACGCCCATATAAAATGCAAGCTGTTCAAGAGCTACTTGAAGATGATCCAGATCGACGAGTGGAATTTTGCGATTTATTGATGACTTGTATTGATCAAAACCAGTTATCTTTAGAGTGGATAGTTTTCTCTGACGAGGCTACTTTTACATTAAATGGGCACGTAAATCGCCAAAATTGTCGTTACTGGGCTGAAGAGAAGCCCCACTGGATGAAGGAACTTCATACACAGCGCCCACAGAAAACTAATGTGTGGGCAAGAATAATACAAGATAGAATTGTAGGACCATTTTTCTTTGATGACACTCTTAATGGAGCAAGATACTTGCGTTTACTCCAGAACGAACTAATGCCACTGCTATGTCATTTATTTCCAAACCCCTTAAACCCTAACTTGACCGACGAGAGGTTATGGTTTCAGCAAGATGGGGCCCCACCACACTATGCTGCCATTGTTCGTCAGTATCTGGACAGAATTTTTCCCGGTAGGTGGATTGGGAGGCGAGACGTAATATTGAGTGGCCAGCAAGATCTCCAGATCTTACACCACTGGATTTCTTTTTGTGGGGACATCTTAAAAGTAGGGTTTACATTCAGAAACCCAACAACATAGCAGATCTGCAGGAAAGGATAAGAGAGGAAATCGGAAAAATAACACCGCAAATGAGTAGCCGAGTGGGTTAAAGCACGGTCTTTCCAGTCGCGATACCTCTGTGCGCGTTGTTCGAGTCCCGGCCGGGGAAGACGATTTTTAATTGTCTCGCTTTCTCTGTCAGGGCTTGATATGCAACCACTAATACACTAGTGTATACATGTGGATGCATAGATGCTAATCCAACCGCACATGCCCTAGATTTGGTAATGTTCCCAGTTTTCTGGGTTTCCTCAGAACTGTAAAGCAAATGCGTTACCGAAATAATCTTAAGTCGCTCCCAGTGCGCCATGGCAAATAACAATAATAGCCACTCCATCCCGCACAGATTCCTGAGAGGGACCTAAGGGGTTAATCTTCGGAGTAATTATAGGGTGAGTATTATTTTTATTATTATTATTATTATTATAAGGAAACATGTCTTGACTTTTTGAAATCGATTGAAAATGATCCCCGTTTTATGGAACGTGTCATTACTGGTGATGAGAGTTGAGTGTTTGAATACGACCCGAAAACATGGAATGGCCAAAGCATGGAATGGCACAGTTCAAGCTCTCTAAGATCCAAAAAAGCAAGAATTTGCTTTTTGATAGCCAAGGAATTATTCACAAAGAGTTTGTGCCTCCAGGCCAAACAGTAAATCAACACTTTTACAGAGACAAACATCAAGAACAATTGGATGTTGCATCACGACAGTGCGCCTTGTCACACAGTCATTTTAGTGAACGAGTTTTTAGCCAGTAAAAATATTCATGTGGCTCCTTAGCCTCCTTGTTCGCTTGACATGAGTCCGTACGAATTTATTTTCTCTTCCCGAGATTGAAAAATCATTTCAAAGGACGTCATTTTAGGACCATAGGAAACACTCAAACGGCTGTAACCGTCCAGCTACTCCAGTATATCAGTTCCAGCACTGCTATGAGGAATAGAAGAACCATCTCCAGCGTTGTGTGGCTTCTCAAGGAAGTTATTTTGAAGGAGAAAACACTGAACTGTTATTTTATTCGAATAAAAATATTTAAAAAAATCAGTCTCATTACTTAGTTTATACACCTCGTATCATGCCATGCCGTCTCGACCAAGTAAGTACGGCTTTGCGAGCTTTTACGGGAAGAGTAAAACGGTCAGTAAACAACGTAAATATCCGAATAGATGCGACGGTTTCGTGATCAGCCGAATATTGTCGTGTGAAACATGAGAATATGTAGTTTTTATTATATTGCAAATGAAAATTTAGAGGCAAGGAAATGTGCGCTTTCCTAGCCTCCATGGAGAATACGCCCCTGAATTGAAATTTCATATCTTGTGGTTTCCCGTTTTGTTAATTGTTGTAACCGTTTGTCTAACAAAATCAAACAATTTTACTATACAGACGAATACAGTAATACAAACTGCCATCAAAATTGGTCACAATTAAACCCACCCACTGTATGTGATATAATATCCGGTTCATTTTTGTTTATTTTTTATTTTACTTTTTGTACGAACTCTTGGGAACTTTTCCAGTCTGTTAGTTTTTATTGCCTTGTATTCCATTACAATAGAATTTAATCGGATGACTGTAAGTATTAGTTTAGTTTTCTTTTGTTCGCTTCTGTCCTATGTATCAAATCATATAAAACTGTTCATTCAGTACGTGATAATTTGCTGACATTCACTATTTACATTATTTATTGAAGCAATAATATTTTTTTACGCTACTTGACTGACCTTCACCTCACAGAACTCATTACAGTTTGCTCTACATGTAATACCTTTTTTTTTTAATATAATATACATTGTAAACGCGGACAATTTAGATACGGAATACATACATATATCACCTGCATAAACAACGTGTAAATTAACAGAAAACCAATGTGTCATTTGCCTCCAGTAATTATATGCAAATAAATTATATTATGCAAAATTATACTATGAAAAAAATGACATGACTACAATTATTACTGAGAAATGTACTTGGAATGTGGAAAATCACTTACATTTAACCTGTTATGCATTTTGTAGATACAATATTAAAAAGCACATATAACATTTATT
The DNA here is from genome assembly GCA_029963805.1 of Aromia moschata. Taxonomy (NCBI): domain Eukaryota; kingdom Metazoa; phylum Arthropoda; class Insecta; order Coleoptera; family Cerambycidae; genus Aromia; species Aromia moschata. The sequence continues at coordinate 844,953 of JAPWTK010000012.1, forward strand.
TGGCTATATACGAGGTGTGTGAAAACAAACAATTGGAAGAATCCATTTTCTCCATGTTTAGAACTGTTACAAGTCATGTGAAAATCTACTTCTGTGAATGTTATCCAAAGACGAAAATAACTTTTTTTAAATCTATGGCAAAAGAAAGCATATTGTTCAATACAATTGTTATATTTATTTTACTTTATTTATTTATTATTATATTTTATTTATATTATTAATTTTTTATATTTATTTATATTTATTTTTATATTTACAACAATTTTTTATTGTTCTTTTCATACTCGTTTATGTGTAAGTTTTTGTTTCACGTTCGTGTAGATATTTCATGAAATGTTAAATATTTGGGAGACTTCTTTGAGTAATTACACTTTTTTCTGGGTAACGTATTATTAGATCCCCCTTATATTAAAAAGTGTCACTTGTTTCACCTTTCCAATAGTTTGAAAACATTCTTCCCAACTATGCATTATTAAAGAACATCGGTTCTTGATTTATACCATGCAACGTTAAATAATATATAATTTACTTCCACTTATATAGAATTTTTGGGCTATTTTATGTTATTATGTCGATGTCTATTGAAATGTAGATAGCTGAAATAGGGTGACCAAGTATGAAACCCAACAATGAAGCTCGAACTGTTTTTCTTATAAGAGTAATGTGTTGCTTCTTTGTTTGTGAGATGTGTCGAACAAGTGGTATTGGTTATGATGCTACTGTGAACTTGAGGGGCACTGCAGTTACCAGCAGGCCTAATATTACGACAAATTCTAAACGCATAAATAACGATGCCTGTATAGAGATAGAAATTTTATTAATAATGTGTTTTGAATATGAGATATGCCTCCAAGGATTTTTCATGGACTTTTGGGAATTATTTTGGATATATTGGTATTTTATCGACTCTTGTCTTGAATGTCGAAATGCTGCCATGTTAGATAGTCATGAGTTAACAAATATATGTAAACGTGTATTGTTATATCTAGTATTACATAATAGTACGGTCATTGTAAAAATTGTTGAATTGAATGACCAGCTGGGATTAGTGCGTTACTTTCTGGTTCAGATTTATAATTTGGAATAAATATCTTGGACTAAAGACAGGAGCGTCAACCAGTTAATAGCAAATCAACCAATAAAAACGTAAGTATCCTTTTCTTAACTAATGTAATCGAAGAAATACAATTTTTCCTCGAAAAATCGAAATATCTGTAGGTCGTGGACTACATGTTCCATTTTGCAGTATTTATTGTATACTATTGTGCAAATATTTTACAAAACACTTACATAAAACAGCTGTTTACATTTAAACGTTTTCATTAAAATCAGAATGATGCAGACAAAATGAATAATTACACATTCTTGACATTTGTAGCGCATTTTTGTATTTTAAGTATTTGTTGTCACAAGTGTTGCGAGAGAGTTAATTTACTTTCATTTAATCGCCCTGCTTACTGGGAGTGGCATTTTTAATGCGGGGTAACACTCCTCCTACAACCAGTCGACGTCGCTTTTGTTATTTTAGTAGTCTCTTTGTTACTGTAGGAGTTAAGGGTCGTATAAATAATTCTATGACACCAAGTAATTCATTCAAGTTATTGTTTCTAAATAATATAGAATCAGGGTGATTTTTTTTGTTTTTTTTTTTGAAATTCTATACAATTGATAATTTTCAGCAGATGTTTCGTTTACACAAGGCACAGCTGTTGTACATTGTACTTCAGAATTTTTTTTATACAAAACTGATTTAGTATATATATATATATATATTATCTCTTTTTTTAGGATATCACGGGCCTCAACTCTTTTGATCTCCTTGCTGTTCAGAACTCTGTCACAAATCTACTTTAGATGAGAGTGTATTTATTTAACCGTATACTTATTATGCATACGAGTATATGCTACACTAATTAATTGAAAACTTAGTGCAAATATTATATTACGCCTTATGTCGAAAGCACTATTATATTACTGCAACTCTTACTGTACTCAAACAGGTAATTAATAAAAGAAATAATTTAGAATCATTTACATTTTCTTCCGTCTGATTTCCTTGTACTTTTTTTAAAAAGGGAGAAAGGAATTAAACTACAAGGCAAATGAAGGTGGTTGACAATTCCAAGAGAAATGCGCTTTCACGAACATGCACGTACTCTTTCTATTTTCTCATATTAGTGGCATGTATAATTATTATGAAGTGTATCTAACACTTCATAGCGAACTAGAGGATGCAAAAACTGTTTGTCAGCTTTTGACAAAAAATCTTCTTTCTATACAGATTGCGATTATTCAAATGTATGCAATCACTAGTAATAAAAATATTTCATTTACATTCTTTTGCGACAATTATACCAACAAGATATAGTTTTTATTTAACAAAGAAACATTTCGAGGTGCCCCTTTCAGATTTCTATTAAATTCGGCAAGGTGAAAGAGATCCTAAAAATATGGGATACGTATTTTTTGTAGTAGCCCATAAGGCTATTAAGGGGGATGAAATGGGGAGCTGAAGTTCACCCCAAAAAGTCATTATTTCATAATAGCTCGAAAACTACTGTAAATAAAAAAAAAAGGTGGAGGGTTGAGGGTAAGGTAAAAATTACCATTTTTCCATTCCGCGAACATACATAATATGTAAACACCAAAAAAAAAGGTTCTATTAAAATTAATAAAAGTGATTGAAATGTGATTGTTCGTTTCTCATTTAAATAAAATAAATATTTCTTACAAATATTTTTTTATTTTTATTCAATAAAAAAATATTGAATATTTATAATTAATAAATATGATAATTTTATCACTTAAAAATTTTATGTGGAAAAATAAAAAATAGTTTTTTTCATCTGGTTCATTTATGAAAATACTATTTTTTTATAAACTAAAAAAAAAAATTTAATAATGAGATGGAAATTTTTAAAAATCACTAAAAATTTTTTTTGATGATTTAAGGGTTATAACATATAATTAATATATTTTAAATAAAAATTTATTCATTTCAATGTATAAAAAATTCATGAAATTTTATATTACTAATTTATTAAAAATTATGATGAATGTTTCTATATATAATAAAATAATATTATAAAAATAATGTTGAATTAAAATTTACAATTTAAAAACAATATTTATATAAGAACGTCCTAACTATTTCACACAGAGATTAATAAAAATTTTTGATTGTTAAATGTTGACGATTTTTCCTGAATAAAAAAATAGTAACTTCAAATTAAAACAAAAATAAAAAAATCAAAAAACGTTTTTTGATTTTTCACGGTGTTCCAATAAAATTAAATTTAAAAAAGGGACCAAAATTGGCAATAAATTTATTAAATATTGATTGAAATTCAATAATTTTTTGAGAATAAAAAAATTCAAAAAAAAATTGAGCATATTTGTAACAGAAAATAACTCTGTGATTTTTTTAAAAATGGTTGAAAATTAAAAGAAAAAATTTTTGAGTTAGGAGTTCTAGAGACATTAGAGGTTGAAAATCTAGCTGAAGGAGTCTTTCTATTTATACTTCCTACCTCCAAACTAAACCTCATTGGTTCAAGGGCCGATTTGACCCTTACCCGGCTATAGCCTTTAGTTCAAATTGCGCACTGACCAAGTTTGAATATAAATAAAATCTACGTGTTTTTGCTTCTGACTATCACATGTTCAGTTGTGAAGGCAACCAAGAAACGTCAAAGACCAGTTTCTGTAATATTAATGAAACTCGCCAAATTTACAGAGGACACAAAATTGTGCACACAAAATTGTGCACACACGTTCTTTATGGAGGCCTATAAGGTTAATGTAGGGATGAAACAGTTCTCTTCCAAACTCCAATATTACGGAATAATCTTGAAAAGAATAGAAGTAGAACAAAACTACATAAACTGCTCGTCAAAATTACCTTAGCTTATCAAAATTATTAATTATTATTTAGATTAACGCCATTTGTGTTTTAATTAAGTACATTTGAGTAGCCTAAACGGTTGATTTTAATACCTCGAAATCGTTAAGCTGTGACTGAAATGGTTCGCCGTCCACTCCCCAAAAACTAACCCCATGTCGAAATGCCACAAGTCGCTCTCACCCTTTGACAACTCAAGCACCTCACTAGGCCACAACTTACTATAGACACACCCACTCTGGAGCCACCGCTGTAGGAGTCTGCGTGGCAGTGGCGGTGGGCTATAAGGTGCGCTGGTGCGCGCGCACTACCAACAATTTAGCATTAATAATTTTATTTAGTAATTAATGGATGCATTCGTAATTTATCGCCTTGCCGCATCCCTAGCGTTAATACCATCTGAATATTATTTGGCCGCAGCGTTACGAATCCACTAGACGCTAGGTCTCTATCTCCAACGCCACTGGTTTCCGATCGCGGCGCGGGAGTCGACACGCGCAATACGAAAAAGCGGCACGACGATCATGCTTCCGTGCAATACGAAAAAGCGAACGCGTATTGTTACTGCTTGCCCCTCTACAATTAGGACGCGTAGTGGGCAAATCCTATAGATATGATGTGCGGGTTTAAGAGCGCACGAGAGTGATCGATCGGTTAGTTTGTGAATAGTTTTCGTACATTGCGATTGTTGTTTTATCGCTCACGTTTTTAAATATAAACTCGGTTACAATCTAGTTTGGAATAATGAATTATATTCAAAACTTATTAAAAACTCCATTCTCTAACTTGAGTTTGGAGGAAAAGTGCAAATTAAAACTCTAGGTAGCCCACTCCACAAATTAATTGAAAATTAGCCGTGAAATGGAAAAAGTAAACAATTTGTAAGAACATTTAATAATGATTTATTTAAAAAACATTTGTGGTTAAGTGGATGCGATGTATTGAACGCAGTGTTTTGTTTGGCGGAGAAACACCTTGGACCAAAACTGGAGTAACGGATTTAAATCACATAAACGAGAAAATAAAAAAACATGCAAATTCTGCTGGACACATGAATAATGTTTTGAATTTAGCCATGCTAGGCACTGTAAATATTGCGACAATGCTAGATTCTGCTCATCGACGAGCAGTGGCAGCACACAATGAAGCGGTTTCAAAAAACAGGTATGTTTTAACACATTATTATTAACTGTATTCGTTTTTGTGGAAAATTTCTATTTAAAACTAATAAAGACATTTTTGCGCAACACCATGTGCCAGAAAGACTGTCGGCTTTGGCTATGCTCTCCATTGAAAAAAAAACTATTACAAATATTGAAAATTTTAACAACAAAGTAATTGAAAAATTTGCACAATGTAAAAATCGCAGAATTGAGCTCATTTACAAAGAAAATTAGGTAAGTTTTCAAATTAATAGAGTTAATAAGAATAACCTTAATATGAGATGAATATTTATCTCATATTAGGGATATTCTTATTATTCTTATGATTATCGTTATTTTTATGTATGGTGCACCCCAATCTTAGGATCACGCACCGCCACGTCTGCGTGGGATGTCGTCGTTGTTTGTCTCGAATTCATGTCATGGCGTTACTTGAAAGCTCTCGAAGTTGACGGGACCCACTGCGGACGGCCGATTGAACGCCAAAAATGAAATTCCACCTTCAACCCACCCTCTGACAATATGTGAAGCCCGCGCTGAGGGCTTGTAAGCAGGTTATGACGCGTGGGGTGACTTAGAAAACGTTTCTGAGGATGCTCGAACCCTTTTCGGTACACCCCGAGTCGTCCGTCTCCTTCAAATTCCTTTTAAAATTTTTTGAATGGGTGAAAATTCCTGAAAGAAGGTTTGTGGGTAGGTGGAACCTTCCTTTGCACTTGTGTGTATGGACAATCGCGAAATTCGTGAGAGATACTTCGCAGTTTTTTGCTAATTTTGAAGCAGTTTATAAATAGACGAACGGTTATATGGTAGAAGAGTATAGTGTACACTTGGGTGGACCTTAATTTTTTTTTTCGTTTTTTCTCAGCGGGCCGGGTGAAAATCAGTTCTGGGTACCTAAAAACTTGTGCGGAAAGCAAAACTGCCGCTATTGGAACCTTTTTTCCCGTGCCGCAAAGCGCCGGAAGTTTCTTATGGAATTTACTGGAATTTAATGGAATGTTAAAAATCACTGAAAACGTTCGATACGCTCAAAACCTATGAAAATCATCAAATCGGATAGTCGCAAGGATATATTTCCATGCATTTTTGCCTCCTGAATCAGATGGAATAGTCAGATTTCGTTTATTTGTTGAGTGAAAAAAATTATGAGCGAAAAAATTGCGAAAAAACACTTAATTCAAAAAAAAATTGAAAAAAGACGAAATAATTTATTATGGTGATTGTACCTGACTCTGAGAAGTATTATTAATAAGCATAATAATAATAATTAATAATAAAGATAAGTATTAAGTATATAAGCATATCATGATTCAAAAGTAGAGGTAAAAACCTACAATTTGACGTCCGGTTGAAGTCTGTAGGTGCCTTTGAACCGGAGTTATGATCATTTCAAGTTGTACGCAAAATTCAGGAGCGTATATGGCGGAAGGCGATTTTTCTGTGTTTTCAATCCTGATTCTCAAACGATAGATCCTCTTGCATCGACTTGCATAATTTAACGGTAGTATGAAATGCTCCATATCATACGAATAATTCATCATCTTAATATAATATTACCTTTAACTTGAAGTCTAAGTCTAAGATACTTGAAGTCTAAGATACTATAGTGTCCGACGTTCGTACACGTACTTGTAACATTAGCATCATACTTTGGAGTTGGGGAGCTGTCGTGGTATAATCGGGCAGTAATACAAATCTCAATGTTATGTGCTTGTTTCTCAACAATCGAGTAATTTAAGGGTTATTCAAGCGTGAGCAAACGAAAGGACGGAAGAATGAATTCTTGAAAAAATAAGGTTTTTCTCTTAAAGTTGGTAGCTTCATTCGCTCTGACATTAGCCGCGGGAATTTCTTCCTATTACTACCAACTTCAAGAGAAGTCGAGGAGAAGAAGAAGTTTCGAAGAGAAGAATTGAAATTGGCGACGGTCGTAAAGTGGTCGTTTGAATAGATTCGTTCGGGAATACGCCTCGGAGCGATCCGAGCAGTTCACCCGAACACGCGTTTTTGATTCGAGCGCTCCAAGCGATCCGAGTGATTCGGACGTAAACACACGAATGTAAACAAACACACTAAATTAATCTAAACAGTTTTTATCGGATGAACTGCTCAAATTGCTCGGATCGCTCCGAGGCGTATTCCCGAACGAATCTATTCAAATGATCACTTTACGACCGTCGCCAATTTCAATTCTTCTCTTCAAAACTTCTTCTCTTTCGACTTCTCTTGAAGTTGGTAGTAATAGGAAGAAATTTACGCTGTTAATGTCAGAGCGAATGAAGCTACCAACTTTAAGAGAAAAACCGTATTTTTTTCGAGAATTCATTCTTCCGTTCTTTCGTTTGCTCAAGCTTGAATAACCCTTAAACTACTCGATTGTTGAGAAACAAACACATATCATAGAGATTTGTATTACTCCCCCGATTATACCACGACGCAGCTCCCCAACTCCAAAGTATTATGCTAACGTTACAAGTACGTGTACGAACGTCGGACACTATATTATGTTTCGAAATTCTCTTATAATCAATGTAAAATGACTTCAAGCTTCAAGTTAAAGGTAATATTATATTAAGATGATGAATTATTCGTATGATATGGAGCATTTCATACTACCGTTAAATTATGCAAGTCGATGCAGGAGAATCTATCGTTTGAGAATCAGGATTGAAAAAACAGAAAAATCGCCTTCCGCCATATACGCTCATGAATTTTGCGTACAACATGAAATGATCGTAACTCCGGTTCAGAGGCACCTACAGACTTCAACTGGACGTCAAATTGTATATTTTTACCTCTACTTTTGAATCATGATATGCTTAATACTCTTCAGAGTCAGGTACAATCACCATAATAAATTATTTCGTCTTTTTTCAAATTTTTTTTGTTGAATTTGGTGTTTTTTCGCAATTTTTCGCTCATAATTTTTTTTAACTCAACGAATAAACGAAATCTGATTCCATCTGATTCAGGAGGAAAAAATGCATAGAAATATATCCTTGCGACTATCAGATTTGATGATTTTCATGGGTTTTGAGCGTATCGAACGTTTTCAGTGATTTTTAACATGTAAATTCCATAAGAAACTTCCGGCGATTTGCGGCACGGGAAAAAAGGTTCCGATCGCCCCCCCCCGTAAAACAGGCAGCCACACTATACCACGTATGTACACCAGACATCGGCCAAATGAACAAATAGAAGTGAGACGACAGATAAGAAGCAACGACATACGCATCGAAGGAAGTAAGGGAATAAGACCGGTCCTCTCATTACGTGCGCTAGTCGTTAGAACGAGAAGTGTAGCATTTGTCTTTTTTCACAACCGGCCGATGTCTACTGTACACATACGGTATAGCCTAGAAGGTAGCTGTCATTTACAGTATTGTTCTATTTCCACTAGCTGATTTTTGAGATATTGTGAAATAATGACCTTTGGGTGTGAACTTCAACTCTTCATTTCACCCCCTTAATGCCTTATGTGCCGCTAGAAAAAAATACGTGCCCATATTTTTAGGTCTTATTTCACCTTATCGAATTTAATCGAAAGGAAGGGGACATCTCTAGGGGAAATGTTATCCAGCATGTTTATGTCGACGATGTTTTGGAAGATATTACAGTCTCTCCCTTGAAGCAGGCCATTCACTTAGCAGACTCAGACCCGACTCACGACTGCGACCCACAGTGTTGCCAGATGAAGTGCAGGGAGAATCGTGTAACTCGGCTACCGAAAATCGTGTAAAATCGTGTACAGTCGTAAAACTGTTAAATGTTATTTTGGAAATACATAAAAACAAGTAATAAAATACCGTATTATTTATTAAAAAAAAAACTTTTATTACAATATTAAAACAAACACTAATACATTTTATTTTTATAAATATATTTAGTAACAGAATTCAAAAAGGTATTCTTTTAAAACAACAAATAAAATTATAATAAACACGTGACGATGTACATATTATACGTCATAATCGAAATATTTATAAACAGGAGCAGGGACGGACTTTATATACAGAGTGGCTTAAAAAAAGGATATACCTTGGGGGCTTTATAGGAAATTTAACGTTGAACAAAAAAGTTCCCATAAACATGGGTCCGCAAAGAGGAAAGATTATACGATTAATCGTGTAATCTGGCAACACTGGCGACCCAGACTCGGACCGATCTTTTCTGCCCCACACATTTACGGACTCTACGATATCCTCAGTAAGCAAGCCTTCGATACCATGGCACCTCTGTCGCGAGAAAGTAAAATAGCTTTATTTGTCGGGGCAGTAGTGATTTTTTCAGACAAAAAGAAAAAGAAACGTGTATGGACAAACGAATGGTTACGCAAGATGGAACACTATACTCATTTAAATTTGGTAAAATATATCCAGTCATGTAAACCTCTGGATTTCGTAAATCGGAACCGGCGAAATCACCCCTACGATGCGATTGCGTTGTCCAGAATAGCAAGACTGGTCTCGCTTCTGCCCGCACACTACAAAAATATGACAGACCGGTCCCGGTCGGGTAGTGAGTTCGCTTATCAAATGACCGAACCCACTACCCGACCTGGACCCATTCGCGACTCGTCTGCTTTTACCATTCACTAGCCGATCGGTCGGCGAAAAAATGGGGCTCTTTATGGGCAGCCCAACGTGGTAGAGGCTGGATAACAGCGTTAGGTCCCTTTCGCTTCATGCTAACTTTGGCCAGAGTGACCCGCTCACCAGATATATATTGGGAAAGGCTAGGTGCGAAGTGCACCAAGCGAAAAATTGTATTTTTGGGAAGTTAGGATGTATAATATATATGGGGCACGGGTAGCCGAGTGGGTTAAAGCACCGTCTTTCCAGTCGCGATACCTCTGTGCGCGTTGTTCGAGTCTTGGCCAAGGTAGAGGATTTTTAATTGTCTCGATTTCTCTATCAGAACTTGATATGCAACCACTAGTACACACTGGTATAGGTGTGGATGCATAGATGCCAATCCAACCGCACATGCCCTAGATTTGGTAATGTTCTGAGTTTTCTGGGTTTCCTCAGAACTGTAAAGCAAAATAAACTGCAAACCGAAATAATCTTAAGTCGCTCCCAGTGCGCCGTGGCAAATAATTATAATAGGCCACCCCCTCCCCGCACAGATCCCTGAGAGGACCTCTGGGGTTACTCTTCGGAGTAATTATAGGGTGAGTATTATTATTATTATTATAATAAAATTATATTTACATGAAAAACTATAATACTTAATTATTAATAAAAACTTTTTGGTTTACATTCTTAAATATACGAAAATAATACAATAACAATGGTTTCATCAACAATTTAAACAACTTATCATTAACGCCACTCTATGCGAGGCACCACAGCCGACGGTATCCTGGATGAAGTCGGGGAAGTTGCTTTCCAATACGCGTAACCTGTGCCTTCCCACGTCGGGAATGGTCTGGGTAGCAAGGTAGCAGTCAGGAGATTTATAGACTAGCTCGTAATCTTTGAACAGACTGCCTACTTCCCATCTGTAGATTTCCGGCTTTCCTTCGAAGCGGAAGAAGATCGCCGACCCCAGGTCAGTGCCAAGAATGACGATCTTTCCACCCTTAGGACCCAGGTCTTGTATCTTGCCGGACGCTTGTCCCGTCCTCAAATATTCGGTTTTGATCTGGAAGATTCTAGCTCCTGACAGGTAAGTGATCACCAGGTAGTTGTTGTTGGCGCCGCCTTTGCGGATGAGAGCGATGTAGAGCACGTCTCTCCTGGAACTAGCGACAGCTCTTGGCAGAACCACCCTGTAACCGCGATTGCCGGCAACATCGAAGACTAGGATCGATCTAGTAGCTGCGTCAGTGACGTAGACGTAAGGCCTACCATCAGGAGCGTACTCTACTACCAAGTACTGTAGCCTAGAGGCTTGGCATACCAGTCCAGAAAGATCCAAAGTTTTCACTTTGCGTCCGTTCAAAACGTTAATAGCGACTACTTTTGGTGGGCTTCTGCGGATCGGTTCGCACAAAGTATTGACCACGCCAATATCCAGGACCCACAAAAGATAGTTTTCGTCTAAGTATATGTCAACGACGTTTTGAAAGGCGTTAGCATCTCCCTCTTCCTGGGTAGCCCAGCATGGGAAAGGCTGGAGGACAGCTTCGCATCCCTTCTGCTTCATATTGACTTTGGCCAAGGTGACTGGCACACCAGGCTTGTATCTGGGTAGAGCAAGGTACACTTCATCTTTGAAGATTTGCGCCCTGGTGGCGATTATGTTTTTGGGTACGTAACGTCCTGACGATCTGTATATGGATTTGGTGGCGCTGTTGGGCCAATCGAATTGGCCTCCCGTCCACTCGATGACGTCGCAGGAGTTTTGAGTTTGCACGTAGAGTGCTATGGAAAGAAAAATCAATCCTCGGAAGATCATTTTTTCTGCAATGTAAAACAAATAATAATTAATCGAACATTTAAATGTCAAATGATTAGAGTTAGAGAACCTGCATAGAAAAATGCTTACCTTGTGCGTGGACAAGAACAAAATGATATACAGCGTGGCTAGTGTGTTGTCTATATATATATTCAAATTATTGTTTGGGAAAAAATAAGGTCGTTCATAGTTGAAAACGTGAGGAATTTCTTGGATGTCGAATGCAGGTATTGCAACTTGTTTATAAATTCACTTTGGTCTAATTTGAACTCAATGACCGGGCCTACAGTACGCTGCTACTGTTAAATATAAACAAGTAATATTGTGGATTATTAATCATTTGACTGAGAATTTCGTACTAGGATGGCAACAAATACTTTTTTTCACAAAATTTGTATGAATTTATTGTATGTCCTGTCGTATAAATTTATATTGCCTATAATGAGTAGGTACTATCAGAAAGAGTATTATCTTTTGTGCGTAAAATTATGAAGGAGTCCATTGTTTTTATGTAGAAGTTGTTAAACAATTGAAATCTTGCTTCATTTCAGCAATAATTATGTAAACGCACTTATAAATTACATTTAATGCCTAGAATTACGACAATAATGCATAGTTTACGTTATTTTGCAATTTAATAAATTGGTTCTTCATTTTCAAAAGGTTTCATGGTCATAATCACAATAATTAATTAAATAGCACAATAATAAATCAGAGTTTATAGAGCAATGAGCGACATTTAATTGTTTTTACGTTCATTGAATCAAATAAATTATAAATGTAATTTTATAAATTATTAAAGGAAAAACGTTGTTATTTTTTGTAATGTGATAATGATCTGAAACCTAGTTTTATTTTCACTATATATGTACCTACCCATATTTTCATAAATCAAAATTTAAAGAAAGGAACTAAAAAACCCTCGTTTTTCTAATATAAAAATATTCATACTCTATCGATTTTTGGCGCCAAAAATAGTAAGTATATTCCTTTTAAAAAATATCAGTCCTTTTTGAAATAAACTTATGAGTCCAAACTCAAATTGAAGGTTGTCATCCAAAGTTTAAACATGAATTCAAGGTTTTCACACAAACTTTGGTACTAAACATTTTTTCGGTGAACCCTCTGTATTGATTGATATTGATATTATTCAGTGGCGGTGCGTGATATTTCAGTTAGCCATATCTTGAAAACGACGCATGGGACCCACTTCACTTTTTTAGGTGATGACTATACACCTCTTACAGAAAGGATTTATAGTGAAAAAACCGTCAGCAAAAGTTTGCGAAAAAAATTTCAAAAACACTGGAGCACTCCCTGGGTTCTCAGTAACGCTCTGTGGAATATTTTGCAATATATTTTTTTCATAATCTAGAAACAAATATAAGGAGAGTTTTTCGATTTGTTACAAAATATTTTTGTTTCAAAAAAGTTATGGCCATTTTAATTTTGGGAAACAAAATGTTCCTATAAAATTAAAATTAAAATGGCCATAACTTTTTGAAAAAAAAAATATTTTGCAACAAATCGAAAAAGGTCTCCTTATATTTGTTTCTAGATTATGAAAAAAAATATACTGCAAATATCCCACAGAGCGTTACTGAGAACCCAGGGAGTACTCCAGTGTTTTTGAAATTTTTTTCGCAAACTTTGCTGACGATTTTTTCACAATAAATCCTTTCTGTAAGAGGTGTATAGTCATCACCTAAAAAAGTGAAGTGGGTCTCATGCGTCGTTTTCAAGATATGGCTAACTGAAATATCACGCACCGCCACTGATATAATTTGCACTGACTCTTTTGCTTATATGCGACATATGTTGTGTAGCCATGTAATTCAGTTTAAGTTGCATAGTTTTTATAAAAAGCTTGTCAGGCTCTCAAATAAAATAATCCAAGAGAATATATAACTATTTAACTATATATATTATTATAACTAAAAGAAACATATTTTTTTTACTGTGGAGTAATCGTTTACATGCTAAATAAAAACAAATTTAAACCAAACATGTCACAATACAGTTTTTTCTATATGGATTTTTGAAAGGTTTGCCCTAATATTAAACAAAAACATGATGAAACAAAATAATTATCTGTCAGTCACATGTTATCAGAATTGACCGTCTATTTTCTAGAATATTACGTTGAACAAAATGCACACAAAGTACAGTCCATTGACACATAATCTCAAGGCGTACGGATTCATTAACCTGTTAATCAAAACTGAGTCAACACTTTTCGCTGTCAAGGTTAGGAAGCCAGAGAATTATAAATAACGTGTTGAACCCTACGACATGTTTTTATTTGAAAACAATATTCGTTTTTAGGATATAAATTTGAATGAACTGAACTTTTGGCATCCAGTTTTTCCCCGCGTGGTGTAGAGGGGTTATACAGGTAAGAAAATACATTAGGACTGAACTTGTCGAAGTATTTCGAAAAGGTTCTTATCTTCATTTTAAATTATTACAGGTCGTCAACATGAGGATTTACTCCGCTTTATGCGTAACACTCTTCTTATACGTTGGAGCCAGAGCACAAAGTTGCTCCAGGAATCTTATTCCGGACCTGAGTTATAAATTGACCGGTCAGAATTTAGCATTCCCATGTGAGAGCACTAAAAACATTTACAAGACAACCGGACGCTACGTTCCCAGTCACATGATTGCTACCAGAATGCAGATATACAAAGACCAAGCCATTATCGCCTTACCCAGATACAAGCATGGTGTACCTTTCACTCTTGGCACGTTTTCCTTGAAGTCAAAGGGATGCAGGGCCACTCTGCTTCCTTATCCCTGCTGGGCCATGCAAGAGGAAGGCAACTGTGACGCCCTGCAGAATGTAGTGGACATTTTCGTAGATCCCGTTGACAATTTGTGGTGCTTGGACATTGGATTGGTCAACACGCTGGAGCAACCAGTGCGTCGTTGTCCGCCGAAGATTGTCGGAGTGAATCTAAAGAACGGAGCGGTGATGAAAGTGCTTAGCTTAGACGACTTCGTAAATCCGGAGAGTCGCCTTCAATATCTGGTCGTGGACTACTCTAAGGATGGTCGTGCCTTCGCGTACATTGCCGATGGAGGTGCAGGAGCCATCATAGTCTACGATTTGCAACTGGGTACCGGATATCGCGTGGTGTTACCCAAACCAGCGTTGTCTGTATCCGAAAAGTCGTGTAGCGATGTCCTTTACATTCAACTGGTGAGGAAACCCTGTGGAAACATCGTCTATTTCACTTACCTGTCCAATCCGAGGCTCTTCTCCATCAAGTCTGAGTTTCTGCAGCTGGGGAAGGCCGCAGGAGCTGTTGTGGATGTTGGCGCCAAGCCCGCGGACCAGCAGATCGTCCTTTTGGGGACCGATAACGGTGCTGGGATATTCTTCAGGTACAAGGGGGAGTCGGATATTTTCATTTGGAACAGCGAGACGGCTTTCAGGCCGGAGAACTTCCTGCTGGTGCAGAAAGGCGACGACTGCAAGCTATCTACGGAAGTTGTTGCCGGGTATAGAAAGCTCATGTGGGTTATTGAGAGTAACTTCCATGATTACGTTCTTAATACTGTTGGATGTCTTGGACCCTCGATATCTATCCATCCTCTTATCAAGACCAGCGATTAAGTCTTTTGTTAGCTAAGAGAAACCAAACTGTGATTGTTGAAGTGTACTTTTTGTACGTACATATAATAAATTGTTTTATTTAGTTATTAAGTCGTGTGAATTTTATTCATATTATATTGCGCCTGTTTTTTCTGCATTATTTTTGTAAATAGTAAATATTTATAGTTTTAAAAGTAATAAATAAACATTTATAGTTTGAATTCTGTATTTATATTGTATTTATATATGTAGTCTCTTATAGACCATCAATTAATTTTACTTAAATGTCAAGTTGAAAGGGAGTGACAGACCAGATCTTGACCGAACATATGACGAAAAAAAAAATTACGTCAACGTGTTTTGGATGTCGAGATATACCTATTTTTGTAAAATTGATGAAATCACTTCCCTAAGCCATTTTTTTTTGTTTCACGGCTTCAAATTAAGGCCGATTGTTGAATTTTCTTGTAATATTGAGCTGAATAACATGCCGTTTGAATAAACTATAACATTTTACAACAGCAGTCATTCACTGCATTTAACTATTCACTCTTTATAAAAAATGTAGTATATGAAATGTACAACTGTTCTTAAAAGTTGGTGCATCAAATGTAAATTCCAAAATAGTAATAAGTAGAGTCTTCAATTGTAAAAAATATATACATTAGGGTGGTCCTTATTATGGAAAAGTCCCGATTTTTTTGAGTGCTCCCACTAAATCGGAAGTAGAGGCCTAGAAAATAATGATGAAACAATAAAAAGTCGAAATAAAAAAAATAATAACCCATGCCCCACGCAGGTTGAATTTTAAACGGGATTTAACATGGGCTTTCCGTTTTTCTAGGTTAAACCAAGCGTTGAGCACTTGATTTCCATCGGTTCAAGGTGAAACTTGATTTTCCCAGGTTTTCGATATCGCTGAATCCAAATATCGACCATGTCGACCAAATATCAAGAACAGGTTTTGACTAATGACAGCTGTCAAAAAAGCGGTCAATAAAAATTCATTTTTTGATTATTTAAAATTTTAAGGATTTTTTTTTTATATTTTAACACGAATCAAGTAAAGTTTAGTCGTAAAAAAATTGGTAACGTGTTTTCCGCTAAATGACAACTGTCAATTAAGCTGTCAATTAAATTTTTAATCGAATTTTTAGTTTTTTTTTCAATTTCTCAATTCGGAAAATAGTCTTAATTAAGTGTTTCAATAATTTCTGTAAGGAGAGATATTATTAATTTCGAAATAAATGTCGGTGTTTTGACATAAATGACAGGTGCCAATAATATTGATACCTATCGATACCTTATGATATTTGGATTCAGTGATATCGAAAACCTAAGGATACCAAGTTTGACCTTTTTTTCACCTCAACGCTTGGTTTAACCTAAAAAAAACGGAAAACCCATGTTAAATCCCATTTAAAATTCAACCTGTGTGGGGCACGGGTTATTATTTTTTTTCGACTTTTAATTGTTTCATAATTATTTTCTAGGCCTCTACTTCCGATTTAGTGGGAGCACTCAAAAAAATCGGGACTTTTCCAAAATAAGCACCACCCTAATATACATATTGCTATTCAATCACAGGAAGTCACCAATTGCGAAATAATTTTTTAATGTGTGCAACTCGATGCAAATTGTTCGTTTTTTTGATTTTTTTAATAGAACAATTAACTATTTCACGTAAATATATCTTAAAAGGTTTGAATATTACTACCTTTTTACAACAATAACTGAGGCAAAGCGTAGTAAAAGGGGGTAGGTAGCTGTGCTCGCGCACATTCGAACGAGATAGAGCTTGTGAGACCATTATGACCCGACCGATCACATCCCTTGGTCAGTACGTTTTACTACTCTGTTTGGGTTGTGTACTGTTTCCGTAATCGTGTACTTGTACTACCGATCTAGCTTTGTGACACTGTATTTTGTTTACGCTACTGTAAGACATCTTAGGCTGTGTGCACATTGTGAGGATTTCCGGAGAGGAATTCCTTGAGGAAATCCTCAGAGGTTTGCCGGAGCCGGACGGAGCCTCCACACAGCGGGCTAAATGGTGCAAAGAGTGGTTGCTGAAACGGAATATGGCGTCTACACACACCAATCTGTTGACCGAGCTAACTGTGGAACCGTTTTAGTCTTCGACATAACAACTACGAACAAACTAAAAAAAAAAAACGAACGAAAAAACGAACCAAAACGCATAAAACGAAGCAAAGAAAAATGAACACTGCACGATGAGGCGTCAACAACAGCCATTGAGGCCTTGAGGCCTTGAGGCCACGGGTTGCCCCCTCCACACGTGAGGAAAGGGGATCAGTGACGGCGGACTGTTCAGGCGGCCTTTCGAAAATTTGGAAAGGCCTGGCGGTCTGCGCAGTCCGCCTCAACTGAAGTAAAAGTCTGGTTCACACGCTCCGGCCGGCCGGAGAGGTTGGCCTGAACGGGTAATCCTCTCCGGAAATCCTCACCGTGTGTACCCAGCCTTAGCTATTCTACCGCAATAATTTTTTTGTTATTCTTTTTGATGAATATCTTTGTTATTTGGTAACAGTTTTTGCACATGTTCTTGGTAGTCCGAAATTCTGTTGATCCCATTATTGAAGGAAAAACTTATTGAAATATATAAGAAATTTCTGTTCCTAAATAACGAGTCATACAAAAAAAATATCGTCAAAGTTGGCCGAGCAAAAAAAGATGTATAAAGATGTATTCTTAATCTGAAATGTATAACCTTTATGAAATCAAGGCTTTACATTATGTGACGGCCGTAATTTATTTTACAATTATTGTGGCAACCACTTGTCAAAAGCTCTACAAATAATGTATAATATAATATAATAATCGGTTTCTCATAAAAATTAGGATACAGGGGTTTTCGGGGTCACTGATTACGAAACTGACCTCAGAATTTAAAAATTCAAAATGGCGGTTCCAAGATGGCGAACAAAAATTTCAAATACCATCGGATTTCATTACAAAATATTATTTTACGGTTTTCGGGGTCGCTGATTACGAATCTGACTTCAGATTTAAAAAACTCAAAACGGCGGGTCCAAGATGGCGGACAAAAATTTCGAATATTACCGGATTTCATTGAAAATTTATACACAGAGAATTTAGAGCTCGCCGATTACCAACCTGAACTTAGATTTTAAAAATTCCGAATGGCGAATCCAATATGATGACTAAATATTTGAAATATTACTGAATTTCACAAAAAATTGCATATAAGAAGTTTTTCAAAAAGGTAGCCTAAAATTGAAATTTACTACTGGATTCATTCCAAAGTTTACATATGGAGCTGTCGGAGTTAGTAATCTCGAATTGGTTATGGTGCCCATTTATATGTAATTACCGATTTTATTCCTACAAAAGGATTGCGGTCAACTTGAAAGTGTGAGAAATATCTTTTTGGGTGGTTAATCTAGTTTTCTGTGCTTTGAATAGCTAATACAATGTCCACAGACCCTCGATAATTCGTGGTTAGATAATTTTTTTTTTCAAATTTTCAATGAAATCTGATTGTATTTCAAATTTTCGTCCGCTATCTTGGACCCGACATTTTGAATTTTCAAAATTTGAAGTTAGATTCTTAATAAGCGACCTCGAAAAGCATAATATGATGATTTTTAATGAAATCCGGTGATGTTTGAAATTTTTTTCCGCCATCTTGGATACGCCATTTTGAATTTCTAAATTATGACATCAGACTAGTAATCAGCCACTCCAAAAACCATGGTATAATAGTTTTTTTTATAAAATCCAGTGATATTTGGAATTTTTGTCCGCCATCTTGGATCTGCCATTTTGAATTTCTAAATTCTGACGGCAGATTCGTAATCAGCGACCACGAAAACCTCTGCATAATTTTTTCCGCACGATGATGCTAAAAAATTTCTCCAATAATGAATTTTTGTTACAAAAAAAGGTTGTTTTTTTTTTAATTTGTTAATTAATATAAATAAATTAACACATTCATACATTTGTGCATGAATTGTAATTCCGTAACATCCCACGATCATAAAAATACAAAAAACATCGGTTAAATCGAATTTAAACTAAGTACTTCAAAATCGCAAAAAACTGTTTTAAAAAAGGTGGCACCGTACTGTGCCACCGTGCTGCAAAGGGTTAATTGTTAATTATGACGAGCCATCCAAAAAAAAAAAAAACTTCATCAAACCTGGTTATGAACGAAATAGATGGAAATAGCGGTTATGTCAAAGCTCAAAGCGTCTATATTATAATAGCGCAAACATCCAACATGGAGTAAATCCAGTATCTTAGAAAAAATAATAAACATATCAAAACAAAAGGTAATACCTACTTCGTCTTGTTCATTTATTCCATGTTGGATGTTTACCCTATATATTTATTTATTTTATATATTACATATGTCTTGTGAATACGGTTTTTAAGAAGGACGATGGCATTATTTTTTTATGATGACGTGCTCAACAGCTTTGTTATTGTTGGCATTATTATGTATGATTTCAACAGGAACTCATTAACAAAACATTACATTTTATATCACACTTGTAAGTTAATTAAACTGGAGAAATTATTCTAAATTTGCCAATTTAGTCATATTAGTTGTTATATTTAGTTATCACGATTTCTTTAGCATTGGGAAATAATGCGTACATTGTTACAGCTACGAAATACCAAATGAAATCTGAAGCCGTTACACAATGACACTATTTACAGATGAAGAACATAATTGTGAAGACTATTTTTACCTAATGGTATACTATTAGCTTGCAAATAAGAGGATTTCGTAAATTTTTTGGTTTTGTTATTGGAATAAGTATGCATATTTAGAAATTTTCGTTATTCTTTCCCCTGTGACATTTATTTTGGTGACAAATATGAAGATTTGTAAAACAACAAATATTATGCCACATCACATTACGCCAAGTCACAAGAAATTATTTTATTAAATTATTTATTACACTATTTAATTATGTAACATCTCCTGATCAATGACTGAATATACTCGTATAGTATAAATACTATATTGTACTAGTATATTTTTAATCGTAAGTAGAAATTTTCTTAGAAGAAAAAATTCATCGAATATGAAATACGAACATCTTAGAAATGTACCTACTGTCCTTACACTTTTTCTTGCTTAAATTCAATTACATATTATTCTAAAATTTCTTAAGAGAAAAGTCTATTCTCATACTTTGGTTATAGGTATTTATGAATTTAGTTTTATAACCCTTTACTTATAACTTTAGTATAAAATAAAAAAAAAAAAATTGTATCCCCTAAAATCTGCACGCTACTGTACTTTACAGCGTTTTAACAAAATTCATAACCACACAACTTTTATTTAAAACTTTTTTTTCTATAGGCAATAATAACGCTGATAAGGGGTGGGTATTCATAATGAATGACCCTGTACGACGCAGTGACTTTAAAGTATTAAAACCAACCTTATGAGCTACCAAAATTTACAAAAACACATCTCTAGTCCGAATAGAATCCAAATGGCGCATCAAATGAAAGAAATAGGTACATTCATTTTCTGATTAAATTCTGTTAAAAATTTTATTCAGTTGCATGGTATTCCTGTTTGTACTTCATATTTAAAAATATGCATACAAATATTTATTATTCAACTATGATGAAGCCTATATTTTTTTGCAATAATTTGCAACAATTTCGCATTCTCGCAATTTATTTGGGTATAAGAGGATATAAAAGCAAATTGTGTCATAAATTTTTTCAATGCTTCTTTTAGTTCCGTCCTACTACGTTAGTTCCGTTTAGCTCAGGAGGTATAGCGAAATCCAGGTAATAAAATAAATCGAATCGATGCGATTTTCTCATATACATGAATCAGGAGAATTGTCTAAATTGAGGTTTTGAACGGTATGTGAAAAAAATGGCATCGATATTATTTCATGTATTGTCTTTGGTTACCAATATCTTCAGAAGACTTTGTCGATTGATGCTGTAGGACGGAACTAAAAAAAATCATAGGAAAATTGTGATTGAGATTTTGTACAGATTATGACAAATGTTATATTCTGAAATTTTGCAGCATCTAGTCGTCGCTGGTGTTTCTTGTAAGATTTCTCTTCTGGGAGAAAAAAAATGTTGCATATAATATATCGTTTTTGAGACAATGTAACTAATAACTTTTTGATACAAATAAAATCTATTTTAATACACCATGAAGTCTAGCATTATATCAGTTCACGTCCTAACGGTTGCAAGACAAAGAACAACCACGGTCGTTATTACACATTTGCATTGCAGGTAAATAAATTATTTCTCAACCGCTCAAATTGTACCACATTCCTTACGAGGTTTAATTATACTGCTTTCTTTTCAGGGTCTCCACTAAATTTAGAAAATTGCCACGGGTTCGTGTTTACCGTAGTTTAGATCGTCAGTGTAATAGCGGTAACCTTTTTGTGGTTAATTATAAAATTGCAGGCTTTATATCGAAAGAAATTTAGCACGCTACCTGTTCGCCACCACAAACGGACTTAAACCCTCCCAGTATTATTTTAACAAGGGTCCGTAGATTATTATTAAAGTATGTACCTGTAAAAATGTACCTTTGCTCTAAGTATATTATTTTAAACCAACAGATATGTATTTATTCAGCATACTGCAAGAGTGCCAACTACTCGTACAACAGCATATTACATGCAATAGTACTAGGTTGTCCAGAATGTCTTTTATAATTTTATTTTAAATTGTAGAATAACAAAACTATTTTGTTCTTTAACATATAAATTCAGACTTGAACACTTTTCCAATAAACACCGAAATACTTTTTACTACGCAAGAGACAGAGAGAGAGGGAGAGAGGGAGAGAGAGAGAGAGACTATTTACTCGAGATTATTTGCGAAAACATAATAACCCATGTACCTACCTACATTATTATACTGTTCACCAAAAATTTGTGATATACGATCTTTTGGGAATCCTATACGACGCTTTGCTTCAGCTACAGAATCCCTAACCAACAAGCTAAGTATGGTTGAGTAGACTGAACAGCAGCTGAATGTGTCGCAAGTCCGCGTATTCACTAACCATATAAAAACTATTTTCAAAACCGGAAGTACATATTGAGACTAATTTTTGAATTCTGAATCTTTTTGTCATTGAGACTTCTCCCAAAATATGCTTAATTTAGGACAAAATTAGACCCACTTCCGGTTGGCCGTCACCTAATCGATCTAGATATTGTGCAAAAAGAATTATCCGAATCGGTCAAGCCGTTTAGACGCTACGCGTATAACAGATACACGCACGGACACACGGACAACAAGAATACAGAGAATGGGCGACCCATTCAATAATTTGACAAAATTTTACAACAATTATTTAATTCGTGTAATCGCTCATATGTTACATATCAAACTCATTTGAGTGTAATATGTAACACAATTGTCAAAGTTTCGAAACACGAGTCTTGGAATAAATTAAAGTTGTTTTTAATTGCTTAATACCTCACGCCCCAAAATTCACCCGCAGATTAAGCAAACTTGAAAACTTAAGCAGACTTAAAAACCTTGACAAGGCTTTAGTAAATACCTCAAAAAATAAATTATATCTATACATTTTTAGACAACCCAAAAGATGATGCCAAGATGGTTGGCGAAACGTGTAAAAAAAGTAGAGGATAAGTGTTCAGGTGTGATAATACAATGATACAATCCAAAATGATTTGCTCCAAAACATTTTGGAGCAAAAGAATACACAAATCATTCACAGACATTTCGGACAACCTAGTATAATACAATGGATAGTGTTAGTAATAGTTGTGGTACATATACCACACTGGGAGATATTGTCCTTAATGATGGTCATTTTTCAAGCAACGTGCATCATTGCATAAATTCTTGCAATGAACCACGAAAACTTTCGTCGGTTTTTGAATTTCTTCTAGTCAATTAATTTAATGTCTATGTTCCATTTTGCGTGCAATTGGTGTGCTACCTTACCATTAGTGATTGACAAATAGGTAGGTTTTGGTTTGACCACAAGCTACCACTACATCGGTATTTTCGTATTTCTTCGGTGTTTCGTGTTTAAAGTTGACTCTTTAAATGTAACATGTAAAATTATGTGCAAGACATAACATTTTCAGTAGTTTGACTAGGCAGCAAACAAAATTATAAGAGAACTGATTTTTTTTGGAACGTTTGGAATGTTTAGTAATAGAGTGTTAAAAGTTATAAAGAATCTTATAAAGAGTTTACAGATAACCCTTAAAAAAGTAGCTGCATTGCAGATTTTTTTCTATCTGAGAAGGATAAAATAGGTCAAATGTAAATTACACAAAAACTTCTTAAAATAAAGTTGGGGTTCAAGTTTCAGTACAAGTTTGAACTTGTTAGAGTCATTTATTTGCTCTTTGTGATTGTTTTCGTAAACTGGTTTATTCTAGTGCGTTTTAAAAATGAGTGACATTAATTTTGAGTAACGGTGTGCTATCAGGTTTTGCTTCAGACTTGAACACAGCGCAAAGGATACTTTTGTAAAATTTCACACGCCTACAGAGACAGTGTTTTTTCAAGAGCCCAGGTTTTTCGGTGGTTTAAGGCGTTCTCAGAAGGAAAAGAGTCGATTGAAGATGAACCACGCAGCGAAAGACCTTTATCTTCAAGAACCGATGAAAATGTCGATAGAATACGGGATCTTGTGCGTTCAGATCGTCGGTTAACGACAAGAATGATCGGGGAAGGGTTAAATTTGGATCACAGGATTCATCAGATTTTGACTAATGAATTAGGGATGAGAAAAATCTATGGAAAAATGGTTCCAAAAAAACCTTTCTTAGGAACAAAAGGACATCAGGAGAGAACGGTGTCTTGACTTTTTGGAATCGACTGAAAATCCCCATTTTATGGAACGTGTTACTGGTGATGAGACTTGGGTGTTTGAGTATGACCCGGAAACCAAGCGCCAAAGCATAGAATGGTGCACTTCAAGCTCTCCAAGAATAGACCATAGAAAACATTCACACGGCTGTAACCGACCAGCTGAAGGCTATTCCAGTATATGAGTTCCAGCACTGCTATGAGGAATGGAAGAACCGTCTCCAGCGCTGTATGGCTTCCCAAGGAAGTTATTTTGAAGGAGACAATACTGAATCTCGTCTAGTTGATACCAAACAGCAAAAATGGCTAGAAATAAAATATACTAGCCTATTAAAAATTACTCCTGTATAAACACGTCGAACCTAAATACACTGCTCAAAGGCATGGAAAACAATGGCTGATAAATTTATTATCACGGAAGACTATGACATTGAATTCAATAAAAATTGTACAAATTCTCATTTTATCTTTTAAAGAATTAAAAAAAAAACATTTAATAATTTCCCAATGGTGGTTTCACTTCAAGGGGTACTAACAGTAGGTATGTTGCAAGATTAAAAACGTTATTAAAAGTACGTTTGATTAACGTACGTCTTTTGCATGAACGTAAGATCGTATCTTCTAGAGTTTATCTTATATTCATTAATGTTAAAATATGCTGGTGTAGATATGATAAAGACATTTTCTGTTCTAAATACACCTGTTTCTAAATTGGGATTAAGCAAGATGTATACTTAGTAATAATTAAGAAGAAAAGTAGTTTGTCGTTGAAATTATATTCAGTTTATGTTCATTCAGATATGTATGTATATTTATGACAATAATGACTTGGCGTTCAGTCATTTATAAATCTTAGAATCACGCTTATATAACGTTACGATTGTTAATAAAGCTGTTATTTGTACGGATCAGATTGATCTACTTGACCGATCTTAAATGCGAGATATAGGAAATGGGCTATGCTTTTTTTTAAAGAAATTCAAGAAGCAAGATAAGAATTTTGCTTCGCAAACAGCTTTATCAGATTTATATTTCGCTCAATTTGATTTTAGTTATTCCAATATGTATTTATAATAAGGAAATATAATATACAGTAGATGTTACTGTACTTCCCACATAGGTATGTATAATGTTGCATTTCTCTGTCAAAATTAAATGAATTTACATATATACGTACAACGCCCATTTTGGGGAGATGAATACAACCCAGGATCTGGGTTGTATGTATGTAGGTAAATTCACCTAATTTAAAAAAAATGCAGCATTTAATATTCACCTATGTAGTAGATACTGTAATTTCTACATTTCTAGTGTATAAGTAAAACAAAGCAGTATTCCTATTCAACTTTAGTTCTACGTTCAGTGTATACACATACAGGGTGCAAGGTGAGTAGCCTATTAAAGGTTTTTGGAGAACTGTAAATGATACGGAGCTGAAAATTTGTATCTGAGGGTTTTCAGGGATTGTCTACACGTCTAAAATAATGACGACTGTCTGGCACTACCGAATATACCAGAAGTAAATACTAACTTGAACGCTTTTTGTATTGCTTGTATTTTTTTTTTGGCAAGATATTTTTGTTGTTTGCATCTATACATATGTCAACACATTTTTGTATTTAAATAAAACAAGAACGAGTGAGACTATTACGTGGTTTTTACAATAATTATTAATGGGACAGTAAAATTTTATTTGTTTTTAATATCAGCGATCTACGAATATACGTAATCAGAGTAATCAGATATATTATGGATGTAACGTCGAAATTAATATTTAAAACGTTATCGAATTACGCAATTAATGATACAGTTTTAATTAAAAAAGAGCGATTTGCTGAGTCAATTGCATCTGTGAAGTGAAGCTTGATATCAGTACTCGTGTAGTTTGACGAAACTTTCTTCTTACATAATTTATCGAATTTACATACATATATTCGATGTATGATGTATAATAATAATAAATTTATTTACTTAACTAATATTTGGAACGATAATAATTTCGTTACTCGTCATTTCCTATTAGAAACCTCGCATGAGTGTGATATACTGACGGTAAATAATAAACCAATGAGCATATCGGCTTAATGCCTGTCCAGGACTGCAACACATAGGCAACTCGCGTAGCATGTGATGGGGGTCGAATCAATTCGTATTCATTTCAGTAGTCCCGTGATAGCTGATGCTGTTGTACAACCTCCGCTGTATGTAATGTGTTGAATAGTGTGATATGATTTCATAATAAACTAAGACAAAGACGTGCGGAAAACTATTAGTTACTTTCGTGTATTACATTTATGATGCGTACGCCTTTGTGGCGCGTCTTGGCCAAGCTTACTGATGAACAGAGCCTTCTATCTAACGACATAATTGTCAAAACATTTGAAAAGTAATTCGATTAGGGGAGGATCTTAAGTTATAATACTGTCAAAGTTGTTTCAAAAGTGTAATGCGTTCTGTTTGTCCAGCGATGAGAAAATTCATTTTGTTTAGTAAGACCATTTACAAACGTACATATGTATGTTATGTACATATTTTGCCCGCGAATGTAAATGAAATGGCTAAATGAAATAACTGAAATTTAAAACATGTTGTTAATGTTAAAGTTAAAACATGACCTATAAGGCCAAAATAACTTTAAAACACAATTTTATAAAAGTAGTTCTTATAATTTCCATACCAACCATACACTGGTTGTGAAAGTATAAGTAAGGTTTCGATTTTAGGGAAATTGATAACTTTCTTTTTAAAATTAGAGGAACATTACATATGGCAGATCCAATACAGCATAAGATGATGCTAGGATGATACTGTCTTTATCGTAAAATTTATAAGTATTGGAAAACAGTAACATTTCGAGATAAATTGTATAAGAACATTTTTGGCAATTATATGCTTTTACATTTTTTACTTCTTCTTTGTGTGCAAATATCCACCCAAATACTTATGGAAATTTACAGTTTGAAAACAAAACAATGGGAACACACATTGTGGCCTCCAAATATTTACAATTTTTTAAAGTCAAATACAAGAACAGGACATTAGGTGAAAAAATAGGTAAAAACGATATTTTTTGTATTGTTTAAAACGGCGTTCTCCACAGAGCGTGTCCCATACGCTCTATAGGTAACAGTTATTTCATTTTTTTGTAACATTATAGTAGTATTTGTGCAGCAAGTCGGGGCCATTTGCCTAAGTGAATTGTGTGAAAACAAGACTGACAACTTTTAAAGCTATATATTTTTTTGTTGCACTTAAATTAGTTTTACTTTCATTTTTGCTAAGAATACTCGCAAACAGTAAAATGATATTTCCCTTCGAAATAAAGATCAAACAAAAGTAATGAAATCTTATTACGATTCGTGTAATGTGAGATTGATATACAATATGTACCTGTGTATTAGTGAAGGCAGGGTTTCAAAATTTCGAAATAATGGTAAACTGAGGTGACAGCATTACTTTCAATATTACTTTCTAAAAAAAATATTAATGTGAGTGGTGAGTATTACGTCTTTGATATGGGGCAACTATTCAGTCTTTTTAAAAATATTGTCAGTAAAATACGTACGTACATGCGTACATACGTCTTATATGTACACTCCTACTAATTTTATGTAGGCTATGTTTTAACAGTCATTTAAATTAAGTAATTGAAAAAGACAGTGTAGAAATAAATTAACTTAAGTTAGTCATTAACTACCATTCAATTTTTTCACTTGTCTGAAAAGTGCAATAAAATCAGTGATTATTATTCAGAATAGAATAGTCTTCAGTTTGGAAGCAATATTTATGATACAAATAAAATATTTATGAATAGGTACATAATAAGGTATGTTAATTTACATTTAGTTCAATTAGATTAATAAATTATTCCCGTTACTATTTTGCATACTTTATTGTTTACCCTTTACTATTTATTCAAGTATTGTTTACTCATTCATAGTTTGTACCATATTAAGATCATTTTCGCAGTCTTCGAAGTCAAGTATGGCAACATAATTATAAAATTCTTTATGTACCCTGAAAATATGTACAGTGAAGCAAGAGTAACTTTGTTCTTGGCCGCGGCAGAAAAACCCTGAAAAAACCCTATCCTGGTAGAAAACCCTACGCTCCAGTTCTTCGTTTGTGTTAATGGGATTTGAATATACTTCATTTTTTAAATAACCCCACACGTAGAAATCGAGTGGAGTCAGATCAGGAGATCTAGGTAGCCATCGCCATGATTCTTGTCCAACATCATCAGTTGAATGTTATAGTACATTCGCAGATTATTATAGTAGCTGATTTCCCTGCAATAAGCGTTGGCCATATTCTGGCACATTTCACTCTTACAAACTGTAAAATGTTCACTTCTATCCGTTTAAACTCATGTTTGTTCATCGGTGGTAAATGATGATACCTCTTATTGAATAAATGACAAGTTTTACAAATAAATGTGACACTCCTACTGATACTATTAGAAAAAAAAAACAGTGACAGTAGCAGGTATATTGGCTGTAATTTCTATGGCATGCGGTTTTACGTTACTTCAGTGCACATTTTTTTAAAAACCCTAATAATTAAAACACTATTAAACATTGTAGGTATAGGAAATGCTAATACAGATCGATGCAGAATTTAATTCTACATCAAAGTGTAAAGTAAAATATGGAGCATTGTAAATATTTAAGAAAATTGAGTTTTGATCGTTTGAAGTTATGGAAAATGGAAGGTCCATTAACACCCTGTAGATAATTGAGCAATAATAAAGAATCGTTGCAAAGCATAATGATTCTACAACCCACAGTGCCAACGTCAACAATTTATTCTCTAAAATGACAGCCACAGATGATTATAAATGTAATGGTGCAAAATTTCAAAAAACCCTAAATAACTCAAAAACGGCAAAATATAGATATACGGAAACCTGAAGAAAGTCAACCTAAAATAATGTGTAGAATCTAAATTTGCAATAAAAGAGGCATAATTCCATTTGAAATAAAGATGTTGATGCCGACTTCCGGTATAACCCGAAGTGGATTATATCAATAGTATTTCATCTCTCATTGCAATATGTGCACAGTTTTCTGGCGCACCACGCTGTCAGTAGCCATTCGAGCACAAGTAAATTAATATGGGAATAGCTTCTGTCTAGCGACACAGTGACATTGTCGCGTAAACGTGGTAGCAATAGGAGATGTAATACAAAACCACAGAGTAGGTTTGCCTGTATTTCCAATTTCTTCTGAGACTTTTTTGCTTGATATTTCAGGAATATCTATCTTGATCGCTGGGAGAACTTCGTGAAACAACCTGTATTCTTAAGAGTGATTTTATATGAAGTAGGAATACTTAATAGTTATTCATAACATCGCATTTGGATGTTATTAGAGCCTGTGTCTCATGTAATTTTGACTATATCCTGTAGGAAGTATGTAATAGTATAACAAACACCATTGTATCATTATACATACACACCTATTTAGTGCATATACTGCTTTCTTCAAGGAAAATCAGAAATCAGTTACGCTGCACAGCCGTTGAGATTTTTGAGCTACATTACACGAATACAAAGGAATTAGATAATACTGTTGACTATCTTAAGCTTTATGCTTTATGAACCACAAGCCGTGATATTATAGGTAACAAAAAAACCCATTTGGCCACATTAGCTAAATTCAATGAACCTTTAACCATTTAATTATGCAGTTCCTAGCGAATTCTGAAACCGTGTCAAAAAAAGGAGACAAGCTATTGTTTAACAGTTATCGAAGTGGTTCCTATTACAAGCGTCTTATACTTTTTTCTACCTAATTGTGAATATGTAGTGTTAAATCAATTTACCGGTCTTTTTTTTCATTCCACAATTCACGGTTAAACATTACGACAATTATTACTGAACTTGAAATAAAGATTTGCAGTGAAATTATTATTTAACTGCTGCAATTTCTAAGAGAGATCAAGGTTAAAAAATAAATTGTATCCTTCCTGTTTGAAGAATGAAAAAAATTTTTATGTCGTTTTTCTATTAGCAAGACATTGATTATATTTCACAATATGTAAAATCATCAAGTTGACTGTACAAAATGTGAGTTAGTGAGTTATATTCGTATTATTTCATCTCTCTTCAAATCTGATGATTTTATATTTTATATATGTAAGTATAAGTGAACACATACATACCTGTTTATTGTCTTGATATTTTTTGAAACTTGATTTATGTAGATATCTATTTGAATTATAGCTATAAATAAAGTGGCTTCACCAATGGCTGTTATACAAATGAACCAAATATA
Organism: Aromia moschata; assembly: GCA_029963805.1. NCBI lineage: Eukaryota > Metazoa > Arthropoda > Insecta > Coleoptera > Cerambycidae > Aromia > Aromia moschata. The sequence goes on from JAPWTK010000012.1 coordinate 875,145, forward strand.
GTGCCTCAATCTTCTTTCAAAATATAGTACCTCAAAAGTTTTCACAAATTTGTATAACGGAATATATGTTGATTCGGGTGTTCAAAGCTTTACTCCCATTAACGCCAAAACGATGTCAATTTTTAGTAAGTTTTCAACGGGTTTATTTTGTATGTTATTGGACAAAAAAAATTGCATTACCACTATTCCGACGCAAAATTTGATGCTCTTTCAGAATCCGAGCTCAAAATCCCGATTAGACATCAAGAAAAAAAATGGCCGATTTAAACATGAAAAACGTGAAAATTGTCAAAAACAATTTTTTTCTGATTTTTTTTTTGCTATGTGATCACGATAGTTGAAGTTTAACAGATAATTTTTTATAATCATTGAACTCATTTTTACAGTATGGCGGCCAGAACGTAAAAATTCTATGAAAATCTTACCTAATTTTTTTTCGGAAATAAAAATTGACGTCGTTTGGGCGTTAATGGGTTAAAAATCTCGAATACATTTTAGGACATACGTTTATACAATGTGGATATCACTTATGAAACATAATTATTTTTGGCGTTATTTTTTGTAGTAACTTAATGAAGAAAGGAAAAAATATATGAAGAACCTGTTTGTCTACAACTGTTGTTAGTGGGAAGATGTGGAAAAATATCAATTAATCGACGTTTCGCACAACTTTCTTTGCATCCTCAGGGCTAATTCTAAATAACTAGGTCTTTTGATCTCATTAAACACAAATTCAAGATACCCGTCTTGTATGAAGCACGTTGTATTTATTGCCAGTACATAAGTTCATTTACATCTTTGTTTAATAATGGCATCCAAAGACTCGCTCAATTAGTCCTGAGGATGCAAATAAAGCTTTCCGGAATGGATAAATTCAAAAGTTTTTTTTTCTGGAAATAAACTGTTTGTCAAAATTCTTTTTCGTCAAAAACTCTTTTTAGATTAGCGCCATTTGCGTCATATTCGAGTTATAGACTTGAGGTTTTTAATTTTTGGTTTTCCTGAGGATGCATGAACTCTTTTTGGCACACCCTGAGTCGTCCGTCTCCTTCAAACCCTCTTTTTTTGACCACTTCCAACAAATTTCTGAGTGATGAAAATTCCTGAACAATTTGTTGGGCTCATGAACTCTCGACTGGGTTAGCACCTACGAGGCAGACCACCCAAACAGCACCTTTTTCCACTAATTTTATGAGAGGGAGCATGTTTGGGTGGCTTACCTCGCAGGCGCTAACCCAGTCGAGGCTTCATGAGCACAAGTCACACTTGCCACGTTTACCAAGCATCTCTTGCGAATTTCACGATTGTCGATTCACACAATTGAAAAGGAAGATTCCGCTTACCCAATAAGACTTCTTTCAGGAATTTTCACCTAATCAAAAATTTTTTGGGGGTAGTCAAAGAAAGAGGACGATGGGACGTAAAAAGATGATTTCAAGAAGACAGACGATTCGAGGTGGGCCGAATAGGATTCAAGCATACTCGGGGAGGCTTTCAGAGTCACCCCACGCATCAAGACCTGCGTACAACCCCTCATCGCGGCAAATTTTCAGGGGGATGTATTGGAGATGGAATATTAGATTTGGCGCTCAATCGGCTTTTCACAGTGAGCCAGAGCCTCCAAGTGCCATAACATTAATTCTAGACAAATATACATCCCATGCAGCCTCCTACAGTGGCGGAACCAGAGGGGATGGGTGGAGGGTCGGAGTAGGTGTGGCTTGGAGGAGTTGTCAAAGTGCGAAAGCGAGTTGTTGCGCCCCACACCAATTTATAAGGCAGCACTAAGATCAATGAATTCGCCCAACAGAAGTCAAATCACGCAAAACTCGTAAAAGCAAAAGCGTGGCTTAGGGGGTTTGAAAATGGGTTGAAGAAATGGGACAGAGACAAGGGCGTACCCAGTAGTTATCTTTGGGGGGGGGGGGGGGGGGGCAATGCAGATGAAACAAAAAAGCAAAAAAAAAGGTCAGTAGAGGCAACGGCAACCGAAAGCCCCCGAGTATTTTGGTGTTTACTTGACCCTGGAACTTGACGCTGCAGATAAAACAAAAAAGGCAAAAAAAGGTCACTACAGCCAACGGCAACTGCATTCCCCCTGAGTATTTCTGTTTTTACTTGACCCTTTGGGGGGGGGGGGGGGGGGCGATCGCTGCAGATTAAACAAAAAAGCCAAAAAAAAAGGTCACTACAGGCAACGGCAACCGCATTCCCCCGAGTATTTTGGTTTTTACTTGACCCTTAGGGGGGGGATCGCCCGCATCGCCCCTCCTTGGCTACGCCCTTGGACAGAGACCAAATACACGGAACTTATTGAGGAGGTCTTAATGTGTGCCGGGATTGAGTTTTTACCCGACAGCGCCCTTCTTAGTCCTTCCTGTAGGTCACAGGTAGAAATTGCCGTCAAAATCTTGCGAATTCAAATTTCGACATGGGGTTGCATTTTGCAGTGTGAACGCCGAACCCTTTAAGTCACAATATAGCGCCTTTGTGGCATCCAAACCAACTCAATAGGCTAGCGAAATTTAGCCACTAGGAGTTTCTAACCCATATATAATACAAATGGCGCTAATCCAAAATGTGTTACGCTAATTTTGACGAGCAAGTTATTTATATCCTCTTCTTACCTGTTTATGATGGTTGTATGAAGGACAAGCATTATTCTTCAATCATCTATGAACCATAGACAGGTAAATTGTGCAATATAATATGTTTATTTTTTCAGCAGTACACTAGACAATTATAAATTTATTCAGTTTGATCAGAACAGATCGAACGTGCTACTTTATTACATTCATCTAAATATTCGAAATTATTTGCAGTAGCTCTGCATCCGCCATATATGACTGCTTCACATCTTTGTTTAGAATTGTTCCAGTGATACCGTGGTATATAAGCAGCACAGGTCGGGCCTGGTAGAGTGTGTGATTGGTCACAAGCTGAAAAGTATCGTGCATCAGCCTAAATGTAAAATCGGTAGGAATTTCAACTATCATTACACATCTGAGTAATGTTTGTCAAATAATTAACTTGAAAAACGAAATGTTTATTAAACTGCAAATTTAGGAGCACATCTTATGTGACGATTAGGTATATTATATGAGACGATTAGGTATATCATATAAAAGTAATTCTGAATTATTAAGAATCAATAGTATGAACAAGCTACGAATACTGGTTTACAATTGATTTTTTTTTACCCCAAATTTTACATTAATGTGATTTGCACAACATATGGCATAAGGGAAAGAAAAATGTACTGAGTTGGTACTTTACATTGTACCAATTTTGTTATTTTTCACATTAGTAGCTTTCAAGAGGTGAGTGAAAAATATATAAACTACATATAGTTTCATTTTTATGTTAATCTTGTTTCTCTTAGAATTCTAAAAACTAATAAAATGTACAGTATGTCTAGAATAGCCAACATAGTAGGATGTAGTACGATAATACCCCAGATATATGTATGTATGAGATATACCCACAAACAAACAAAAATAGACTGTACTCTTAGAAGCTGCACTTACAAAAGAAATCATCACAATTTCAGGTGTTATTTACTACAGCCAAAGGAAAAACTACTGTTGCTGCATTGTAACTATCCTGTACTATGTAATGTATTAGGTATACATGTTACTGTGGACTCCACACTGTGTGTTCAATATGGAGTTTCAAGTACGTTCAATGAGGAGCATATACGCAGAAACGCTGTGTCGTTTAAAGATTTCCAACCCTGTATACAGATTTTCAAAAAATATACAGTATGTGTAAAGCCGACATCGGCCGGTTGTGAAAAAAGTAGTAAATTCAACATTTCTCGTTCTAACGACTAGCGTAGCATGGTGAGAGGGCCGCTTTTATTCACTATTTTCGATGCGTATGCGGTTGCTTATCCGTTGTCTCACTTCTGTTTGTCCTTTTTTATAACTGGCCGATGTCCGCTTTATACACACGGTATAGGTTTTGTATGTACATACATCTATGAATACTACTTAAACGCTTATGGTTTCTTGTAAATTATCATAATTAGGAAAATAATATGACAAAAGACTTTGATTCTATCAATATATTATTTAATTTAATAATTCTGTAAACATGTAGACAATACTTCGTTCAGTTTACTGCGCAGATAGTACGGGCTACCCTGTTACAATCTTGGAGGTATTTGAAATTATTTGCAGTGGCCCTGCATCCGCCATATATGACTTCTTCGCATGCCTGTTTAGCACTGTTCCAGTGATAACGAAGTATATAAGCGTGGCAGCTTGCCCCTGGTAGGGTATGGGGTTGGTCGCAAGCTAGAAAGTATAATATATTAGAATTGAAAAGTGAAAATTCAATGTATTTGAAGCCGGTTCTACAAGTGACACAATTTTTAATATAAACCAATTGCAAAACGTTTAATGAGTTTTTCTCTAAATAAACAATATTTTACAGGTATGGAAAACGGACATAAGGAATATAAGATATTTGAGAAAATGTCATGTTGAACAGCAGTCAGTGAGAGCGAAGGGTGCTTAATTGTTATGGCTGATTATTATTTTTTTAATATTGTATAAACTGCAGATATAGAGGACTGTATTTGTACTGTAAAACTGGTGTTAAAAATTGAATATGTATAAAAAATTGTTAGTAATTGGATAAGTATGAATATAATTAAAATAAATATGCTGGGCTTTAAAACATGTTTAAATGCAAGCAGGGTACTGATATATGTATTTATGAATTGACATATAAATTCCTGAATTTGTAAGTCAATTCAGTGAATTTTACTTTTCAGTAAAGGAATCATTTTCATTGTAACTTAGGTAATCAGCGTTTCTCCATAATAATCAGTTTTTCGTATGAAATATTAAATTAATTGAAAGTAGAACTGCAAAAGTATGGATATCAAAAAAAGTTATCTAAGAGTACCTACTACATCAAATAGTAGTGCAATTTCAAATAATTTGTTGATTACATTGACCTTTACTTACGATTAGTCAAAAGATAGTTCGAAGAAATAAGGTACAAACTCAAGAGAGACAAAATTCGTGTTTTATATGGCTAATGTTTTTAATTATTCAACCAAAAGAATTTTGGTTTCATAATTATATGTGAAAGGATAGTAGGTTTAACCTAGAGAAAATATTTAGGACTTAGGCATTACTCGTACAACAATAAGCTACAGTTGCAAATTGTAAATTGGTACACTTAATTAAGGAAATCCCTTGTTTATGACCAGCTCCGAAGGCTTTTTATTGAGACCAGATTTACGTAGGTACATTATATATATTTTTACCTAAATAAAGTTACTCAAATTAAAAAATATTTATTTTCTTGCGTTTACTTAACTCTTTATCAAGAAGTCTAGAACTAAGGAGATCGAACTGCGGCTTTTCGCTGTATAACGCGACGGGCTCGAATATGTCCGCCTCAAGAGCTGTAAACAGTTGTGTACTCTGGTTGCTACGGTATATAAACAGATATCTATACGTATACCGTGGTTCTGTACTAATCTGTGTGCATTAGAGGTTAGAGTCCGTGTGAATGTCCGTGGTGCGAATACATTTGACAGACGATCAAATCGATATTTTTCGTTAATTTATTGTTGTTGAGTATTATATTGAATCTACACAAGTAATGTCTTTGCAATTACAAATTTTCGCAATGATCAATATGAAAATGTACTCAAAATATTTCATGTTACGTGCTTCAACGTTAACAATACAACAAAGGAAAATATTTCGTTTCATACATACATAAGTAATTTGAAATAATGTCCGGTTATTCGGACCGCTTCTTAAATCACACAATGCAACACAGCACTTTTGAACCATATTTATTTTTGTATATATTTTTGTTAAAGCCAAACGGCATGTAAGCACCCGCTTTGACAGCTTAATGATAAACGTCATATAAAACCATAGCATGGTTTTCTATGATAAACATTCACATGTGGACCGCTGACCGCTGCTCATCACGTGACTCGAGTACATTACTGTTTACAACGCCTCCTGGAGGCGGACAGATTTGATCCCTAGATACCGAACGAGTTCGGTCTCCTTAGTTCTAGACTTCTTGCTCTTTATATATGTAGCATATCGATAAAAAATGTAAAAGTTTGCTTGTTTGACTACGTGACGTAAACGTTGGTGTTGACTGTAATGTTATAATTATGTTTACAAAAGGTATAATCATCTCTTGTAATTAATAGTAATTTTAAGTATAGAGGATATTGCATAATATCTTCTATACAAAAAAATATCTAAAGCTACAGTAGATGATGAACACCTTAGCTTATTAATTTTGATAAAACTATGCTGATAATCCTTTTTACTTTTTTTGAAAAATTTTATTTTTTCTAGAATCACATGTTTTTGTTTAAGTTAACGTTTTTGAACTATATTGATATCAAATTAGTATACAAAGTCATATAACTCTTCTATCTATATTTTATGAATAAAATGTTTGTTTATTCATCCCCTGACTGATATATTTTGTGAATGTTTTGTTTAACCGTCTGGCTCCGTTAAGATTTTTTAGTAACTGGTATAGAAAGTCATAATATTTTTTTTCATATCGGTATAATTACAACTTAAGTATGTTGAGGTCTTACACACAATTATAAAGCTGAGAAAATAGATATACACTTAAATATGGTTACACTGTCACGCTAGCAAACTTATAAATGTATGTACATGTGTATTCATACTTACAATCTGCCGTAAACAAAATATGTTCTTGACAAAATGTGAGTGTAATAACCATTACCAGGACACATATAGTTGCTGCAATAGCTTTATACATTTTGCAAACGACTTGTACTCTGTTGTACTTCGTAAAACAGTTGCAAAAATTATTTGAAATTTGCTTTATATATTTTGCCAGGAATACGTATATCTTCGTATAGAAAATGTAAATGTCAGTGGTAATCAAAATGTACATAGTTTGGTAAACATTTATTCATAAACATCGCTTATTCATTTTTATGTAGTTCTATATAGATAGTGCCTTGCAAAAAACGTTAGCGTTTGTATGTTATCTAGATTAATATTCAGTAGGTAAATTAAAATTTTTGACGAAACTTTCATGAATTCTATTTCAAAGGCAACAGTCTAATCTAAGGTTGGAAATATCCATAATTCTAAGAACCAGTAGTTCAGTGGTGGTCTACAGTTTAACTACTCTTTTTATGCAGAGATTCTAAAGATTCAGGGTGTTTTACGAAGTTCTCCCAGCGTTTAAGAAACATAGTCCTGAGATAATTGCAAGCAAAAAAAGATCATGTGAACTATGTATATATAAACATAACATTTTTACTGTATTAATTGAAGTATACGAATTTGAAACTAAAATATTATCGACGGAGTTCTTCCCCATTTTTCGCGGATACGGGTTGCTCACTTGAATGTGTAGTACCTTGGATAAAGGTACGAGTAGGTGGAGCACAAACGTGTCAGGTTTCTAGATCTCAATCCGTTGGATTATATATATATATATAACTTGTGGAGTTGGGTAAAGGAATTGGTTACAAAAGAGCTGCTCTAATCCAAATGATTTTGGATTAGAGCAGTGTAGTGCAGAAGTAATAAAAATCTGTCCTGCTAAGATAATGAATGCAGTTACAATAATAATAATGGAAGAAACAACTTGCTATTTAAAAAAAAATAAAATTATGTAAGAATATGTTTAGTTTTAAATTCGCATAGTCAATCAAGTTAATCGAACACATATTCATGTGAAATTTTTTGCTTTAAATAATCTCAGGAACATGTTCTTTGAACTTGGGGAGAATTTCCTGATGTGCTCTATTTGTTGATTATCTTCCTTCACATTGTTACAGCCTTTGACATTATTTCAGTGTCCAAATATCATAATTTTCAATATTAATTATATTTTATATAAAGTAATTTTTGTTGTAATGTTTCAGACCTGCAGGGATACGTATTTAATATCACCATAAAATAGAGGAACCAGTTATCAAACTACTATGTAAGGTCACATTTCAGATTTAAAATTGTTTGTAAGTAAAAATATATTCAGCAAGAAATATTGAAAGACGTTGATACCTAGATGAGTGATAACAACGGTTTTGCTGAATATATTGATATACAGGTAGATTCTCGTTTTTTATGCAACCGAAACATTTACAGTTATAGCTCAACGTATACGTTAAGTAGGTCTCCAAATATTTCAATATTTGGAACTTTTTTATATGCAGTACATGTTTCATAAAGAAGTGAAAACAGAGAAAGTACTTAGTGCTTGTTGCAATGTGACCGTACCTTCCGTAAAATAAAAATTCTTTAACTAAACTCTTTTGTGTATCTGATAACAGTAATTGCGAGTTTATTACAAATAGAGGAAAGTGGAGTATAACAGGGTTTTTATTTTAAATATGATATAATATTTTCTTATATTTAATTTCCTTTCCTGTCAACAAAAATTAGGTAAGTAAAATGGTTATATGATATGTAAAAGTATTATGATTGATTTTAGACGCGATTATTAAAATAAAAAACTATACCCTATGTTTTTTCCTTGAGTACTAGGATAAAACCGAGTACATGCTTAAAATTATGTAAATGTTGGTAATTGGTAGAAAACTTAAAAAAAGTATTATTTCAATAAAGACTTAGATACCAGATATTTTAAGAACAAGTCCAAATACTGGTCTGATCCTCCTTTTTAGTACTACTAAGGACATCATGAATTTCCGTAGGGCTTACTACACAATATTAAGATTACATACGTTAGAAAACTTTCAAGTCTCAACACAAGTGATATCGATGAGCGATGGTGACGCGACAATGTGTTTGGTAGGCGTTCTCTTCTAAAATATAGTTGAAATTAAATTTTTACCTACATGTTACGTGTAAAGTGCATGCTTTGCATTTCATGGCAGAAACTATTCGTGATTGTTTCGTAAGGTAGATGCATTAATAGAAAGTACAAAAAAGTGGTTCTCAAATCATCGAAACGTCTAAGAGTATTTCACACACTAGTGTCCCATTCCCGGTATTCGTGAACAGGGGCGTGTCACGAGTTTTATAGACGGCGAAGCAGTCTTATAAAAAACCTACCATATTTAGATTGAGGAGGAATTCGCCTCCTATATATGTACGAAAGACATATAAGGTAATGCCTTCTAAGTACAAAATTAAGTCATTTTTTTTTATATTGGAAGTTTTAGAATTTTCTAAACGAAATATAGTATTTAGTTCATAGTATTTTGCAATCAAGCTTTCGTGCAATTCACTTTATTTGAAATACTTCCAGACTCATTGTGATTCCTGAAACCAGCAGGATCAGGAAACCAATGGAGTTCATATTCTCCAAGGAAATACACTACATATATAAATCTTTTTAATATTTCTCAATTTTTCCGACCTTGAAAATTATATAATTCATAATTTACTCTCAACTTCTTTAATAATCGACTGCGCATGGATTTGACAAAATGAATATAGTTTTATTAAGGGGGCTTTCCCGCTTTTTCGCTGGAAAAAAAATTTTTTTTTTGGGAATTTTTTTTTAAGAATTATAAAACGGATTGAGACAATTTTTTTTAATTAAAAGATACAGGTATAAATGGCGGCCCTTGATCCTTGTTCCAATACAACTACTTCAGGCGGACATGTCTCATGTAAATGAGAATTTTCTACGACGCTATTCATCTGAAATTAAAAAATGAAACATTTTTAGAAAATATAGGGTTGTTGTTAGTGTTTGTCATAAGGGATTTTTTCAAATTCAAATTTTACGCGATTTGGTGCAACTTTGGAAAAAAAAGTTCGATTTTCACCTTAAATTTCTACCTTTAAATTGTTATTAAAAATCGAATTTTTTCAATATCAAAAAAATCCTATGTTGATCACTAATGGCATCATTTGTGAACATTTTAAAAGAAAAATCATTAAAATCGGTTAATTAGTGTCAGAGAAAAATCTCATTCCAGTTTCAAAAACATTATTTTGAGAAAAATGCATTTGAAGTTTTTTTTTTACGTTTTTTTTTTTTCATATAACTATGAAATTTTTTTTACTTACAGTTCATCATAAATTCGGGGTCCGTACAGGACACCCTCCTCTGCCTTGTAGCATTTTGTCTGCATTTTGGCTTCACGTCAGATAGCGTCACGCATTTTTTCCACTGAATTCGTATTTCGCCGAATACGGCGTAATAAGTTGTCAATTCGCCTATTACCTTGATGGTCAGTTTTCCTGTACCTCTTCCCCCGATTCCCTTGTTTGATTTCTTCGCATTGCGGAGCCTGGTTCCCATGCGTTTTTCTCCACGTGACTGACGCATTCCTTTTTCATTACTTTCGGATCGTTGTTGTACGTTGTTGTTGTTTGGGTCCAAACCAAAATCGCCTTGAAGGTCTTACTGTACCCGTTGCCAATATACTGAGCATATTTTACATTATGCATTTCTTCGGATCGTTGAAACACTTCCTTTACACTATCTACCTCCATTTTCCTGCGTGACTCTTTTCAAGCGCCGGGACCGTCGTCACTAATCCGGCTGTAACTCGAAATGTAATACGCGGATCACTTTAAAATTTCAGGACAATAAATTTGAATGTATAACGCATCGATTTCAGTAAAAAAAAAGATTTTTGAACCCGAAAAGCGGGAAAGCCCCTTAACTTATAAAGATTTATTTAAATCAGGAAAACTATATTTGTTCTTTTTTTTTTTCATTGGAAACATAACGACATATACATATACATAGACAATCACTTCTTCTTCCAACATAACTTAAAATGCACTAATTTAAAGTTGACATCTAACATCTGGCAACATCAAATTTGTGATTTTGCAAAAAAATTTTTAGAAAACGGCCTGAATTGTTATTATTTCGAAAAATGTCATTAAGAAATTATGTTCCTAATGACATTTTCCGCCTAAATGCCGATTTTAAGCGAAATGTTTTGATATCCAAAACATTTTATACCTATTTATACTAACTGATCTAAAAACATTTAAAACGCTTCAAAGCAGTATAAAGTCTGCCATTGCAATGCATACTGTGCTAATAATTTTCGTAGGTATCGTTGGTTTTGAAGATTATTGATATTCTTAATCGAAAAAAAGGTAGGTAGTGTCGATTATTTTCCAATTTCCAAAAAAATCACCAATTTTTTATTAAACTTTATTTTCTACAAAAAATGGTTTTAACTACAATTTGGTTATCTTTTATATATTTTTTGCATATTAAGTTCTTTTTTTAAGTGCTTTATTTATTATTTGTTATTTTTATGTAGTAGTTTCGTGTTAAGATAGCCAAAGTGTGATTAAAACCATTTTTGTACTAACAAATATAAAGTTTAAAAAAACAGTTGAAAAACAACGGGTGATTTTTTTTTGGAAATTCGAAAATAATCTAGACAGTACCTTTTTTTCGATTAAGAATATCAATAATCTTCAAAACCAACGATACCTACGAATGTTTTTAGCACAGTATGCATTGCGATGGCAGACTTTATACTGCTTTGAAGCGTTTTAAATGTTTTCAGTTACGGGAGTGAATAAAAAACTGAAAATATAAAATTGTTTGGATATCAAAATGTTTTGCTCAAAATCGGCATATAGACGTAAAATGTTATTAGGATTATAGGCGTAAAATTTCATTAGTGACATTTTTCGAAATATTAACAATTTAGGCCATTAGGACATTTACTAAAGATTTTTTTTGGAAAATCACAAATTTGACAGTTGCCAGATGTTAGCTGTCAACTTTGAACTGGCGCATTTTAAGTTATTTTGGAAGCAGAAGTGATTGTCACCAAACGTTTTTATCAAACTCTAATATTAAAAAAAAACATATGGTTTTAACTTTATGGCGGACACTGTATATGTTATTATATTTTTCGAGCTCGAATATAGGGTCCACGGAGCCTATTGTGCTCACAGATTATACGTAAATAATCTATGTAATATTATACGTAAAAATAAATGTTATGTGATAGTGTGCCCTTTTGATCCTCAAAATGTATGAATATGTGACGGTTTATACAAGTATGTTCTACGAACAAAACATAAAGAGAAACGAGTGAAAATAGAAAAAAATAATTCAATACAAGTTTAGTAAAATTAATAAAACACTTTTCCAATGGTACAAACGCACCGGACTACCGTCTGTGCAAGTGTGCTGTAAATATAAAGTGCTACATCAATGATACCCAAAGTATTCTGTATCGACCCCCAGGGGTCGACGACGACCTACAAGGGGTCCATCTAAACGAAAAATAGAATTGTGGTCTATGAGATGTAAACGGGGGTCCATGATAGTGGTTCTCAGTTAAGCAGGTCGCGACTTTCCATTGAAATTTTGACTTTCCATTAATGTTATAACCCACACACAAAGATGATTTGTTGCTTAGTTTTTAGCTGATTGTAGATTTTGTAAACAAACTTATTTTCGCAATTTTATAATATGTATTAGTAGCGAATTAATATATCTCATAAAATTGTGTAAATTAGTAGAATATTCGCTTTGTGGTCGCAGTAAACTTTGAACGTGTAGAAACTTGCACATATACATGCTACCTACGGGCATACGCGAAGTAGAGGCGCTTGTCCGTTCTTGTCTCAGACATTCGCAAATACAGCATAGGAACTACGAGGAAGATTGACTTGCACTGACTTGTCTAATTCGTCAATCAATAAATATTAGTGTTAGGAACGAACGCGTTCATTTGTTTCCAAAGGCATTGAAAGAGAAACTACTTTTTATTAAGAAAATATTTTTAAAAGTATAAACTAGTTAGAATACACACGAATTAAAGTGAATCAATGTAATTTTGTTTGGGAGTGCCAGAAGAAAGTAAATAGGTACATATTTTGTTAGGTATAACATTTTAATTTTTTACTGGTAGTTAACCCATGAAACTCTCTTAATATAAGATCTTTACAATAGGGTATTGATGAAATGAGTTATGAAATTGAAACCTTCTTGTGTAATTTTTTGCAAACGACCTATTTCTCTGTACAGCTGGATAAGTCAACCTTACCTAGTAATGAAGCATTACTATTAGCATACATACAGGGTTTGTCCGGAAAGTAATGTCAGTGAATTTTTTCCCGAGACTGTACGCGCCAGCCAGCGCTTTACGTGCTGGGATTGTGGTGGGGGAATCTGGCAACAAGATCCAACAAGCGTCAGTTGGCTACCGGTCGTTGTAGCGGTCGCATCACTCGTTCTTTGAGAGTCGTTATAGTGACCCGGTGCAAGAAAAAATGCAACGTTCGCTTGAGCAACGGATGGCGATCAAGTTTTGTGTGAAACTGGATAAGAGTGCTGCGGAAACCATTCCAATGTTGAAGAAGGCTTTCGGCGTCGATTGTCTTTCGGATAGGCAAATTTTCCGGTGGCACAAGGCCTTCGCAGAAGGTCTGGAAGATGTCAACGACGAGAACCGCGCTGGACGGCCATCAACCTCCAGTTCCGACGACAATGAGAAACGTGTGCGTGACGTGTTGAACACTGACCGTCGTCTAAGTGTCCGTTTAATTTCCGAAACATTAGACATTACGAAAACCATTGTTCACGAAATTGTGTCGGAGTCTTTAGGAATGAGGAAGGTGTGCGCGAAGCTCGTGCCAAAAGTGCTAACGGACGATAAAAAAGAGAGGCGCGTCGAAACTTGCCAAGAACTTTTGGACACCTGCGAAGACAACCCCGCTTTCCTTGATGACGTCATTACCGGGGACGAAAGTTGGGTCTTTGAATACGATCCGGAGACGAAGAGGCAAAGTGCGGAATGGCACACGTCGAATTCCCCTCGCCCCAAGAAGGCCAGGATGTCGAGGTTAAAGATCAAGACAATGCTGATTGTCTTTTTTGATTGCCGGGGATTGGTCCATCATGAGTTCGTTCCGCAGGGGACAACCATAACCGGAAAGTTTTACGTCGAGGTGCTGAAGCGGGTGAAATGCAGGGTGAACCGCGTCCGCCCAGACATCTCAAAATCCTGGAAGCTTCACCACGACAACGCGCCTTCGCACACCTGCTTCCTCGTGGCCGATTATCTCGTCAAGGCAGGCATCACCGTTATTCCACAGCCTCCCTACAGCCCCGATGTGCCCCCCCCCAGACTTTCTTCTTTTTCCGCGCCTCAAAACCCCAATGAAAGGACAGCATTTTGGGTCGGTGAAAAACATTCAGAAGGCTTGCACCGACGCTTTAAAGGCGATTCCGGACAACGACTACCATGCGGCTTTTGATGCGTGGAAGACCCGCTGGAACCGATGTGTGGACGCAGGAGGAATGTATTTTGAAGGTTTCTAAAGATTTGTACACATAGAACCAATAAAAACCATTTTTCAAAGCTCACTGACATTACTTTCCGGACAAACCCTGTATGTTCGTTTTATTATGGATCAAGAAATACATGAAGAGCTGCTTTTCGCGAGAACTTTGACAACCGACATTAAAGGCGAATCAATATTTAATATTTTCAAGGATTACTGCATGGAAAAAGCGATCCCTTTATCAAATATAATATCAGTAGCTTCGGATAGGGCACCTGCCATGGTTGGGCGCTCCCGTGAATTTGTAAGCCACTTAAAACAAAATATACCCGGGATGTTAGCAATACACTGCGTTATCCATCGACAACATTTAGTTGCCAAAAATGTGAGTGCTAGATTGCAAGAACCTCTTCAATTTGTCATTAACGCAGTAAACCGAATTCGAAGCAATGCGTTGAATACGCGATTAATTGGTTAGTTGTGTGAAGAAAATGACGGGAACTTTCATCAATTGCTCCTTCACACTGAAGGACGCTGGCTTTCGGAAGGCTTATGTTTGACAAGGTTTTTTGCTCTTTTTGACACTGTTTTGGAATTTTTGGATGCTACAGATCCAATTTTAAAACAATGTTTAATCAGGTGCAAAGCAGACTCTGCCTATTTAACAGATTTATTCAGTAAATTTAATGAGATTAACTTGCAGTTACAAGGTGACAGTCTAAATATGATCAAAACAAATTCCATCATCTCAGAATTTCTTGCCAGAATTAAACTAATGAAGCAAAACATTGGACAGGGCGAATTTTCTCAGTTTCCCAATTTGTCACGCAAACTGCTAGGAAGATGACGTTTTAACTTACGTTCAATATTAAAATGCCTTCTATGCAGATTTCAAAATAAGATTTGAGGATGTTTTGAATATGATAATACCACAATGGATAATCAATCCATAAGGTAACGTTGAAGAAACGGATGCCATCTTACAAGAGGAACTGATACGAATAAGCACTAACGAAGAACTTAGGGTACAGTTTAGAAACGGATATCAGTTATTCTGGCTTCAAAAATATATACCTGTTACTTATCCCGTATTATGGAATATCGCGAGAAAGTTTTTAATTGCTTTTCCGTCTTCATATCTAGTGGAAAAAGGTTTCAGCGCGGTTGCTAATCTTCTAACAAAAAAAAGAGACAAACTGGACATCATTAACCGAAGAGATTTAAGATTAAACCTCAATAAATTGATGCCAAATATTGAAAATTTATTATCAAAGCACCAAGTTCATCCCTCCCATTAAAAAGCGTTTATTTTTACTTATTAATTTTGTGAATTACATAGGTACTTAACTTTATTTTGGTTCGTTTCAATTTAAGTTTCATTAATAAATGTATAAAAATTAAAGTGTGTTTTTTTTATTGTTTATTCACTCTACGCCTCACTAAAATTAGAAATCAGTCAAAACACATTTGAAGTTAATGAATTTTCAAAAATGTAATATTGGCTAAGCAGGGGTCTACCCAAAACCGAAAAACATGGCAAATGGTCTATGGGACAAATTAGTTTGGGGACCTCTGTGCTACATCATTAGATAAAACTCGTAGCGTTATAGGGACCGTACACGATCAATAATACTGTCAATATTTAAAAATAATGTTTTACTGAACGTGTAATGCAAATTACGGATGGAATGATTGTTGGATTGATGCAGATCCGGATATTTTGATATTCAAGCATCAGTGTTAATGAAGAGTGGGGATACTGTCAATATTACTGATCGTGTAGTATGTCATGTAGGGCGTGCATGTCAGTACATGTTTAGCATTTGCATGCGTCTGTACAGGTTTCTAGCGAAAATGAGCGACGCCGACGGTGGAAACTCCTAGACGGTGAAAATGAGGAGGAATCTATAAATGAAATCGAAGTTACAGGGGACGAAGGTACAAAAAATGAGTACCTTCGTAACTTTAAAACGCTTTTAAAGCGCTTAACTTTTTGAAACGCTTCCAGAATTATGGAATAATCAAAGCCCGCACTATATGAATAAAACTAAAAGAAATGTGGCACTTGATAAATTATTATTTATTTATGGTAAATTAAAACCCGAAGCCACATGTGTAGATGTCCGCAAAAAAATTAATACACACAGGTCGAACTATAGAAAAGAATTAAAAAAAAGTTATTTCATCTCAAAGGTCCGGATGTGCTCTGTACATACTTACCTAAGTAGTTGTGTAAGATTTCACTAAATATAACACAATGCTCTCATAATAGTCATCGGGCAACATACACCTTTCAAATATTTATTTTTTAATGATTAAAAAACAGGAAAGGGTAAACCATTTGCAATAATTTATCAAAGATTTCTTCGAACATACGGAAATAGTTTTTCGTATCAATGAAGTCTTTCATAAGTCATCTTCTTCCGAGGTACTAACGGTTTCTTTCAACAACATAATATGCGAATACTTTTCACGTTTTTTAAACCACTCTTTCATCCACACAAGACGCTTAATACGACGTTTCATTGTCATTGCTAAAATTATAGCTAAGCAGGCTTTCTTTCTCGCGTCCATTTTTAGATATACAGTTTTATTTGTAAAGCCGACATCGGCCAGTTGTGAAAAAAGGACAAATTTTACACTTCTCGTTCTAAAAACAAGCACAGGTGGTGAGGCCGATCTTCCTATATGTTTTGTGCCGGTCTTATCCCTCACTACCTTCGATGCGTGTGCGGTTGCTTCTTATCTGTCGTCTCACTTCTGTTTGTCTTTTTTCATGACTGGCCGATGTCGGCTTTACACACACGGTATATGCATAGAACACTGTAGACTCAGCTGCCTGTTAGATTGGTACTGAGGTAAAATACTGACAGTAATACTGTTCATGTAAGGTTTAAAATAAGTGACTTGAATATTGATGAAATACTGACATTATTTATTGAAGTGCAATAGTGACAGTATTATTGATCGTGTACGGTCCCTATTAGGAAGATGCATCGGCGATGACTTGAGATTATATAACCTTTTACCTCGGCGATCCGCCGTCAGCTAGTCGTCCGCCCGCCGGTTTCCGTATCGCAAGGATGTGGACTCGGTGAAGTGTAAGGTCACGAAAGAGTGGCGTTGCCCCGCGCGTATCGCGGGTGTGACCAGAAACGGGGGCTCGTCGAGGTCGCCGCGCTCATGGTAGGGTCTAGGGAAAGTGCTCCAGAAGCCGAAGACATGCCAGCCGGCACCGAATTGCCAAATACTTATAGGTATACGGTGCATTGATTTAGTGCATTACTCGGTCGCACGACACAAACAGCCACAACGAGCGCTCGGGACCTGTGCGGTATCGGTGATTGCGGATTCGGTTTTGGTGGATTTCGAGTTTTTTCCCTTTTTCGAGAGTAACCGGATTTTTCAAAGTGAGTCTCTTTTATAGAAAATATTTTGGTAAACTCGCTCCCCTACAGGTCTTTTTTGGTTACAAAGAAAACACTGATCCTTTGAATCAAATAAATATTTATGAGTGAAAAATGTATTTTTCCGTTTCAAACAAATATTCATTAATTTAATGCATAAATTAAATCATCATCAATGAAATTAATTTTTATTCCATTAAAAAAACTGTTTTTTGTGTGTATATGTAAAAGGCACATAATCACTCATTTTATTTTAAAAATATACGAAATAGCTCAAAAGCAGCCAAGGTCGTTAACCGTCAACGTTTAGAAAAAAAACTAAATAGAACAAATTAGTTGGTTCTAATAAAAGTTGTATGAAATTTGAAATGTATGTATTTATCTTAAATAGTCATAGGTATATATTTGCTTGCTACATGCATCTTCATTTGTTTCAATTTTTTATTGTTAAAATTCTAGTGAATTTTCACTTTTCTTTTTCAGAACGACTGGATTTTCTAATGCGAGTTTATCTAACAAAAAGTTATTTTAGGAAAACTCTACAGAGTACCTTTGGTTACACAGAGAAAAACTGTTTTTTTTAATCTAGTAAATATTTATGAATGAAAAATGTGTTTCTTTATTGAAAATAGATAGATATTCATTAATTTAATTCATTAAATACATAAATCATAATCAACGACATAAATGTTTATTCGATTCAAAAAAACTTTTTAAATGGCACATAATTATTCAGTTTATTAAAAAAAAATTTTTATTTAAATTTATTTAAAAATATACGAAATAGTTCACAAGTACCCAAGGTCGTCAACCGACAATGTTTACAAAAAAAAATCTATATAGAAAAAATGGTTGGATCTAATAAATGCTGTTTAAAATTTAAAGTATGTGTATTGTATTCCTTCGCTTTAAACAAACTTTCTTTAAAATAAAGAAATGACTTTTTGACATAAAAATATTTATTAGAATCAAAGAAACATTTTTCTGTGATATTTCAAATTATCTACATATAAAACTACAACAATTAATATTTATTTGATTCAAGAAACCCTTTTCTGTGTGCACATTTAAAACAGCAGGTATCTACTCATTTTATTTGAAAATATACGAAAAGTTTCAAGGACGTTAACAGTCAACATTTGCTATATAAACTATATGAAATATCAAGCGCAAAATTGGCAAATGAAAAGGAACTTTTTGTATGAACTATAAACGTTGAATATATTATTTAACATTTAGAAGGACTATTTACTCTATATTCCTTAAATATAATATGTGTCGAACCATAATATGTAGGTACATTACAGTTATATAGTAAAAACTGCTACTCTAAGATTTGTCGTCAATTTTTTTTAATAAAATTTGATTTAGTAAACATTATTTTTTTATGTAGACCTTTAATACTTAGAATTTCGCACATAAATTTTTATTTACCAGCATCATAAATAGTGTATCCTTGGATAGGGCTTACGTGTAATCAGGAGAGTGGAGAAATCACGGATCCTAACAGAACCGCATTAAGGAAAAGTGGGTACCAGTGACAGATGTAGGAATTGAAAATTGTTATATTTTCGTAAGAAAACATGGGACTCATATCATATTTTAGAGTGATTAGTACACGCAAATAGAAGATTATAATAGCAAAAAAAAAAACGTAAAATGAAACTTAGTGATTAAGAAAAAAAATATTCCGCAAATATTGTGCAAACCGTTTCCAAGATTTTTTGGTGAGGCAGACATTTTTTGAAAATCTCATTTGAGGTGTTTTTTGCTATTGTAGCATTCTATTTAGATTTAATAACTACTTCCTAAAATATTATGTGATTCCCATCTTTTTTTACCAAAATTCGAGATTTTTTAATTACACCAACCGTTGCTGCTATAGCTACTTTCCTTTAAAGGCTTGTATATATTATTACAAATATATACCTGTATTATATCAGTTAGTTTAGATGCAAGGAAACTATAATTAGTAGTATTGTGTGGTATTCTTGTTTCATACAAAAAGGCTGATCAAAAATTTACACAACTTACGTTACTAAATCATATTAATAATGCATAAAACATATTAAATCAGTATACTGCAATTATTTATAACACACTTAATAAATATGTATAGGTACATATTTTGTAAAATGTATGAAGTCATTCAGTATTAGCCATAACACCTGACGATATCTTTATTGTACGACCAATTATATTAAAATTAAAATAATATTAAAGTTGTATTAGGAAAACTGACAAGTTATTTTGAATGGAATATTCAAATCGAACCTGTCTCGTCTAGAACTTTAATATATTCATAATAATGATTATAAGCAAATATTGCTTACTGTGACCAATTTTTACATGGATATTTTGTGGATATTTTTTTATATTAGTTAAAAATGTTAATATTGTTTACATAAATATAAACGTGTTCATTTTACCTAGCCCTTAAAAATGTTAAAAAGAGGTATAGGCATATGTACAGGGTTAGTCACCTAAAATTGACATACCCTTCATTTCTCTTAATTTTCATCAAATCGAAAAATAAAAAAAAGGGTTTCACACAATTTCTTTTTGAATATCCAAAATACTCACACAAATTTGAAAAACGCCTCAACTTGTGAGGAGGCCAAACATTTATTTTGAAAGGAACCTACCTTATAACACCGAACAAGGTACGTTTTTACTCGAAAATGTTACCTATAGTTTTCTGATCACGAAAATGTATGAATATTGTGATTGCTTCTACCAGTTTTTGAGATATATCTAGATATCTTGTTACGTATTTAATACTAAAGTTTAACACAATATCATAAATCAAGAGAGCTATCTACTAATACAAATATAAATACAAGATATCTCGATTGTTTCGAAAAAGTTGAAGTACATCAATGAATCATACAATAATGATTATTTTTGTGATCAGAAAACTACGGATTATACTTTTAAGTAAAAAAATACAGAGTGTTCTATTTCAAAATATATATTTTTTGCATCCCTTAAAATTTGAGAGATTTTTTGTGATGCTACAAACAGTACAAGTTAAGGTACTATGTACATGTGTGGATAGTATATGATATTGAATAAAGTTTTTTTGTCAAAATTTGGTGAATTTATCTACGTACGACTCAAGTCCCATTTTGGACTTGGGGTGCAATGAGGTAAATTCACCTAATTTGTAAGAAAATTGCAGCATTTATTATCCACCTAAGTACGTAGTACTTTAACTTCTCCTCTATAGTAATTGCTAAGCTTACAGTTAATGTTTATAACTGCAATATTATATATAAGTCGTGGCCAATGCACACAGATTGTAAGGCCTAATAATAAAAAAACATCGTAATTTGACTACGACTCATTTGAAAACAAACTGTATCCTTTCACCTGCACAATTTCCTGTGATACCATTAGATTATTGAATCAAAATAATTACCTACTCAATTAAATAGAAAACACATTTTCTATTAAAAGAAAATAGAAATGCATTTTTACAAAATCCAATTTTTAAAATGAAGCCATACCTTCAGCTACTGACACGCAAAATAATATACAGGTGTTCTTTTTGAAATCCTACAAACAGCTAATACTAATTTGACAACTCCAAACAAAAACTTTTATTTTCTTTAGCAACGCTCCGGTCTATTTACAAAAATTGTTGTATTTTTCGTTTAAATTAGCAGTTTATGAGCTTATTGTTAAGAAAACTTACCAATAATGATATATTTTTGAATTACTCAGAAAATACTTAATTCAACCAAATAAAAAAATAAAACTAAAAAATACACGGTGTTCCATTTACAAAACGTATGTTTCCTTATTCTGGGAAAATTGACCATTGCAGACAAAACGTGACTGCGCCACTGGATTCTAAATAAATAATTGTATGGAAGTCCATGTTGTATTTCCAATTACATACAATAAGAGTGGGTTACAGAGGGTGGAAGTGCAAATTTTCAGTTTCATACTGTGTTAAAAAAAAAAACTAAAAAGGGCTATGAAAATTATGTTTACTGCATCTTTAGTTTCACAAACAAGTAAGAAAGAAATGTGCAAACCGCAACTCTTTATCTTTATTAAAGCCAACTGAGTCATCCCTTAAAAGTGCCGAAAAATGGACAGTTAATATATCATCAGTAAATCCCTGTACAGTAAATCCCTGTACAGTTAATATATCATAGACCTTCAAACAAGTTAGTGTCATAATGAAAAATTAAATTAATTGAATATTATTAATTATCCACCTGATCTTAAAGGTTATGGCTAAAATATAAAATTATATTTATTGTTTAAGGAAGTGAAAGGATAATATTAATAAATAAAAAGGATATCAAACCTGAAACTAAATTCAGCTAAATCTTAAAATGGGCCTTTATTTAATTGTTTTAGTACTTAAACTCCATCAGAATTTGTTGTAAAGTGAAACAAGACTTTATATTTCTTTGTGACGTCCTAGCTTTTCTTCAACATATATGAAATATACAAATTTAATTATTAATTAATATTGTTTGTAAATTAGTAGTTAATTTTAGGTCTACCTACAAATGGTGTATGGTCATTTTAGTCGTAAACTATATTTTTGAACCAAAAATAGAAAAAAAAAAACGTTTTTTTTTATCTAAATTAATCACATCAAAAATATACATATTTTTTTTGGCATCTATCATTTATTATTCATATTTTAATTTTTTTGTTGTATAATTCGAGAGCGTTGAGATAACAAAAGTTGAATCCACACAGTGTGACCCACTAAATATTAGTACACCTCTCATTTTTCTATTTATTATCCAGTTTGATCAATTTTGGCGTAAAAGGCCCTCGACATAAAAAAAATATTTGACATCTTCAATTCAACAGATACTATAATATTTTTTAGGGGGTCTAAAATTGAGAAAAATGTAAAGGATTTTTTTTTAGTACAACATAAAACAATGTCATTGTCTTTGGTATCCTTCATAATTAATTTTCACAATTTTCAACAATTTTAGTTGTAGAAAAATTTTCAAATGAGTTATTCGGTATCTATTTTAAAAAAAATGTATCCTGCAAAACCTATTTTTATGTTTCATGTAATATATGTAGATTTAATTATTATTATATTTACACCACTTTGTTTATACTGGAATTTCACTGGTAACTTCTAAACCATAAGAGAGGTACAAAAGGGCGGTTTATTTAGAGAAAAGTTTTATTTCTTATTTTATATTTCATTCGCATATTATATCTCATCTCTAATGCCTTCAGATACGGAACATTTTCATCTTAGGAAAAAAAATTGAATAACGCTACATGTAATAATATTCAATGAAATGGAAGGCTCAAAAGTAAAGAATAAGTTGTAAAAAACTATTATCCCTGCAAAAATATTTTTTTATGTAAAAAACATAGACTTGCTTTGTGCGTTTACAGATCTTTAGATTCTTCTCTTATAGGTGTGCACAGACTATGTGCGTATTATTTTTTATATTAATTATGGGTGAAGTTGAAGCCAATTAAAATAATTACTAGTATATTAAAAACTTTCAAGAGGCCAAGGTTGTGACTATTTTCTTTCTTTGAGATACGTATGATCCTACTGATATTTAATGGAACATTTATAATGTTTATCTCTTACGTAAGTCTGATCTGAAGTGCCTAGAAAGGATTAACTCTTAAATAACAAAATTTCGGAACATAAATCTCAGAACTAACCTGAGATATAAGTAATTTTCATAAAGGAATGTTGAATTATAACTACAATATTTCATCTGCAATAATATACCTGTAAACTTTACAAACTTGTTGTTCTATGTTATTAGAAAAAGAAAGGTCAGTATCATCTGTTATATAAGTTTCACCATTGTTAATTAGTGGGATGATATCATATATAAAAAAAAAACTAATTTGCCCTTAAAAAAACTTATTTGCAACGTTTCGCTAAGTATATTTGCATTCTCAGAAGTAATTTAATTAGGCTGTTCGCGCAATTATTGAAGAGAAATGTAAGTGACAATTTGATGTATAATAATAACAGAGCGTCCTTGATACCAAACTTGCTTAGGCTATCTACCTGTACAATAAATTGTAATTCATTAATTAATCAATTATTGTATGTGTAGACAGCCGATGCATGTTTGGTATCAAGCACGTTGTATTAATAGTAGATACACATATAAAAATGTTTCGATTTCATTTTTGTTTATGAATTTTATCTGTATATATTTATTGCATATGATGCCAATAAATTTTACAAAAAAATAAGTTTTTTTTTGGAAATATTTATGACTTCATACCACTAGTTAACGGTAGTACTTTAACTTATTGATGAGGCTAATGATAATAATAAAAAAAAATACTACTTCAACATATAAAAATCAAGCACAAAAAGTTGTGAATACTTGAATTAATTTTAGAATAATATTAGTTCTTTTAAGATATCTAAATTTTAGCTAATTTATTATAAATTAAAATTAGAATTTTATGATAAACAAAATTTCAGAGATTTTCTTCTACGCTCGTCCATTCATTATATCTATACACTATGTTCATTTCAAAATTTACCACTTACCATAAATTGAGAACAACAATATATTTTAGAATTCTCCGAGACACGTTGATTTTTGTTCTTGAGGGGAACTTTTTTGTTACTCAAGTCATCTTGATATATTCATCCCGTAACCTCTAGCAACCCCAACTTTAAAATCTTAAATTAAACAATCCCACTTGTGATAGATACATCGTTTCAAAGCCCTTTTCGTTGGGAATCAGATGTGACAAATTTATTGGCAACAAAAGATAGAGTTGACAAAAACTTGTTTATCATCTTTTTTTATTGCAAAAAAAAAACAATGTGACGTCTGTTTGAAGAAAAAATTAACACAAGTAATCTAAAAATAATTTTATTTTATTGATTGTTCAAAATATTCACTATTTACATATTTCCATACAGTAATTAAGATGGTCTTCAAATTCTTCACAAACTTTTTGGAAAATTTCCCTCCTGATAGTCCTACACGCAGCTTTTAGAATATTTCGTAGATCTAGTGGTTTCAGAGAACCCCATAAGAAGAAGTCATTGCGACTGAGATCAGAGGATCTTTCAGACCATTCTCTCGACTCTCTTCTTCCGATCCACCTGTAAATGAATGTGACATTCAACCAAGAGCGTAGCCAGGGTGGGCGATAGGGGCGATCGCCCCCCCCCCAAATGGTCAAATAGAAACCAAAATAGTTGGGGGATTGCGCTTGGCGTTGCCTTCAATGACCTTTTTTTTTTGTTTTTTTTGTTTAATCTGCATTGGACGTCCCCCCCCCCAAAGAAAAATACTGGCTACGCCTTTGCATTCAACCATTCCCGTACAGCTCCAGCGTAATGCGAAGGTGCACCATCTTGTTGGAAGTAGAATATGTCTTCCTGGAGGAAAGGATTGCCGTGTTGATCAATTTAATTCCAGGATATATACTCTAGATATCTAATTCCAGGATCTGCCACAAAATTTCCGAGCCGAGCACTTCAATTTGGGCTACCTCGTCTAAAACTCTAGGTTCATTGCTTCTGGAATTTCCTACAGAACTAGTTGCTCTAAACTTTTGCACAAGTGGTAGAACGTAAACATTTCTATCTTGATGTCTCTTGTTAAATGATTGTGATGTTCCTCACGCATATTCATTACTGGCACTTCATAAAACGATTTCAAGACTCTTCCAAAGAATAAATCATTGTGCATACTGTCAAAAAGTCAGCTAATGTACAACAATATCAACATAATACTGGACAACCTGCTGATGATGAGCATTAATAAAAAAAAAAACTAAATCAGCTAAAAAAAGCAAAAATCTATGTGATACTTTTTCTGAATCCCATTATCAGAAAAAAATAACACTCCTGCAAGAACACTATCAGTTTGTTTCTTACAATAATAGGAAGGTAAATCATAAATAAGTTTCTGTTAACTCTGTTGTTTTTTTATAATAAGGTTAAACCTGAACGGATTCCCAAAAACGACACATTAATACACCTGTATTCGTAACGAAAAGGGCTTTCAAATGATTAATGACAAATGGGGTAGTGCCATCTAAGATTTTAGACTTTATGTAATTAGAGGTGGTGGGATGAACATATCAAGATGACTTGAATGCTAAAAAAGTTCACCCCAAGAACAAACATCGACATATGTCGGCGAATTCTAACATATTTTGCGGTTTTCAAATTATAGTTAATGGTATGTTTTGAAATGAACATATTGTATACCGTCTGTTTTATTAACATTTTACAGAAATGATGGGTGGGTGCCGGTTTACCTCACAGAACATTTTCTGTTTTCTCATAACTAATTGTTATAACATTGTGGCGTTGATTTGATTAACATTTTGATTAGTTATATAGTGGCATTTTATCATAATGAACAACAATTAACAATTACTTATTTACGCACATTTACATATTCCATTTTTTTAATCCGTTCACATTACATAAAAGCAAAAGAGTTAAAACTAAATAAATATTTTACTTCGATTTTAATTTAAGGAACCAGAAAGAGTATTCCTACCAGAAAATTATTAAAGTAAACCGATTGTTTCATAGCATAATTCAAGCTTCGGTATTTCGGCTTTTTAATAATACCCGTCCTGTGTGAAATATAAAGATCTTATATAAAATGATTTTTTTTTTATAAAAATAAAATATAATACATTTCTCAAGAGAATATTTTTTCATTTTTCATAATATTTTAATTTGTGAATAAAAAATATTTTTGTTAGTTAAACCTTTTTTTAAAGTCTTTAATTAGATCAGTTGTTAAATCTGTTTTCAAATTGATTCATATAAATTATATAAATTCTAATTAAAAGTTCGTTATACTAGTTAAAGTGTAAGAATAATTGACCTGAACATATGTGCTAGCGTTGAATTTTTTTTTGCGTAACAACATATTTTGCATTCATTAGTAAAACGAGTGTATTGTGACATAGCTTACGATGTTAAAAAAATCGTATTTCACTAGCGTGATTCAACAATTAAAATTTTAGGATTTATGAGTGAAATAAAGTAATACATACAGGGTGTCCGAATGTACAACGTAATAGCAGAGGTTCCTTTGTTGCTTCGTTTAAGGGGTGTGAGAGTTACGAAAAAGTTGTTTTTCTTTAATAACTACAAAAAGCAGCGAGATCTGGACCATTTCTGGTATATAGCTGCAAGTACTCATATTCTGTTATCGCAGGAGTAATGGCTACCGGGTTTATTGAATGATTCGATTTCGAGTCTTCCCTCTTTCGTAAAATATTGTTTGGTTGAACCTGGGCGCACACCGGCACCGGCTAGTCAAGGCAAGACAAGCCAAGACAAGACAAGTTTGGATCAAACATGTAATGATTAGTGTTCCGAATGTGTTAAACGTGAGCGATTTGGTCTGTATATGTGGTTGTAGAGGGAAAATGATCGTTCCACATCTACTGAAGTTAAGGATGCAAATTCAAAATTGTTCACATGGACAGAGGACGACACAACACGCACATTATGTTCACGAATGTCGCATTGTTGTTTGTACTTATTACTAACAGTTTTTTGTTGTCACTAACATCAGTACATTATTATTTTTTACATTTACAGAGGACAATACATGTGTTACTACTATTTCTATACTTTTAGCCGCTGTTTGCAAATTCCGTTTATTAGCTATCAATATCGGGGGCATTACCTTATTACCGCAAAATCTGTTGTTTCGTCCACTGTCAGTCACAGAAATTTATTACGTATGTCTTCTTTAAGATTTCCCAATACACATTGGTATGTCTTCTGTAAATACATAACATACTTTATCTAAGGCTGTCTTGTCTTGTCTTGATTAACTCGTATGTGTCCAGCTTAAGTTAAGAAAAAATAATACTCAAACGGCTACGTGCTCAGACTGCCAGTCAATATCGTTACCAGATATTTAGCTTTTGGTTTTGAATTTTAACAATTACTTTCTCTTGTGAAAATTTCCTCCGATATTAGAACGCCATTTAATGGCTAAATAAAGCAACTATGGAAAACGAAATTGCCCTAAATATTTGTTTTGGGGTCGATGAATCTCTGCTACAACGTTACACATTTATTTCTTGGACACGCTGTACATAAATACATTTTATACATATGTTTACGATACATACGGTACATATGCTTACGGTACATATGCTTACGATAATATATATAAGTCATTCAGTTAATAAGTCTTTTTGGTCCTTTAACTTATGCAACATGTTTATCGTAATTAACTGTGAAATTATTTAAATGTTCGTTTGCAATTTTCAAACCTCTTAATAATGTGTTATAAACGTCATTCATTATATCGAATTTACTTTTGTTGCACGTTATTTCGACTTTTTAAAATTTGTTATCTTCCCAGGTTTGATTATATTCCCAGCATTTTTATTTTCATATACGTATGACTGGCTACCTAGTATACTATCCTAATTCTGAAAAAATTGTGGATATGATCATTGGTTAAAAAGAAAGGAAGCCCCATACTGGCAAGGTCGTCTCTATTTTAAAACTATTCATTGTATTTAGATTGCATATACCGGAACATTGATTTTTCACAGTTCACGTTTCATTAGTTTTATTTTATGGATGTTATGAAACTTTGGTATGCTCGAGAGTAGCACCAAAATGTGAAATAGTAAAAACTGTACGGTCGGGTACACCAAATAGTTGATGCACTAAAAACGTCTACAGAAAGTGATAACACTGATCACATTGATGATAAATGAGATCTACATGGTGTCCCAGATTTTAATTTACAGGCAGTAACTACTTGGTAAATTTAATAGAGCTCTATAATATGACTTGAACAGTTCTTCATTTCTTGATCACCTTGAAGGTCATTTGAAGGTCGACTTTGTTTTTTGGAATATATACGTATTTTTTGCAGCTTATTGGCCATCAAAATCAAATAAGCATTGCTGGAAACATTTTTCTGACATCCTAATTTTCCGTTTCTTGAAATAATTAGTAGAAAATCTGGGACACCTGGCAAAGAAAATTTTCTCATTTCTTTTATGCTAATTATTTAAAATACTGGAAACGTAAAAAATATATCAGACAAATTAATTTTTATAAACATGATGCCGCAATAGAAAAATATATTTCCATTAAAAAAAAATAAAGGTGACCGTCACATGATCTTCAAGGTGATAAACAAGTGAAAAACTGACTACGCCATTTTGTACAGTTATTTCCTTTGTTTACGATATTTTTTACAAATTGTTTACATCAACTCTGGCTATGAACGAGAGAGATGGAAATAGCGGTCATGTCTAAGCTTTTCGGTTCTGTCAAACTTTTGACAAGTGACTGTCACAATTTGTAAAATAAACAATGAATGGCATATAATGTGACAGTCTTGACAAGTAAATAAGGTTATAAATTCGATTAAGAAGTCTTGACAAGTAAATAAGGTTATTTTATTTTTGCCAACGTTTCGGAGACTTATTTCTTCTTCTTCAGGACTTAATTAGTTAATGTTGTTATTAGTGTCATATAACTAATAGTGCTGTTATAGTATCATAATTAGTGTCGTTTATAATATTCGTAAGTTACGAATGTTGGTAGTTCTTTCTATATACCTATATACATATGTAACAAATGTAACAAAACAAAAATAAAAAACTATCTACAGGACAACACGCTTTGTCGACTTTGACTTGAAATTTGGGATTTAAGTGTAATAATACACTCAACATTTTGAATAATACGGAAAAAACTCACTACAATAGATTTCATAATCGTCAAAGAGACGGCAGATACTTGAACATAAACATTACCAATATCGCCTTGTCTAATGATAACAGTTTTAAATTTTTAGGAATAGTTGCGACCAATGTTTAAGCTGGATTGCGAGCAATTGATTTCAAAATTGAATTTAGTATTATGTTTTTTTTTTTTTAGTATTTTAACAAAGGATAAATATATACTATGGTTCAACTAAATCCATTTAATTAAATTTGAATTTATGGGGTTCCACGTTGTCGATGTATATATTGAATAACAAGTACTATGTCAAATAGGAATGTTTTTAAGGAATATAAGATTTTATCAGTTTGTGGTATACTGGATAATAAATGAATTATTTATGCATGCTTTTATTAATAAAAATACTTTGTTAACGAATAGTTATATGTACATTTTTAATACCCGACAAAAGGGTACACTTCATATACTATTTTAATAACAAAATACTAGTCGGTTGTGACTACCCGTGTTTTTTTACTATTTTATGGATAACAAGTATCGGTAAATTCACGATTTCCTAAAATTTTTAATCGCTTTCCAGAATTCGTGAAAATGCAAAAAAATTAAATGATAAAAAAAATAAATAATCAAAAAGAAATTAGTGTATTATTTAATAGGAAACTGCTTTTATTAAAATAAAATTTTATTATTATTATTTAAATGATTATTTTGACTCCTAGATTTTAAGTATTTTAAGAAAATTAATAATTCCTATACAAATTGTAATTTGTCTTAAAGGAAATTAAATTATTTATTTATTTATTTACAAATAAAGCAAGGTTCCCAAAGGGTTATGTTTTGCTTGAAAAAGGTGTAAAACAATAAAATTTCTTACACAAAACTTTTTTATTTTAGTCTTGGTAAAAATACTGATTAGAATACCCTGGTTAGAATTTAGTTCTGGCTACAGCCCTGTAATACATTTAACATTGGCTGAAAAATATTTTTTTAATAATAGGCACGATGTACGTTATTTTTATTATCTTTTTGTCGAATTTTATTTCAGTGCCTCATAAATTAAGAATTACAAGGTACAACAATATTTAAATAATTATCGTATTACTTATTGAAAATACTACTATATTGGATCAGTACCAAAAACAATTTTGAATAGCAATGAAACTTACTACATCTGAATCTTACTACATAATGTTGCTGGTACAGTTGTCGCACCATTTGGTCTTTTTTTTGTTGTTTAAAATGAGTTTGTATATTTTAATAAAGTAAGTAGTATCGAGCTGTTATAAAACACCACAACACATTTTACCTCACAATCGGAGATTCTTAGTTTGGGCGGTAAATGGAAAAAACCGATGAGGACTACGAGATCAAAGCTGTGGTAAAATATAGCACAGTTTTTTAATCTTGGAAATGGTCTATTTCGCTTATTGACGCATTTAATTGGCTTACATCATGAAATAAAGAATTTGGTCACATTTTGGGTATTAATTAGTTTTAATTAGTTTTCATAGTTGTTCACGAAGGCATAAGTTTGTCCTTATATAAATATGTATCCAAAAAACTGAAATAGCTCACCACAAATTTGTTAGGCTTCATAACAAAAATTAAGCAAGTCTCATTAAAAAACGAATTAATGTTTTTTACATTATTATTTCTTTAATTCGAACGCAGTGACAGGGAATAGCTGTCAATAAAATTTCCATTACTCTGTATAAATATCTATATATATTGACCACATTTCTATACTGTCGTAACACTTCGGTATTAACGATACAGTTATCGCTGTATTATTTTAGTGTGGAAACGTCCTTATAGTTTGACAGTTTGTTAAACAGGCGTAAGTTTTTATTAAAGTGATTTTTTTGGCACCACCTCGCGTTTAGAAATAATGAAATAGGTTGAAATTTGAAAATATTGAAACACCACGAAGCGAAAGGCCGATCGTTAATATAGAAGAATTTAATTTCAAAACACATATTATTTTAGTAAAAGTCGATTGTGTGATTGGTATTAGAACTAGCGCACGTCTTGGTCAGTTAAACATGTATTAGTTGGCCGTTAGAGAGTCATTAAGGTAATTAGCGGCAACACGGGAAACGACCAAGGATCTAATAATTTTCCAAGGACCCTTTCCAAAACGTCCAATCAATTACGCATTTAAATTCGGTCTCATTGCACGTACCCAAATTAAAACTGAAAGTAGTTTGTCTATATGTTTGTATTTGATCTAATATTTTGTATCTCTAATATGTATCTACATACTTGAGTATCATTTCGTTAGTTTATGAGCTCGGGGAAGAAATTTGAAAAAAAAAATTCACACGAAAGTTGAAAGTACCTTGAATTTATGTTAGATATGGAACCAGTTGACCAAACTGTAGTAAACTTTGGAATGTTGTTGATGATAATTTCGTAGCATAATGTCTCAAAAAAGTCTGCGTACAGACAACACGCAACAAAGTAGCATCTAAGAAAGGAATCCGTATGATGAAAAATTAAGTTTATTTGGGTATAATGAAATTCTATCTAATAATGTCTAATATATATGTCTATTATGTATGTCTACTATACATCTAATAAATATTATGTTGGAAATTCATAAAATGGCAGTTGTGAAATATGGGAAACAGCTAACATACAAGTCAAAAAGGTCTGCGTAGATTCACGAAAACGTATACTTAAAGAAAGTCGAGGTTAGTGGAGTTTTCTTTGTAATGCGGCTTGTTATGTAATAGGGCTTGTCTTGTAGACGTCTTTGAGTGGAAGATATAAATGTTGACGTTTTTTCCTGATTTATTTAGTCCCCCATTTTTCCAGTAATTTATCTTTGAGTACTGAAATTGCCGTTATATTGTGTTGTCGAATACGCCGTGCCAATCATTCCCAAATATGTTCGACTGCATTTAAATCAGAAGATTGAGGCGGTGTATGAAGCTGATGAGGAACGTTATGCAATAACCACTGCCTCACAAAATACGAGGTGTGCTTAGGATCATTTTCGTGTTCGAACATATAATCAGTGTCAATATCTAATTTGGCGTCACTGCTCTACGGATTTTCTATCTATATATGTAAATAATCATGCTATTCATTACGCCGCCGTTGATAAATTTCAAATTTCCCACAACACTGGCAGCCATATACCCCCCACACCATAATACTTATACCATCCTGCTTAACAATTCTAAGCATATTTTTAAAATTGAATTTTTGGTTCGGCATTTTTCAGTCGTCGCACCCAAAAATGTTAAATTTACTTTTGCCACTGAAGATAACTCATCCAAAACTGAGAAAACTCGAATATTGTTTTTATTTTCATTTAAGATTCATTATTTTCTTCTCGCTACACGGTTATGGTGATTAGACCTTCTTCAAATATTTCTTACTGTTTAAACTCCGAATGTTTGCGTCGATGCCTCTGCATTAGCTGCTAATTTTATAGCACTAATATCAAGTTCTTTTTAACTTGTAGCACAATATACCGTCCATCATGGGGTGTAAACATTTTTGGATATCCCGATCATGGTTTAGAGGCTACAGTTCTTGTAACTTTAAAGTTTTCCTAGTATGTTTTCAATTTTTCAAGTGTTTTGCCCTCATCTCTTAGCTTAAATAAGTTACTACGAGTTTCTATATATTTTTTTCCACCCTTTTCTCTTCTTTTCCGACTAGGAAGATTTTTTTATTTGTATCAGTAAGCTGTTCTATATCAGTTGTCAGCTATTTTCCACATTGTACAACTGTCGTTTTTTGTATTTCTTATATATTATTTATGAACTTATTACTTATTATATGTATGTATAACAGACATATAATAGAATTTATAGTTTTTTTTTCATAGCGCTTACCTGAAATAACATGATGACAAAAAAAAACTAGTGTCCGAGAAACTCTACTATAATATATTTATGTATTTTGACATGTTGAATTTGAATCCGAATCAATCTCAGGTGATTTATCATCCTCGGAGTTACAGCCAAGATTGAGGCTTTTCTAGGAAAAAACCTGTTGTTGAAATATTGTCACACCTTGTTTTATTAAAATTATTATTTGCAAAATATATATTTTAGTGTCTATTAAGATTATTGTCGTATTCACATACAAAAAGGTAAGGATCGTTGGTAGGATTTATAGTAGGAAGTCAAAACAATGGTCCTTACCTTTCCAAATTTTCTACATTCTAGTTTAGAAATTTTGATTGGGTTCGCGTGGTAAAAATTTCGTTTATAAATTGAAATTTTGCAACACTACAAAATTGAAAGTTGCACCAAATGAATTTAACAAATTATTTTAATGTGTCATATTTGACTCGAAACGAATTGTAGAACTTTGTTATAGAAAATAGAAGCAATTCGTTAATTTATATCTTGTCATGCTAATTGTCAATTTTTTATTTAAATTTGAATGTCTTGTCATGCAAATTTTAATGTTACTTATTATAGGTGTGCAGGCAGTTATAACGAATCTTGAAACTTGAAACTTGTGTGATGCAAATTTAGGTAATGTAAAAACTAATACTGACGTAACTAAATGAACCTCTAGAAAAGTCTGTATTGTAACAACATATGTATTTTTTTTATAAACATAAACTGTGTCACGTAGTATGATAAATATATACATATATATTATGTATAGTGTATTAAATTATTACTTGTAAAACATTACTTGTAAAGCATTTTGAAGAAAACTGAACCAAATGAAACAAAAAGAAGTTCTTATTTTTCTGCTGAATAATTTCATGAAAATTTAAAATAATTAACAAATATTTTTATATTATCTTACCGTCTGATATTCTCATAGTATAATAGATTGGTTATAGGGAATAACATATATAAAAAAAATATTTTACCATTTCACGCTACAAAATTGTGAAAAGAAATGAAACAATTAATAATGGCTTGATTTCTATTCATACAAAAATGATAATTTAAAACTGTTACGTCTACACTGACTAAATCGTTTGTGGCATGATACACCCTCATTATATTCTTAGAAACAAGTGTTGTACAAAATAACAAGAAAACATAGTTGCTATATCACTTGTTCTATTTTTTAATATTTTTTATATTATAACATACCTAACCTCCACACTATATATAATTAAAGTTTTACCTCCAGTTTTCTGTCCAATAATTAAATTAACAGGAATAATCAAAAGAATATATCCGACACAAATTTTACCCAATTTTCAAACTGTTTATAACCTTTCATTATATTTTATTTTATACAAGCGTTTCAAAACTTGATATTATTTTGTTAGTGAGTATTTTTTCTCATTAACGCGTGTCCCAAAATTCACCCCTACCAAGTCGTCAAATGCCAAAAACTGTATCTCGTTTATTTCTTTGTTATGAATAATAGGATTGAACTTTTTTTAACAAAAAAAATAAAATACCTACCATTACGAATCTATCATTATTGTAATAAACAATGATTTTTAGACTAAAAACATCTAGTAGACTGAGTCCATCTTCAAACTCGTTTATTTAATGTTTACTTAAAAAAGCTAAAACGATTAGCAAGAAAAAAGTAAAACGTTAATTTTGTACATATTATCCTTTAAGTTTGATAACTGGGTAGGAATGTATTTTGACAGTTCTAACCTCCTGAAATGGACATGAAGTTATAAACACCCTGTATAAGTATATTTCAACTTTTTATACATACGTACAGGGTGGACTTTGGAGCTATGAGGAAAAGAATACAGGGGTAACTTATTTTTTCTAAAATTCGAGAAAAAGACTTTCAGAAACAAATTCAGGAAAGAAATTGCAGAAAAAATAAGGTATTCCTAAAAAAAAACGGAGATTAGTGTGTGGGAATTTTCCCAAATACACCCTGTACCTTACTTATTATTACAGTGGACGCCGCTTATAAGACTCACTTTGGGACTGGCAAAAAGTGAGTCTTATAAGCGGATGAACCTTATAAGCGAAGGGAGAAAAACAAGATTTTAGAATGTATGTAATACACAAACTTTTATTTTACCTGTGAATAGACATAATACAACACAATATAGCGTGTTATTTACTTATAAAAAAAGGTAACTCTTCAAATACATACGTACAAACATACATAATCAGTTCAAAGTTTAAGATGGTTTAAAGAATTTTTTTATTTTTGTTTATTTTTTTGTTACTTTCCATCATTTCAATTATGTATTTTTCATGAACTGAGTCTTATATCCGAAGTGGTGAGTCTTATAATCGAGTTTTTTTCAATGTATTCGGATACGTCTGGACTGTTTTTGGCGATTTTGAGTCTTATAGGCGACTGAACCTTATATCCGTGAGTCTTATAAGCGGCGTCCACTGTATTTATCTATTTATTGGCAAATGCATTTAATGGATAGGTAATGCATTTTTTTAGTTTTTACTGCTTCCACGTGTGCTCATTACGAATAAAAGTTATAACAAAAAAAGACAGTCTTCAGTCAGCTAGTAACTGAAGGAAAAAAGCTTAAGTATACTATCACCAGGGAAAAAACCAATAAAAAAAAAGGGGGGGAAAACCCCCCCCCCCCCCCGGGCCCCCCCCCCCCCCCCCCCCCCCCCCCCCCAAACAAAAGCCTCCCCGGGGCCCCCCCCCCCCCCACCCCCCCCCAAAAAAAAACCCCCCCCCCCCCCCCCCCCCCCCCCCCCCCCCCCAAAAGAGGGCGGGGGGAAAAAAAAAAAAATTCCCCCCCCTTAAATTAGGAAAAATCCCCTCTCCGTGGGAGGACAATACAATTTGTCATATAATTATTCTTTTGTTATTAATTGTATACTTTAGTCATTAACTATAATTCTCATGAATATTGTTTAGTGTTGATACTAACTGATAACACACAATTATTATCTACTAATATTCTAATAACCAATAATTTATATCTAGATATTTTACAACCTCTAATTACGAAATTGTATGTGCGTTGCATTTTTTTCCGGAATAAGTGCTTCTTAGTTTAATATATCAACAACTGTCTCAATTTTAGTTCAGGTATTGACGTAATCTGTAAAGTATATCAAAACTTTCACTTTCTGTCAAGTTCACTTTCTGCCAAGTTCATTTTTTGCCAAAGCGTTAATGCACTTTGTGAGGTGTCTAGAAATCATTAGACAGGACTCATTAAATAAGCTCGTTAAGGTGGGCATATATGATACGAGACCATGACGAGGTCTTGACCGGATTAGATTTTGAACTTAATCGGTTACGGTGTTGGGGTTTAATTGGGGGTAATATACTTTTTCTTTGACTATTGGTAATTCTCAAACTAAGCGAGTTATGTGCTTAAAATTTGAGATACATATACAACATAAAAGGATCTACAAATATAAATATTTTTAGCTTAATATGGAGGTAACTGAGGGGGTTGAAGGGGGGAGTAAGTATTACAGTAATAATTACTATTAATATTAATAAAGTAATGATTATTAAGTGGATTATTAATCATTAATGAAGTGGACTTTTAAAACTCTTTTTCGCGCACTCCTCCCCCTAAGTGCTACTGAGGTAACTAAAATAAAATATAAAAGAAATACTAAAAAATTGTGAAACGTTGATATATGTATATATGGCCAAATTTATTTTCATTTGGCTGTGCTGGTACTATTTTTTTTATTTTTTTGTCCTACGGGTTGTGAGAGGGGCAAGGGGGATTCTATTTTAATGTGAATTAAGGAATATATTCACATGTCGTTTTATAGATTTTTAAGGTAGAAGAATTCAACTATATTATTAATAAGCCTCTAGTTACTACCGCCTTCAGGTAGTATTGGAGGTAGCAAATCAAAAACCCATAAAAGGTCAAATATGTTGAAGAAACTAAATTGGTCAGGGAAGTCGAAAAGTTAAGTTGGTTCACATCAAAAAGTTCAAGAAAGACGAATGCATAGAAGGTGACTTGGTCCAATAGGACAAGAAGGCCGAGTAGTTAAGGCGGGGAAGGAGGAAATATATATGGAGGGCAAGGAGATCAATGGAGACAAATACTTATATTAACGAGAGTATATAAGGGTAATGGGTTTAAAAAAGAAAAGGATAAAGAGGAAAAAAGGTCAAAGTCAAGGAGGATGAAGTGTTGAATGACAAGAACATGACTTGGTCTAACATGACAAGTAGTTAATGAGGAAAAGGATGAAAAATATAATTCAAGAAGGGCAATGAGGACAAAAACTTCGTGGATAAACTAGAGCAAGGAGTATATAAAGTAATGAGAATAAAGAGGAGACCAAAGACAATGAAGTTAAGGAGGACAAGGAGAACAAAAGGAGGCTAAGAGGACATGAAGGGTAAGGAAGACAAAAGGAGGTTAACGTAGACAAGGACAGTTCGAGTACAAAAGAAAGAGAAAAAGAGTACAGAAAGAACAAACGGAAGAGAAAATGATGAAGAAGGCAAAACAGGACAGAAATACGACAAAAGGAGCACAAAGGGAAGACAAAAGGAGGACACAAGGAGGACAAAAGGAGGAGACAAGGAGGACAAAAGGAGGAGACAAGGAGGACAAATGGTGTGTATTTAAAAAGTCAGAGGTCAAGAAAGTTAAGGAGGTGAAATTGAGTTTATGAAAAATATGAAAAACGTTTATAAAGCTTACGAAAAATATTCAGTCGTTTACGAAGAATGTTTTTTTCCAACGAAAGAATATTGTTTGAAAATAATATCCGAATTTGCCTTATTATGTTCAATTTAATGACGATAATAATCTCGAAGTACCTACATTAACCACGAAGGTTTAATCTGGGGAGGACGTGGGTGTGATATTGCAAAACTTTTCTGTGGTTATGTTTTTCATGTTTCTGGTACCAGATTATGAAATGTTCGTTCGTACCTTGATTTGTTAAAATGATTAAATTGATGCACGTGATGTATCCAGTCCTCAACTAATTAGTTGAAATAACTAAGGTAGCCTTGCTTGTGGTAACCCTTGCTTCCTTGACATAAACATTTGACAATTATTTAGAGATGTTTGATTTGCGGTTTCTGTCTATTAAGTCGTTATTGTCATCGTTGTTACTGTTGTTACTGTTGTTATTATTGTTATTGTTGAAGCTAGAGGTTAAATAGGTTCCTTGTTCTTTGTTACTCGTACGTCAATATTCACAAATATGGATTGCAATCTCATTATGTTAGATCTCTTCATATATCCTGACCAGGGGAGCATACTAGTTACCTTCATGATATCGCCCTGTAGCAATTGATTTGGTAATGAAAACATTGTTAAAGGTGTATTAAAACTTTCATATAATCAAAATATCATTATAATATCTCATTTCAAGATTATTATCATAATTAATATTCCTAATTAACTTTAATTATTTAAATCTTACATTTACTAGAATTATTAGTTTTTCTCAAATGGCTTAATTCAGTTTATGCATAATATATTATAAGCATTGTTTAAAAATTAATAACTCCAAGATGCCTAAAAAAGTGGCTTTCGCAAAATGTTTTCTTAACACTTTGAATTGATCAACAAAGACATCGTCACAGGACGTCTGCAAAAAACAGCATCTAGATTATGGCTACTTTTTTGTTTCAGTTGCCCGAAACTATAATTTGTATGTCCCAACAGTCATTAAAAACAGGAGTTGCGCCTGCTTAATCTAACTCAACAAATAGTCACTCTTATTCAAAACAATTTCTCAATGCAAATCGCAATCTTTTGTTCTGGATCCGTTCCTCGAAATAATGCCGACTGTTTAATCGAGCACCTAGCAATAATCACTGAAAAAAGAGACGGAATTGGGCGGGTTACAGTAATTAGTATAAAAGGATACAATTAATGGTTACACCAAAAACCAGGCCAAAATTAATACAATTGAAACCGTCGGCGATCGAGCAAAAAAGTTTTCTGGAAACAATAATCCGAAAATGAATTAGCGAATTATGTGTATGACATGTATTGTAGGCATAATACAAATCATATTAATACATAGTGTTTTCTAACGAGCTACTAAAAAAAAAAAAACGTAATCAACGTTGGCCGAACAAAAAAGACGTATTTCTATTCTTAATCTTACTTACTAATCTCAATCTTACAGAAATAAAATACTTTATTAAAAAAAACTGTGTTCTCGAAAAAATAAGACAATATTAAATAATAAATTATAGACCGCCTGTATTTATATATACTTTAGGGCCGGTACTGTTATTTCCGGTTAGGGCCGGATTAACTAACCAGACGCTAAGACCGTGAAACGGGTACATGCTACTGTGTAATGGCTGTACATATTTTCACAGTCTATCGTCTAGTTAGTTAATCCGGCCTTAACCGGGAGTAAAAGCTCCGGCCCTTTAGCTCTTACTTTAATCGAGTCATGCTGCAGTATCCACGGCGTTCCATTAATTTCCTCAATTTTATTGACAAAATGCGTTGCTAAAGGTCTTCATATCGCAAACGGGAGTTTCAAAAATTGAATTTTTTAGATTAGGCCAGCGAAAAAAATCACAGGGGGGCAAATCGCAAGACCTAGGGGGAAATATGATCTGCGTGTTCAAACGTTTACGTACCTCTCTGCGTTCAGTGTTCCGTTAAAAAAAAATACCAACAATCCTCCTTCTGCTCACAGCTGCCCATACTCTAATTGTTTGTGGGTGTAGTGATTTTTTTTTTTCGAAAACAGCATCGTTATTGATAAAATGGTTGATAAACTATTGGCAGAACTGTAATCTTAGATGTTCGTCCGCTCTGAAAATTTCATGTGTGGATTGCAGACGATATGTATGGAGCTCCAAATCATTTTCCAAAATTCGTTGACACTTTGAGGCTCAGATATTCTTGAGGCTAATTGATATTCTTGGATCGTCCGTTATCACTTGCGTAACCGTTTCAAAGTTTTCTTCTGTCGTTATATTGAGTCTGCTACTTCCTTGTTTCCGATTGACGCTTCTAGTTTGCCGGTACAAATTTAGGAAACGTTTTACAGACCGGCTAAATTGGTCGAAATTAATAACTGCGCCTGAAAAAAATTCCCTAAAATCCTCATATGCAGTCTCTCTCTCTCTCTCTGAATATATCCAGTTTCCATTGATTCTATTGCCATTCCTTGAATAAATTTGAAAGTGTAAGTGAATAAATAAGTGAAATACGCCTCTGTTCTTCACTAAAAATAATTTCAATTATTTATTTTACAATAATTGTGACAGCCACTTGAAAAGTTTGACAACAACAAAGTTTCGCTTCGATCTTCGATATAACCGCTGTTTCCATCTCTCTTGTTCATAGCCAGATTTGAGGACTTTTGTTCTTTATATCCCTGGATGTGGGAGATAGAGAAGGCTCTCTTGTATTATTATATATAAGGTACTATTATATATAAGGCTTCGGGAAAATAAAATAATTTCGGTTATACTGATTTAAATGGTTGTTACATAATCTTACTGTGCGATATGGTTGTCAATTACAGTTACCTAGTGTGATATACATACATATATAGTGTGTCCACCAAAGTTGGAAACATATAGGGAAATATTGTCTTATTATTTGATTTTTTGTTAACATAATTGATATGCTTTAGCGCATGTTGTAAGTAAATTATCCAGAAAATTAGAAAACCAAATATTCTAATATTTTTGTTTCCTTATGAAACACTTTCATGTGGAAAAACTGTTCACTTTCGTGAACACACCATGTATCTAAAAGAAAAAATAATTCACTAACAATAAATGAGTCGTTGATATCTGAGGTAGGCTACTGATAAATGAGTCTGTTGAAATCTGAGGGTAGGCTACTGATCTTGAGGCTAACGTTCTCTTATAAACATCCAATAAGAGTGGAGTTTTCTAAATTCCACCCTAAAGACATTAAAAGGGCTACAATGTAGGTAACTAAAATAATTTCACGATTTCTTTTACCACGGCTCGGACATATATTATGTACGTAGTTTTAACCTTGAACGGCTCTTATAGTAAATATGAATATATGGTCATCGGATGTAAACCCTATGTTTTAATTAGTTACAATGTTTTAATACATGTATTTGGCTATACATATTTAGTTAAAATACCTTGTTTCATCTGCAAAAAAATTAATATAAGTGAATATAGTGCAATTCCCGTTTTAATAATAATTATAATTTGACAAAAATGTATCACTGATTGTCTGAAAACATCCCATGAACAGAAATTAGGAGCAACCGGGCACGCGCATTCTGTAAACCCATGCATGAACAATCCATTCATAAGGTTTTTAACCTTAAATGGATCACCCGGATATACCCACGTATATCCGAACTCTTCCTATAATTAATAAAATGTTTACTTGATTTTTGCTTACAAAAATTATGGTCATGAATGAAAGAGAAAAGTGGGCGGGAAAACCCATGCACTTAGGCCGCCTGAGCATCCATGAGTATTCACCCAGGTATGCCGACCTCTCTCGCAAAGGCGCATATTTTCCTGGGGTGAATACTCTTAACATCCTCTGGGTTCAGAACACAACTCCCAAAGTGCCGTTCTCTGACCCTTGCAATTGCTTGCTTGCCAAATTATGGTCATAGTCATATATGTCTAAAAGCTAGTCAGTTTTTTTTAAAGATTGGAAGGAGAAAATTAGAAAACTTCGTAGGATAAATTCCTACGACGTTTTTAGATGCTGAACATAAAATTTCATGTTACAGAAATTCTGTTATAAAACCCAAGATGACTAGAATCATATCACTCCTTATATTAGTGTTTTAGTGTATTTCATTGTAAATTATACACAGGCAGTAGAGGCAATATATGGTCTTAATGTATGGTATGTCTAAATACAGTCAGCTAAGTATAAAACTTGCTACATAAAAACACGCCTATTAAGAAAAATACTGACTTATATGCACTAAAAAGTATAAAATAAGTGTCTGTTTTCAATACTTGTGTAGTCTTAAATTGTTGCAATGGCTGCTCGTGGACTAAATGATATGGATACTGAACGGTTGGACACTGAACGGCGAATTCGCCATTTTTCTATATTAAAAAAGAGTGTTAATATCACTTATGCAATAACTGCTATAATAAACTAAAGGTACTTATCCAAGTATATTTAGGTTTTAAATATAAGACCATTCTTCTGTTATTCAAATGGAATAGAAACTTTCAACTTTAGTTGTTGGAATATAGAAACAAACTCTGTATTTTATCTATCGACTTTTCCTTTTTCTCCACATCAAGTGAAGACACAGGTGTCTCTGAATTTAAGAAATCTGTTTTGTCACCAATTTTCCGTCTCGAAAATGGTGTCCCTAATAAAACATACGTGGATCATACATAGGAAACATATCTACTATACGAATTCAACGGATATACCTACACAATAATAATTACGGTATAACTTTGCCGATCGATAGAGAACAAGAACTATTCTAACCATCGCTATCGTTTAAAATGCAGGCGAAGCGGCGTCGACGTCCGCGACACCATCTCGCGTATGGTAAGGAGAGCTGCTTCGTTGCCATGTCAACCGCCGTAACAACGCTATGAAATGAAACGAATTTGAACTGATCCCAACACGGGGGTGAAACTAACATTCACGACCTCGCAACACGTTACAAGTGCGATGTTGCCAGATGCACCTTAAGTCGTAATAATTTCAGCAACGAGCTGATGCGATATTTCGCTATGTTAGATATATCCCCTTATATGCATTAAAGAAAGTAAAGCAAGTCAAACTAGACATTATTGGATAATAATAATATCAATAATAATATTAAATTAAATAAATTAACTTTGAAGTTAGCATATTTTCTAAAATTCCTCAAATCTGGAAAAAAATTATAAATAACGAAATGGCCGCGTTGTATCGGTGGCAGCAATCCCATAGGTCTGTTTGCTTAGGCGAGCCTTACCCAATAGAAACGCGGAATTTTAATTTACAACTTGATTGTTGTTGTTTTAGGAAGCGTCCTAATGGAAAATTTTGATTCGCATCAAATTGTTTTGTGCATTATTTCGTTATAAAACTATTATTTCTTTTCTGATTGGCATTTAAGGATATAATATAAATTATCCCACTTATTGGTAAGTAAATATTGTGCTAAATTACTTATCTAACCTATTAAATATAATTAGTATTACAAGAACATAATGTCATGAAAAGATGTGCATGAAAAGAGTGAAAAGATACGTGTAATTTAATTAATTGTTAGGTTTAGCAAAGTTCCTTCTAGTTTGCTCTTAATATGAAATAGTCTTGTAAATGATCATATTAAAAAATAGAAGTTTCTTAGCGTTTGAACCATAAAATTGTACCTAATGAAATATTATGTTTTAGAGTGTTCTTCATTGTATAGAGCCATGGAACAACAAGCGTTCTACTTCATCAGTAGGAAGTATGTTCACGATGTCCAGC
This sequence comes from Aromia moschata, assembly GCA_029963805.1. Lineage (NCBI taxonomy): Eukaryota > Metazoa > Arthropoda > Insecta > Coleoptera > Cerambycidae > Aromia > Aromia moschata. The sequence continues at coordinate 918,801 of JAPWTK010000012.1, forward strand.
AGGTATGTCCAAGTTAAATACAACCTAATCTCGATGTGAAAATTTTTTTATTTTAATTTCGACTTTTTTTTGTTTTCAAATAATTTCTGTTTACAATGTCAATATGTTTTGATACTGTATTGTTTTAGATGTTTATAATTGTAGAAATAAATAATTTCAAGCAGATTATTTTTATTTATTCCACCTTGAATGATAAAATCATTAAGTGGGGTATAGTTACAAATCAATTTTTTATGCAGCAACAACGAGTTTGCTGTATGAAAAATTGAATTGTAAAATGAAGTTGGCGATGCCAATGGACGGCTACGCGTTTCGATTTAGCGTCGCGCATGCGCATTATGAAAAACTGGCCACCGGTACATATGGTGGCCCAGATGCGTGTTTCCCTCCCTATCTATGGAGATTGCCCTTCTTCTATTTAGATGTTTTGTGGATCCCAATTCCGCGTCAATTGCTATGTGTACGAAGGCAATGTTTTTTGAGGCGTTCAGTACACTACTTACGTTTTTTTTAGTAATTAAGCATTATTTTCGTACGGATAATAACAAGTTATGCGATAAGCAATTTATTTCTATACACGGTGTCAATTTGAAAACGAACAGCATTTAATATTGCCTAAACTAATGACAGTATCAAAATTTGGCGAAACACGTCAATTTACATATCAAGGGGGACAACTTTTGAGGCATTTGTTGTCCTATTACTTTCAACCCCCTAACCCCCAGGGCACCTACCCCTAAAATTTTAAATGGCAACCCCTATTTTTTTGCCATTTTTGAGTTTCTTGTACAATTCTAGATAAGTCACATATTTCTTTTTTGTCAAAATTGGTAGTTAACCTCATGAATGTGTGGAATGTATTTAATTTCTAAATTGAAATAATGCGACTTTTAAAAGTATGATAATGAAATACCAAAATTCTTATCTGTATAATTACTTTATTAATTGTTCAAAATGGGTTCCATTGTATTCTAAGCACAAGTACAGCCGATATTCAAACTGTTCGCGGACGTGTTGAAGAGTTTCAGGTAAAATAGCCCTACATTCTTGTACAATTCTTTGCTGCAGTTGTTCAATTGAATCTGGTTGAGTATTGACTACAACTAATTTCAAGTGACCCCATAGGAAGAAATCGAGAGGTGTCAGATCTTGTGACATAGGTGGCCATTCAATGGGTCCTCTCCTACCAATCCACTGCTCCGGATAATGATTATCCAACCACCCTCTTTCTGGGCGTACATAATGAGGAGGTGCTCCATCCTGTTGGAAGTGCAGCAAATGTTCATCTAGAGCAAGATTTCCATTGGCGTCTCTTTGATTTTCCACCTCATGAATTATAAGAGGTTTTATAGCTCTGTCTAACATTTCGGCATAAATTTCATCATTTAGATTTTCATGTATGAAGAGAGGACCAGTGATATTATTACCTAATATACCCGCCCAAATATTTATTTCGTGTTTTGTAGTGGTGAAATGTAAATAAACGAAGGTATTTGATACCAAATTTTTCAACAAATATTTTTAAATGAATAGATGTGACTGACATGACGGGTCAGTAACCCCTTTTAAAAGTTGCAGTATGTCAATTTAGAGAATAAATACATTTCACACATTCGTGAGGTTAAGTACTTCAATTTAAAAAAAATTATGGAATTTATCTAGAATTGTACAAGAAACTCAAAGATGGCAAAATAAATAGGGGTTGCCATTTAAAATTTTAGGGGTAGGTGCCCTGGGGGTTATGGGGTTGAAAGTAGTACGACAACCAATGCCTCAAAAGTTGTCTCCCTTGATATGTAAATTGACGTGTTTCGACAAATTTTGATACTTTCGTTAGTTTAGGCAATATTAAATCTGTTTGTTTTCAAATTGACACCGTGCATATAAAACAAACGATACATTTTCAATATCGAAAGATACCTAAATTACAAAATTCAGACTAGATTAAGAATACTTGTAAAAAGGACAACAAATTGGAATTTTTAGGTGCGTCGTTTACTCGTGTCCCCCGGCAAGTCGTCACTGAATTCTTGGTTTTATCTGACTAAAGATGGCGCGTGGGGCGCTCATTGTCTTACCTTATGGTCATTATTTATGACGATATATTTTCAATACGATTTTTTAAAATATTGCCTTGTCATCGAAGATGCTATTTGTAAATCAAACAAATAGGACAATCAGAAGTGTATGAAAATTGAGTTGCGAGATTTGTTATATACATAATGCAATATAATCGTGTCAAAACAGGTCAAAGAATATAATCATGTTAAAAATGAACATAGTTGAGGCTATGATTCAACACGTATCACATCCATAAAAATTGGGAAATCTATTTGACAAACTCAACCTTGGCCCATACATACATAATCTTTAAACGTTAAACTGAATTTAATTGCTAGTAAAAGTTAATTATCATGCAAATGAGGGAAAAATACGTTACAATGGTAATATACGGATAAAACATAAAATTATTCTGCTTATACCAGCACTATAATCAACATTCAAAGCATTTAAAGTATATGTCCCATGGGAAATCGGCTTGCAATTGAAATAGACATGCAGCGAAATTTCCTATCGTCATTTCGAATGCATAGTGTTTGTGTTGATTTTGCAATGAGATTTTAGAAATTTTCCGTGCATGTGGTACGGTACGTGGGTTAAGTAATACTTTTATTTCAAAATAACTAAACAACGCTTAGATCATTTAAAAAAATATATTACTTCAGTATCGCATAAAAAAATAAAGTAAAATGGCATTTAAAATTTTGACATCAAAAGATCAGTCACCAAACAAATTGTACAAAAATGTATGTTTTTGCTAATGATTTTGTCCCTTAATTATATATCAACTACTCAAAATGAAAAAAGGAGACACTTAGTTATTTCGTTACAACTTCTGTTATTTTCATTCGAATCATCTGAAATTCTTAGGACATACTGTAGATAGTTTAATACAAACACTGGTCAAGTATCCCCTCCAACAGGCTTCGTTTTTATCTTTACTGGCAAAAAAACTGTGAATGGTTCTTTAGCGCATTTCACATGGATTCGGTTTAGTTAGATTTTGTTTGTTAAGTGGATGCAAAAATGAATGTTGATGTTTTGGGAAGAAGAACTCCTAGGGTATTTGATACTTGAGACACCTTATAAATAGCAAGAGCAATTGGATTAATTGAAGCTGGAAACTCTATAAGAGAAGTGGCCAGAATATTGAGTGTAAGCCATTCCGGTATCGCTAGGGCATGGAATAGACACTAAATTGGACTATGGAACAATGGAGCAATGTAATGTTCTCAGATGAGTCCAAGTTCTGTCTTTCCAATAACGCCGGACGATCTCGTAAATGCGAGACGAGACGTATTGGAGAGCGTTATTAAGACAGTACAGTTCAAGAAGTTACTCCTTTTGGTGGAGGGTCAATAATGGTTTGGGCAGGTATCACTTTAAATGGACGTACGGAACTTGTGGTCATAAGGAATGGCTCCTTAACAGCGGCACGTTATAGAGACGAGGTTTTGGAACCCCATGTCGTTCCATTTGCTTTGAATATGGGTGGAGATTTCATTTTTCAGCACGATAATGCAAGACCACACATAGCTGGAATAGTCAGAAACTACCTGAATTATCATCATATTCAGGTTATGCAGTGGCCGGCCAATAGTCCTGACTTGAAACCAATCGAGCATCTTTGGGACAGACTCGGTGTAAGATTGAGGCAACATTATCCAATACAAAACCTGGATATCTTAGAAAATGTACTCTTAGGAGAGTGGGAGCAATTGCCTCAAGGTACTGTAAGCAATCTTATTCAAAGTATGCCCAGAAGATGTGCCGATGTGCTTAGAGCAAGGGGTGGTCATATTCGTTATTAATTAGTGTATTTTTTTCTCTCAATAAAGATATCCATTATTTTCGTAAATCATGTATTTTCTATTTTCTTTGGTTTTTAAGAAAATCTAATTGCAAAGTTTAACAAAAGTAGAATCATTTGAAAAAGAAATCCTTCTGGAAAACAATCCCAAAAAATCTTTTGAGTAAGTCTCAAATTAAGAAACATTTAAAATTTTGTAAGTGTCTCTATATTCGTTTTGAGTAGTATATATATCCCTTAATTATCTAATAATGTGTCTATTCAATAAGAGGACATTCAACATTACCAATATTCAATCTTTAAATACAACAGATGTTCATAATTAAGTAATACATTATTTGGTAGCACATTACTTAGTTATTTTTTATTTTTTTATTTTTTTTTTTTTTAAAGCTTTTGTTTTTTATTTAGGAAATAACAGGGAAATATTACGTTTAATATATTATTATATATTAAATGTTCATAGGGGTCATGAAGTAGATGGTGTGGCTTTTTATCTTTGAAGCAAAGTTGACAGCCCAGAATTTAGGATACCATTCGTTTAAATTATTTTTTTCAGTGCTGAATTGGCTAATATTCAACTAAAATATTATCGAAAATTTAGCACTGTTTACTTCCACTTTCATTTACAACCGAATTTAGAAAACGTTATTTAATTTTTTTTTATTAAAAAAGTCGATATTTCGTAATAAATAGTTAGTGATCTGGTAAATCTACGGAACTAAAGTGTTTTTTTTTCGAAGTTCATTGTTGAATTTTTTGGATAGTTCTGTTTGTAGAAGCAGTGTGTGATAGTTTCCAACCGTCAGAAATACTTGTCCATCTATGTTTTGTAGTTAACAGGTTAAAAAGTCAGAGACAACTGAACAATATTTCCGAACAATAACACGAATTTCTAGTTGGAAACTAAAAATGTTTCTACGAACAGACCATTAAATAGTGACAAAGAAAAATCAGTTTTTTTAGTAAAAGTTATTGAAATAGCAACAAATAGGCCCATTTTGAGTTTTGAAAAATGTTAAATTTGATTGGTATCGGAAATTACGCAATTTCGATCGAGGAGGTCATTTTTCAACATTTTTGAAGTACAAGTTAACCCTGAAGCTGTGAAGAACATTGTGTATGGCCCTGTATTTTGTGCATTTTCAATTTAAATGGCAAATAATTTATGAGTCATAGGTTAGTCGACTTATCCGACCCCCAATCTTTTTCGCCAGCACTTAGGCAGACTGCAAAATGGAAAACAATTCTGTAAAAGTACTGGAGAATCAGGTTAGGGATCGCGTGAGCTCATGTAGTCGACGCCGTATCTATTTGTAGCCCGCGTGTTAGAAATACTACTTATAAAAAAAGACGCTGTCAAAAAGCGATTTAGATAACATTTATGTAACTGAAATAACTTTCGGTTTTAAAGCCTTTGAACAGAGGCTGTATATATTTTTTTGCAATTTAAGTAACGAAGTATAAAATGTCATCACAGTTGGCCGAGCAAAACATGATATATTGTTTTTCTATTCTATCTTAAATTTGTAACCTTATTTAATTGTCAAGGCTGTTACACCATGTGGCAGTCATTATTTAATTTACAATTGTGACAGCCAAAAGTTTGACAACAACAAAGTTTCGCTATGAGTTTTGACATAACCGATATTTCCATCTCTCTCGTTCATAGCTAGATTTGTATTTTTATCTATTATTATATTATACACAAACATAAAAAGCTGTTAAAAACTATTAGCGTTTTAACTTGATGATGTTAAAAAATTAATAATACGATATATGAAGTTCCATTGCGGCATTATATTTTCTATTTCATTACTAATTGACTCAATAAAAAAGCTACAGCAAAGAAACGAAAGAAAAAGATAAATAATTAACTACAATAGGTCTTTAAGATGTTACATTTATTAGGGAAAAACTCCTATTAAAATTGTATTAGGTATACCGTTGGTAAATATACAGATAAATGAAGAGACGTTCGTAATCACTTTTTTCTGTAACCGCAATGATTTAAATACTTGGAAAAAGTTAAAAATTAGGTTGTTATTTATTTTGTCATGCGCCATCGGTAACGTTTGATATTAACGGTTGATATTATTATTAACAAATAATATAGAGATGACAACAGTTTTTTTTTGATATTTGATACTTGATAAAGATAACTGCAGATAGGATTACTGGTTATTTCGATTATTTTTGTCACGTTGTTTATTTTTTTATTTAAACTGATCTTTTTTTGCTGATTCTGATTTTGATTTTTGCGCTAAACGTTAAAGATAAGAACACTGTAACGCTATTTTCAATAGACGCAAAAGAACAAAAAGGTTTTTCCACTGCTTGTTGAATTTAAAATAGATTGGAACAATTAAAATCACTGTTACAGTTTATAGTATTTAATATTTTTGTTGCGATAATGTTAAAGTTTTTACATTGTTCCAAAGCATGACATATCTTTGTCAATCGTAATCTTAATAATGAAGCATGTGACCCAAATTAGATCAGTAATTCAAAATTTCTATTTTCATTATAGCTACCGCAATAGCTTTCTACCTATTTTAGTCAAAAAAAAAACGTCAAACGAAGTGGATGTTCTTTTTTAAATGTTAATAATATTTTCCCTTGTTATACATTTTTTCCGTATAAGTTTTATTTATATCCCCAAATCCATAGCTGATAAATAAATATTCTGTTTTTCGAAGCACAGGGTCCGGCAAGGAGGTAATTTTTTTAAAAGACTGTCATACTCTTATTTTTCAACGAAATTTAATTTTTTTTTAATACATAGCTGAAATGTTGCCATTAAACGATGCATAGTGGAAAATAAGAAAAAAGTAATCAGGTGCGAAAAATTACACGTCAGTTAGGTGGTGCCCGTTTTTGTTTCGGCACTCCTGTAGACGGCGCGAGAAATTGTCAATCCTTCGAATTTTTCGGGTGATTGTTTCTGGAAGGGCTTCAAGTCTACGTGGTTTGTTTATGTATACTCAGATTAAAGGTAACCCCATAAAAAATAGTCACTTTGTGACAGGTCTGGGGACCTAGGAGGCCACTGCACATCTCCACGCAACGAAATCAAACGTTCTGGGAAATGTTCCCTTAAAAAAGCCATTGCTGCTCTGGATGTGTGGCAAGTCGCTCCATCTTGTTGAAACCATAAAGAATTGAGGTTAATAATAATTGAGTGACGACCAACATGAATGAACGAGCAACAAAATGAATTCGAAATTGTCGCTGTGTTTGAATCACAGAACGGCCCGTTTCAGTAGAAGTGTTGTAAACAAACACGCGATGAGCTGTGGTCCACGGCTTCGTGGTAACTAAAATGGCATCTGCTAATGAGTAGATACTATCTATTCGGAAAACATTAGGTTTATCCCACCTCACATGACACGCTCTTCAAACATTTTATACCTTCTTGCCGGATCCTGTATAATAAGTAGGTATTCTTTAAGAAATCAACATCACAAGCTATAATCAAAATTTGAAAAAAATATTATATGATTTTGTTTTTAAATCAAAATACGCACCATAACTATATTATTGGTTGAGACGGTATTTCAGTATGACCCAAGCCAGAATTCTCTAATATTCCAATTAAAATCATGATTGGTTACATTTACCTTAGTCATATAAAATAACATTTATAAAGGATCTATAGTTACGAGTTATATAATTATTATTATTATTTATTATTATTATTTTTTATGTGAGTGTTTGTAAAACTATAAAAGTTTACTTCTATAAAAAAGTGTTTTTCAGAAAAACAATAATAGTTTCTAAAATATCTTTGATTTAGAATAACTACATTGCCTTATTTATACGAGTATTCTCGTATTTCTGTTTAATATTGATTTTAAAAGACTTACTCAATTAGCCCTGAGGATACAATATATTTTGCGAAAAACATCGACTAACAACTTGTTTTTGGGAAATATTTATGACGTCATACTACTACTTAACGATTGTTTTATACAAAGAGGTCACCAATTCATTAAAAACGTCTTTGAAATGTCAACGAAATTTTGATTTACCTTTTTTTACTGTTCATCTCTTCCTCGCCCACATAGTTGAATATAAGTGTCATAATTTTATTAGATTATTTCACCGTTTTTAATATAAATAATTATGCACGGTATATGCATATGCCTTTTTTAAGAGTAATTTAATGCAATTCTTGAATTTTAGATTCAGAAGAAGCTAAACAAAGTACATTGCTTTCTTTCACGTATTTGTATTGCCAATTTTTAAGAGTTGAAAACCAGTTTTTTACTCTTGTGTAATTTAAAAGCATATGTATAACGCTTTTACTTTTACCCACCCATTTTCACCTCCACCGACGTATTATTTTAGATGGATGGATACTATTTTTGTTTCTGAATAACTAAAACACGAGATATGTATATTATGTTGTCGATTAAATATGGAAATAGGTTATAGCTTATAAATCTTTTATAAGAGACTAATTTGTCATAGCGATATCATTTTACACATGATATGGTTTTATATACATATTAATATGGTAGTGTTTTCGATTAAGAATCCCAGCATTATATGCATTCTCTTAAAATGAACATTTTCTATCTAATAATTAGGGTCCGGAAATGTGTGCCACAACGCAGGGTCGGCACTGTACAACTCTATGGTAATTAAAGTATAAACCGTATTTTTTAAGCGCCTTGTAAATTATATACGCGTGTATTTCTTGCCCGTGCATACGTACTCCACTGACCGTGTCTAGTAAGGCGCACTGGGACTCGGGAACTTCAACTTAACGTGGGTGTTCGGGAACTTAAACGCAGTTTAAGCCAGCGTTGTGGCACACTTTCCGGACCCTTCTAATACTACAAACACTAGGTATACCAATTCCGTGAATTGTGTGTTGGTCTTAGTAATAAAAAAACACTTAGTTCGGTGGTCTTGGTTGCCTTGGCTGGCCCGAAAAAGATTGTAAATAAACATATAAAGATAAATAATTACTAATAGTTTGTTAAATAAATATAGGAACCTATATATTAGTAGTAAGGAACTTAGAATGTTTCCTTGTAAAATACCCTGCAAGAGTAAAAATTAAAATAACGCTTTTAATGGCCTAATTTAAAATATATAATACAAAACAATATAGGTAGACGTCCGATTTTTCGATAGAATTGCATTGGTAACTTAAGAAACACGAGGTGGGTTAAACTATAGAAAAGGTAAGCATTTTATAGCTCATGATGGTGAGGCATTCAAATTTCCTAAATACGAATGCCTCATATAGGAAATTGCACCATTACATATTGGCGATACATGTGTAGAAGAGAATAAGTTAAAAGACACCAGTAAGGACAAAGACAGTTAGATGCACCAGTGTTTCACGCTTGTGTACGTATTACAAACGTATGATGTAAAACGTTACCTGCGCGTCAGAAACTGGAATGTGGAGGTGGAGAGACACCGCCCATCAAATGCCGAATTTGAGTGAGTGGGACTCAGTACTTTTTCGCAGCTATGAGAGTGTACATCGACTTAGCTGTATTAAACGAAATTCTTACGTAATTCTGACTTAAAATTATCCTATACACTTAAAATAAATGTACGAACATAATTGTATTTATTTTCAAATTTTTGTATTCCTTAACTAACCGGCCTGCAAGAAAATAAAATTGAAGTTTTATAAAAAATAAATAGATATAAATATAAATCAACCCGGTTATAAGACGAAAGAAAGAAAAAAATGCCTATTGAATAAGTGGTTCAAAATGTAGCCCCTTTGTTCATCGCAAAACCCTAGTCTATCGTAAAACTCAGTTCTTACGCGTTCTAATATTTCTTAAGCGTTCAACAATTTAGGATTGTATAATTCTGGCCCGTAAATCATTTAAATTTCGTGGTCTTTCATGTTCATGTCCGTAAACAGTTTGTTTTATTTGTTAAATATTTGTTTGCATTTAAGGAACCGTTTATAAAAAATGGCCCAACGATGGAATCGCCTAAAATACCAATTGCGTACGCAAGGAATACTCAAGTGCTTTTTTCCGTAGACCAATAACGATGTAATAGTAACAGTCTGGCAACTATGGATATAATATTTCTCTGTCAGTTCCTCTATCTGTCAGAGTTTATTCTTTTCTATCTTAATGATACTCGACTTTGAAATCTTGGACGTTCCAATCCTGTATGTATATGAGTAAAATCTTGTTTCAACCTCTAAGACCCTATTGTACAGTAACCACCGGTATAAAATAACCAACTTCAACGTGAAATTTCATAGTTCGCAGTGTTTTTATATGAATAATAATTGTATTTCAGTAAATTCGTCAATTTCACTAAATTGATTAGAGAACATAATAACCACCTAAATAATTATTGTTGTATTTGATTATGTACTTTTTACATACCAGAGTACTGTTCACAGAAATCTATATGCTTTTTGTCTTCTTTTAATTTATTTTAACACTTTTACTTATTAGCAGCAAAGTTTTACAGATATATAATTTAATTATTGTTACATTCACAAATCAAATATTTTCTAATATATATCACTTTCAGTTAACGGACAACAAAAACCTAACCTTCAGGGAGCAACTAAACAACTTTCTCAATTAACAAAATATACTCGTATATATTTCGTATAGGTACACTAATCAATAAGCACTAGGTATGTACGGGTATAGTACCTACGCAAAAATCTGAATTGTAACATTGATATAAAGGCAATGGCCAGAGGCTGAGCCAACGGTGACGTTTGTACATATGTTATATATATTATGTTATTGACCATGTAATTAATTAGGACAATATTTATAATTTGCGGACAATATGAGAAATGACAATTTCTATTATATAAAATTTTTAAATTGATTCCTTTAGTTATTATATTATATTATAGTTTAAAAAAAGGAAACAAAAAATAAAAAAAAAAACAAAAAAAAGTGAATTTATGTCCAAGGTACAAGAGGACTGATTAGGGTGCCTGGAATACAATATTTTTAAATATTAAATATACTAAATCGGAATAAAATCATCTTGATGAGATTTATTAGATTTACTGGTAACAACATCATTCATGGATCAACGTCCATCGGTCTTAATGTGTTCGAGATTGTAACAACAAAAACATTGTATCATATATTATAAAATAAACAACAAAAATTAGGGGGTTGCCTAAAAGCGTCTGTAGTTTATTTTTAGAATCATAAAAGAAATTGATATTAATATTTTTAAAAACTTTATTTAGTCCGCGGGTGAATTTAGGTTCATATGGTAACGAAACAAATTTCGAATTGTCAGTATATCTACGAAAAGTCGTGGAATTGTACAGGGCTTTCTTAAATTTATGCTTCCTTATTAACATTATTATAGGTATATTAAATGGACTGAGTAACCGTTATTCTTAGCTATATCCTTAATTAAATTCTCTTGAAATTCTCAGGTTCAAACCTTTCTTTACTGAGGGGGAAATTTAACAAACGGTAAATTAGAAAATTGAAAATTGCCATTTTACGTTGAAAAGGTTAATCATTGGGGATATATCTAATTGTAAGAGTCGCGTTTTTTTTCGCGCCATTTCTAATAACTAATGCATCTGAAAATGATAGCTGATCATTGTGTTTCATTTCATACGGAAATTTAACGGTAGGGAAATTTTCATATAGCCGAAGTTGCTTCATTTAGCCATTAGAGGGCCTCAAAATTCCGGAAATATGTTAGTTTTTGTTTTTAATAATGCTAAAACGCGGCTATAAATTTTGACAATTTTTGGCATATGACTTTAGAACTATAGTTTTATAGTGCTTTCGAAAATATAATAGAAACACACGATAATTCATGTAGGGCGATGGTGATATTGATGTTATTTTTGGTTCAAATATGGCATATGCTTTTGAAATTAAATTTTAAGCATTTATTTCAAATACACTTTTAGATACTCAGATATGTAGATTATATTCGATCAACTAAAAATGTTTTCAGTAATAAAAAATGTTCCCATATGTTGCGTTATGGGACACTGTATAAAGTAAACATTATGGCGGACACTGTATAAAGTAAAATAGTTTTTCTAAATTTTGTTTTTAAATTAATAATATCTGTTTATACTATGACCGTCTGTTTATAAATAACAAACTGCTGTAAATTATATATGATATACATAAATAATTTACAACAGCGTATTATGATCATGCATTTGCAAAATTACAAGTTGGTATAAATAAATAAAGTTAATCTGCATATTTACAGGCAATGACTGAAGCATTTGGAATTGCTATTCTGTCAACGTAATTCGTTCAGCGTTGAATTTAAACAATTCAATTAAATTTTCCGTTTAATTTCCGTTGACCTGTCTATATATTCATCAAAGAGTGAAATTTCGTCGATTAAAACTTCGTCGTGTGAAACATATATTAACCTAGTACATTGTATAGTCCTTCTATTTTTTAATTGACAACGATAAATACGCCTGGGGAACGAAAAAAGCGGTGCAACTTTATGATTCCATGGGCGTGCATATATCTTTTTATAAATTCGAAAATTGTGAAATAATTTTTTTCCAACTCTTAATATTTGTAATATAATTTGCTGTAAATAATGCTCTTTTAGCCAGACCATCTCAAAAAATTGTGTTAATAAATCTAGCTGAAATGCACGTCACTGGCTTCTTAAACAAGTAGAATTCCTACAAGTTGTAAATAATTTTAACGACATCGTAAAAAAATTATGGCACAGTGGACCGAATAAGTATTTGGAATGTATTAAATACAAAGCAATCCTATAGTATAATGGTCGGCATTCGCTGCGGCATTCGCGGCATCGCGTTGCCGGTTTTTCAAAATTTTCTTAAGTATTAAGTGTTACATACATATGATTTTTTCTTTGATACAAATAAAATTACATCAGTCTTTAATTTTTATACCAATTCAAATATTACGGGAGATCGATTGCATTATGACACGGGAAGTTTATTCTTTCTGTGTCCTTCCATTCTGTTATTTAGTCTCATTTTTAAGAATATGACATACAATACTGAAAAATACAACAGTTGCAGCTGCTACATTTAGAGGTTTTATATAGCGCCCAACTTACGGAACGCTGGAGGCTCTTGCCTGTCAAGCAGGTTGGATTCAAGAAACGCATGAAGATAAAAAAAGAAAGCAAAGCGCGTCTTATCTGTTTATTCATGTAATAGAGAGTGAGGTATACACGACAAGATAATGCTTTCGCACAATTACCTCACGCAGTTGTGCATAAAGTAGATAGTATTAACAAATGTTTGCAAAATGCAAAGATTTTAACAGGCACTTGAATTTGACGATATAATTTATACGCCTTTGGGTACACGTAGATTTATTCCCCGAGTGTCTGTAACAAATACCTAAAACATTTTGTTGTCTATGAGTTTCCATCTGTGTTTGGCAGTTTATCTCCTCGGGTATCAGTTCTGTATACTTCCGTGGTATACAGTTAGCAAGGACGTTTTTTGTAATATGGATAAATATATCTGTACGTACAAAAATGACGTAATATAGTTGGGCAATACTTAAACAAGAAACTAGTGAAATCCCAGTTGAAAAAGAATTAACAAAAGAACACCTTTACTACGAATTTCTATGTTCATTCATCCTTTCTAAAATAATGACATTATTATATGTAATGTCATCATAAGGACATACCTGGTACTTTATATCAATCTCCAAAATGTTCATAACTTCTTTGGAAAATTATAACATTAAAGTGTTTAAAACACAGTAGAAAGTTTGCGAAACCTTGCGTGATTCACATTTCATGCGTATAAAATTTCATTCCATTTAATGTCTAATTTTCATAATTTTTATATGTACGCAATACACATTGTAAATTGAATTCTAAAAAAAGTTAAAATCTTAAAAGTATATAAGGTATACTAGTGGCAATTTATAACATAATATCTCTGGTAATTCTACGTCTCGAGTGTCTTGTAATTTGGCAGTGTAGTTGTGAAACATTAAATGGAGACATTTTTTTTACTTAATTTGACAATATTTTTATGAGACCGATTAAAATATAGGACTATTTAATAAGGATTTAAGGGATTATTCGCTCTGAAGGTTTATTTAAATCAGGATAAACTTATTACTTATTGTAAGTATTTAAGTAACGGCAAGCCATATATATATTTTTTAATAAAAAATTAGAAAAGAATAAGGCGGTTTCTGTTTATTAAATCTAATTCAGCTATTATTTAATATAATGAAGCGATACATAATAGGCTTTATTTAGTTATCTGGTTGGTATTATCATTTTATGAGACTAATATAAAATGTGAATAAAAAATTTGCTTTGAAGATTTATTTAAATGAGGATACACTCAATACGTATTGTTTAAGTATTTAAGTAACAGAAAGTCAAACAGTTTTTTTCATAAAACACCAGAAAAGAATGTGTATGCAATTTGGAGTTCTAACTATTAGGCTGATAAAATCGTATGAAGGTGAAGACAAGAAAATGTAAAATAAGTATTGCGTTTGTTAGACCATTTTTTAAAAATCCATTTTTTTGTAAACGTACCTGGTGGCTATTTCTAAAGGGAAAGTCCGATCCAGAAATGAAATGTCACGTGGTTTGCCAATGTAGTCTGGATTCTGTCTCTTCGTTATTTATAATAGCTTCGTTAACAGATGTAGCCAATCATAAATCGAGATTCGAGGCAGACTCCAGCATTATTATAGTGTGTCCGAGGTGTTTATCTCGTCGGTGTCGGTATTAAAACGTCACAGGTGAAAATGGCTAACACACTACCATTTGCTGACAAAGTGGATAGATTCATCAATGATTTCGAAGATTTATTTTATGATGGCGGACCAAAATGTGTAGTCTGTAGGGAAATACTGATGGGTAGTGACAAACGCGATTGTAACCGTCACATAAATAGTATGAAACATAAAAATAAAAAAGATGGTACGATCCTGAGAACTCAGTTTATGTTCGACCCAATTGTAATGCTAAGTGCTTGTGATGTACCCCTGAGTGTACTCGATATACAACCATTTCATGAATTCTGGATCAAATACGTTCCAGAGATGCCGTTACCAGATAGCACAACGTTACATAACTATCTACCAATTGTAGGCACTGACTTATTAAAGTGGAATAAAAGTGGATTAAAAAAGATACGGATGTGGTTGTGTATGGACGAAACACTTCCAGCAAATAAAAGTTGTTATTTTACAATTCAATCCTGCCGAAGCTGCAGCTATTAAGGACAGTCAGACCAATTTTCAAAACAGCCTTAAAATATATTCATAGTAACTATAAAAGTTTCTATGACGCGATACGAACTTACTTAAGATTACGGAACAGTGCATTCTTCTCCAGTTCATGATAGTACTGTTAACTAAGCTACGTCATCAAACTAATTAAGAGAGTAAGTTTTACATAACCCGTGAATTTATTGCTTTTGTTAAGTACTATATTTAATATTAATTACTTTATTACATGTATTACATCATGATGCGTACGCCTATGTCCCGCGGCACATTTCTGCCAACTCTAATTATAATAAAGCTATTAATTAATAAAATGAAGCGACATATCATTTGCTACGTTTAGTTAGCTGGTTGTTATTAATGTTATTATCATATCATGAGATTGTAAGACAAAATCTGAATAAAGTCAATCAGTTTCATGCGATAGACGTACTTAACGCTCAGTGTTCGACATTTAGACCACAGTGGTGTATATGTTAGAAAAAAATAAGTGATTTAAAAATGTTTAGCATAACATAGCGAGTAATGTGTCATTTGGATATAAATGGATATCGCCAAAAAAGTAAAAATTACATTTAGTCACGGTTGTTCTGGTTGTATAAAACAAAAAAAAATCTTAACGCTTACGACATTCATAATATCCAAAAAATATTCATATGTTGCAAACTTTTTTTATCCTTTATTCTAGTTCATGATGGATATTTGATTGATATACTGATAGATACAGTAGATTACAAAAACGTTTCGTTAGTGAAAAAAAATGAAAGCTTATTCGCAGACTAAATGAGTGACTACGAAAAAATTTCGTATTCAAAACATACCTAATCATAAAAAGTATAAAAAGCACACCTTCCAAAAAGTAGGGCCAAAAGTAACATTACAGTCAAAACTCAGTCCGCTATTATTTTTTATCTACTGCTCTGATTTGCAATAAATACAATTTAAAATCTCTCAATCCCATTACAATCCAATCTTCTTCAATTTGGACTTTGGTGTACCATTTGAATTTTGGTTCCAACATTGATTGATAGCTATCAATGCTAATAAGTGCACGGTACTACACTTAGAAAATAACTATATATGCTTATCTTTATGTACCCGTAACCGAGAAGTACCTGATAGGAGGGTGTTTTGCGCTAAGCAGAGTCAGCTTTACAGACATAGACCGATTCGTTAAGAACATCGCGACATTGGAACTGCCTCATAATATCATCAGTAAAAAAAATGTGTTAATAATGTATAAACCTATCGCTTGTGTCATTCAGAAACACCGACTGTCTTCAGTGCTTGAGCGTACGTTGCCACAACCAATAGTCTTTCTGAATTTCTTCTAGTTAAATGTGAGCAATTTAGCCTGTACATATGGTTGTAGAAGAAAAATGATCGTTCCACATCTACTGAAGTTAAATGTGCTAATTCCAAATAGTTAATAATAATAATAATAATAATAATGATATATTTTTATTGACATCATGAATTTAAAATATTACTTATTATATGATTATATTATTATAAAAGAAAAGTGTATAACGTAAATAATGAGGTGTCAAAAGGCAGAGTTTGGAACAACGCAGAGTTCACATAAACAGAGGACGACACACTACGCACATAGTTTGTTGTCATTAAAATCAGTAAGTACATTATTATTTTTACATCTACAGAAGACAATCCATGTGTACTACCATTCCTATACTTTTACCCGTTGTTTGCAAAACCCGTTTACAAGGTATACATTTCGGGGGCGAAATATCGGAAACACCTAAAATTCGTATCAGAACATTAACGACCTTATTACCCCAAAAATCTGTTGTTTCGTCCACTGTCAGCCAGAGAAATTTAAATGTCTGTCACACTCTCGGCGCCTACGAAATATATATCGACGAATGCAAGAAATACATAAAATATGTGATCCGTCTATTGTAAAATCGTCGTAATTTTCAATCAACTGGATCAGTCTATTCACAAATGGTAACGACTGTTGTTGCGCCCTTTTGCCCCAAATCAGCCTATTTTGCCTATGGCGCAAGGTGCCCATAATAACGGCCTTCTGGAGTAAAATCTCTAAACAACTTACAATTAGAGATAATCGTTAGGATGGCATCAAAAACCAGTACCTACGTGACTCTTAAATAACACACACGCTAAAAATATACTCTCATTTTCTCATAACATATATCAAGAAACAAATTGTAAAATACTTAGAATAAGTGAACAGTGAATATATCACAAAAAACACAGTGTTGTGTAATTATTTTCGCACACATACATCAAGAGCATCTGATAAAGTCTGATGTGAATCGTCGTCCGATATATGAATAAATTGTGACTAGCTATTTCCGAACCTGGAAGCACATGGAGTCTCAGCGGTTGTTATCAGGCACAGTCAGTGGCGTACGTATGTCAACTCTAAAAGAAATGCGTACTCGGTGCAAAATACATACACACAAAATAAAATATTTACATGCTTTTGTTAGTTAGTCACTCACGACACATAAAATTATTTTAAACTCGGCGTTCTAGCATCGGTGCGCTCATATCGAGCTAACGCAAAATACTAAATTTAGACAACGGAATCGTCGTCCGATATATGAATAAATTGTGACTAGCTATTCCCGAACCTGGAAGCACCGGATTGACATGGAGTCTCAGCGGTTGTTATCAGGCACAGTCAGTGGCGTAAGTATGTCAACTCTAAAATAAATGCGTACACGGTGCAAAATACGTACACACAAAATAAAATATTTACATACTTTTGTTAGTTAGTCACTCACGACACATACAATTATTTTAAACTCGGCGTTCTAGTGTCGATGCACTCGTATCGAGCTAACGTAAAACACTAAATTTGGACAACGGAATCGTCGCCCGATATATGGATTGTATCTTGCTGTTCCAGAACCTGCTGTTCCAGAACCTGTTCCAGAACCTGGACGGACACGAAGTCCCAATGTTTGTTATCAGGCACGGTCAGTGGCGTATGTATGTACGGGCAAGGAAGACACGCGTACATAATTTACAAGGTGCTTAAAAAATACTTTTCGATTCTATGTTGAAGTGTAGAGAGTTTTAAACCATGATCAGCAGCTGAAACTCTAATTGATTTGTGATTTTTAATAACATCGGTTATTGCAGTCTTCAGACATAAGCAGCACTCTATTGCTGCCACGTTGGTAAAAAGACACACATGTAAAAAGGCATTAAAAATCACTTTTCCGCGCCAAAATAAACTAAACACATGTAACTTTACTCTCACTCGTTTTTCTGTTACTAAATGACAAGTAGCCCACACTAGTGCCATCTTTGAGGTAATAGGTTGAAACAAATGGACTTCTTCTGCCGCGAAATTTTAAATGCGTATCAATGTGCCTCGTGTATCAATGTACCCTCTCTCCCTAATTACTTGTAAGAGTGTTCATAATCTTAAAAAATGTCAATACTTAACATACAAACAATACACTGTTCCCACCATTACAGACCAACGTTACCAGTAAGTACACCTATAAGTTTATTACCTAATTTCGAATGTTACCCCATTGGAGTGTGTCAACCATCTGATTAATTATAGCGTGTCGAACACTATCTTATTAATTATAGCGTGCCAACCAAAAAAAGAGCAACCGTTAAATGAGAGGTATGCACGAAATGCGCCAAAAAAGAAAACCGCAAATTCGACGCCTCTGAGACGTTTGGGAAACTGGGCCAAGACGTTTCAATTTTACTGGACTAGTTTTTTTTTCTATTTCCAGCCGTCTCCATTAAAATTATGCTGTTAAAGCTGCTTTTGACTTTGTTTGAAATAATTTATTTAATCATCTTAGCAAGAGCAACGAACTTTAGTTATTTTTATAGTTACTTTAAAGAGAACAGGGAAGAACAATAATTGCGTTATATAAAACTACTGGAGGAGAATTGGAATCTAGAAACAAATTCACACTTGATCACTTTTCCACTTAACACCGAAACACATGTTTTCACTCAAAGAGCGTTTCGCCAACCATGTTGCTATCATCGGGAGATGATTAAAACTAAAAGTAAATCGAATTATCTATCCTATTTATACTAAAGTTCCTGTTCCGGTTCACTCCCCCGTGAAAGTTGCGGTTCGATGAACCATAGTTTTTGTCATGGGAAGGTTATCCCAACTATCAGTTATTCATGTGAACTTGAAAACAATGAACAACTGGCATTTTTAGATATTTCTATTAGTTAATATAAATAGTGAAGAAGTAAGTCCGAAAATTGTATGTATACAGAAATGATGCTGCTCCTTACGGATACATACATATCAGAAAAATTAATAGCAAAACTGTTAGGAAAATATACAGCTAAAAAAATCTGTTCCACGAATTTTAGGAGACACGCTCACAATTCAAGATTTATTGTTTTACCGTAAGAACCAAAATTCATTTGCATACTAGGCACAATCTTCAAAACCCTTGACATGACTGGTGAACACCTCAAAAAAATAAATTACAAAAATTTTTGGCTGTAAAAATTGTGAACAAAATGTAAAAATTGTGACAGACAGTAGGCAGTTAGAAGTATAGAAGTCTTCAAAAATTCAAAAGTATAGAAATTGTTAAACATATAATTTTCATGGTAATATGACACTATTTTAATTGTACACATTTATTTTATAATATATGCAGAGGTAGTTTTTTTGTGACATTTGCAGGTTTTTTTGTTCATATTTGTATCTCTAATCGAGACATCGCATTTTGGGACACCACACACATATATTCACGTCATTTTGGGACACTATGTGAGGGAATTTAGGTGAGTAACAAAAAATTCCCGAATCACCTTAACGACCAGTCTGTACAGAGACATACTTTATTAGACGGAATTAGCTGAGATATTTAGACCTCAAAGTTATTGGATTTTTACGCTAGAAACAGTTTTAAGTTGCACAGTTGACATCGTTTTCGAAGATTATTTATTTTTTAATAGGTACAGGTCCAGAAAAAAAAAACAGTGTCACAGCAGGCAAATATATAAATACAAGTAATGTTATCGATGAAACTATAAAATAAACACACATTATACATTGTCATACATATTATCAAGTTGCTTAATAGTGAGAAAGTAAGGAAGAAATGGAAAAATATATATCAAGCACCATTAAAAATAAGTACATTGACTCCATAATCTCAGATAAGTACACCAATGGAAAATAATAATTATTTAAATAATGGTAATTAACTGGAAAACATGCAAATAAGTAGATGTCACAAAGTTTTTTATCACTGGTTGACATGTCTATTTAGTTCCTTGGCTAAGACCGCACTGACTTTGTAATTTCAGCACCTTTTTTTTGTGTCCACTGTCTGGACGTCTGGGATGATCCATGATGAAAACAAAGAAATCTTAAGATGCAATGCGTAACCGTAAAATTTGTCTCTTGCGTGTTGCTGAAATTACAATAATTTACTCCCCACCTTGACAAAGAAACCAGCATCGTGCAATAGGCAGAAGTTTGGAAATGAGCCTTTTCATCATCATTACCGAGATGATGTATAATTCTACGAAGGATTAATAAAAGAGTTTTCCCAAGAATTTTAGGCAAAATAATGCATATTTTTTCACTGAATGTAGCAGCAAAAAAAAAGTACAAAAACGCACTTCGTGATGTTCTATAAATATTAGAAACATGTAAAAAAAAATTGATTTTTTTTTTATTTTTTTTTGTAGGTTGAAAAAAAATGCCGATTCTGAAAATTTGAAATCAATATTTTAATTTATAAAGGTCACTCATAGTTTTTTTACTTTTCAAAGTAATGTACGTAAAATGTTTTCGAGCAATCTAAATATAAATATTAACGAACTAATTATTTTTTTATTGAATTTGACGTACAAAAGAATAGAAATAAAACACTTAAAAATTTCTCGAGACAAAATTGACTACCACGTTGTAAGTACCAAATATTTATAGTTTTTTAATTCATTTAGTTTTTATACATTTTTTAAGTGCCTCGTGTTTTATTTCTATTCTTTTTTTACGTCAAATTCAATAAAAAAAAATCAGTTATATCTTTAATATTCATATTTAGAGATTGCTCGAAAACATTTTAGGTACACTACTTTGAAAAGTAAAAAAATTATGAGTGACCTTGAGAAATAAAAATATTGATTTCAAATTTGCAGAATCGACATTTTTTTCAACCTACAAAATAACATGAGTGAAGAAAAATAAAAAACAAAATATTTTTGACGATTTTGGAAATTTTTCAAAATCTTGAGCGACCTCTAAAAAAATTTTTTTTGAGCTGATTTTTGAAGGGAGCGTTTATAACATGATAAATTAATATATTTTCACACGAGACACGAATAAAAAAATATCCCATTTTGTTGGGCCACCCAATGTACATATTTGGTATAGTACGTAGGGAATATGACGATGTTATACTTTTTGTTTTATATAGTAGCGTAGATACAATGTACGAGGTGTGTACATTAAGTAATGAGACTGACAACGCAGCGCCTGATCTAGCAATACTGCGGAGCCGAGACTTGGAAGGGTTAACTTGAAAAGGTTAACATGTAATGCACCTTCAGTACACGGTTGAACTTGTTAGAGTCATTTGTTTGTAATTTGTAAACCGTGTTTTCGTAAACCGGTCTTTTCTAGTGCGTTTTAAAGATGAGTGACATTAATTTTGAGCAACGGTATGCTCTCAGGTTTTGCCTCAGACTTGGACACAGCACAACGGATACTTTTGCAAAACTTCAACACGCCTACCGAGACAGTATTTTTCTCCTGGACTCTTGAAAAAGAGTCCAGGTTTTTCGGTAGTTTAAGGCATTCTCAGAAGGAAGAGAGTCGATTGAAGAAAGCGTCCATCTTCAAGAACCGATGAAAATGTCGATAGAATACGGGATCTTGTGCGTTCAGATCGTCGGTTGACGACAAGAATGATCGGGGAAGAGTTAAATTTTAATCACACCACTGTTCATCAGATTTTGACTAACAAATTGGGGACGAGAAAAATCTTTGCAAAAATGGTTCCAAAAAACCTTTCGCAGGAACGGACATCAGGAGAGAAGGGTGTCTTGACTTTTTGGAATCGATTGAAAATAATTCCCATGTTATGGAACGTGTCATTATTGGTGATGAGACTTGGGTGTTTGCGTACGACCCGGAAACCAAGCGCCAAAGCGTGGAATGGCACACTTCAAGCTCTCCAAGATCTAAAAAAGCAAGAATGAGCAAGTCGAAGATCAAATGCATGCTGATTTGCTTTTCTGATAGCCAGAGAATTGTTCACAAAGAGTTTCTGCCTCCAGGCCAAACAGTAAATCAACACTTTTGTAGAGAAGTTCTTGAAAAACGTCAAAAAAGAGTCATGCGTGTGAAAGCAAACATCAAGAACAAATGGATGTTGCATCACGACAATGCGCCTTATCACACAGCAGTTTACAATTCAGTAAACGGATTTGTAGCTAGTAAAAACATTCCAGTGGCCCCTCAGCCTCCTTATTCGCCAGACTTGAGTCCTTGTGACATTTTTTTCTTCTCGAGATTGAAAAATTACCTCAAGGGACGTCATTTTGGGACCATAGAAAACATTCAAGCGGCTGTAACCGACCAGATGAAGGCTATTCCAGTATATGAGTTCCAGCACTGCTATGAGGAATAGAAGAACCGTCTCCAGCACTGTGTGGCTTCCGAAGGAGGTTATTTTGAATTGTAATTGAATTGTAATGAGGTTATTATCTGAATTGTAATTCTAATCGAATAAAAACATTTAAAATTAATTATATTATATTATAATACCCATAACTTATTATTAATGAGCATCGAGCTCTCTGCATAGATCTTACTGTATGTTCAGAGATCTTTATGTTCAGCGAAAACCTAAAATATTAGATAGGAGTATTATGTACTTAACAAATAAGTGTAAAACAAATAACATCTTGATATTTAGAATGTTTAGAATTTAATGTTTTAAACATTAATTTAATATGCAGAATTTTAATTTTGTGTGGTCTTTCATTTCTCCTTAGATATATTATTCAATTTTTTGTTAGCTCTAACCAATGTGAAAACAGTTCTTCAAATATGTCACTAATTCAACAAACAGCAATGCTATCCTAATACGATGACTGCGGTTTTACTCCAAATGCTCTCATTTATTTGTGGTATCGGACAGCTTTTTCAAAATGTTACAAAGCAATAACAGAAGAACCACACATATGTTATAAGCAATATATTTTACCTCTTTTGTCTTGGTAAAACGACTACTGTCACTATAAATAAATTATGCAACACGTTGCTCACTTACTCTCTTTTCAATATGTTGTATGACAAGAATATAAAATTTCTTGACACAACACGATATAATAGAAACTTGTAAATACTGGATGTTAAAAACAAATAACGTAATTCTTAAAAAAATACCGTGGGAAGATTTTAAATTATTTTGTTATGTTTCATTTTAATGCTAAGTTATTTTTATTGCGACAAATAAAAGTGGTATCTATTTCGCAATTAGAACAAAATTTGTGAAAGGAAGAACACGTCATCCCTTGAAATAAACAATAAACTAAAACGTATTTGAATAAATATAAGCAAAATTTACTAACAGTTATTAGGTTATGATGGAAACGGATGAGTAATACAGTAATGAGGCGAAAAGATGACATATGACTCTACTGTCAAAATATTTGTGCACATAAAACCTCGAAAATATATTTTCACTCAAAAGTATCGAGCCATCCAAAAAAACGTCATCAAAGTTGGCCGAGTAAAACAGGACGTATTTCTATCTATCTTAAATTTATAATCTGGTATTTAATTCATTATCTGGTATTTAAAGTAAACCAAGAAATTTATGCAGATGTGCATATCGTATCCACAAAGAGAAATAACGGGAAAAATATTGTCATGTTATTTTTTATGCGGTCTGTGTTAACGGGAATATGATCTAATCATGTTCTTATTTTTTATTATAAGTACTCGCTTTATCTAAATAGTAAACGTAAACGTATTCTTGCCATTAAATTATATGATATTATACAAAAACGAATTGATAACTAATTCATTGTCCATACAAATAAAATAAATAATGTATTACGACACACTCCACTTATGTCATGAAAGTGATATTAAGAAAAAAATAAAAAAACAACCTCATAAGTTAAATAAAGTATGTATACTTCATAAAAAATAAAATCCGATGCACATCATCAAACACGTGTTTAAGTTTTAGAGCGCGCTGATGGCAGATTATTATAAAATTATTCCGTATTTATAAATAATTTAGACTAGTATATGGATAGATTCTTTGTGTTTGTGTGTTGTTAAATAACTTATTTTTCAACATTAATTTAGAAATACATTTATTTTAAAAGACATTTGGTGTATAAATATGTAAGTACAAAAAAGAGCAGGTATATCAGCATTTTTTTTGTAACACCATTCGGTTACAAATCTATCAATGTATCAAATTATTTTATCAATTATTTTAAATGTTACAAAGAGCACTTGTATTTAGTGCTACAGTACTTGTAACCCTCCTGGTAGGATTATGCTTTCTGGGTAATTTTAAAAGTTCATTGTTATTTAAAAGGAACCAAGACCATGTTTCTGTTTACTTTTGACAACAAAAGGTAACTATCCAGATTTTACTATAAATTACATATAATTATTAAATATCTATGTTATTGTATTTGTATGTACCTATTTGATGTTTGTATGTGTTTGATTTGATATTTGAAAAACATATGTTAATTTAGCAGCTGCTACACTTATCTCTCGATTGTTTTTATGACTACATTTACTGATATATAAGAAAAAATAAGTTACCCCTTGCAAAAAAAAATTCGGAGCTAAAAATAACAAACAAAGTGTGGTGAGAATTTTTCACGAACTCAGCTTATCCCCATCGTCATCGTCATCCTCACCTAACCCTATATTCTACCCTATATTTTTATATATTGGATTTAAAGTAGTCTCTCTTTAAAGAATTGTCTCATGTATCAGTTGTAACTTAAATTTGTTTGAATAGACTTAGACTGTTTCTGAAACAAATTATTAAAATTACAGAAAAATATCCGATAACATTTCAGTACATATTCGATTCCTGGCTTTCTTGCCTGCATATCACTTTTATTTCCAACTGAGCGAATACACATACGTTAGGTGATTTGCCAACCGAACTGCATGCTGCTGGCATGTAGTAAACTAGAGCAATAGTGCGTTAAAAATATAGTGTGCATAACCGAAACGTTGTATAATATACGGTAAGAAATATCATAGGAAGTAAAAAGTATGAGGACATTGAGGACATTCTCTTACCCATTTATCTGTTCATCTGCTGCGGCAATTAAATGCAATTAAGTACTTACATAATTAAAAAGTGTATTAAATTTCTTTCTATAGCCATAGCGCTGGGAAATTAGCTTTAAACTATACCTAATACCCTTTCTATAAATTTAAATACCCTTTCTATAAATATATCGAAGATTATATTTTCTTGTCAAGTATCTTTATTGTAACATAGTAATTTATCTTATTCATCGAATAAATTCATTTCAAAATTAATCATAGACATTGAAAAATACATTTATCTAATGCGCTCGTTTCACAAAAAAAAATTGGGATCATCAGAAAACTGTCATTTTTTGCCTTGAACCCATTTGAACACAAATTAAATATATTTTGATCAAATTACATAAAACAAATATAAAATTATTTTCAATAAATTGGTTACTCATTGTTATTATATGCGCATAATATAATAAGTTTAAATATATAACGAGTTTATTTATTTTAAATTTAATTTGTTTGAATGAAAGGGGTAATAACATAAACGAATGTAAAGTACAACTTAGGGCCGATTTCATAATAAATATAAAGTTTACTTTAACCTTAAAGTTGACTTTAACTTCTGTAACCGGTTTCACAACCAAACTTTAAATTTTAAAGTAGGCTAAAGTAACTTTAAACCTAAAGTACCGATGTCGACCCTTTAGCGGAATTAGAGCTAACTTTTAGGTAAAAGTTAACCTTTCTTTTACGAATGTGTTTTATTTTGCTATTTTCTTTGAATTTATTCGCCCAGGATATCTCTTAAAAAAATGAATCTTTTTGATACATCCTCTTTTAGTTCATCAGATGAGGAGGAATTTGTAGTCCTTAGAAGACCAAAATTGTACCGAAAACGTGTGGATTGTTTTGAAAAATATGATGATTTAAGTTTTTTTTCAGAGATTTCGGCTACGAAAAACAACAGTGTTAGGCTTGCTGCAAGAAATTGAAGAAGACATAAAATTACCAACACAACGGTATATATATCTTTATATATAAATCTTTAATTATCTAGATACATGTGTATATAATGTTTATATGAAAAATTGTTTCTAGGGGTGGATGCATAATACCTATGCAGCAATTATTATTAACTTTAAGATTTTACGCTTCAGGTAATATGCAAATGGCTATAGCTGACTTTCTTGGCGTTTCAAGATCTTCCGCATGCCGAATTATAAAAAAGAGTTTCGGAAGCTTTAGCATCTTTAAGTCAACGATATATTAAAATGTACGATAATAATAGAGAGATGGAAAAGTCCGCTGAAAAAATTTATCATATAGCATCGTTTCCTAAAGTTATCGGTGCACATGATTGTACACATAGATGCTCCTAGTGGACACGATGCAGAGATTTTTAGGTCCAGAAAATCATATTTTGCCCTTAATGTACAAACAGTGAGTGACGCAAATTTAAAAATTCAAAACATCATAGCAAGATGGCCAGGATCTGTCCATGACCAAACCATTTTTAATAATAGCGATTTAAAACATAGGTTTGAGAATGGAGAATTGGTCGATACATTTTAGTTGCAGACAGTGGTTACAATTTACATCCTTATCTTATGACAAAATTATCTGAGGCAAGAACACCAGCTCAGAACTTATATAATGAATAGATTGAGAACTAGAAATGTAGTTGAAAGACAATATGGAGTATGGAAACATCGATTCCCAATTTTAAAGTATGGAATGAGATTAAAACTGAACACCACAATGGTTGTAATTGTTGCAACGGTAGTATTGCACAATATAGCTATAGAAGTCATATTTTGCTTTTAATTGACCTAACGATCTCACCTCTATGTTCTTACCATTAAAACTTGTGCCTATTTTTTGCCAGGCATCTTCCTATAACAATTATTGTATGTAAAAGTACTAAAAAAAACGTGTATTCTCAAAAACTAACCTTCTCATTACTACTCATTTTATTTGTAGTTTTGCATTCGATAATGTGCTTATACTTTCCTATTTCTTGTACCAATAGTAATTCTTCCTCTTTATTAAAATTTGTTGAACGAGAACGTTTTTCCTTATTCATTATTATATTAGACATGGGATTAATACACAAATTGCCAAGAAACCGCCAAATTAGAATAAGAAGGGTTACCACGCAATGACAAAAATGTCAAGTATTACGTTAAATTTTCCTATTTTCAGTCTAGCCAACAGCAGTTGATTACGCTAAAATTAACTTTAGTTAAAAGTCCTTTAAAGTTGCTTATGAAATCAAACAGGGTGACGCATCCAACTAAAGTGCACTTTAGTCTAAAGTGGACTTTACCTAAAGGAGATTTAACACGTGCATTATCAAATCGGCCCTAAATTACACAAATAGTGACTAGTTTGTTTTTAGGTATCTGTACAATACAGGGTGATTGATTTCTAAGTCGAGTCATATTGTTTAATAGCGTGTAAGGACTTCTTTCAACACTTTTTTCAATTACTATTTTTCGTAGTCGATAAGCTACCGTATTGACTATTCTGAAAATAGCATTTATTTGGTCCTTCCCACAATTTAAAGGAAATGTAAATTTGAGACAGTAGAAAAAAACACCTAATGTTTATCGCTTTTTTTGTGATTTATTTATGGTATTTTCTTACCTTTTTTACATACAAATAAAACTTTTTTACATACAAACTAAATGTTTTTGTATTTAGAACTTCGCTGAACAACTTTTTCTTTAAATTTAAAGCAGGACCAGAAAAATGCTATTTTCCTAATTAATAGTAAAACACCTTTTGAATTTTTGAGACATTTGAAAAATATTTGTTTTAAATAGTTCTATATGCTGATAAAAAAATAATGACGTTTTGTTTAAAAAAATAAAACATATAATAAAAAACTAATTTTTAATAGTCCGGACAACCCTTTGCAATAATTAGGTCGGACTATCGAGGTTGTACTTTATTAAAATATTTCAAAAACAGTTAGATATAAGCATAGGATTTATACATGAGATATCTCTAGAATTGCCCGTAAAGTAAAAAAAAAGTGATAAAACACAGGGTGTTCCATTTGAAATAAGCAAGTTCCATATCTCTGAAAACTTTACTTTGTCGCCAAATTTTCAAAAATTTTAAAATATACAGTTTTTGAAATATGAAGATAGGCACACCGCGGTTTGACACCGTGTATAGACAATTATGTGCGGCATTTTCAATACTCTTGAGACACTTGCGTAAGATGTAAGGTCTGTGAATTTTATTATCAGATTTGCTTAGTTGTAAATAAAAAAAAAGAAACACAATATCAAAAACATTCTTAAAATTTCATGCTCAATTGGCGGCGAATAGCACATAAATTATTTACAAATTTAAAATGTGGGTTATCTGTCCACGCGAACCAATCTTGTATGAGAACGTGAGTAAGCAATTAATTCTACTATACTTACTATACTATTACCACGAGAACTGAATGAGACACGGTAGCGTAGTCAAGGTGGTCGACGTCGCGATTGGGTAACATACTAATTAATATGTGTTTCGCAATTTGTTATGTACTCAAGATTTCGGCAGTTATGTCGTTATCTATTGCGAATCATCGCCTTTGATGGCAAATTAGGTATTATAGAATTAATTGACACACCTGTTATAATTTATAACATTTAACAGCGTTGTATCCGAGTTAGTTAGAGAATGCAGGATGTCAAAATGATTAGGATTCCTGAATGGTCAGATTTACATACCAGTAAATATGGGAAATGTCACATAGGAAGATGTTTCTTGGCACAGATAGAACCCAGTTTTGCCGTAAAACTAAACGTCACATACGTCTGATTGGTATAAAATGTGATATGTACAGGGTTTTCATTTACACTCTGACAACTACTTACGGAGTTTGTTATACGAGACAAAAAAAAGCCAACAATAATGTATTTTTCGTTTAATATTTTTTAAATACTACTCAATGACTTTTTTTTAGTTTTCTATATAACTCGAGCCTCTGATGTTAGAAATGTACGCTGTAGATGTTTCGTTCAAAAGTAGTAATTCGGGGCGTAAATTACTATTATTCAAAAAAAATGACAATCCAGAAAACAAGTAAAATTTTCGATAAAAAACGGTAAATCTTATTAAAAACGATGTCGAAGGTGCTAATTTTTATTAAAAGTGTCTGAGGCGCCGATGGATACATTTCATTAAAAATGATGAAGGTGCCAATGGTAGTGACTACGTTATTTTTCATCAGAAATCAGAAGAAAGAGTTATTCTATAGAAGTAAAAATATGCAGGGTTCTATTTAAAAAATGATGTTTGAAATGAAATAGAAAGGGTTCTCATTTCATTACGAAATTCTCATTTCATTCGTGAGATTCTCACCCTCATTTTCTCCGTTACTTTAAGAAATACAATTTTTTTTCAGGGGTGACTTATTTTTTATGAAATTTCAAAACACAAATACTGTAATAAACATATTAAAAAACTGCAACGTTATGTTGGAGAGCGGACCTTATACATATATACTCTAATAAAAAATATACATATTTAAAAAGTGAGAAAGTTATAACACTATAAAGTAATTGTTTTTGTTTTTGAAAGACATTATTTTATAGTATATTTATTAATAATATATCCTTATATGCTCTTCACATTAACGGGGCAGTACACATTTATTTCACTTTTTTCAAGTTTTTTTTTATAGTAATATTTATTTTAATATTCAAATTTTTTTACATATAAAAATCAACATCTCAAGCTATATAAAAAAAAATTGTAATTTTTAAGCCACGGGTGGCCATGATATGCCTGCCTGAAGTTAACCATCTAAAAAAAACGGTTGGCAAAAAATCTCAGCTCTAGAACGTGCCAATGTCTGAAACAAAAAAATTCAAAATGGATATTGAAATACAAGCCAGCTGCTATCGTCTGAACTACAAACAAGTATTTTGAGTGAAAAAAAAAACAAAATGGCGGACTTTTGAATTTTTTTAACCCCTTTCTTTTAGTGAAATAAGGGTTAAAAATGGGTCAAATATCAACGAATTTTCATGATTGTTCATACCATAGCTACACATGTGTAGAAGAAGCCCTCAAAATTTCAGCCCGATCGGATCAACAGTTTTTTTCAAAAAATTGCCAAGCAGGTCAAATAACATGGTTTTGAGAAAAACGCGGTTAAAATTTTTTGTTTTTTTAAGTATGTATGAAACTATGAAAAAAAAGTACCTTATGCTTAATCAGCCATACCTGGTCCATACATTATACCTTCCTGATAAAGCTCAGATTGTGTCGATCTAGCCTTTCTGAGCTCTGACATCCGTTCTTTTGAAGCCTCTATGCTGCGACGATTGCCTTGCCGTCCCGGAACTTTTGACACGCACTGTATTGAACGTTTTGGCCTATACAGTATGTGTAAAGCCGACATCGGCCGGTTGTGAAAAAGGACAAATTCTACACTTCTCATTGTAACAACTAACGCAGGTGGTGAGAGGGCAGGTTTCATTCCCTCACTACCTTCGATGCGTCAAGGGCGTACCCAGTATTTATCTTGGGGGGGGGGGGGGCGCCCAATGCAGATTAAAGAAAAAAGCCAAAATAAAAAAGGTCACTTGAGGCAACGGCAACCGCGATCCACCGAGTATTTAGGTTTTTACTTGACCCTTTAGTGGGGGGGAGGGGAGGGGGGGGGCGATCGCTGCAGATTAAACAAAAAAGCCAAAAAAAAAGGTCACTGGAGGCAACGGCAACCACATTCCCACGAGTATTTTGGTTTTTACTTGACCATTTGGGGGGGGCGGCCGCCCCCCCGCCCGCCCCCGCCCCCCCCTTAAACCAAGGCAATTCGGTTTTTCACGTCCCATGTTCCAGTTCTACGCCCTTGCGATGCGTATGCGGTTGCTTCTTTATCTGTCGTCTCACTTATGTTTGTCCTTTTTCATAACTGGCCGATGTCGGCTTTACACACACGGTATAACATATTGTACACTATTTTTAAAGGTATCTTCTATTAGAATTCTATTTGGAAAATCGATTTTTTCAAAAAATAAATGTGTACTGCCCCCTTAAAGAGACATGCGTCTCATGTTTTCACTGTTGCAAACAGCTTGAGGTTTGGAGTATTTTAGCATTTTTCACATTTTTCCATAGCCAACTAGATCCAAGAAATAAATAGAAATTTTGGATATATAGATACCTATATATTGTTGTTTGATGTCAATATACAGGTCGTTCCGTGTAGAAGGGGATCAAAGTAATACATTTATATTGGCATTTTTTTCCAAATTTAAGTTTTTATTTTTAAATCTCAAAGGTTGCCAAGCTCATGCTAGAGAAATCTCATTTTTTATGAATATTAACTTTGCTATCATTGAAAAGAAGAATTTTAGAAGATTTTAAGAACATAATATACTCGATATAAGTATTCACAGTTTGAAAAAAGTGCGTCAAATGACCTTGAAATTAAGAGTTCCTAATTTTACAGTTTTAATGGGAATGGATATTTAAATTTTTTCCTACAAAATTAGAATGCTTTAATGTTTTTTTACTTCATTCACACAAAAATAAAATGCCATCTTGTTCAGAACGACTTGTAAATTATACAAAAATATACAAGGTGTTCCATTTAACAATCCAAACTTCCTGTTTATTTCTCAGGTTATGGAAACGTAAAAAAAACCCAAAACGTGTATATCTATCTTTTCAAAAATTATTAAGTGTATCCTATCTTCGCAGACACCCGGTATATATCAGATTGTTTGTCAACGCTAATTAAATTGGCACTTTCCTTGAGCACGAATAATTAATAATAAGTACAGCTTACATAAACAGTAGTTGTACTAGAAAGGGAAAATATTTCTAAAGGCATTAATTAATTAATGTTCTAAGATGTCGACGCAAATATGTAAAGTTGATATTTCATAGAAAACAGTAACAATTACGGCTTATGCCGTCTTTGAATTGTTGTGACCGCAAGTGAATTTCGTTGGCATTTAAATCCTATATGTAAGAGCTGTGACTTATGTATCTAAACCCTTATTTAACCTTTACATTAAGAAATACCACATTAATATAGGTAGGTAGATTTATGGAATATAATACATTATTTATAAGAATGTAAAATGAGGCGTTACTTGAATTTTGTAAATTCGTTTATACTATGATTACCCCCATTTTCTTACACGCATACACAAATATACAGTGATGATGTAATGTTTTACATAAATCCAATATTTTACAAACTGAAAATATTTAAAATCCTTGAGCACGGCAATTTTTATTTTCAATTGCGTAACAGTGACTTTCACCATTTTTCTTTTAGCGATGTCATCGATCTTTTTTAAATAGAACACCCTATTTTTTTTTCTACTTTTGGATTCTCCAGTAACAGCCAATTTAAAAAAAATGTGTTACACTTATGGTCTATTATATAGGCGATTCGTTTATGAGTTAGAGACAATTGAAAAATCAACTCACAAATGAATAACTTTTTTAATAAATAGATCACAAGTGTTATATATTTTTGGAATTGGTTATTTCTGGAGAGCCTAAAAGTGGAAAAAAGGGTATACCTGTAAGATATTTTATTAAAAAAAATGTCAATGATGTTATCTACGAAACAGTGGTGACATCATTGCTTGTCAATCAATTTTTCTACCCTTTCCGATAAAATATTCAAAAATACGACTAAATGCAAGACATGATATCAAAATTTTAGCGGTGACGTCACCATTTTTTTGTATATGATGTCAGATACCTTTTTTTTCAGAACACCTTTGATGTTGTTTTTTCCACTTTTAGATTTTCTAATAACAGCCAATTCCAAAAATATATAAAAATACTTATGGTCTAAATTTTTTTTATTTGTGAACTGATTTTCAACTTACTCTCGAACACATAAACGGATCACTGAATATTCCGGAAAAAAACAAAGGAAAAACATGGCGTGTTCTATTTCAAAAAAATATCCATGAGGTCATTAACAAAGTAGTGACTATGCCATCACTGCTACGTCTAGTTATAGCGTATGACGCGCAACCAAATATAAAAATTGACGTGTCCAAGGATTTTTCTTAAACATTTTTTGAAAACCTTTACGTCCTCACTGTATCTACACATACATATACAGGGTGTCCAAGAATGATTTATACAAGTTATTTTATAATACCTATATGTAAAAATGTGATTATAAATTCTGTAAAAATTAATTGTCAGACAGTGTTTATGTTGAATAACAGTAGGGTGTGATGTCACGGATAACGTTGGCAAGCACCAAGAAGCAAAAATTTAAAAATATTTTTTCCTCCTCACACATAAATATATTTTTTTTTTTTTTTTTTTTTTTTTTTTTTTTTTTTTTTTTTTTTTTTTTTTTTTTTTTTTTTTCCTATCTAATAAAAAAGTCAAATTGCTAGCCAACTCCAAAGTGATGTTTAGTTTGGCTTGTATGTCCAATAGTGCCCTAACCCCCCCCCCCCCCCCCCCCCCCCCCCCCCCCCCCCCCCCCCCCCCCCCCCCCCCCCCCCCCCCCCCCCCCCCCCCCCCCCCCACCCCCCCCCCCTTTTTTCTTTCCCCCCCCCCCCCCCCCCCCCCCCCCCCCCTCCCCCCCCCCCCCCCCCCCCCCCCTTCCCCCCCCCCCCCCCCTTTAAAAATCCCCCTCTCCTTTTTTTTTTTTCCCCCCCCCCCCTCCCCCCCCCCCCCCCCCCCCCCCCCCCCCCCCCCCCCCCCTTTTCCTTGGGTTTTTTTTTTTTTTCCCCCCCCCCCCCCCCCCCCCCCCCCCCCCCCCCCTTTTTTTTTTTTTCCCTCCCCCCCCCCCCCCCCCCCCCCCCCCCCCCCCCCCCCCCCCCTCTTTTTTTCCTCCCCCCCCCCCCCCCCCCCCCCCCCCCCCCCCCCCCCCCCCCCCCCCCCTCCCGCCCCCCCCCTATTTTTTAAAAAAAACCCCCCCCCCCCCCTTTTTTTAATTTTTTTTGTGCGGCGCCCTTTTTTTCCCCCCCCCCCCTCTTTTCTTTTTTTTTTCCCCCCCCCCCCCCTTCCCTCCCCCCCCCCCCCCCCCCCCCCCCCCTTTTTTTTTTTTTTTTTTTTTTTTTTTTTTTTTTTTTTCCCCCCCCCCCTTTTTCCCGTTTTTTTTTTTTTTTTTTTTTTTTTTTTTTTTTTTAATTAAAAAAAATTTTATTTTTACAGTTTTAATATCGTTAGCATTCTGATACTAAAGTTCACTGTAAAAAAACTTGAAACATTGATGGAACAAGATCAATGTTTTTCTTCTTTTAGTCTGTAATATTATTAATGAATAGAGATGAGCAATCGATGTATTTTCCTGAATTCTAAATATATTATACTTAATAAAAAATAGGTCATTGCAAAACAATTCATTAACCAGCAGTCAATTTGCGGTTTTTATACAAAAACGCGATCTTTCAAGAAACTTCCAAGAAAAGGCTTCCTTCACCTCATCAAAATTCTAAAATACAACTAAGTAATTAACATTTCCTTTTAGGTGCCTCAGTCCCTGGTGCGGTTTTTGGCAATTACTCTCGAAGAAATGTTTAAAATTGGTTTTTATCGCGTTTTTTATGTTGAAATTTTACCGAATTACAAAAAAATCTGGAAAAAAATTCGTAAACGTGATTACGAAAAGTATTTTTTGCCTCTGTGACTAACAGTACAATCATTCTTGGAATGAAACCATCTCCCGTCTTTGAAGTAGCTAATAACGAAATTATTTTTTAAACTTTCTTTTTTTGAAAATTTTGTGTATCAACAAATTTTGTTGGTAAGCAAATAATGTAAAATTCAAGAAAGAAAGGATTTTTGAAAAAAATGATATATTTAAAAAAAATGTAGGTAAACTGTGGTTACTTTTTCATTGGCTTTTTATATTTCTAATGTTTAGAAGGTATTTTTAGAAAAATTAGTGTATAACGCATGTGTAAGTAAGGTTATTTCTGGGATTGCTTCAGTCCTTAACACTCTTCTTATATTCCCCACCCTCAAATTAAAATAGCACTTTTAGCAGTTTGAAAAAAAGTGGCATTCAAGGATTGTTGCATTCAAAGGACATTGAAATAAGAGATTTAAAAACATGGGATGGAATTGTAAGATTTATGTCCTTTGAATTTCGAAGAGCTTCAAAATATTTAATACTATTTTATTTATTCTTGTATTGAACTTTACTGGGAATTGAACTTTTCTGATATGACGGTTTAAAATTTCTACAACGAAAATATGTATATCGAATTACTTACATCTTATACCCGTGAAAAAAAAGTATTTTGTACGAATTCTGAAGAAATTTTGTCTAAACTACTCAAGGGGCTAACAGTTAAAACTTTATAATCTCTATAATTTAATATGTTGGCAGTCAAACCGAATTAAATGTTTTAAATGTATACACCACCATTTTCGTTGTTCCTAACCTTGTGTAAAAAATAGAGTAAGTGGTGTTCAAGCATGTATTTAGTATTACAACAACTTCACTGATACGAAAATAATACAATGAACAAAGGCTTTGGCAATATTTATTATTATATTAGTCACTGCAGCCAGATACATTCCTAGATTGTTAATGAACTTTATAAACAATAAACAATCGTTTACAAATATTCAGAATATTAATACCATCGGAATAATAATACCAGCAAAATATACAGTGTGGCCCATTAAGAACAATTATAAAAGGAATCCCCTGTTAAGTACAGTTATGAGTTTACGCAAAATCCTTTAAAGCAAAGACCCCTGTTAAACGGGTTTGTGTTTCAAACTGAAAAGTATATGTTTCAACTTGATACATATAGGGCACAAACAAATGTGTTTCAGATCAAGACGCTACGTTTTAATTGTCAAACCAATTACAGGGCCTACTAGAAAGCCTCGAGACCCAAAAGAGTCTTAGTAATACTTTAATCCGAAATTAGGTTTAGTGCTCTACTGTCTTCACTATCAGTCAAAATGGGTTTACCGGGTGTCTATAAAGATAGGGTACATACAATAGCTTTTGAAAGGAAAGAGATATGCGTTTCGGATTTTCTCTGTTGCAAGTGGCTCGAATTTTTGGGTCTATTATCATGTTTTACGTTTTTCTATAGTCAACTAGATCTGCGAAATAAGCAGGAGAAATGAGTAGGAATAGGATGTTTAAATGGGATCCCCTGTATATTTTTGCATAATTTTAATTTACAAGTGGATCTGAGTGAGAAGGCACCTGACTAATTAATTTTTATTAGAAACTTCAAGAATCAAAATTTCAGTTATTATTTTTTAAATCTAGAATGCTGTGGATAACGTAAAAGTTCCTATATATATTTCTCTGATCTCTATATTATGAAAAAATATTAAAAATGTTAAAAGCTATGCTATTATTTAAATTGTTACGAACAGTTTCAGTCATAAAACAGACATGTGATTACTAGATGAAAATTATGTTTAACAATGGTAGTTTCTCTTAAACGGGGCATTGAGAAAGGGTACGTGTCCACCCTCCGTGAGAAATAAAAAACACTGAATGCTATTAGTATTTACGTATATTAGTATTATGTATATAAACGCAATAGTGTAAGTAATATATAATTATTATTATTATAATTTTATTATCGTAGTATTATTATATAAATTTCTGTATTGTGTTGTAAAAGAAACTAGAAATATAACTTGTGCAATTTTTAACATCAATTGTAAAATGTATTTTTTGTCTACATCTTGACACTCAAAACGTTTAAAAAAATACAGGTGAGTTCTAATTCGTAATGGACCACATTGTATGTAACACAATTATTTTTGTTACTTTCCTTCTACTCTTCTCAAGATTTTTATATTCGTGACAGTTGATGTTTTATTAAAAATTTTAATATCTTGGTGGCATCAAGCATGATCCAAAACATACACAGTTGGATCTAGAAAGTAACATTTCCTAGAACTAAATAAAAACAGATGTAGAAGTGGAAAAGATAAAAGATAAAAGGCAATTAAAAAAAAATAATGAAACACTGAGTTTCTCATGGGTAATCAAAAACAGTTAAAAATATTAAAAAAAAAAAATAGAAGCCTAAAACAGATTATTATTCGTGACCATGAAATGAATATTAAAAATGTAATATACTGTTTTTTTTTGTATGAATGAAAAAAGTTTTTTCTTTATTTAATTCATCTTGTGAACGTAGATAACCTACTTTGCAGTTGTGGCATGAACTTTAAATACTTCTATGCTTATAAAGAGCAGTTGGAAAAACGTGTTTATTGGCACAAAGTGATCTGTAATATTTCATCAAGGATATACTATCATAACACACCCTTCCA
The DNA here is from genome assembly GCA_029963805.1 of Aromia moschata. Classification (NCBI taxonomy): domain Eukaryota; kingdom Metazoa; phylum Arthropoda; class Insecta; order Coleoptera; family Cerambycidae; genus Aromia; species Aromia moschata. The sequence goes on from JAPWTK010000012.1 coordinate 956,434, forward strand.
CTCCCACCGACGATAATGTTACAGATTTTTCTATATTTAGCTCATCTATTATAAATTGTCTATTGCTATGACGTTATTGATGTAATACTGAAACAAACCTAAAGTGTAAAATAGGTAGAAGGGAAACTCGAAGGGATCATTTTTTTGTGGTTCATAAAGATATAAGTACTTAAGTAGGGACTTTTAAGGACTTTATGACCTCACTCTATATACGTGATAGCTTAAGTATTTAAGGTTGACAACTGTAAAAAATTCACTTTTGTGACTTCCATTAAATTCAATTAATGTTTCTCGAAAGCCAATTTCGTGTTGTTAATTGTTTCACAAGTTAAAAAAATTATATTTTCGCTAAATATTTGTCTCGATTTTTCTTAAATTAAATATTTCTAATGAATACCTGTGCTCGATACAAATTTAAAACACCACGTTTTTTAAAATGTTGGAATTTTATTATATATTTTAAAATTTGGAATTAATATACTATAATATTAATCCTTATGGCATATAAGTCTACAACTTTATTTTTCGTAGTGAACAAAAATGTTTTTAATAATGGTAAACATAAAAAAGGTTATATGATTATTTTGGACAATTTTGCTTTTAATCATGAGGATGAGAAATCGTCGGAAATTTAATACTTACATTAATTTCTTGAGGTACAAAATACAATTGGAATTCAAATTCATATTTTACCATCCTTTATTTTTCTATTACCAGGTGTTGGAATAAGTTAAGTTTGGCTAAATGGTAACATTTTAATAGGTACTGTATTTCTATTCTAAATTGAAAATAGGTAGAAAAAAAGCAAGGTTGTCAGATATATTTTCTAAAATTGCTAAGCTCACTATACAAGTATACTTCATACTTCAGTAAACTGTTAGTTCGTGACGTTCTTAGAAAGCTAGTTTGGAAATATTAAAAAAAATACATGGATATAAATTTACTAGTTAGCATTAAAATAAAGCGTTTAAAATTGCTGGAAAAAATAATTATAAATTAAAACAACTTTATGTATATTATTATACTTAAGAACATTTTGAAGAGTCGGCAACGCGATGCCGCGAATGAGACGCGAATGAGCCGCGAATGAGCCGCGAATGAGCCGCGAATGAGCCGCGAATGCCGATCCATTATACTATTGGATTGCTTTGTATCTAATACTCCTTAAATACTTATTCGGTCCACTGTGCCATAAAATTTTTACGACGTCGTTAAAATGGTTTACGACTTTAGGAATTCTACTTGTTTAAGACGCCAGTGACGTGTATTTCAGCTAGGTTTATTAACACAGACAATTTTTTGAGATTGTCTGACTAAATGAGCATTATTTACAGCAAATTATATTACAAATATTAAGAGTTTTGTATGCAGGCCAATTTTAATCTCCTATATTGATTTGAATGAAAAAAAATATTTCACAATTTTCGAATTTATAAAAGATGTATGCACGCCCATGGAATCATAAAGTTGCACCGCTTTTTTTGTTCCCCAGGCGTATTTATCATTTTCAATTAAAAATAGAAGGACTATACCAGGAATATTGCATTATGTACTAGACTACTGGACTACTCTGTATATATTTAAGCATATTTCGAAAAAAAAAAAAAAGAGAACAAATGCTGAAGTGTCCCTTTGTTCAGATATGCTCAAGTATATATTTTTTTGTTTTGTTTTTTTATAAAAAAATATACTTTTCTATTAAGTTTGGATATAATATTTCTTAAACAATACATGATCATCATTAGCAATCCTTTCTCCGCAACTATTGATGTATTTCAATTAAATGTAAGCTTTTTTGTTGACCAAGGGATTTTGTAACAAAAAGTAATAGCGACAATAAGCCTTGCGAGAAAGTATTGCTCTGTATATACTTTCGATAGATATCAGTCGAGTTTTGCATGTTCAATACACATGTTGGATTATTTAGAGCATATACTTTTTAATATGATACTTCCCCATTTTTTTATTTCATCTTTCATGTTTACAAATGTATTTTGTAATATATGTATTTGAAATATATTTTGTTTAGTGGTCGAACTGGCTTTAATATTATATGTTAAGTGATCAGTGATAAATCAGGATCGTATGCAGGTAAATGAATATTTTTGAATAGGAATTATCATATACACTGTGTGTTTTAATATTGTATTACGAGTAGTATCTGTAGTTTGAGAGTTTTGTACTCCTTTCTGTGTTAATCAGATGTTGAGTAGAGAAGGGGAGATTAAAGTACCGTAGTGAAGCCCTTTTTTTAATGAAATGATCATAACTGCTGTTAGTGACATATTAGTCTCTTGTCTTTATCATCGTCAGTGTGAAAGCATATACTCATAGGCATTGTTTGTGCACAGCGTCTAACTCATAGTTTAGTTGTCATTATAACTATTATAACTTTTCAAATCTATATTGAAGGTGAAGTATAGACCATTGTAATCCAAAGGTACTTTTAAACTTAGTTAGTATTAAAATTAAAATATGATACAAATGGAATTTATTATTAGGTACATTTCATTATGGTTAGTGATAATTGGTTGTTGTCTCCTATATTCATGAATTTTATTACTATTCAACTGTGATGACACTACAAGAAAACTGGGTCGTGAAAAATTCTTCAACAATAATTGTAATAATAATTTAATTTATGGTTGCTTAAACAGTTAAGATTTGATATTAAATCTAAATAGATTTAATTAAACCAAGAGTTTCTTCTCTTCGCGTAAAGATGCCAACATGTTTGGCGAAACGCACGCTTTATATGTAATATACAGAGTAGTCTATTCCAAATTCAAGGAATATTTAAAACTGTGTAAACGACTGATTAGTGGAAAGTCAATATTTTTGCATATTATGATTTACCTATACTGTATCAGAAAAGAAAAATAAAGGATTATAACGCTAACTACGCATATAATTTTTTCCAAAAATCTACTAGAGACTAAATCTCTAAAAACATTCGTTTGCCTATTTGAAAGTAAATTTGGATATAACCTTTATGTACTTTATGACCTCTGTATTTTTTATGAAATATATGACCTTTATGACCTGATAGACCTCTGTGCTCTATATGGCCTTTATGACTAATGAAACCTTGATGATCTCTATGAACATCATGAGACCTCTATGACAGATTTTTATGATCTTATGATCCTTACGACCCTTGTGACTTTTATAACCAATAAAACCTTTATGAAATATGTATTATATGACATATCACTACTTGTATGCAATTTATGACTCATATGACCAATATGACCTGTATTATTTTTATGACTCAGCTATATGAGACTTATCATATTATATGACTCACATACTCTATGAACGACTTATATCTATCACGAACTTTGTGTCAAATAGTAGGAAAATAATAATAGGGAAAATGAGAGTAGAGGGTTATCGTGGTGTTTTTTGAATTGCTCCATTTCCCAAAAACCTATAAAATGACACGTCACATGAATATATTTTTAATTCATATTAAAATAGAACTCCGTTACCCCCCACCCCTATCGTGGGACAACAAATTATATATACAACAACACTATACTTTCACTCCACTACATGTATGTGGAAGTAATACAAAAACAAGACAATTAAATAAAGTATTATATACAAAAAGTAAATGGGACCTCATATTAAGTTATAAAATATAGATGCACATACATATTTGGATTTATGGAGATCAAAATATGTGAAAAATTTTAAAAATATGATAAATATGGTTTCGAAGGTCACGTGATGTTTTATTGAATGTAAGTCTACGTTTACACACAATGTCAAGACATTGTAGACGCAGCCGGTTTTTAATAATAGACCAATTACAATTGGTTAATCTGTTCTCATTTTGATGTTTTTTTTTCCAAGTAAACTGTTTATTAACAATTCTATTACTTTAGCTACAACGTGACTTCGCTAAAAAGAGATACATATAAACAAATAAGATTGTGTAAACGCTTAGTCATTTTACTCGTTTGTTATCCGATTGTTCTGAAACATATTTATTTTTTACTTCAAATTACGCACATTAATTACCTAATTCTATTATACTAACATTAATTACCAATTTAAGTTAAATATTTACATTTCTGTATACAGAGAGAGGAAAAATACTGCACAAATTCAATAAAACCGAAACAAGCAAATTTTTGCAAAAAATCCTAAAACGGGTCAACTTTTTTACAAAAATACGTATTTTTGGAGGTCATTTCATTTTTCGATCATCAACTGTTTTCGAGAGAAATTAGGTTTTCTACAATTTCAAACGGCAATCCTTCATTCTTGGTGTTGATTTATGTAAATCTAGTAGGAGTATTATTTAAAACGACTGCATACCAAAATTTTACTATCCTGTGTGTAAGAAAAAAATGAAATAATCATTTACCTAATGTATACGCTGCTAATTAGTACGTATTAGTGTAGGTTATTCAATATTAAAAAAAATATTAAACAATAGAAAACTTTGAATAAAACAAAGTAAAGCTTTGAAAACAATATAATAGAAAACCACAACACTTTGTGGTGGAGATAATTTGAGTTAATTTTTTTTCTGGGCGTTGAATGGATAAAAGATCGCCAATTGAGTGATCTCAGAAATCACCAGATCTTCCGCCCCTGGACTATTTTGTTTGGGTATATTTGAAGGCAAAAGTCTATACCACCATGCCACAAAATGTAGGTTATTTAAAGGAAAGAATACGGTGCAAAATTAGCCAAATTACGGAATTAAGTAATTCACAATATACTCAATTAATTCCTCGATAGACTTGCTTATTGTCAAGAAGTCAATGGTTGGCAATTTGGGAACCAGTTGGACTGATCATGTATTTAATTTTTAATGTTACAATGCATTTTTAATACTTGATAATAAAATGTATGGAAATTTTCTCCGAAATTTTCTAATGCAAGTTGGTACAATTTTTAATCAGCGTTTTAGTTAATATTACATTTATATAAAAATAAGGAATTGCCATTAGAAAAAAATGAGGATATTGATATGTCGAGATATGACATACTCTGGAATAGTTGATGATGGGAAGGTGCATTCTTGTAATTAAAATTTGACCTGTTTCTTTCTTTTTTGTGAAAAATTACTAGTTTGGGTTTTATTGAATTTGCGGTGTACCTACTTTTGCCGCTTTCTGTATAAAATAATAGACTGTATTTTATGATTATTAATGCGTTGTGTTTTATGTTTTTGTGTTTGAGAGGTTGAGAATATTTATTCAAATAAATGGAGAGATACGGATAATAAGAGACAGTAGATAATAATGTATATAAAAAGGCCACACCTTTTAATATACATAGGAATTTATATCTTTTTTCTTTTATTACCAGCATTTTACGCTTGATATTTAAACTATGCATGATTGTGATGAAATCTTCTTCAAGGAGGTAAAGGTTAACCACCTTTACCTCCTTGAAGAAGAGAGAATCCTATTACATATGCCACTCCAAATAAATGCATTGAGGTTTTTAAAAGGTTTATAAATTTGTTGAATTGTTAAATTCTATCATAAGTTTCATCATCGATAAAAATAGAACTATTGCTAACCAAACTTAAATACCCTTAACTAATAATGCAAAATAAGAAACGGTTCAGCAGATTTTTGAAATATGCTACGTTGTTTATAATGAGCCATCCAAAAAAAAACGTCATCAAAGTTGGCCTAGCAAAAAAAAAAACGTATTTCTATTCTTAATCTTAAATTTATAACTTTATATAATTGTCAAGGTAATTACCTTATGTGACAGTCATTATTTATTTTACAATTGTGACAGCCACTTGTTAAAAGTTTGACGACACAAAGTTTCGCTTTGCGCTTCGACATAACTGCTATTTCCATCTCTCTCGTTCATATCCGGATTTGATGACATTTCTTTTTGCATGGCTCGTTATATTGTGTTGTTTTCGATCTGAATTTTTCAATTTTCAACAAAACTATAGAAGTCTCAAACGAAAAGACATGACTTAATTTGTAAAAAATATATAACATGTTTTAGGTCTTTGACCATATAAAAATCTGTAACTGAAATTGTAATGAGGAATTTGAATGAGTTATTGATTTATAATTCACAAAACTCAACTGATCGTAACTAGTCTGATTTTTAGTTATATAGGTATACTTGACGTCTAATTTCCAGTAATTGTTTCTCCATTAGGTCACTCGGTCAATGTCCATATAATTATGCAGTTAATGAACTATTTGAAACTGTTATTTAAAATGGATTTATTACGAGAATGTGGGATATTGTACAAATTAAATAACGCATTTAAATAAGTGAGAGTAAAAATTATATACAAATGTACCTACATCTTTATATATTTATTTACGAAAATTTCTCATTTATTTTGTTCTCCCAGGCAATGCATTTTTAATTTATTCAATTTTAATATGTGGAATATGAAATGAAGTTTTGTAAAAATGTTTGTATTACTCAATTAAAATCAAACTTAAAAAGACAACAGCATGCAATATTTCTGTAAAAGTAAATACATGTGTTGTTTTACGATTTTCTCAAATAAATCTTTCGAAGCAAACCCTGGAAAATACAAGACTTTACGTTAAAAATATATGTAATTTCATTAATAATAATTGTAGTATTTATATTCGTTATATACCTAACATTTATATTCGTTAAATAGTCCATATAATTTTGAATCTCAAAACAAGATATTTGTAGACCAATTAATTTTTGGAAAATTGAATTTTTAAAATGGTATATTTTGAGCTCTTTAGGACTGAAAATAAAACGGAAATACTGTTTATCCTGCAGTAAGTTATATCTAACAACTCATCCAAATAAAAAACGTCATCAAATTTGGGGCCGAGCAAGAAAAGACGTACACTCGAACCCCCTCTTAATTCACCAAATCCGTGCATCATCGCCTCGCTTAAGTCGCAAAATTTAGTCTCGCTTAATCATAACGTCAACTTTTTCATGTTTTAGCTGCAAAAAAGAAATATTTAGATATATACCACAGCACTTGTTATAACGAAAAAATGAGCCAACTGAACGAAAAAATCAACGTAAGTATACCAAGTCGTACGTGACAAGTTCAATTTTCCACTTGAATGAATATTTTAAAGGTTAAATATTTTTAAAAGACACCTAACCTATTTTAAATCAATACATGTATTACACAATCATTTTTTTTCAATAAAAATTGTACATATTTGTGCGAGAATCCAATTTCCAAACGTAGTTTTTTACAGGCGGCGACTTAAGCGGGACGGCTTCGTGACATAATAGGGGGAAACGTGGTGAAATAAGAGAGGATGTGAATTAAGCGAATGTGAATTAAGAGGGGTTCGAGTGTATTTATATTCTTAATCGAATTTATAACCTTATTTATTTGTCAAGGCTATCACATCATATGACAGCCATTGTTTATTTTACAAATTCTGACAGTCACTTATCATAAGTTTGACATAACCGAAGAGCTTCGACATGACCGCTATTTCCATCTCTCTCGTTCATAGCCAGAGTTGATAACGTTTTCTTTGGATGTCTATATATAATATTGGCTACTGATATGATCATAAGAAATACTCCTTCATAGAAATTATATCAATAATTTTGTTCAAAAAACTTAATGGGTTATAAAAAAAAACTAACTCGATTTGTGAAAAAAAAAACAACAGTTCAAAATTTATTTAAAAATTCGTGTAAAAATTATTTCAAACTCCAAGAAGCAGACCATGTCAAAAACGTTCTTGTGAAGTACAAATCAGTTCACTTTTTCCATGTTAGATATGCTGCACAGGTTCACAAACATGCACAGGTTCATAAGGGTATGATTGTAGGGCCCCCACCACCCCTTTTTCTTAACCTAAAATTCCGGGTACCGGGGTTTCCATTTTCTACAAACAAATAAATGTGTTCCGAAGAATATTTTGGAACACAGTAGGTACCACTTAGATAAAATGGTTTGATTTAGAGTAATTTACATGTATTTCTGCCACATGTACATGTATTTCTGCCGTTCGAAAATAATTTCATTGATAAGCAGCTAATCAACAAACCCTTCATCAAGTATATATTATCAGATAGGATGGCTGATCATGAAACTTTTAATCATCTATGACAAAACTTTATTGACAATTAGTTTCATTTGATATTAATGAAATGAATAATTAAGCTTCACTGGCCAGTAAAACAGAAATCAGTGTAGCGTCATGTTTGTTGTGACAATATCTTGCTGGTGTTCCTGAATGCTGCAGTACTCTTCAAAGTGAAATGGTAAAATCGATTACCTATATTGATCCCCCTGGGATCTTATGTATTAACTTTTAATTAATATAATCATCAGATGAGTAATTTGTGGTCCCTTCAAGTCAAGTACTGTTCATTATTAGGATGTTGTATAGACTAAACACTAAATAATAAAAAATAAATTTATAAAACATCAAATGATGACCTTCAGTATTACATTTTCGCAAGAATAGTTAAAACAGAACAGGAACAGGAAATTGTATTAGAAAGAACGCTATACTGCACGATATAATGGATTTTCGCTGAAGAAGGAAGTATGTTTTTATAGGTAATTCCCCTACAACGACATCCTGCCATTAGGAGGAAACTCAAACGTGTTGGATAAAATAGGAAGAATATTATCGACTATTAGTAGTTTTGACTATGCAAAAATGACAAACAACGTTATAAATTGTGAATGCTTGCAAACACGGGCAATTATTCAATCTAAACGATTTTAGACATAAACAGTACTGTTGCATTTGTTGATGCGTTAAAAAAAATGAAATTAATAATTATTGATCTTGGACTAACAATAAGTGTATTGTTTAGGTAATTACTGTTTAGGTATTCTTACTCACAGTATGTACTGTTATTTAACTGAGCTGATACTATTTTAGTAACCAAATAGTTTAAGTGATGACAAAACTGACAACAACTTGAAAGGAATAATTAAGGTACTCATATTCTAATCTTGTAAAAAGTCTAATGTATGAACGAACCACTTTTACTATTATTTTTTTCTTCATTCACTTATATTAGAGTGAACAATCTAGTTACAAATATAGGTGTTCCTAACTAAGTTATTGCAGTAAATACAGAAATTTAGCAAGCTCCATAATTATTAAAGAAATTACAAATGTGGGCATTTTGGAATGTATTATATTATTATACTAATAAAATTAATTAGGTCAGCATTGAGTATTTATGTTAAAATTATTTCTGTTAATGAGTGCATGTTTAGTTTTTCTCTCAATTAAATTTTATAATACAATATTTCGGAAACCACTTTAATCACATAAATTATTTTCTCTACATTTTAAATGACACTGTCATTTCCTCATTGACATGATTACTTTTGTATCACTTGTAGTTAAGAAGATTAACGGTTCAACAGTTTTATTTATTATGTAGTTACTTAATTATTGTTAGTAGCTCCACTGACTTGACAATGACAAAAATCTATTTCATTCAATTATTTATCAATGCATTCAAACCAAGCTTCCGTTTAATACATGATTAAATGTTATGGTATCAGTTATACCCCTTTAACGTTATTTAGTAATATTTCATATAATCGTCAGTATCACGTCCTGAAAATATTGAAACGAATTGCAAAATGTAGGTGAAAAAGGCCTTTTTATTCTTGTGTCTTTTTTTGAATTTCTGAAATCTACTAAAGTTACATTTCAAGAAGAAACATTTCGTTTCTAAGATTTTGTAATAGCTGTAACTAACAAAAAATGCCATACATTTACAAATAATTTTTCGCTTTACAAAAAATAAATTTTCTAATGGTCACCAGGCAAATTTTAAGTATATGGACAAATGCTACGAACGATATAAACTACGATAAGTAGTATACGTAAATAAACCGAGCCCGGATCTCGCTTTGACTTCTACTGGTCTGTGATTACTGATTAGAGCACATAATTACTTACACGATTTTTTATATTCTGAATTATAACCGAAAATAGACTTAATTATCATCAGTAATGTACAATGTAATGTACAATGTCATTACAAATCTAGGAACTAAATAATATATTACTAGCTTTAGTGATATGCCGGATAAAAAATCAGACTGCGAATACGAACACGGATTATTTGCTTCTAGATTCACGAATATGGATACATGTCTCCTAGAGTCTATTGAAAGGGGCGTGAAATCTGGCCCTTGGCCCTTGAAGCGATATTTTGATTATTAATAATATTATTACAATGCACCTGGTATTACAAAAAAATTACACGTCTCATCATAACGTTCCAGTAATACCCAGTCCTCAACAGAGGCATTTTTTATTATAACTTTTCATTTTTGTGGGGAGAACAAACGAATATTTACTTATTTTTAACTTGAAATAAAAAATATTAATGTGATATCCAAGTTAGAATTTTGTTTCAGACAATAAAATAATAGGACATATTTATCGTTACTTTTTGTTTCATTTTCATTAACGATATTTAGTGTATATTATCACAATTCAATTTTACTTTTGTAATTGTGATTTGGTTTATGATTTTTAAAATTATCGATTTAAAAAAAATGTGCTCCTTTATCAGATTCATTTAAAGATCCGTATACATCCGCCTCTTGCATAACGGATACGGATTTTTTTATTTTGGCGGATCATCCGCGGATACGAATAAGGGATCTACTGCGCATCACTTTTAGCTTTATTAATCTTTAAACAATGAAATTTAAATCAATATCGCATTAATACCAGCAATTACGTGCTTAATCAGCATAATTTTCATAAAAAAAAATAAAAAAAACTAATGCGATGGCCGGGAATCGAACCCGGATCAACTGCTTGGAAGGCAACTATGCTGACCATTACACCACCATCGCACTGTGCGTCATCAATTTTTGAAAGGCTCACCAGTGGACGACGTTTTCAGTTACGTGTATATTTGGTTGCAGAGTAATAATATTAATTTACTGCTACTTAAGTTGCAAAACTGTTTTATTCATATTGTATTCTTTTAATATTCGATTCCTAATTACAAGTGAGGAACCGGATGTGTTTACTATTAAAGATTATAATGATATATGAAAGACTGATTAAGTAGCAAACTTAATCAATCATAATTGAAAATAAATTAGTGAATTTAAAAAAAAACATCAAGCAAATTAAATAATACTAATATTAATTAATAGTATTAATGCCATTTCATATAAAAATATGTTTCTGTTGAGAAAATAAGTATAAAGGTTTATATGTATTCATAATAAAGATAGCTTACGACACCGCGAAACATCGGTGGGAGGCGATTGGGTTGCCACAATTTAATTTGCTTGCAGTAGTTCAGTGTCAGTTGGTGCTGTTGTACAATCTCCGTTATATGTAATACCTTGAATAGTGTGATAATAAATATGGCAAACTTGAAAAGCTTTTGGAGTGGGTACTGGAACCTTCGGCTTAGAAATATTTAAAAAAACGGGGAAAAGTCACAAAAAAAGGATTTGTTTTTTGTGAAAAGCTGCTATTTACTTTCGTGTATTGTATTTATGAAGCGAACGCCTTATTCATCATTATAATGTTCTCGAAGTAGCAAGAGCTTTTGCTTCGCTCTAAAAGAATTTTTATACTGCAGTGCTAGTACTAAAGTAATTTAAAGTATTATATTCATATGATTATTCTGTCGAATCTACATATAGCAATATATGTATCTAGTAACGGTTATACCAACAGTTCTGGACAGCAAATTATTTTCTAGTAGTTGGTCAAAGAAAGTCACCATATGGCTGCCAGTACCTACAATATTTATAAATACCCTGTATATTAGATTTAGTAACAATAAAATAAATGTTATCCCATTTCACCTCGTTTTTGTTCCATGTTTATATCTCAAATATTATTATGGGAAATAAAGAAGGGACACTTTCTCAAAGAATCACCCTGTGCATATATAATGTTAAGAAACTGAATTCACCAGTTACCATCAAGGCGAATATTAAATATAATAATTTTTGTTATTTCTTACTTTCAAGTTTTTCATAGTATTCTCTCTATTTTCAGATTAAAGGATAATGAAGAAATGTCTGCCACTTCTGGGTATCTTCTTCTGCATACACGACACATCTACTTCACACAGTTCCCGACTGGAGGTTGTAAACGAGTGGAACCTTCTTGACTTTGATGTGCCTTTTCATGTCGACTACAGGGATATAAAGTAAGTACTTGCTTTTTGTTGAGGAGGCTGAAAATATTAAATATCGTTTTTTGCCAACAGTTTAAAATTATTGCTACATTGTTTCCATAATTTGCAAAGATGCGAAAATCAGGTTTTTTTGAAATAAAAAAGAGAACCGTACTTAAACCATACAAAAAAGTGTTTCAGATAAAACATGTAACTAGTAAAAAACCCTACAAAATCCATCAAGAAATTTGCAAATCGGTTAATTTGTTTATCTGCAAAATCGAAAAAATCGTCAGTGGCCCCTTATTTCAGTTGTTTATAACTAATTATAAAGTAAGCCTTGTGACTTGTGACTTTAAAAGCCTTGTGAAAATTTCAAATCGATTTATTTTTAAGTTTTTGCAAAAAGTAAATTTTTTATTAAAAAAGGTGCTTTCGTAAAACAGCCCTTAATTGTTTTGTAAACATCATAGAGTAACGATTCAAAATGGATTCTCCTCTTGATGAGTTAGACTATCAAGTACATCGAAAAATTTATTGAATTTCACTTGTTGCCATTTAACAAGAAAACAATAAGTTTTGTCAAAGATGAGTATAAATACGAGTAACCAAGAACGACTAGTTGATAATAATAATAATTTATTCATCCTCAACCTCATCAGTTAACATAATAAAAAAAGTACGAGTATTACCTATTGGACTACTCCATGCAATAACATAACAAACATACATTCAATACGTAAAAAAATCTTCATAACTATAAACGCATTGGTTCTTGAGGAAATATTTTAATATGCTAAGATTCTGTACCACAAACTGTTCTGTTTGTCCATTTGTCGTATTTTCTAGTTTGATTAGGATTTTATAATCCAAAAGTTTCATGAAACAAAGGTCATAGAGAAGCGTTTATTAAAATTTATTGTGTAAATATTAGTTTGATATATAATTATTCAAGGCCCAACCACATTAGCTTTTCCACCACCTCTCGTTCATTGTTTTTATAGCTTTTATATAAAAGTTCGATCATGAGTACATATTTGCCCTTAAAGTCTTAAACGTATATTGTTTAGAAGTGTTAGGACTAACACGGGCCATAATATGGGGCACTTTAATTTATAAAAAAAAAAAAAATATATAAAGATTACTTGGTGTCGATTACTTAAATATGTTTCTATCCAACCCTTTAGATTAGCACGAATACAAACAGATGAGTGTTACTGAAGAAATAGTCAGCCCATTCTGAAACTGACTCAAATGTTTGACTCAGATCGAAATATCGAGTTCTTTTACTAGACCAAGAGCGGCCGTATCTTCTGTATGAGAACAAGTGAAGCCGAATTCCGGAATTGTAACGTTGGAACGAAATACAAATCCCGGTTACTTCCGGGACTTGTAACAGGGTTTTATAAAAATCAAAACAAGACTTTATATAATTTATTCACAAAATGTATCGAGCCATACAAAAAAAAGTCATAAGAGTTGGCCAAGCAAAAAATGACGTATTTCTCTTCTATCTTAAATTTATAACCTTATTTATTGTCAAGGCTGTTACATTATGTCACCTCCATTATTTATTTTACAATTATTGTGACAGTCGCTTGTCAAAAGTCACATAACCGAAAAGCTACGACATGACCGCTATTTCCATCTCTCTCGTTCATAGCTAGATTTGATGACGCTTTTTTTTGGATGTCTCTTTACATTTCATTATTTCATTTAGATAAACACAAACATTTCATAATCGTCAATATTTTTTAATTCTGTATTTTGACTTCTCAAGAATTCACAATTTTGTGAATTGGATGTTTTCACAACATCCGTGTCAAGAATATTCCGTAATATTTGAGTACCTATGGAATTTTCCTAGTGAATATTCCGATTCACTCCCACAACGACTTTATAGGTGTCCATAAAATAATGTGTGTCACATAATTTTATGTCTTCTTCTAATAATAAAGAAACAATCCTTTAACGTTTCTTGGTTGAGTTATTCGAGACACACTGTACGATATCACGTAATTTGAATCACAATAATGAATAGCCTTTTGCGAAGGTTTAGTTCATATCCTACGTTTTATTTTATCCTCATATACTTGTTTAAAAGCAATTTATATACGAGTATTTATAGACTTTCGGGACATGCTGTATACATTTTCACAACTACACATCTAACAGTCATTAGAAAAACATGTTTAAACTTGTTCTGTTCGAAATACTATGATCATCGATGTATATGTTCGCAGGGGTGCAATTTTTAGTCACCCTTAACCCCCTATAAAGCAGCCATGCTATATAGCCTAGAATGTAGTTCCCATGACGCGAAACATTTGGCAATTTATAGTTTTGTTCTATTTCCACTGACTTTCGAGATATTTTGAAATAGTGACTTTTAGTGGTGAATTTCAACTCCCTATTTCATCCCCTTAATGACCTTTGACAACTATAAAAATACTTCTCTCATATTCTTAGGTCCTTTTTCACCCTGCCGAGTTTATCCGAGGGGGGCACCTCGAAATGTTTCCTAGTAGGAAGCCCATATAAAGTACGATAAAAGCGCTAATAAAATCGTTGGTACTGGGATTGGACTATCGAAATGAATAGCTCGCGAGTCTAAAATGAGCCTGTAGATGAGCCTGAGAACTAGGACTGCCGTGCGGAAGGGGCAAAACTTCAGCTCATCCAAATTTCGTGGGCCATTGTAGAATGCACGACTCGTACGTATACTATGTCTTAAAAGAAACTGCAAATAAGGGCACCTATTAAACACTTTTGTACTTCTTTCTCAATCCCTGCCGCGTTTACGTACTAATGTCACCATGTCGCTGGAATAAACTCCTCCCATATTATGTTTAATCATGATCGAATCGCCGTAGTTAAGATATTATTGCTATATATACGAATTATGTTCTTTTAATATTTGAAACTGACTTCTTGTCATTGGTCTTTGCGTTCTATTAAAACTTACTTTTCTTTCAGATTAGAGAACACGGTCTTTACTGGCCTGGAGCTGTCGGACGACCGAATATTCTTGGCGACGCCACGGTTGCGTGACGGCGTTCCCGCCACCCTGTCAACCATCCCCAGGCGGACACCCCTCGGCTCCAGCCCCATACTCCGGGCGTATCCCGATTGGTCTATGCACGGGGGCCATTTCTGGCAATTACAACTGCTCGGGACTGATATCCGTCTACAGAATAAAGTCGGACTCCTGTAATAGATTGTGGGTAGGTCGACAGCTTAGTAATAAGAGGTTGTGGATAATTTCATATTGGCTTTTAATGGGTGTGGCATAGTGATACTAGCAGGTGGTTTGTTCAAAATGGTTGAGTCTACGAGGAAACGACATTATACAGAAATTTTGAGAGACATTATGTCAATACCAAGGGTGAACTGGGGTACAGTTTTTCCCTTAAATATTTCCTGTCATCGCATCGTTTGTGATCTAAACTGAAAAAAGTTAGGTCGCAGAAAGGAGACATAGAATAGTATATATATATACATATATAATTTTTTTTGTAAAATTAGCTGAGCGTTCAAAACCCATGTGAATATAACAATTCTGCAATGGTAATAAAAACAAATACATGGACAAAAAATAGCGATCTGTATTTCACACACAACTGTGATAGTTTCTCTATAATAGTGTTACTATAGCAAGTTATCTTGTCTATAACCAAGGTTTCCTTTCCAATATTCTGCAGCGCCACTTGATAACGGCGAAATTATTTTTAGACCAAAAATAGGAAATGCTTTTCTTGCAAATTAAATTTCATTAGCTTCGATTTATATTTAGCGTCGTAATACATTTTTACAATAATATTTCTTACAGCGTGTATAATACATTTTTACAAGCGTAATCATAAAAAATTGTGTGCGTATTATTTATACAGGGTTTTTAAAGTGTGTGTGGTCATTATAAAAATGTATTTTGGCTCGCCTTGTATGTATGAATAACTTTTTAGTTTAGTTTTTTTTTTGAGTTTATATGGAAAACACCTTTAAAATCATCTGTGCAACACACACTCTAAAAGTTTTAACATAATTATGGGACACCCTGTATAGGAGCAGAAATAGAACCCTTGCCGTAAAAACAAATTCTCACTACAATAGCCTTAATCACTTAACACCGAAACAGTTTTCTGCAGTCAACGGACGTTTCTCCATTCATGTTGGCATCATCAGAAGATGATTAAAACTAAAGTTAATGTTTCTTAAAAACTCCCCCATTAAATTGAATTTCAATAGCATGAGAGGACGTATACTTTGTACAAAATAAAATCCGAAGTACGTCACCGATGGCGCTATTAAATGTATGCAGTGATACCACCACTTAATTATATTGAAATAAAAACTATAATGGACTGTTTTGTTGAATTTTAAATTTCGCTTGATATTCGTTGTTATTCAGTTGGCAAAAGATCCAAAGTTGCCATGTTGTATTACTTGACATTTGCTGAGAGTTTGAAATTATTTGAACCTTACATTTTTTGAGCTTCAAAATCAAAATCTTGCATTGAAAAACTTATGTTATTTTCAATACAATCAAGCTGTTATCGTCGTTATACTTCCGTTTACTGCTGCCAAGAGTTAGTAGCATCTTTGATACGCTATTTTGAAAAAGAATGAGAGTGTTTGTTAGAAAATATGTAACTTTTTTTATATGTTTTTTAATAAATTTCAAAACTTCCGTATGCCTTTTAATACTAATTTTTTCCTCAATTAAAGAAAAACATCTTTACTAACGTTTACTCCCAATAGGTCCTACTCTTTTTGTACTTGCATATTTATGAACCAACCAATGTATTTTAAAAGATATACATTTTTAGAATTATTTCTAGTTTTAATGTTGAAAATATAAGTTATTTAACAATAAACAAACACAATAAATCCATCCACATGCTAGTCAAAATGATTTCTAAATACTGAATAATTTTATTACAATCTGGCATCAGTGCGGTTTAAAACTTAAACACGTGTTTGATGACATGTATCGGTTTTTATTTTGTATGAAGGATAAATGGGTAACTCCTTGTGAACATTCATTGCTAATCTTTTTATGAGCAAATTTGAATTTGAAACAAAAAAAATCAAGTATTTCCCCAGAGTTTGGTTTAGGTATGTTGATGATATATTGCAATATTATGTTGATTGATTGATTGATTGTATATTGTTGTATTAGTTATTAGAAATAGTGAAAATAGGTTAGAATTTGATGTATACAGAGCATACAAAACTAGATACCGAATTTATTCCACACTTTATTGACACACTGTATACGCTTCTAAAACTTTAGAACTAAAAAAGATTTTTAATTCTTCAATTTTTATAAGATTTTCCTGATTAAAATGAGATTTTGTTTGTAAAAGAGACAACAACTTCGTTATTTGAAACATATGTGTCATTTCAAATAATGTAGGATATTCAAGCTTATGGTTATTAGTTATTTTTATTAAGCTATTTCAATTCGTACTCACATACTGCAGCATAGATTTCGATAATGATACACCTCAAATAAAGAACGAGAAAGTTTGCGAAAAGTGCCATAATTTCTTATGCAGTGTATATGAATTTTTTAAACTGGTAGATTGGTAGTATGAAAATTAAAAATGACTTAATATTATGTTATATACACATGTGGTAAGTATGTATATTTTTTTTGTTTAGGTTTTAGATTCTGGAGTCATGTCTTCTATTGACAATTTTGCCATGGTGTGCCAACCCAAATTGGTAGTATTTGATCTTATCACAGACGAAATAGTGCGCACCGTGGCATTTCCGAGGCAAGTGATTAGACCTGGTTCCCTCTTGACGAATTTAATCATAGACGAAGAAGCCCATGGAAAGTGTGATTCTGCTTTCATTTATATGTCGGATACTACAGCACCAGGTACAGATAGAACAAATACTATATAAAAATATATAAATTGGGTAGAATGCCCAATTGTTGGCACTTTAAGCCAAAAGTTCCACTTTTTTTATGATAGTTTGACTTTTTTTTATTAAATATGATATAGTATCAATTTTAGTAGGTCAAAATGTATTTGATATAAGATAATTATCGTTTTTTATGCCTACAAATAGTCAAAAATTAGTAAAATACCACAAATTTTAATTGTCTTCATAAAACCCAGTTGTTGGCACTCAAATACTAATTATTGGCAGGGGAATATATGCTAGTAATTGGCACCCCATTTATTGTTGGCAGCCTAATTGTTGACATGGGAGACATTTAAGGGGTTGATAATAAAATAAACAAAAAATAGGTACCTATTTTTATTTGTTACTTTTATATTATTAAATCACAACTGAAAGATAATGCACGATTTACATATGAAAAATTCTTAAAACAAGATTCAATTCAATTCTTACAAGAAGTTTTTTGATTCGGCATTTCTGCATCTCGTCATAAAATCGTTGCAAAATAATTTTCTTTTGTGACTTTCAGTGCTGGAATTCGTTTCTTTTAAAATTACTTCTGAAATTAATGTCAGCTTAACAGGTGAACTATTACCTTCAACTTTACTAATTGTATTTGTCTCATTAATAAAAGTTTTTACTGTGTCATATTCATTCTCGTTTGTGTCTGTTTCTAATCTTTTTTTTTTATTTAGCGTTTCTGTCCTCTTACATTCCTTTAGTTTTTTTTCTTGTATTTATTTCCATGGAACATTTTCATTTCTATTAGCCTTTTATCTTGTTTTTTTTTGTTTCTTTGACGAACTTCTTGTAACTTTGCCTTTTCTAGTAATTTTTCTTCTATGCGTCTTGCTCTCTTCAATTTATTTTCTTCTTTTTTTCTCTCTTTTTCCCTTTTTGCCACTTCTTTTTCTTCGAGGCTTTTTTATATGCTGATGAAACTAAGACAAATGATGTTCTTTCCGAATTTCGGTTACCTTTCCTTTCAGGAGTTTTTGGTTTTTGAAGGAAGTCCAATATACTTTTCTTTTCTCTCCTCCTCAAAATCCTTTTGATTAGACTGAGATGGTAGTGCAAGTGAGGTTTCTTCCTCATGTTTCCCAGTTTCTGTTACTTCTTTTAATGTAACGTTTTGGACTATGTTTATTTTTCAGTGCTTCTTCACTGTATCGCTTTTTGGAATTTTCTTTGGAAGTATTTGTTGGCATCATAGAAAATAAGAAGTAGGGTACTTTGAAAGTGTTTTCCTGAAAACAAGTTATTCCTTTCCAAGTTTAAAAACTTGGGAAGGTTTAACTTACCTGGATAATGAAAATAATAAAACGTATAATTTGTATTGATAATTGTATTTAATTCAGAAATCATAGAGTAAACTGTTTAGTTGTTTTCTAAATAACAGAGTCTAATATTTTTGTGTTCATTGCAATGATTGTTGTGTGAAAATTGATGTGTGCCAATAATTAGTCATCTTATTTACTAGAATAAATCTAGTTGTTGGCATACGGGCCAATTATTGGAAATTAACGTTTTCATCATACCAATAATTGGCGCCCAAAAAAAAAATCTCACAACATTTGCACAATCTTGTATTTAACCTCTGAATAATACTTAATACATATTTAGTTTTAATTAAAGAACGTACCGTAACGTGGAATTGTCTGTATCTTTTTTCAAAAAAACCTACTCAATACTTTGGCGGAATATTTAAAAAATTGAACAAAACCTACTATTGTCTCAATCATTGGTCAGATGCCAACAATTGGGTATTTTACCCCATTTAGAATATAGAACATATACTATATAAATTATACAGACAAGTCAAGACAACATATTTGGCATTTCATTTTTCAACTTGAGGTCCCTTAAAGGGCTCTTGCGTAAAAATAAATTAATATATCTAATACACCAAGTGCGTTAACTGAATGTTTTTGACTTATGTATTCGTACATCAAAATAGGTATATTTTTAATTCAATTTTGTATTTGTATTGATACTGGTTATTAGGCGTTGCTAAAGTACTTTGACAGGTTGTTGACAGAAGCCGTTTATAGTAGTTATAGAATATAACAAACAAAATATATATTGTCAGAGTTTCATGTATAAAAGTGTTAAAACAAATTAAAAATTGACATATCAGATTTCTCAGGAAATATAAGACCATTAGACTAGCCAGTAAATTAAAAAAATCACTATTGAATAAAACTATTTGTTACTGTGTTATGGAGTTAATTGTCAAAATTGGATAAAACATCTACTGATTTTGAAACCTGTTTAGCAATAGGGGCTAATCTTTTGTTAATACGTCATTACAAAATTTTGATATACGTCATTACAAAAATTTCTTTTGTACTGCATCTTGATGCTTAATTTTTTCGTAGTTAATTGAAGGTGCAGGAATTTAATTCCTATGTTATTTTTATTTTTTTATTAATAGCAATCAATAGATGTATGTGTAAACATCCAATGACAGATTTTATCTAATTGTTATTAAATTTAATATAAACTTAACCTACATCTTAACCTAGTACCTACGTACTATTATTATCCATACGTATGTGCTATATTTACAATTTCAACCAACACATATTTACATTATCTTCACTTGTACAATTTTTCACCTATCCATACATATATTAAACATATACACCTACAGGGATGGGCGATATAGGGAAATCATATGGTAACTCTGTACCATATGATGGTACCACTGTCGGTATGATAGGAACCTAACAGTATTTGTTAGGTTCTTTACCTTTATGTTAGGTTGCTTTACCTTTAGGTAAGCCTTTTACTAAATATTGTTATATTGTCACCAAAAATATCGTATGAGTTGAGATACATTATGCACAATTACACAAATTCTAAGAACAGGAGAGCTTATCTGGTAGTTTTTTCTAGGTGTAGGTTTGGTGAATGTTAAATTATTGGCGCATCTCGTCTTGAAGCACGGAAAATTGATATTAATGTTCTTTAGAGTGCCACATTCGTATATTAAGTTATTTACAATTGTAAATAAGTATATTAAAGTAAATTAAGTACGTCGATTGTGTAATGGAAGTAGAAAAACATCGTTTTAATAATAATAATAATAATTAATCATTCGAGTAATAATTGTCATTCAAAATAAAAACTAAATTAAAACTGTCTAATGAACTTTCTTGTAACATTTCCTGAATTTCTTTAAATAATATCCACGAGATTAATTTATTTTTAATAAAATCGAACCACACTATGGTAGGTACTGTAATTTTGTGCTTACGAAAGTGTATATATTGTTATTAACGTGTTTTCTGATTTCAACTCCCAACAGTCCCTAATTAAGAATTCCTAAGTGTGTTAGTCCCATTTATATTTTACTTACTGATACTGATAACTCTCCCTAGAATAATAGGTATTCATAGTTTTACATTTCTTTATATTGAATTGCAAATTATTTTCTACTGATAAACTGTATACATTATCGATATCCTCTTGTAACTTAGTACAGTCATTTAAGGAAGTAATAGTTTTATAAGTTTTTAAACATACAGAAACAACTTTTGATATCAGTGTTTTAGAATTACTTTTGAAGTAGTTTTTTTTTCATAAAAGAACATATTTTTGCAAGCGATAAAGTTTGCTAAAAATGACGGAGGCGCTGGTGATAAATGAATCCACAGAAAATGATCGTCTAAATGAGTTATTTATTTTAATTATTGTTTATCAAAAATATGAGGTAAATAATTTCTATTTTTTGTTAATATCTTCCAAATATATTATTCAAACAAATATTAGTTTTTCATCGAGATGTTAAAAGTCCTTCAATGATAAACAAAAATAAATTGGTCATTATCCCACCCTTCTCCCATGCAATAGGTATGTACAAAATATGTCATTTTGAATTGCAATTATCTCATGTTTGATGAGGTCAATCATCTTCAAATTTTAACAGCTGTGTATTATGCATTTAATGACTTATATTCCAAGTTTTGAGAACTTCTTAAAATATTGCTTTCATAACCGTACTACCTTAATGAAATTTATCTCGATCGTCGTGTTAGATGGAGAAAAAAAGTCATCGGGCCTCTGTTAGAAAGAGAACACTGAAAACATTGGAATAATTTTATTTTTTTGTCGTTTTAGGTCTTGTTGTATACGATGCTGGAAATGATCGTGCATGGAGAATGGTTGATCCCTCGTTTTACCCAGATCCAAATTTTTCAGATTACGATATCAATGGAGAGACTTTTACCCTCATGGACGGTATTGTTGGTTTAACCCATTCTCCTTACTTGGGAACATTATTTTTCCAACCGTTGGCAACAGACAGGTAAAGTTTTAGTACCTTTAGATTTATTACGTTAACAATTATTACTTCTCAAAGGAATGTAATTTAGTTTCCTTATTTACCTTGCTACTTTATTATACTATCGGTATACCTATCAATGATAAAACATTTGATTTTGGTTTTATTTATTTGGTTTCGGAACTCCTAAAAGAATACTATTAGGAGTCCTCCTAATTCGTTTTCTCGAAAATAATATATTGTTTCGATTCTCTTTTAGTACAAGAACCTCCCAAACATATAGTTTTAAGGCTAATTTTCAAACCATTAATCAGTTTCATGAAATTCAAAAACATGTACATATCGAGTTCATCTAATGGTTTTGAGATTCGATGAATAGACCGGTGTGTTTTTTTACAATTTATTTGAATTCCTTTCTGCAATTACTTAGTATAGTAATGATTTACACTTAATACCTTTTTTTTCAGGATTTTCAGCATTCCAACTTCCAGGTTGAGCAGTGGACCACAGGGCGAATTCGAAAAACTTCCAGTGTCATTGGTTGGTAGGAAATCCTCTCAGGGCTTGAGTTTGGCACTAAATTATTTCGAGGATACGCTCTACTTCAGCCCTCTTACTGATACGTCGGTTGCCTCCTTTAACCTAGTCTCGAAGCATCAAAAGTAAGCAATTATAAACATGCATATAGTTTAATCTTATACGGTTGACATTGGCCAGTGTTTCTAAATTCACATATGAATCATGATGAAATTTTCAGATGTTTACTTCATTCAGATGTTCAGATTTTCACTTATTACATCAAGAGGATATTTTTATACATGTGAATAATAAAACGAGTTCCAAATTTAACTGTGAATTTATGGTGAACGCAGTAAATTGGTTGATGGTTTTTATGCAAAAGGAGCGAGGATAATAAAATTAACACCCTTGCTGTTTTCTATCTCTAAATGTAGCTTTACGTATGCACAATAATTTCTTATTACAGTGGTAAAATCCTATGAAACACTTTTTTAAATGCATCGATGTATTTATGATTAAACCAACTATTCATTCTAAATTTTCCTTGCAAATTTTTATCAATTAAAAAGGTAAATTATAAAAGCTTCTTTACTGTATTGTATTATTTCTAATGATTTTCTTAGGTGATGCTAAAGAAGGGTTCCTCATTCATACACAATTTTCGCTCATTTTTAATTAATCCACTAACCATGTCACCTTTAGTTCTGATTAATTTGTCGCTAAAGCATGAAATATTCCTGAGTCTAAATCAGTCACAAATTTATTGGAAACAACGATGATGTCAGTAATACATGAATTAAGTTGTACAAAAAGTTTTCTGAAATAGGATACTTTTCTTAGGCACCGACAGGAATATATAATTTAGTTTATTAATTAGAATTGCGCCATATCTATTTTAGTTTTGAAGTTAGACGGTATATTACAGTCGCAAGGCACAGGTTACTGTCGATTTCGGTTTTAAATCCATTTCGATCAGTTCAATTATTTATTTTTTTATTCTTATTATACATCATTATATCAGATATCAGAAAGGAAATAATTAAAGTGCAATATTTTACAAAGCAAAAAATCGACTACAAATATAGCCTGAATAAATTCTGAACAATATCCTCAACAATCATGTTTTGCTAATGATAATCTTACGAGATGTGTAAATTAAGTAATGAAACTTATTTTTTATTAAAATACAATTATAATTCAGTATTGTCTCTTTCAAAATAACTTCCTTGGGAAGCCACGCCGCGCTGAAGACGGTTCCATTCCTCGTAGCAGTGCTGGAACTCATATACTGGAATAGCCTTCAGCTGATTGGTTACAGCCGTTTGAATGTTTTCTATGGTCCTAAAATGACGTCCCTTGAGCGGATTTTTCAATCTCGGGAAGAGAAAAAAGTCACAAGGATTCTAGTCAGGCGAATAAGGAGGTTGGGGAGCCACGAGCCACAGAAATGTTTTTACTGGTTAAAAACTCGTTTACTGCTTTATGCTTTAGCGCTTGGTTTCCGGGTCGTACTCAAACACCCAAGTTTCATAACCAGTAATGACACGTTCCAGAAAACGGGGATCATTTTCAATCGATTCCAAAAAATGAAGACACCTGTCTCTCCTGATGTCCTTCCTGCGAAGGGTTTTTTGGAACCATTTTGCGCAGATTTTTCTCATTCCAAATTCTTTAATCAAAATTTGATGAACAGTGGTGTGATTCAAATTTAACTCTTCCCCGATCATTCTTGAAGTCAACCGACGATCTGAACGCACAAGATTCCGTATTATATCGACATTTTCATCGGTTCTTGAATATGAAGGCCTTCCGCTGGTTAAACCACCGAAAAACCTAGGCTCTTGAAAAAACACTGTTTCAATAGGCGTGTTGAAGTTTTGCAAAAGTATTCGTGCGCTGTATCCAGTCTGAAGCACAACGTTGCTCAAAATTAGTCACTCATTTTTAAAATGCACTAGGAAAAACCGGCTTACGAAAGCAGTCATAAAGAACAAACAAATGACTCTAACAAGTTCAAACTTGTAATGAAGGTTACTGAAGGCATTACATGTTAACCTACCACCCTTCCAAGTCCCGGCTCCGCAGTGTTGCTAGATCGGGCGCTACGTTGCCAGAGTCATTACTTAATTTACACACCTCTTATTTCTTAAAATTCATATAATTTTTATTGCATCTTAGGGTATTAGCTTACGATCCAGAAAAGCTGCAATTTCTAGCCGAGATGAGATGGAAAGAAGACGGTAGTTTATGGTCGTTAAGCACGAGATTCCAGAGATTCTTTAAGAGGACCATATCGCCCAGTGAAATCAACTTGAGACTCGTCAGAATACCTCCAAGGACAGAATTATACCGAAACACACACGATAACTATATTTATTATAAATAATTTCACCAGTTGCCAGTTTAATAACACTTGTAGAGTTAGAAATGTATAAACGATGTATATATTAGTTCTAATAATGACTTTAATCGAAGCACATACTTTAAAAGTAGCTATTTGATATCTAGTTCGAGGTTAGATTT
Source organism: Aromia moschata (assembly GCA_029963805.1). Classification (NCBI taxonomy): domain Eukaryota; kingdom Metazoa; phylum Arthropoda; class Insecta; order Coleoptera; family Cerambycidae; genus Aromia; species Aromia moschata. The sequence continues at coordinate 981,788 of JAPWTK010000012.1, forward strand.
TCGAAATATATGATGTACCTACCTAGAATAAATTATCTTTTTTGTGTAAACTAATTGGAATTAGATGCATATGGACAAAACTTGTACGAAGTTTTGAATAATACTTAAACAGGTAAATTGAAATTTAGTATTCTTACCAAATAATTAAGTATACTTAGGCCGGCGAATAGATATAGTTAAAACTGTATGATCGTGATTAGACTGATTGGTTTTGATTGGTTTCAGCTTGTCAAACTATGACAAATATTAAAATAAATAATTATTGATAGTCGACGTAGTCGGTATAACTATTCATTATTTCAATTATGAGCGATGTTATTGTTAACATCTCCAAAAAAAAAATGAATGTAGGATGTAGACATTTTTCAGTGTCGGAAAAAGAGATATCTCTCAACATATTCAAAATAATTTGAGAAGTGCCCATTATATCGTGTAAATCAGGCCCTAGATAGAACCACATCCTGCATGTCGTATTCACGTGATTACTACATCTATTTGCCAGCCTTAGTACATTTATACCTGCATGTATTTATTTTGAATAGGTACTATTTTAAACAAAAATTCATATATTTTTTAGATTAATATGATTTTCTTAATGAGTAATTAAGTCTCTAGAGAACTCGTTATTTTTTAAAATGATTTTTTTTTCTTTATACTTGTATTCACCACTACTGGGTAACAATATGAAACATTTTAAAATTGTACAATTTTTTTAAAAATTTGTTGTTAATGTCTAGTTACACTGAATGATATTAATCTTAGTTACATATATTCGGCATCTAGCGATATTTTGATATTAAAAATTCAAGTCTGATGTACTCCTAATAATTTAGACAAATTAACATAATGATATTAGTAACTAAGAGTCTATTTTGTCAATTATCCCGGGAAATAGCAATTTCACAACTTCCGGTTTAACCGAAAGTCAACCCAACACAATATATGTATATATTTTAGTTTATTCTGTTAGCCATAAAATTTTTCAACATCTCATCTTTTCAACAATATGTCACATGGTGGTACTTGTTTCAATATTGAGAGTAAAAATTTATTTTATTACAAAAGTCTAGGCACTCATGATACGAAGTTCAAAATATTTTGAAGCTCAGTGGGCTATGAAATCGAAAAAGAGTAAACCGTTATCAACATCATATAATTTTAATTACAGTTCATTCCATTTAAACTTTTTTTGGCTTTGAGAGAAAAAGTGGAAAAATAACTATTTTAAAAACACTAGATAACACTAGCATAGGGTGGTTGTAATGTACCTAAAATTGTCAACATTTTTGCCATGTAATTAACGTGCTCCTGTCATTACAAAACGCCATTATGCAAAACGACATTAGTCCGAAATTTTAAAGATTTTTGTAATGGATGGACATTTTTAGTTCCTTAATTATAGATACAATAACTGGTTGAAATTAGTTGAGTTATTTTTGAACTCTTTTCTCAAAACTAAAAAAAGAGTGATGAGTAGCAAGAATAAACTTTGCTTAAATAAAGATAGGTGATGATTCTCATAACCGGTTACTGGTTGTTTTTCGACTTCACAGCCCACTAAGCTTCAAAAGATTTTGGACATGATTTTAAATAATGTACTTTTTTTTTTTAAATAATGCATTTTAATTGTCAGTAAAGAAGGAAATGTCAACATGCCATATGTGATTGAAAAGAAGACTTTAAGGCTAATAAGATAAATACTTATTAAAAACAAATACACACAACGCTATTTAAGATAAGAAAGTTGAGTCGACATTCGGGTAAACCGAAAGTTATATATAAATAAATATAGCAATTATAGGTTGTCAATGTCCTGTGTGTCACACCACCCAATAAACACACATACGTTAAAAATACGTTTTTAATGTCCAAACACCATTTGAAAAATGCATGTCGTTACTACGTACATTCAACTTAAAAATGTCGCGGTTTTAAACGTTTAACGTAACGAAAATAAAAACGTTTAAAGTAAGTGAACTCACAACGTTCATTTTACATCTTAATAATCTGAAATATATACATTTCTAAATAATTTTTTAATAACGTTAAATATTAAGGGAAATTAAACGTATTGGTAAACGTTTAAGAAATGTGTTTTTCAATGTTGTTTTAACGGGTTATCTACAACCGTTACAATTTTCACCTACCAATTTATACTGCTGTTGCAGTTACACATAAAGTAAACAGTAGAGAATTAAGAAAAAAAATATATTCAAGTATATAAACATAATATAATTAGTAATAATATATATATACATATACATGTCTGGGAACTGAAACCAAACATCTTGAAATCAAAAACCTAAGAAACTTAAATTCTATTATGTTAAATAATATGGTGTTTCTTGACGTCATTTGGTTTATGTATTCTGGTGGCCGAATGTTGCAGCCGTTCTTTTACACTCCAAGCATTTGCAGGTCGTTATTTTTGTTTGTCGGGAAATTAAGATTAACGTCCTCTGAAAAAAAGTTTGATATAAAACATTGATACGACTCTTTACCTAATATGCATCTTATTACCACAATAGATATTGTAGAAGTATTGCCATTGTAACATAATGGGTTAAACTACCAGCCGTCCGGACTAATAACTGCTCAAGAATACCTAAATAAAACATTTCGTCATTAGTTAGATAAAAAATACGACTTATTCTATACTATCACTAGATGAACGGTCATTGGTCAATTCAACACCAGTATCAAAATACAGTTTTTTTTCTCGTATTCTAAATTAAGGCTAGAATAATTATGTATCTGTGGAAGTTGATAGTTTTGTTGGTATTTGAACAAGAAGGTTACATGATAAAACATGCAAGGGGAGTTCAGTTTGATGGGGGGCTCACTCTTTGAAAAATTCTCACTATTTGAAAAACAGTTGCATAAAAAATTCCTTTTCATTGTTTTTTTCAATTGGCGATTAAATACAATTTTTAAGTGTATCATAGTTACCTCTGCTGTACCTATACAAAATGTAGTAATGAAAATGAAATTGTATAACATACAAATTAGCAATAGGTAAAATAAATACTTGCTGATTACAATGTGGAAAATGTCTGACATTCATTACAAATCACACGGCAAAAAAAAGAAATACAGGTCTATTTACCTATACAAATGCAGAAGAATATAAAAACACTTTTCCTTGGCAGGGTAACCCGTAAATGCAACAATGTAATACATAAGAAATAACAGGAAATAGCACGCGTCATGTGATTCGCATAAGCCAATACAGTTATTTTCCCCACACAGAGCGTTTTAGTTACGTCATCATTGAAACGTTTTAAAACGTTTTTTTTTCCGTTTCTTAAACGGATGAGGGATACGTTTAAATCATGTGTAGGTGTTTTAAAATACGTGTGTATGGAATTAATGATAAACAATATTATTTAATAATATTGTTTATCATTGATAACTTCATTCTTCATTTACTTATAGACAAAGTATTTTCCAATAACAAAAGTAGGATTAATGTTCGTTTAAAACACGTTTTATATATACCAATAATTCACGTGTCTCTTATATTTTACAAAGACGTTTCTTATACAACCAAATAGAGTACTAAGTCAAAGTAAACATTGTATTAACGTTTGACAGAACAGTTGTATAATTTACTTTGAACAACATTATTTTAATGTTTTCAAAGAGACTGTTTAGATTTTTCGTTTAAAAATCATATATTTTTAACGTTTTAATTAACCGTTATTTTCTCAACGATATATAAACGGTTGTTATTCTATCGTATCGAAACGTATCACGTTTCATTAACCAATGACACGTTAAAGTTACGTTTCTATAACGTACGTGTGTTTACTGCAAGTATTCCGTACTTATTCGCCGGAAATTTTCATTACTACAGAATATTGCAGATTATTATAGATTATTAGATTACATTCAATTTATTTACATTTACATTTACGTCGGCGTTGTTGACACAAACAGAGCCTAAACATTAACATTTGGTCTAAAAAAATCTCTTTTATTTTTTACAGCTGTAGGCTTTATAGCTGTATTTTGTATAGCTTACCGCTGTACATTACTTTTGAATTATGTACCTGACAATATAATGTGTTGTAGTAAAGAATTCAAGTTACCAAATATTCAGTTTTAAGTTTTAAGTCAACAACTTGAAAGTTAACATGTGAAAAATATAAGAACACGGAAAATGTATCCAAAAAACGTATGACATTAGTTTCTTCTCAATACGGAAATGTTCAAAAAATGTTCAGTAGTCTTATAGTTTTCAACTGTGTATGTTAAAACTAGATTACGTATTACATATACGACTTGTAAGTTATATACTTATGAGACACCCGTGAGATTAGACTTTAAAAAGTGTGGAACTTCAAGCGCATTGCACACACTCTGATAATAATATACTACCTCAAATACATACATGTATATAACAGACAAACAGACTGCAAAATTACAGAGGTTCCAATAGTGATATTTTAAAGTCTAACTTCATGCACGTTAATGCTATGTAAAAGTATACTTGTAATGTGCATGAATCCGTCGTACTGTCATACATATCATAAAGTTTATGATATGTAACTATTTAGTTCTACTTAAAACTATTCACCGATTCGCTATCTACTACTACATTAACTAATTGACATGCTAGGGTACTTACTGACTTTAACAATAGCTTTTGTTTAAACTATAAATATTTAACGATTGTTTAGACTACATGTGCAGTTTATTTTGCAAATATAAAGGGTGTTTCACATTGAGCATACACGCATTACGTGGTACCTGTCTAATTCTCATGGAATTTTTTTTTCCCTATTATTTTTATTTACATTTCCGCATTGTTAATAACATAAGTAGTGTTATTTATAAGTCATGTAACGCGCTACAAAAATATATGATGATGTGGGCAAGACTTCCTTACTAAAAATTTCTTTCATAGTTTGGTATCAGCTATTTCTCTTACACACCTTACTTTTATGGAAGTAACGAGCTAAAGTCAATTTTTACGAACTCCTCAAGTTGTATATATACAGTATGTCCCCGGATCGAGTTTAAAAGAGGAAAACATGTTGTGTTTTTGATTTCTCAGAAAAAGTCACTCTTGATGATTTGCCCTGCTTGATTTCAAACCCCCAAAACGCAAATTACTTTTTATATAACTCAAACGGTTCTCGAGATAATACCATTTTTCTTCATAATTTTGACTCACAAATTTTTATAAGTAATTGTAGTTGGCGGATTTAACCCAATAATTTCGTTGTCTAGGATTCTGTATGCTACAGAAACTCAATTAATTAGTTAGCTAAAAAATGATTTGAATTACTTAGTGTCATGTTTTAATCATTGAATTAAACAAATGATTATAAAATGAAATCAAAACTAAACCAGAATTTTTTTATTCAAATAATACTCCTCCTTTTTCTGCACAAATTTCAATTCGAGCTCTAAATTCGTTAAAACTATTTCTAATTTCCTCCATTGACAAGGACTTGACTGCATTTTGAATCCTTGTTTTTAATTGCTCTTCATCATTTTCTAGTGGTTCACGATAAACAATTTGCTTTAAACGTCCCCATAGATAGAAGTCCAATATTGTCAGATCCGGGCTTCTCGGCGGCCATAAAATGGGACCATCCCTTCCTATCCAGTGTTCCAATCCAATATCCAATTCGGAATTGAGCAAATTACGGACAGTAATAGCATGATGAGCAGGGCACCCATCTTGTTGGAAAAACATTCTCGTTCGATAACTTAAAGGAAGTTCATCAAGTTTATCTGTAAAAAAAATTTTGTAGCACCAAATATGTAATATGATTTAAATTTTCTTTGAAAAAATATGGACCAATAATGCCATTTGTATATGAAACCACACACCGCACATAAAATTTTTTGAAATATTGTCTTCGACAAGAAATAGTAAAGTGGGGATTTGTTTGACTCCAATACCGGCAATGCTGAGAGGAAACAACGCCGTTTGTTGAAAAAGTAGATTCATCGGAGAACAAAATTCGCTTATGAAATCCTACGTCATTTAAAACTCTGTTGCCTATCTCCAAACAAAAATCCAAAGATTTGGCTTCATCACCCTCCTCTAAGGTGTGCCTGAATTTTGGTTTAAATGGTAAAGTCCAAATTATGAAGAAAAATGATATTATCTCGAGAACCGTTTGAGTTATATAAAAAGTAATTTGCATTTTTTGGGGGTTTGAAATCAAGCAGAGCAAATCATCAAGAGTGACTTTTTCTGAGAAACCAAAAATACAAAATTTTTTCCTCTTTTAAACTCGGTCCGGGGACATACTGTATAATATATATGATACTATAATATAATGAAAATTTTACAGTAATACAAAATTTAAATTGGATTTTCACAATAACTAAATAAATAAATAATAGTAATTAAATAATAGTAATGATAAATAAATAGTAAAATACATCAATAGAAACGAAAATATATTTTATTCATGTATACCTATACATTTAAGTATGTACACTATAATGCAGGTACATCATATTTACATATTTTTCTTTTATGTTGGGCACTAATTATTTTACTTATATGGGGTTATTATAACATTATTTTGTACTTTTATACTGTTACATTTTTTATATTTATATTTTTATATTTTATATTGTGACTAGTTAAAATTTTTCTCTGCCATGTTTATTTAGGAGAATTTATTAGTAATGTTATAAACAGGGTCGGCAAAAATATTAGAGTAGATTAGGTAGACTAGTCATATGAATAAACTCTGCTAGCAAAACTATATGTTGTAAATATATGCAACTTCGTGCCCAATTGTGAAGCAAATGTACGCAAACTTTTTTGCCAATCCTGTATTTTAGTTTAGTACAACTGAATTAATGTTTTAAAAGATATTAAGTATTTTTTACTACGATGCAGTTACTAATTTAATTAATTGCAACAAATCAAATGAGGTTTTTTTTTTTGTTAAAATTTCTGTTTTAATATATTTTTGTACAGTTATTAAATATATGAGTATTACCGAATATATAATATTAATGTATTTTATTTGCTTTCCTTAGATGGATGGATAACTAATTGTTTCAAAAGGTTTTTATATACGTAACGTACAAGTATATAATTATATTTTATTGACAAAACTGACTATCTGTTTAAATTGACCAAAAATTACCTGTGTGTATATGAAGAACAGGCTATAGATACTTGCATAGATAGTCATAAGTGCGTCAAAAATAACCTAGTAAGTACTAATACGTTTTCCTTCAATTTCTGTAGAGAAATGGAAAAAATGGACGTCTAGCCTTTGCGCACCATTGATTTTGAGGGTGACCTATTCGACGACTATATGACTATGTGACGTTGTGACAATGTTATGTTATGACTATGTGACAACCTAAATAAATAATATAAAATAACATAATAAAAAAAACGCTGTCAATGGAATCACTACTTTTACATTCAATTTTCCACATTTAATTAGGTTCAAAACATCAGATTATATTTTTAGAAGTGTCATATAATTACGTAGGTATTTGGATATGACCTTTATGATTTTGTTATGATCATTATGGCTCATTTGACTATTATGATCCATATGATTCTTATAATTTATAAGACATCAATGACCTGCAATTTATGACCTTGATGACTTGAATGACCTTTACGACCCGTGTGATTTATTTTGGAAGTATACATGGAAGTCAAAGTGAGAGTGGAGACTTAACAATCTTCTACCTCAAAAACCTATAAAACGGCACGTCATCTGAATATCTTTATTAATTTACATGAAGATACAACAAAACTACCGCCTCCTCCCCTCCTGTGAACAACAAAACATCATCAACCAAATGAACATAAATTAAATATTTGGTTTGACTATACATGTTTTCACAAATGTTTCCTTATATTTATTAAATATAAATATATCTTATATATCTTATATATAAAAATCTGGTGTCACGGTGTTTGTGGTCCGCACCGGTTTTTATGAAAATTTTTATGTATATTTGGTAGGTATGAGAATAGGTCGTAAAGTATATTTCATACCGCTAGGTGATTAGGGTGTCCCTATCCATAAATAATTTTTCCTATTTTTTGACAGAATTTTTTTTATATTTTTTTTTATTTGGCATCAAAAAATACCTATAAACCCAAATTTTCAATATGGCAGAACAACGTTTGCCGGGTCAGCTAGTATTTATTTAAATATTTATTTAATTTAGTTTAAAATTATTTAGAATAAAATTAAACATTCCCCTCTCATACTCAAAGGAGGTATGGGGTGGGGGAAGAGGAGTAGTGGAAGGTAGGAATGATAGAAAGAAGGAAGGAGTAGTAGGAAGGAGAAGTATTAGACTTTTATAGATGTCTTTTCACTGCGTGTTTATTAAAATTAGTGTTAAAAATTTTGAATACTTATCCCACCAACTTCCTCAACCTCCCAACCCAGTAAGCTAAAATTTGAAGTGGATATCTTGTATCGTTTGCGAATTACTTCTTGCGAATCTACGCGTTTTCGGGTTATCGTGTAGGGTAGGGTGGGGCTAATAGTTCCGCGGGTAAAAAGTGCCACTAAGAAAATCTCAGCTGCTGACCGTTTGTTAAACGATTACGTCACGTATTCTGATGGTTATTCGTGTTCGGAGAAAGAACACGAAGAGTCAGTCATCATTTATCACTGTTGCACTGTTACACGGCGATGTTATTGTTTTATACAGCCCAGCGTACAAAAAACATATTTAGATTATTTTGGTATAACTGGTCTAATAGGGATTTAATATTACCAAGGTTGGTGCATGTATTTAGTACACCTTATTAGCTATTAGCCCATGACATTATTGTTGAATGTTAAGTGATCCAGTTTTAGATATAAGGCGATACATTTGGACGTGTACCTCAGGGCAAAAAGTTCCTTAAATCGAACTTTTTGCCCCAAAGCTAATAGCAAAGTTACCGTACTTACAAATACGCCTGAGATAAATGCTTGCTGTAGAATAAAAAAGATCTAAGAAAATCAGATGTACACATGTGACATTAAGGCAAAAAAAAGCAGTGAAGAGAAAAGTTCTGCAAGATTCCGAATCATCCAGTTCTGATCGCGAATGTTTTTGTTAGATATGTTTTGTATTTTTCGAAAGTAAACCAGGTGAAAAGTGGATACAATGCAGCAGCCGTGAGGATTGGGCACATAAGAAGTGTTCTTAAAACGTTCACGGAAAAAATTATGTACTGTTTATAGCGCTATAAAGTATAGGAAAGCAAAAATATAAGAAAAGTATTCATAGTTTTAATATTTTTAGACAATATATTTGTAAATAAAATTATTGTTATAGTGTATTAAATCATGTTGTATATGAAATAACAGGAATTAGGCTCATTCAATTATAAAAAAAAAATTGCGTTTTTCACGAAACACCGAACTAATACACTTTTCTCGACGCGTGTTTCGCCAACCAAGTCAGGAGAAGATTAAAACTTTTAAGAAGTTTTAATCTTCTCCTGAAGATGCCAACTTGGTTGGCGAAACGCGCGTCGAGAAAAGTGTAGTAGTTCGGTGTTTCGTGGAAAACGTCCAGTTTTTTGTTTCTACGCCGAAGGTTCCAGTACCCAATCCAGGATCATTCTATTTTATTTTAAAGGGCTTAGTTGTGTGCTCCTAGGAATGACATCTAGTGTGTACTGAACTTGTCAGATTCGCTGGAACATGCCGAGTTCCATTTAGGCGCGCTAGAGGGCAATCCTCCATAATACGGCATTATTCTCCTGACAAGGAAATAAGCCAAGAATCTCGTTTATTGTTATTCATCATAGGATGTATCACACCAGTGAGACCTAATACGAGTAAGGTCGCAATCTGGATTTGTCATTTCTGTTGACGAATAACACTGTTCACTGTTATTCGAGAATTTGAATTGTCAAGATTCTGGTGAAAATAAATATATGCATTCTGCTTTAGTAATATACTTGTAGTATGTGGTTTAATTTCACATTATCATTTTTGTAAAGCGCGAATTAAAGTTGTAAAATAAAAAGAGTGACCCCAAAAACGAGCTTTTATAGCCCGTTTTTCAAACACCTGTAACTTTACCTGGAATTGATGAAATTCAACTTATAAATGCTCAAAATTTTCGTTTCATTATAAGCTAGTGCGAAAAAGAAGATTTATTGCTCCAGACCCTGTGCAGCCCCTTAAATGAAGGGTTAACTAACCCTCCATTTTTCCATTACGAACATGCGAGAAAAAGCATAATTGCTACCGCCCAATAAAAAAAGGCTGTTTTACTACATACAATATATGATTTCCGAAATATTTTTACCTCCTAGTTAACCCTTCATTTAAGGGGATACACCGAGGCTGGAGCAATAAATCTTCTTTTTCGGAGTAGGTTATGATGAAACGAAAATTTTGAGCATTTATAATAAGTGTTTGAAAAACAGGCTAATTTTGAGGTCACTCTTTCAAGTTGTTTAAAATCCATCACATCATGATGATATATGATGCTCGTTTCGATTCTCTTTATTCCATATTAATATGGATATGGGAATTATACACTTTTTTACTTATAATAATATTTTCTTAAGAAAATATGTAAACAATTTGGAACTGGCGTAAAAATATCTTACTGAGATGGATGTTTTCTCTAAATTACAGGAATCTATCACACAGTGGTCAAGCAAGTTCTTAAAGTCATTTTTTAAGCAATTCACAAGCCTACGTGAGACACAGTATACCCACTCTTACTTTAATGTAGAAAATTTCTTGAAGAAGAGAATAAAATTGAAAGTCCATAAATAAATATAAAGCAAATATAAACTGTTTACGTATTTAACTGTTTAGAAGTAAAATTATGAACGAATTTACTTATTAGTACTACGATACTACTTATTAGTACGTACCGTCACTTTAATTGTACTGAAAAAAGCTGGAAAGACAACAAATTAAAAAAAGATTAAGATGACTGGCTAGTTTTAAAATCTAAAACCTAAAACCTAGCCACAGAAAATGTTTGTACTATTTTTGTTCCGTGAACTATTAGTCTTCTTTAACAAAAATAACCTGAGAGATGCAAATCATTTTGCAAATGAAATTTAGAAGTATCACTCGAAAGTCTGAATAATCGAATAATTACAACTTAGGATTGTTTATTAATAGAAGCAATGAAACCTTCGGGAATATTTTACGAAATATCCGGTAAGCTATAAAAATAAATCCGTTATAATACACGAGTAGTTTCAGCTTAGAATTCTGTGAAGCTTAATGTAATAGTAAGATATTTATTATTTATAAATTATCGCATATTCTTTTATACTTTTTTTTATATCTATGTATGCACAAATACAATTAAAGTACATACATATATTAAATGTAGTAATAAAGATATTAAGTATGGAAAATTGAATTAAAATTAAATTAATCCTGTTGCACGCTGTTATTCGAAATATCACATATGACGTCAATCATTATTATTTAATAATCGAATGTTTAACTCTTGGATTGTAGCATTAATAATTCAGGTGTTATTTTAATTTTTGTGAATGCATGTTTTCCTAATATTCATATCACGTATTTATAAAAGCGAACAAACTGTCAGAAAATGTCACCTGTAAAACACTTAAGACTTTAAATAAACATACACAGTTAAATTTGTATTATTTCTGCTACGTTAAATACATATATCGCGATTTAGAACAGACTAGAAGGAAGCATCACACTTGCCGTATGCATGAAAAATTCTATAAACAAAGTGATGTCAACATGTCGGCTTCGCCAGAAATGTATTTGAAATTGGCTCTAAAACACTTTATTATCACTTCAATCAGTACCTAAACCTGTTAATAAATATTTTTTTATAACAATTTTAAATTAAATGAGATGATTATGAAATGTCAAATGAAGACCTGTGAAATGATACTCCCGGGATATTTTCTTTGTTTACTCGACTGTTATTGCAGCTTGACACTATACATTTTCTCACAGTGCGTAGTTTTAAAAAATACAGATGATTATTAAAATCAAACGCTAATTTTAACACGTCAAATAAAATAAAACGCCAAATAAAATAAAAAATACTTCTCAACAATTTGTTACGTTCACGGTGATACCAATATAGACGATTGATATTAGGTGTCCCAATGTGAGAATACGTGCATTCCCTCTAATCTATTCTAAATCTCGACGGTTAGATAACTGTTTTTGCCTTAGTTTTAGGTTGACCGAAATTTTGCTCACATCAAAATTACTGAATGGGCTGTGATGTCATCTAATTTTTCTTAAATGTCAACCTAAATATTTTGTTACAGATTTGTAAAGGGTATTTAACAATACGTTAATACGGTTATGTCATGCTGGCGTTGAAAAAAGTGTTTTTGTGTGCGCATCTACGTGGAATCGAAACGCTAGGCAGTCCAAAAGTTGAGAAAGTATATGCCGCGTTTATTAAGCGAAGCCGATCGTCATCATCGGAGTAATATTTGCACATAACTTCTTTCCCACAATCGTCGTTTTGACTGGTTGAACAATCTTGTTACCGGGGATGATAAGTGAGTGCTTTATGTAAATCACAGCCGCAAGCATCAGTGGGTAAACACAGATGTTCCAGTATAATTGGTGCCTAAACGTGACGTCCACCCAAGAAAGGTGATGTTTGGTGGGGCCTTGGCGGCGTGTATTACTGGGAGCTTTTGGAGGACAAACCATAGTCACTGCTGCCGTCTATTGTACTCAACCCCGCAATTTGGCCGCACACGCCTTGAACACTTTCAGTTATAACACCGGATACCCTCCTTTCATTTCAAATTCGGATGTGGTTTTTAATTACAAACAAATAGTATCTCTTAGAATCCTGCATCTCTGAGACCGATACAATTTTGGTCGTAGAAGAAATGACATTTGAATGTTTTGCTTTTTTTTTTTTTTATTTGTTAGCCATGTTAGTCCTCGAAAAAAATTTGGCAAAATGCTTTTAAGAACGAAATTACAAACATTTAATTCAATTATCTCTATTGGTTCAAAACATATTTTTTAAGACTCATTTCTTTTCTTAAATGTTAGCAACACCTCGTAAGTCAGAAACGAAGCATTCATGTGAAAAATGTCAAAACTGGAAATAAATAGTTGTTGAAATTTAATTTATTTTCCCAGTTTCCCAACAATTAGCAAAATAATTGTTAACAGAATATTAAAGTTACTGATTGTGAGTACTAAAAATGAGCTTTTTTTTCCGGTTTCGATCCAAAAATTGTTTTTTGACGTATTTTTATAATCGAAATATGCTATAATTTTTATAATCGAAATATAATCGAAATATGATACTCATGTACTTTTACTTTCCATTCAAGACTCAATAACTGTACTAAATGACTCGGCAATTTTTTAATTGCATAGTTGTGCACCTACATATAAATTATGGTGGATTTTCCCAATGAAGATGAGTATATGACGTCGAATATATTTGTTTACAAACCTCCAACAGGTTATCGGTTTTCTTTTGAAATCGCAATATAATCGTATGCAAAATTGTTGTTTGAACCTCCATACGTCACAAGCTACGCATGTATACTTCTTCTATTCTGAATTGAAAATGATAAATATGCCTGGGGAACAAAAAAAGCGGTGCAACTTTATGATTCCATGGGCGTGCTCGAATAATAACTTTTAGGGATAGGTAATAATAAGTAATTAACGTCGCTTTTATATCATAACTTTTTTTATTTACATACATACATATGTATGTATATGTATGTAAATAAAAAAGTCAGGATAATACATGTATGTATTATTTATATTTATTTGTATATTATACTAATGTTCATTTGGCCAGTAATATGTTTTAATTTTTTTGTACTTGCAAACAAGTAATGTTAAAAATATTTAAAAATGCGTCAGAACTAAACAAAAAGCCATCTTTTAATTAAAATATATTATTGCTCAGCAAGGACCATCGAGAAGGTATGAACATATACTTGCCAGGAAGGGAAGGGAAGGATACATTAGTTTAGGTCGGGAAGTTATTTTAAAACAAAAAAATATACACTCAATAGATAAATATAAATAAACATTTAGAAATAAATAACAATTCCAAAAAAATACTAAATACGACGAAACAAACACATTTCTGGTGAAATAAATATATAAATAAATCGAAAAACGAAAATAAATAGTAAAATACAACCATGAAAGACGTAAATAAAAGTCGTAAAAAAGTAATAAATAAACGAATAGAAGAAGGCGTCACGTAAAATCGAACCTAACCGAACGTAATCGAACGTAAAAAGTTCGATAGAATCATTCGCATTCGGACGCAGATTCGGATTCGGACTCAGATTCGGATTCAGTTATTATTCAATTATTTAGGTCTGGTGTTAGTAACGATTTAATACACATCAAAGATTACATCCAACAGGTATTTAAAATATTACGATATCTGTGCATAAATTAACTTGAATGCAGTGTATATTAAATATTTTAATTACATATAATATATCAAACTATTCGTACACGAAAAAAATATGAGGCAAGATTTCACCGATACAAATTAAGCCAAGGTGATGCCAGGATGATAACACAGGCACACAAAAATTGTTTTTTTTTTTTTTTTTGACTATGGATAAGAACATAGTTTTCCCTGTATTTTTTGACGCTGAATCCAAATCCGGTGTCCGTTTAACCGTGGCACGTCAGGATCAAGGTCATTTCAAGGTCAAATAGCGAAATAAAGGCTTAAAAGGGAATAAACCCATATATCTTTATGTTTCTGGGATCTTTATATTATTATATATCTTTATGGATCTGGGAATTACAATCTGCTGTTATTCTTACCATATCATTTGACTTCGAAGAGCACTCCAAGGTCAAATCACTAAAAAACGCATTAATGAGGCAAAAGTTTGTATCTTTATGTATTTGAAGTTGTTGAATCCAAATCTGAAACCCATGATAGAATACCGTAAATGGTCTCATTTTCATCATGTACCTTAGGCTGTATTAGGGAAATGTGGTTAAAGATTTTCGGTTTCGTGAATGTATTGCTATTATTTGTTAAGGTAAAAGATATGTAAGTCTGTGTATCCATGTACATTAGATGAGTTGATACCAATTTTCGTAGCTACCTTACTGAATCTAACTACATAGTAATCATCTTACTGAAAATCAGTGAGTGAATCATTGAATAAACGTGTGTAGACTCCTTCAACCAGACACACACTTTTGCGTGTGTGCGCTAATGCACGCGTGTGTATAAAAGCGTGTATGCGTGAGTGTGCACTTGCGTGCGTATATAAATGCATATGTGCGTGACTGTGTGCATGTGCGTGCATATAGAATGCCTGCTGCCCCAGAGGATGCTGGAGGTGGTGATCACTGCCTCAATTGAGGATGTGTAGAATGATCAAAGTCGGAAAACCATCATACTTAGACCTAGGGAGGTATGAGGGTTATCACCCCAAAGTTTCTTTATATATCCATGGCTTCTCCTCTTTTAAGCGTTTATTTAGCGATTTGACCTTGAAATGACCTTGATCCTGACGTGCTACGGTTAAACGGACACCGGATTTGGATTCAGCGTCAAAAAATACAGGGAAAAACTATGTTCTTATCCATAGTCAAAAAAAAATATTTTTTTTTGTGGGCCTGTGTAATTGATGACAATGAAAAATATGCAAATGTTGAACCTGATAAAAATAGGATTGGTCAAACAATAGAATGCCTCGCATTTGCTTACACAGACAGTAGAGGCAGGTTTTGTTTGCATATTATAATTCACTCACCAATACAGAGGAAGACCTCTTTATGAAACTAGGTCCCATTCTTTGTTAGAATCTATATTTTTTAATTCTTCTTGAACCAAAAGAGATGTTAGTTAAAAATTAACGTATTTTTTTACTATTTTATTTTATGAGCAACTATAACACCCATTATATTTTATTACAACTTTGACTATTGTGCATGGCATTTGAAGATAAGCAAAACTGTTTATCAAAAAACAACATTAGCTAAAAATATGTCCTACGAAACTTACAATTAGTGAACATATTTTCAGGCACTAATTTAGTTCTAAACTGGACTGTTAGCCGCCTATTTTAGTTATAAATTGGATATTAAACTGGAGGCACGTGTCCAATAGCCAAACAAATGTTTGGCCTAAAACGTAAATGTATAAGAATATTAGTAAAATTAAACTACAGAGATGACTGTCGCGTGACTGTCGTGATAGTTTCAAAAAAATCAATATACTAACTATGCAATCAATATGTATATACTTTAGAATGTCCATATGCTATGTCTATCATGTATGGAATACTCATTTGTTCGAAATTCACAGTGAAATACATTCACATGAAACAAGATTTAAGCATAATTTAACTGTCAACTAATTGTCTTTAAGGTTTTTTTTCTTGTAAATATTTATGTTTTATAAGAATTGTAAGAATTTGCAAAAATTTTAATACTGTAGCACTAATGCACATTTTTTATCGACTATTTATAATAAATTATAATTATTTCGACGACTTTATAGTCACACTTCTCAGCGTAAACATTTGCTGGGAAACATCCACACATTCCTGCTACAGACAGTTATGGCTTATCTCATCTCATCACAGTCCTAATGCCGCGATGTTCTTGTTGAATCTTATAATTTTTTAATCTTTTCCGTCAATTGGTTAGCGTTGGCATCTACTATGGTTAGTCATAAAGGAAGTCAAATTTTCGAAAAAGCCTTGTATACCTAATACTTAGTCGTGCGGTGTCGGGTGCTTACAAAGTGTATATACATATGTGCATAAAACAAATAGGTTGCTTGTGGTTGTGGTCGTGTGATACCGATATATTGTGATTTCCAATGCGTCATGTCATGGACATACCAGGGAAAGTGTGCCTTATTGCAGATAGTTTAATTTTTACCAATCCACTCAAATATTCATTCTGTTTGTGCAAGGCGAGGTTTCTACTTCCTGTACAGACGAATTCTGCAAGACGCCGATTCGGGGCATGGTAAATCCGTGTTAATTATGATAAAGCATTTGTATAATACATACATACATACATATTTATGTCACGACCAAATTACAGACCCATTGGAGATCGTAATTTAATGCTTATGTATGTATTAGGTCCGTTTACTTTATCGCCGTTGTGGATAAGAAGCGGATTTCTTTTATCGAACATGTTCGTAAATTAAGGATATAATCATGTAATATGTACATTTTGACATTACGGACAAGATAAATCCATATGCCTATAGAGTCAAAATTCCTGAAGTGGGCCACTTAAAATCGATGTGTTGAATTTTATATTTCTTTTTTAGGGATATTTGGCCAAGGTTTATATTTCAAAATTAATATTGTAAAATGTTTTTGCAAAATTTTTTATTTTACAAAAGTTATAAACAAATTACTTTTTTAGGTAAGGTTTTTTTTGAAAATGCGATTATTCAGCGAGTATTTTATAAAACTACGAAATTTTAATGGCAGATACAAGAATAGGAGAATACAATAGTATATTCACTTTATGAAAAAAAATTATTTATTTGTGAAAAATTAATTTTTTAATAAGTAAAGATAAATTAAACAATGTTCTCGGCTGGGTAGGATAATTTTCTTTTTAGGTTTTATTCCTTTATCCTTAAGCTAACGATCCCCGCAAAACATTTTTTGTAGTCTTCAGAAAAATAAAAGTTATGAATTTTTTACCGTAGTCGCATATGCGCCGCACAGTGGGCGAAAACGGCAAAAAGTTTTCTCAAAATAAGATAACTCTCCACAGAAAACTCCGGTCATTGTGATTTTTTTTATTTTACAGGTTTTGGACAGTAGATTAAAGGAAAATTGGTCCGACACACGTTTGAGGTTTAAAGAGGGGGGAGGGGGGCGAGACACCCCACAAGGGACCCCATATCCCAGTAACTTTACAATTAAAGATTTTAAGCTCCAATAACCGCATACTTCCAACTTTTAAACCCCCATGACCTTATAATATAAGTTTTCAAAACCCCGTGACCCAATAACTTGAAATTTTATACCCCCATAACCCCATAACCTCAACTTTTAGACCCTCATCTCTATAGACCCAATATCTCTATAACCTAAACGTTCAATCCCCATGACCCCATAACTTAGCTAATTATCCCAACAAAAATAATTTATAAGTTTTATCCCCAACCCATAACTTAAGCTGTCCTAAACCCCTATAATCCCTATAACCTCAGTTTTGAACGTTCAGATTTGATTTAGGAGGTTTTCTTTGTAGGAGTATAAAACCATTGGTTATAGAGTCATAAAGTTTGAAAACTGAGGTTATGGGGTTATAGGGGTTTAAAAGCTTAGATTATAAAGATATTGGGGCATAAGAGATTTAGTTTTGGGGTTGTCGGGCTCGAAAAATTGAGGCTTTGCGTACATGGGGGGTCTAAAAGTTGAGGTTATGGGGTTATGGGGGGTTCGACAGTTTGAGTTATGGGGTCATGTGGATTGAAAGCTTAGGTTATAGAGATATTGGGCATAAGAGCTTCAATTTTAGAGTTGTCGGGCTAGAAAAATTGATTTTTGTGTAGATGGGGGTCTAAAAGTTGAGGTTGTGGGGTTATGGGGGTATAAAATTTCAAGTTATGGGGTCACCGGGTATTGAAAGCTTATGTTATAAGGTCAGGGGGCTTTAAAAGTTGGAGGTATGCGGTTATTGAATTTGCTGAATTTGTTATACCACGAAGAAGACTTTGGTATTAAAGCTGAGTGGAACTTTTCTGTTACTGATTATGGCAAAGGAGCTTGCGACTGCATTGGTGGGTGTGTAAAAAGAAACGCTTACCGCGTAAGTTTGCAAAATAAAAATATAGTAACATCGCGAAAACTGTATGAATGGGCTCGTGAATTTTTCAAAAAAAATGAGTTTAAATATTATTCATCGGATGCATACGAAAAACACAAAAAACACTTAGGATCACGTTTTTCAAATGCTAAAACCATAAAAGGAAGCCGACAATATAATCATTTCAAACCCTTCGATATAAAAAATTTAGAATGTAGGATTTTTTCCGATCATACCAAAGTTGTCGTACTAAAAGTATGTAGATAATTTATCGACTTTATTGTTAACACGAAATAAAATAAAATGAAATAAGTAAACTTTTTATTATTTATTTTGTTTTTCTGAAGATTACAATTTTTTTTGAGGGGATCGTTTGCTTAAGGATAAAGGAATAAAACCTAAAAAATAAAATATCCTACCTAGCCGAGAACATTGTTTAATTTACATTTATTTATTAAAAAAAAACAATTTATTATAAATAAATATTTTATTTTATAAAGTGCATATATTATCGTATTCTCCTATTATTCTTGTATCTGCCATTAATTAATTAGCTATTACATTAGAAGTAATTTCGTAAAGTTTTATAAAATACTCGCTGAAAATGCGAAAAAATTCGCTATGTTTATAAATATTAGATTAGATCAGGAAATGCGATTAGCATTTTCAAAAAAACCTTACCTAAAAAGTAATTTGTTTATAACTTTTGCAAAATAAAAAATTTTGCAAAAACATTTTAGGATTTCAATTTTGAAATATAAACCTTCAATATCCCTAAAAAAGAAATATAAAATTCAACACATCGATTTTAGGTGGACCACTTCAGGAATTTTGACTCATAGTAACATATTCCTAAATGGATTTAAGCCATCGACATTTATGATTTTGAATGGACGATCTTTCTATATGTAAGATATTACCTGCATTAATAGCTTTTCCCAATAAAATAGATCTTTTTGCAAACCATTTATAACGATATCCAGCGACATAGATACATATATCATATTGTGATTTCTGGAGAATAAAAATGAACGGGGAATCATTCTCGCTTCACGAGCTTTTGACGGATTTACCGTTAATGTGTGCTTGGAAAAGATTCCAATGGTTGAAGGAGCCAACTTTGTTGAACATACCGGGAACCGTTTAGTTCTATTTACTCATATTAAAGGCCTTGCCTCCTAGGAAACAACACCGTAACTCTCTTGGTTAGAATAGAAACTGATATGGTCTTTCTTCGTCATTCGCCGTCTGGTATATCACACAGATGAGATCTAATAAGATCGAAATACGGATCTATGATTTTTAATGATGAATGACAATGCACAGAGAATCATTCTCACTTCTTATTCATGTTAGTCTATATCTAAAAATATAAATATTTCTGTTTAATAATATTTTTGTTTTAATTACATGGTGGAATATGCGATTACTTTAATATGGAAAACAAAGATGAGACATTTTCATTTCCAAATCCTACTTTGACAATTTTTATTATACAAAATTTTAACAAATACTTTTAACAACATATTTAATGGAAATGTCATACATTTAGGATCTCATAGAGAGAATTACACACAATCCAATTATATAAGAATATATAGGTTGTTCTATTTGAAAAGTTTGTTGACTTTTCGGTAAAACCAAAACAGCTATTCAGATGTATAATATGCCAACACAAGCCCATGTGCATCACGTGTTCCAAATTTGAAAATCAATTTTCTATTTTACAAATAAAAAAAGGCAGATCGGTGCATGATTTCATAGATTTTATTATTTGTATGTACATACATATATAATATTACTTCCCAATTTTGTATTGTATGTTTCTAAGTAAGCTGACGCAGTGAAACAGCAACTAAGGCTGATTCAGTAAGACATTTCAATTTTAACGTAAATAGGAAATTACAGAGAATTATTATAAAATGGCGTAATGCAATTCTCAAAAATTTAAATATTTGTGTGCATCACCATTCTTTTCAGTTAATAAATTGATTACGTCTATGAATTAATTGTTTATAAAACTTTACCCATCGTCTACAAAATATAAAAAAAAAAACAGAAACTGGTTGTGTAGTATCAAAAGACCTGTTATGAATTTCATGTATTTATATACCTACTTACCTACGTAATCTTCATGACTTAAGGTTTTTCTGTTCTTATAGGATGTGATGGTCTTAATAATTATTTACTGATACTTATTGTAAAAAGATAGTAGATATACAAATATTCTAAATTTATATCCTAAAAAATGAAAATATTTTTGTTATTTAAAAATTATTTCTAAATTTTATTTAAATTTTAAAATAAAGACAAGAAGTTATGTTATAGTTAATTTTTTAAATGGAGAAAAGGTAAAAATAATTTTTTTTTAAATTTGTTAAATGAAATTGAAGTTTATTTTTAAAATTTTTAATCAGAATAATAAAAGGGGTTCATGGAAAGTTAATTTAAGAATCAATTGTTTTCTTATTTCTAATTTTTTAATGAATTATATTTTCTTATAATATAGATATTATAAAAATATTTTATAAGTAATAAAGTGGTTTGAGTTTTAAAATTTTATTTGTTTAATTTTTATAAAAATTCCGATTAAATATTTTATAAATAAATCGTGGTTAAGTTTGATCACCTGTATATGTTCGATGCAAACAACGAAGAAAAAATATGGATAATAGGAACATGAGGAACTAGAAGACGTGAAGTATAAATAACTGTATATTAAAGGTCAACACAGAAAAGTCAACAATAATAGTGTAGATTCCAAGCAATTTTGAAAAATGAAAATGTGTAATGATATTAATCTAAAATTTCAGATCCAAATAAAACGTTTTAATAAACTGTAAGTACTCTAGTTAAAAAAAGTGAATTAAAAATATTCTATGTCAAAATATGACAGATAAGGCATTTCTAATGGATTTCTAATTAAAACAAGTGAGTACGATGATGACGTGCCACTAAAATTTCGGATGTAAGGTCACTTTCGGTTAAATTGGTAGTAACTAACAAAAACACGACAACTGTACACTTTTGTTTACATGTCTAATATATATTTCTAAAATTTCATTGTTTTATTGAGAACAAAAATGCTGTGAGGGTGAGCCACATTCAAGAATCACCCAGTATGTATTTCCGTATTTTTTTTTTAAGTGAAGAGCAAGTTTTCTTTAATCTCATAAGGAAAGAGACGAAAATTAAGGGACTTTCTACTTCCTGTTTTTATTAAGACTTTATACATAAATTAAGAGTATACAAAATATTTTCTATATTCTTCGTAAAAAAGTATAATACCAAAAGAATATGGTTTGAATATCGGCTAGACAGAACCGGCCGTCGGCAGTACTTGAAATTTAGTTCACCCAAAGCTGTGGAGTAAATACGCTACGCGCTATGTTTTCACGCGATACTGAATGAAAAGTACATTTAAATTATGTCCGATGTGCCGAAGGCTAAAGCGACCTCACGCCGCGCCGATAAAGTAAATAAATTCATCAGGGATTTTCCGGATTGATACTATAATAGTGCTGTGATAATGTGTAAGGTGTGCGAAAGAGACCTAATGTGTTAAATATGACTGCAAAAGGCAAGTTAGTAGGGCGCAACATATACAAAAAATATTGGCATGCCTTGAAAAATACAGTTTATGTTCGATTTATTGCTAATGTTGATTACGTGTAATGTTCCGGAATCAATACTGTCCCCAGATACAGCCCTGTGAAGTTGGCACCCTGAATTGGAAAATAAATACTTTCGTTATCTATATCGTTTGCCCATCGTATGCCCATGTTTGCCCAGCAGACAATTTTTTTGCCCACCAACTGAAAACGGAAAAATAAAAAAATTAAAAAAATTAAAAAATTCGAAAAACAAACCTTAAAAAAACGTGGTTTTGCTACACCATTCGTTTGCCCAGGGTTTGCCCACGTTTGCCCAGGGAATAGTTTTATTTGCCCACCCTTCAAAAAAAAAACGAATATAAAAATGGTTTTCTATCTTGCAGGCGTTTTTCCAGGGAATAGTTTTATTTGCCCACCCTTCAAAAAAAGAAAATAAATCGAAAATTAAAAAAATTAAAAAATTCCGAAAAACAAAACATTAAAAAAACGTGGTTTCGCTACACCATTCGTTTGCCCAGGGTTTACCCACGTTTGCCCAGGGAATAGTTTTATTTGCTCACCTTTCAAAAGAAAACAAGTCGAAAAAAAACATCAATGAAAAAATGAGAAAAACCGTATTTCCTTGGGACCATTCGTTTGTCCAGGGTTTGCCCACGTTTTCCCAGTGAATAGTTTTATTTGCCTACCTTTCAAAAAAATAATCGAAAAATAAAAAAAAATTCCATCAATGAAAAAAATGAGAAGAAACGTATTTCCTTGAGACGATTCGTTTGCCCAGGATTTAGCCAACGTATGCCCAAGTGTTACATTCGCTTTCCCAATTTTAATTAACCACAAAATGGGAAAATAAAATTCCTCCGCAGAACGGCGACAGAAAAAAGTCTCATTAACCAAGGGAATTCAAGCTGGACAGACAAAATTCTGGTCTGGCAAACGAAAATGAGACTGGGCAAACGAAAATAAACGCAGGACAAACCAAATTCAGGTTGAACGAACGAAATTGAGGGTGGGCCAACGAAGTTCATGCTAAACAAATAGAAATTCAGGCTGGGCAAACGAAATTCAGGACGTGCAAACAAAAATAAGGGCTGGGCAAACGAAAATAAGGGCTGGTCAAACGAAATTTAAATTTAAGGTGAGCAGCCTTTATTTTCGTTTGCCCAGCCCTTATTTTTGTTTGCAAACCCCGGGCAAACGAATGGTGTAGCGAAACCACGTTTTTTTTTAATGTTTTGTTTTTCGTAATTTTTTTTAATTTTTGTATTTTTCGATTTTTTTTCTTTTGAAAGGTGGGCAAATAAAACTATTCCCTGGGCAAACGTGGGCAAACCCTGGGCAAACGAATGGTGTAGCGAAACCACGTTTTTTTTAATGTTTTGTTTTTTGGAATTTTTTTATTTTTTATTTTTTTTATTTTTCCGTTTTCAGTTGGTGGGCAAAAAAATTGTCTGCTGGGCAAACATGGGCATACGATGGGCAAACGATATAGATAACGAAAGTCTTTATTTTCCAATTCAGGGGTGCCAACTTCACTGGTCTCCCAGATACTGTTACCAAGCGGCAGAACATTACGTAAATATATACGTGGGAACTCTCCATGGGAAGACATTATAAAGAAAATAAAATGTGTATTAAAAAATGCACGCCTATGGCTGTGTATTGATGAAACGACAGATTTAAAAAAAAACGATCCATTGTAAATATTATAGTAAGTGTGCTGGACCCTCTTAAACCGACATGTCCACTGTTATTAGCAAGCAAGACACTAATTGAGCGTACTGGTGGAACACTAACGCGAGTGGTGCTCGAGACAGTACAAAAATTTGAACTGTCAAGAGGTCAAGTGTTAATGTTTGTGACTGATGGTGCTGCGACAAAAAGTGTTTCTGAAATCTCTGGAACGTCTTCGTGCGTTCACAATTTCTCTGTGTCCCAATATTCCCGAACCACCACAGCCGATTCTTACACGCTGGGGAACATGGTTGGAGAAAGCTTTCTATTATGATAAATATTTTGAACAAATAAAGGTTGTAATACTAGAGTTAAAGGAAAGTCCAACAGCATTCCAAGACATATCTGTTGAAACATATTTAAAAACGATTTTCAAATACTATAAGCAATTGCATGACGCCATATAAAAAATGCAAGACAGTGCGCTGCCTTTAGTGGACTTACTGCAAATAGTGAACGAAATAAATGAAGTCTTGAACGCTATAGCTGACAATTAAAACAACAGATGAAAAATAAGCGCGTTAAAAAAAGAACACAAGTGTCCTAAAGAAAGACGCCGGTTTCACCAGATTGAAACAAAGTGACGGTACACCTTTAGAGCCCTTAAGTGCATTCAAAGACTATTTTAAGTATGCGAATATTACATCGGTAGATATAAGATGTCGAAAGTTCATTTTCGCAATATAAAAATATTTTTTCACCACGGCGAACATTACTTAAGGAGACTACTATTGAAACGTACCTGATGTTGACAAGTTATTACGGATCTTATCCAATTTGTGAGGCTAGATAAGAGGGTAAGTTTTGCATGAACTATTGTAACAGTTTAACAGCTTTTATTATTCGTTAAACGCTTATTATGAGGCCGATCCTGTGTTGCCGACCATTGCGGGCTCTGATGATGACATTCAACACAAATCTTTTTACAATAAAAAAATCTATTCTATAAATCTAAGTATTTACAGAAATATGTATAAATAAATTCACAAACATAATAGGGGTTTATATGACTTCATATGAGTTTATATTTGGTTTGTCTTATCTCTTACCATCTTGTGAGTACAATATGATTATATAATTACGAGTATACATATAAAGTGTAATATCGGCACACTATACTTCAACTTTCGAACTTATGTTGAAATTTTAATATAAAACTTTCTCTTATATTACGTTACCGTAATTGTTGGGGGTTACCAGGGCCACAAAGTATATCAATTATTTTATCGGTTTTCTAGCATTTCGGCATTTGTTTTCGTATTTTGTTGTGTGTACCATTATTAGATCACTGCTACTATTAAGAGAACATTACTCTCAGTGTTACTTTTGTTTGTTAAAGAAATTATCGGCATAACATACATGGAAGATGAAGAGTCAATGACATCTTCTTACCTTTCGTATACAACGTTTGAGGGTTTTCGAACAAGAAAAAACTTGGATATAAGGACTTACGGCTTGGAGGTGCAGACGATCTACGCTGGAGGTAAGCATTATGTTTAAGAGTTTACAATAATTTATTATTCTAATGTTGGGAATTTTGCGATCTACATTGCGTCGTTGACCCTTTGTTACAAAAAGGCGTAGGCTTAAAGTTACTCAATATAGAAAATATTTTACTCTTTATATTAAACCGTTGACCTTATTTTACAAAAGCCGAAGGTTACAAGTTACTCAATATAGAACTATTTCAAAAATATTAGTATAGAAGTATAGTCCATTAATCGATATAAGAAATAAAAAAAATCATTTAAACTTTCACTGGTAACAAGTGCCATTTGAAACAGGGCCGTATGAAAATATAGTTACAATACAATTACGTATGAGGTATGTGCAAGCCCTGTGCACTTATTGCTGTGCCCCATAGTTTAGTCATTCCATTAGTCATGTTTCCTTAAGAAATTTAAGGACAATTTCTGATGGACTGTCTGTCACTTCTTTTGGTTCGGTTGTTATAGCCCCAAAGTTCGAATACCTAACAGCTGCCAGTGCTGGGCATTCGCATAATATGTGGAAGAAGGTTTCTTCCTCCTATCCGCACCTCCTGCAATCGGGATCATTCTTCATCCCGATTGTCGTGGGATGTCGCATGAGTGAGCAGGGTCGTGTAAACAGTCCTACTATCCACATCAGCTGGTTTCTACCCAGTTTTATGAAGTCTATTGACTTGTCCCAGGATGGTTCGCCGATGAACATCCGCGATTGTCTCAACCCTGGAACTTTCGCCCAGTGCGAGATATGTTTTTCTCTTAATAGGTCCGTTATGGCCCTCCGCTACAAATTTTTCACTCTTCATTATTTTTGTTCTCATCAATTACATAATGGTTCAAACACAGAAATTTGGAAATGTCATTTATTGTAAAAGAGATATCAAAAACACAGCTTTTTTTATAAAATATTTTTTAAATAGAAATATTTGATTTGTTCTTTTCATTGTATAAGCACTGTATACCTGTGTGCATCCTGCATCATACATGACTTGAACTTCGCTACTGATTGTGAGTGTCTCTCTCACCTTTGGGGTAGAAGTGGGGGACGCGTAGAGCGTTAAGGCCACTGCCAATTTGACTTAATTTAAGTCACTGTTTCAGAAGCCTTACCATATTATTTTGCTGGAATCCCAATATGAAAAGAGAATATATTATTATCATTATTAATAGAATAAGGAAAGACTGTTTAAGCCTTTGACTAAGAATCAATATCATAAAGTGTTTCACATACAATTTATGTATAGACGAAAAAAATACCGGATGATTCTTAAAGTGGCTCACTCCCATAAATTTCAAAGATAAAATAATTAAACGTTAGAATTGGATATTGATCATAAATCTGCATTTATTAACATAGTCGCCATGTTTTATTCACTTCTGATTTAACAGAAAATGACCTCAACTTCCGAATCTTTAATGGCACGTTATATTTATTTTCACTTGGTTTGACTTTAACTGCCATTCTGAGCACAATTATATGTCATTTGTAACATTTTGATACATTATTATTTTTTTTATTTATATCTTTCCATCTAGAGTGATTAGCATTTATTAAAACGTTTAGGTTTGAATGAAGTAGACGTAGAAAAATTGTTTTATATTGGTTTTGTTCACTGTTTATTTTTTAAGTGTTAAATATAGCGAAGAGGAATCTTCTCTATAGCGAAGAGGAATTTCTCATTTTTTTCCAAATGTAAACAGTATGGATCATACGATTATTCAAACAATATTTTTTTGTTACTAACACTTTGATGTTATATACTTCAATATTTACTTTGAATTATCAAAAAAAAATAGCATTGTCAAAAAGAAAAAACTCAATCAAATATCAAATACCTACAAACATTAATACAAAATAGGGTTTGATTTTAATGCACCAACATTAGGTGGCTTTGAAAACAAAGCCTTAGAGACTCAGTAAACACATCTATCAGTTTTGATACACTGATACATACTGCTTTATTTCCTTTACACATATTCTTTCTTAATTCTATGGATGGAAAAAGTGCGTGTGACATGAAAGTGTTGGTAACAAAGCATTATTTGAATAATTTTATGAGCCACACACATTGTTTCCATTAAAAATATAAGAAAACACGAAAACATTCTCTTCGCCATGATTTAAAACATGACAACTGTCAACAAAAACTAGACAAACAGAAACTTTTAAATAAATCCTAAGCACTCTAGATCAAAATATGTAGGTAAATTCAAATATCCAAATCTAATAGTCCAGTCTGTGAGCTGGGAGACTAACTAAGTTTGGTGCAGCTACTCGAATTCTTTTTTTTTTTTTAAATTCGATAATTAACGACATAGTTGTCCTTCCGGTTTAACTGGAAATGGTCCCAAATTCCGAGTCTTTAATGTCACATTATATTTAGTTACACTTGTTTTGATTATAAATTCCATTCTAAACATGATGGTAAATCATTTGTCACTTTTTGACATATCATTCCATTTATTTTTTTACATATAGAATTATAATCCAGTTTGTGAGCCGGGGAATTAGGCCAACTAAATAAGTTTGGTGTAGCTACTCGAATTCAAAAATTTTTTTTGCATCATGTTCTATGAACCTCTAAGGCCATTCGTGACTATCAACCAACTTGGAAAACCCCCTCAGACCACCCCTATACTATAAAATACACCCCATTCTCGCCCTCATTTTTAGAGTGGTATTTCATTTTTGAACAAATGACAATTAAGCATCGAAAGTGGGTAATAGGAGGTTTTTTTGGGTCGCTGATCATGAATCCATTATCATTTTCCCGGAAAATTCATGCCACGGCCGGGAAAACTGGAAAATTGGGTCACTTTTGCGGAAATTTAATCATTGTTCACGCGATTTGCGTGTTTTGCGTCATAAAGATATCCAGCGGCGTATAATGATAACGAATAACGAAAAATCATGTAAATTTTCTGGAAAACTATGAAAATTTTCCGGAAAACCTGGAGATAATTTTTCAATTTTATGAAAATGATCGTGTGATAAGCCGCTATAGGCGTTTCTTGGGGCGCTGATCATGAATCCGATGTCACTTTCCCAGAAAAATTTAGGCCACGCAAATCGCGTAAACAATGATTCAATCTTCGCAAAAGTGACCCAATTTTCCAGTTTTCTCGGCCGTAGCATAAATTTCCCGGAAAAGTGACATCGGATTCATGATCAGCGCCCCAAGAAACCCCCTATAGCGACTTATCACACGATCATTTTCATAAAGTTGAAAAAATTGTCTCCAGGTTTTCCGGAAAATTTTCAGTTTTCCAGAAAATTTACATGATTTTTCGTTATTCGTTATCATTATACGCTGCTGGATATCTTTATGACGTGAAAAACGCAAATCGCGTGAACAATGATTAAATTTCCACAAAAAATGACAAAATTTTCCAGTTTTCCCGGACGTGGCATACATTTTCCGGGAAAATGACATCGGATTCATGATCAGCGACCCAAAGAACCTCTTAGGACCCACTGTCGATGCTTAATTGTCATTTTTAAAAAAATTAAATACCACTCTAAAAATTAGTGTGAGAATTGGGTGGGTTTTATGGTATAGAGGTGGTCTGAGGGGGGTTTGCCAAGTTGGTTGATAGTCACGAATGACCTTAGAGGTTCATAGAACATGATGCAAAAAAAAATTTTGAATTCGAGTAGCTACACCAAACTTATTTAGTTGGCCTATTTCCCCGGCTCACAAACTGGATTATAATTCTATATGTAAAAAAAATAAATGGAATGATATGTCAAAAATGTCACAAATGATTTACCATCATGTTTAGAATGGCATTTATAATCTAAACAAGTGTAACTAAATATAATGTGACATTAAAGACTCGGAATTTGGGACCATTTCCAGTTAAACCGGAAGGATAACTATGTCAATTATTATCGAATTTAAAAAAAAAATATTTTGTCTCCGAAAACAATTATTAGCAATCATTTTAAACTATTTAAAAATTTCTGAGGATATGGAGATATTAAAAACTTATTTTACAAGGAATAATATTGTCCCTTAACATATCTCATTAAATAATGAAAAAAAGTTGCAGTGAAAGAAAATAATGACTAATGACAGTGTGAATAGTAAACTCATAATTTAATAAAAACAATTTCAAAGCATTTCCATTTACTACTTTTCTTTAATATACACATTTTACTGTTACCCAAAACTTTTACCAGCTGCCACTGCTAATAGAAAACTACCTCGACAAATCCGAAATGGGAAATCCCTGACGCAATAATAAAAAAATATGAGCATCAGCCTCCCTGCGCTCAAAGAACGTAATTATACACATTAGTAAGCTAACCTTTAACCTGGTATAGTATGTTCGGAGATAAACAAACGCCACCAGTCCGGTCAATTTCTTCGAGGCATTGAATGGGTGCTAGTAAATTTCGCTGAAGCTAACGCCATTTCACACGCGGGAAACTGGTATTTTCAGTGACTCGTCATAGAAAGCACATAGGGGGTTATCATTCTCAGATATATGTAGGTAGAGGCGTCCACGTGCGTTTGTATTGTTTTTGTGAATCGCTAGTGCAGAATCGAGCGTGCTGTGAGACATGAGTAGAGGTGAGTAAATACACTTGAACTTGAACTACATTCTTGAGGTTGCTGAATTTCGAAAAGTAGCAAGCGCAACGGTTTGCGTAATCGGTTATGTTACAATTAAATTAGTCTAGGTTCCAGGTTGCCGCAGAAATTTTTAGATTTTTTTGCGTTTTGGAAAAAATATACCAAGTGGTTAGGCAAGAAATTGACTTAATAATGCTCTCGTGTCTAACTCTGTCTTAAATATAAAACCACAACAGTTTGGAATGTAAATTTTAATAATCCTAACGGAATAGAGTAAACTTGAGGTCAATTTTTTCAGAAATAATCAGTCAATGTGACCACTAATTTTATTACAGTTTTATATATCAGATAATATTTTTTTTTCTTTTCTACGCAACTTTCATAAGTTACAGTACTGGGCTAATAGGCAATACAATTTTATATTTAAAAATAAACTAATTGTATGGTTCACTAAAATATGTTGAATATATTTTCCGGTTAAATAACCTGATTTTTTGTTTAAATTACATGGTATCTATACGATACACTTAATTTAAACTAATAAATTATCTTTCTAGGTCGTAAAACATACAATACAAAAACAAGGAAATTTAGTTTCAATTTGAAAAGTTAAATGGGTATTGCTGTTTTATCTCTGTTTATTTTTTTAATGTGATAAAATGACTAGCGCTGATCTGCATATTTTTAAGCAACACTTGCATCTGACCATTTCTTCTGGCAATTTCTTAAACCATTTATGTTGTTTTTTTAAATTGTAGCGACTCTACAAGTCTTACATTGGAATTTAATATGAACATAACCATAATTTACCACCATTTATACATTAGTTGTTTTGTTTCATCCATTGATGCAAGATCGGGTTGGAATTTTGGTAGCTATCGCAACTGTTGTAAATATATGTGTATTGTCATGTTCAAACTTAAAACGCAGTAATTGGTAAAATTGAAATTAGTACCTACACCTATTAGGTATTTACTGCTACAATTTAAACATTAACGTACTTAATAATAATAGTTGAGGTCATAAAACTTCATCAAATAATACATGGGTTTCTTCTTAATTTATTCCTCTCATATTCCTCTCATTTTTTACTTAATATTAGTTAAAATACCGAAAAATTCTTTTATTTTTTGTAAATTGTAATCTTTCCTGAGGTCTAAAACTGCACTGGTCATTTCCTTAACTTGTTGTGGTTACCATTTATTAAATCATTTATTTATAGCTTGTCGACTAAATACATCAGTACATACTCGTTCAAATAATTCTTTTGTCCCTCTAAGTATTCCATAATCAGTAAGAATTTTGATGTTATCAGATATTGCTGAAAATTATTATCGAAATTTATTATTCACGCTTTTATTGTTATATTACTTGATATGATATGTAGATATTATTATACTCCCATTAGTTTTTGATTTTAAGAAAAGTTCTCGAAGAGGTTTAAAGATTCAGATTATGCCGCTCACATCAAATACATTTTAAAAAAATATATGTGTGTCCAAATATTAAATTATAGATATCAAAATTTATTTTTTATTATTCTTGGACATCTGGACATTTTCTTTGTGATGTTGCATAAAGAAACTTTTATACCGTGATATCTAATTTCTATAAAAAAAAGTGGGTAAAACATATGGGTTGACAATTAAAAGATATATAATTTCTAGATTTTGTACCATAAAAATGTTAAAAACCTGTAAGTAGTTTTAATATGTTCGTTATGTTCGTAATTATGTTCGTTACACTTCTTCCAATGTTTATCCCAAAGACAAGCATTAACAAGGTTACCGATTTAGTATTTTTGAAAAAGTCTAAAAACTTTCTCTTTAAATTAAAATGATTTTTGATAGAATATACTAGATGACTTAAATACTTTTACTGCTTAATTTTAACTTTAAAGTAATACTGAAAATGAAGATTAGTGTAATGAAAAGGTCGGAAAATTATTATTATTTCCATGACGTCAAATTATAAACTTACTACCATCTGGTGTGTCCATCCGGGATATATACCTGTTACTATTAACAGGTTTAAGTGAACACAGCTATTTACACAGAATAATATATATATATGATTTTGGTGAATAATTCATGAATTTAAGATACTACAAGATTAACGTTTGTTAATATTAACTGAATACACCTTTCAAAGACACGTTTTTTATTTATTTATAGCCGTCATATTATTTATTTTCTGTCAATCATTCACACTAGATTTATTAATGGGAAGAAACACGTTACTACATAATTTAGTAATTCTTGTTCAAAAAAGCAAACTTATTGATAGTTTGTAATCTTGCATAGCGTACAATTAATTGCCTTAGCTGGATATGCACTGTTATTAACATATTAAAACATTAACATAACAAAAATATTAAAGAGAATTACCCACACAAAATAATTTAATAAAATAAATAATTTTATTTTTGAATTAAATTCTATATCACATGTGAATATTGATCAAAATAAATTCTCATGTACATCTTATTTTATGCGAAAGAGTATTTTGTAGAAACTAGAGACAAAAATGAAATATATGTCAGCTGGCTGTTGTCCTTGTCAGATATATAGGAAGAAATATTTACAGGAGAGTGTTTACCTGACATGACGCAGGTAGACGCACGAGTGGATGGTTAATTCGATTAAAGATGATTCCATACTATAATAAAAATGACATCATGGATAAAAAATTACTTATGTTTAATTAAATTATAGGCGCTTTGATTTAATCGTTTATTCCGCTGCTTGTTTTTTCTTAGCAAATAGATAGTGTGCGCTTGTTAACGTTTTCTTTAAATATTAGAATGCTTCTTTATAAACGTTATCCCATTGAAATCGTCTTTCTCCTTCCGTAAGTCGGCTATTGACCTGACTTAACACACTTAGCTTAGCAATATTGGCAAATCCTGGTACATATCGACGATAGTAAGTGCATAGCCCGAGGAAACTTCATAGATTGTGATTGCTGTTGCTGAAGGTACTGGCCATTCTTGTACCGTTCTAATCTTCTGGTCATCCACTCCCACTCCTTGACTGGAAACAACATGGCCCAAATACTTTACTTCCTTCTAGAATAGGGTACACATTTCTTCGGACTAAGTTCTAGGCCAGAGTTTCGCAAGCATTAAAAGACCTACTCTAGATTTTTATGTAATCCTCAAAATATTTTCCAACCACGATAATGTCTTCAAGATATACAAGATAAGTCTTTAAGGATAGTTCCAGATTGGCCTCCGGTCTTGGTCTCCGGTTGCAGTACGTAGTCGGTCGTAGTTTGTCGGTGTAGTTTTGCCGCTGGCTTTACAATATCTGGTGTAATGATGGTTTTCGTCGCACCCGTTTCTAATAGATTCATGCGTTCTTGCTCATCGACAAGTCCATCCACAAAAACCCTATCAGACAGGTGTTGAAGAGATGCGACTTGAGCTATTTTCCTTGTGACACATTTCTTAGAAGTTGACGATTGTCCCTTGTGGTCAACCTATTCTAGTTTTTCCGACGAGGGAACCTCAGACTGCGGACCTCAGTTTGACCCTGGAACTTTGTTTAGCGGCTTCGAATTTCAAAGCTTGCGCCAAAGCATCCACCAACTTACTGAGACGAGTGGAAGTTAGAGCTTGACGGGTCACAGTATCACGCAGGATATCTAAAAATGCCTGCACGGCCAGTCGTTCCATAACGTTCTCTGTGAAACCACCGAACATAAACTAGACTAGTCTAGTTTATGTTCGGTGGCCAAACGAACTAACCGCGCTATATCCATTTCAAGTTCTTTCATCTCCATTTTCCAAACTCAACGATGTAAATCTTCTTTTCATTTCTAGTTTCACGTTTGTTAATTTGTTTCCAATTTCTCCAAGTTTTCCATCCACATATTCTCCCATTTGTTTCTGGAGACAACTAGAAATTTTCGTAATTTTCTGCTCTAAGCTATTTATATTTTCCAGTAGGTAATTTTTGTTCTAAAGTTGAAGGAATTTTCTAGTAGATTCCGTTCTAAATTTGTCGAATTTTCTAGGAATTGATATTCCACATATTCTATGAAATTTCCAGAATTTTGTAGTAACTTATTTTCCAAAGTTCCAGAATTTTCTAGTAATTTTTGCTCCAACCTCCTTAAATATCCAGAATTGTCTACCAACTTCTATTCCAAATTTCCAGAACTTCCCAGATATTTTTGTTATAAACTTTGCAGCTCCGAATTTATGTCACCAGTAATTTCAAATTAAAACGTATTAGAATTTTCACCATCACTTTCTACACCTTTCCTAAGTAGATCGGCCTTTTATCCAGTGGTTTCGCTCTCCCGTTCTTTGAGTTCTCTTCTCATCCGCCTCTAGATCCGCCACTTTAAGTCCTGTAAAAACATCTGTCTGTATGTTAAAAAAAACACTGGTTTATTTTATTAGATTTTGTTTTAACCATGCTTCGCCGCACAATGGCTTAACAAGTTAAATACTACGAAGTTAAAGTTAAAGTTAGTTTTAAAAGATTATATTATAACATAATATTAGTATGTGTATATTTATTTTTATATCATAAAAACAAATATACAAATAATAGTATTAAAAGAAACAAAATGTAATAGAGTACATTTATAACAATAAAATGGATACAGTATTCCCAGTTGTGCTATAATAAAGAGAATCGCATATTGTCATGTTTAGTCGTAGTTCCTAAGTATTTGATAAAGCCACTAGATGTGTGACGAAACAATTGTCACAGTTTTTGAAAAAATATAAATTTGTGAAAATTAAATTTGTTTTTGTAATATTTAAATTCAATGCTAATATACATATTTAATCATTATTAACGTAAAGTGAACTAACGGTGATTTTCAAACCTTCATTTTATTTTATTTACACGTTACTTTTCACTATATAATAAAAAAAAAAACAAAAGTAACAAAAAAATATTTGTGTTGATCAATGTTACTTGGTATTTGTAACTAGATAATTAATTTTTTCTAAATATTTCAACAAAGTGCCTACCCGGAAATGGAGAATTTATCTATAAGGTTTGTAAAATGTTTTTATGTCGTAGACATTGGACATTGAGAAAATAATTTCAAACAATATTAGGTGGCCGGTTTTTTCCCAACAAAAATTACCTAATTTTCTAAGGAAAATTCCTATTAATACCCACTAATTGGTCTTCTTTGACGTTATGTCGACGACGTACAGGGTATGGCGTGAAGATATTTAGTTAACCGTATATGGAAAACTACAAATAACCGAATTTCGAAAATTTGTTGACGGGGGTTTATCGGTGTGATCTCTTTGATGAAAATATTGATATCAAGAGGGAATTTCCGGTTATACCGGAAGCTGCTTCAAGAATGTCATGAAATGAAATCTAATAAATACATTTTCAATAGTTTTTTGCAGCTTAAAGTAAGTTTTTCGTACGTAATAAATTTTTAAATATCTGATAATCAGTTACATTTAGGTATAGGTAATGCTAATATAGATCAAAAGATCAAAATGAAAAGCTACAACAAATGGAGGTATAAAACACAGGGTTTTCGATTTAAAATTGCGAGTTATTGAGTTTCGAAGTTTCCACAACTGGTGGTTTCATATATAACACTTTGTATAATGTACAAAAATTAATCCCTATGGCAGATATTTTATACAACCTTAGTCTTGAAATTTTAATGAATGACAACCTAAAACTTCACGTAGAATTATAAAATGAAATAAAAAATACCATGTTCCGTTTAAAATAATAAAGTTGACAGCAACTTCAGGTATATCCGGAAGTGTCCTGTTGGTGTCATTATTTTCATCAAAGGGATTGCACCGATAAAACCCCGTATACAAATTTTCGAAATTTTTTGTCGAAGTATTCGAATGGATTTGTCGTTTTCCATATACGGTTAACTAAAGGTTTTGGCGCTACACCCTGTATATATGTAATTACTTATATGTTAAAGAACTGCAGCGCAATTGTCGCAGACCAGCAGGCGCCACTGTTAATTGTTCAGCTCACTTGGCCCTGTCTCTTGAACTTGCCAACTTTCTTGTTGCCGCGTCATCATTGATTATGTCACTGTAGCGGATTTATTTCAACCTCAAAAAATTGTTTAGTCATGTTTGGAGTTAGTCTGTACTGGCTTGTGTAAATTGTGTAAGGTGTGAAAGACCCCCGTTAATTTCTTTATTAAATTGTATCGTTACAGTCCGGCGAATTTCTCAATATATATTAAATAGTAAATGCTTTTAAGCGAGGAACTGTATGCACAGGCGTTCTATTATAAATTTTGTCCAAAATATTGTTACTTTACAGAGAGATAAAAACATCAATAATAGTGTATACTTATGTGATTAATGCAAACAGTTTAAAAAATGTTTAGTCTTATCTTTGCGGTTGAAAATATAAATATATGTATATATTTAGCTTCTACTTATACAATAGTTAATGTTTCAGGTTACGCTATAACTTACGCTATAACTGAAATAAAAAAAAAAAACAATTTGAAAAAGGCTTTCCAATTAAAAATACTGGGTGTCATAAATAACACAGCCCCACAAAAAAATTGGTCAAACCCAGAAGGCAGGGTTCTCCATTAGCCCATTTACGACCCTCCTGAGGGGTTAAAATTGAAGTTTTTATAAAAATTTCAAATTGGTGTGTATTCCCAGGTATTATGGTGCACTAAAACTGATCAAGACAATAAAAAATGATTTCAACCACTCAATCACCCCCTGGACCCATTACCCCTCTGTACCCCCTAGGGGGTCAAAATTCCACTTCTTATAAAAAAATTTCTTTAAAATTACATGTAAAAGAGTATTAGAAGATACTACATTTTAAACTTTTATTAAAACCGAATTTTCCCTACGGCGGTCGCAAGGTGGTGCTACAGGGAAATTTGGTAGTTTAAATTATTTTCTATTAACATTTTCTGGTTTAGTAGACCAAAATACCTCATAACACGTATAAGTTTTAAATTTTTTATAAAAAAGTTCCATTTCCAGCCCCCCTACAGAGGGGATCTTAAGGGGGTGTTAGGAGAAAATGGTACAACTAAAATCATGTTTAATGTCATATTCGATTTTAGAACGCTAAAATACATAAGAATACACATACATTTTTAATTTTTATAAAAACCCCCTCAGGTGGGTCGTAACGGGGGGCTAATGGAAAATGGTACAACTAAAATAATTTTTTATTGTCATATTTGGTTTTAGAACGCTAAAGTACATATGAATACAAAAAAATTTTTTAAATTTTTATAAAAAACTTCAATTCTAACCCGTAAGGAGGTGCTAGCGGAAAATGCAATAGTTAAAATATATTTTTAATGTCATAATCGGTTTCAGCGCATCAAAATACTTGGAGGTAAAGGGGTCTACCTTCTGGGTTTGACCAATTTTTTTTTGTGGGGCTGTGTAATCTGAAAAACTGAAGTAGATACTTCCTCAAGTGATTTAAAGAAGAAAAGGTTATATACAGTTTTTCCCTAAGTAGAGTGCACCAACAGTAGCTCTGCCCTTGGCCATAGTATACAAAATCTGAAATTGTGTCCATTCCTTTTATAGCGACAACCATAAACGCTTCGAGAAGTAATGTGGTTATCACTTATATTTCTAGGGTATGTATGGTCGTACTATCTCGTACTACATTCGTTGTACGCAATTCGCGAGCAAAGCTATTCTGGGTGCAGTGTAGCGTAGTTTTTGAGAAATAGAGCGTTAAAGTTTTTTTAGAGAAAACAAAAAATGTATCTGTGGCGTTGATTAAATTTTATTTTTAAATTGCTGCCACTTGAACACCGTGATAGAATGCATGTTAAATGTTTTGGCTGTTATTTTTTTTCCAGCAATATCAGTGGCGTGCATGTGGGTAGTCACTAAATAATATAAACACTGAATAAGTAACACGAAATACTTATTAAAAAAATGTTATAAAATATTATAGCCTATTAAAAAATATTATTAGTATTTCTGATAAACCAAATTTATTCCATAGGCCATTCCATAGTGCGATTATTATTAAAATAACGCTTTCTACCTAAACCACATCCCATATCAAAGAATGTCAAGACGTCATTTGTTAAGCACTGAATGAAGAACCGTGTTAAAAAGTCCGTTATGAATGAAGCACCGTCTGTGAGAGGGTCAGTGGCGTACGCTATTAAAAAAATATATAGTCACTACCCACATGCACGCCCCTGGTAGTGCTGTAGATTAAATTTAACTGTCAAAACATGCCTTCTATCATAGTGTGTAAGTGACAGCAATTAAAAAAAAAATAGTCTACTCTGTATAGAGAAAATGTCTATAGTAGTAAAAAAAGAGTATATGTGTTCTATATAGAGCGAATCTATGTAGAATACCTATACAGTGCGTGTCAAAAGTTCCGGGACGGCTGGATAACTCGAGAAATACGCCTTATAGAGATAAAAGACCTTCATAAAAGTTGTAGGAGTTTCCCTTGGCAATTATATTGTGATCTTGAATTTGACCTTGACCATGATATTGAAGGTTATGTCAAGGTCAAGTCCGTTTTATCAAATAGGACCCCCTATTTTTGACACCGGAAATTAAAAGAGCGGAAAATTTTACAATCGATTATGACCTTGACCAACTCTTGGGATTTGTCCTTCAAGGTTATTCCAAGGTTACTTAATACAATTGAAAACTTGTAGCGGCTTGTGATACATCATTAACTTCATATGAAAGATATTTTCATTCTCTTTTCAAATGCATAATAATGGAGCTACTGAATTTATTCCATTTGGCTGTGTCACACTGTATATTGTAATGTTCTTGTTGTCTAAATAAGTTAATATTGTTTTGAAACGTGCAGATTTTCATTTTGAGCAAATATTATACTCTCCTTTCCCTCTGTTCATGGTTTTTTATGCACAATAAATGGAGAGCACTTTAAGGCATTATATTGAAATTTGGGACATGATGCATAAGTATCATTACGTGTTCACGTATCATAACGAGATTTGTAACCGATTAGATTATGTTATGAGCTTATTCAGCCGACTGGTTGAGGGACAAATAGCAACAATACACTTTTCCTTTGTCTCAATGTCAAATTATGATTTGACTTGGGATTGAATATCATCAGTCCCTTCAAAATACCTTAAATTGTTACGCATGTACATATATATAATGGCTATACAAGTCGAAAGACAAACAAAGGCTGTCTATATCAGTTGGGTGGTTGAACCAAAATTAAATATAGGAAAATAATCAAAACAAGGAATTTTTCTTAATCAATTAATCTCTTTTGAATTATAATGTTACTGTGGGGGTGCAATGTGGGTGGCATATCATAATCTTAAATAAAATATTCGTCTGACGTATGGTTTTAAGGTATATCTCAACTTTACACTTTTAAGCCTGTACTATATTAATTTGAAATGGAAACAGTGAATCCTTGGGCAGTGGATGTGAACAGCGAATCTTTTTTTTTCTGTTTTAATTTTATCTATCTAACTTCTAATTTATAGAATAATACTTTCCTTATTTACTAGTTTATTTATTAAATGTGTTTAAACTTCCTTCAATGAAAATGTGATTTTTAAACAGTTAGAGTAGTTGTTTACTTTGTATTTTTATGACATTAAGATAACGACATCACGTAAATCAAAAGCAAATATTGTAACTGTAGTTTTGTCATGCATGAGATCAGTTATTTACCTAACCTGAAATTACATGCAGTTCATAAATTGTACTACTATAGCATTTAGTAATAAACTCACATCAAGGTTGTCGTTCACTGGGACTGTCAGTAGGAGCTGGTGGAATTTACAATTTGAGTCTGCATATAGAAGCATGGGATCCATATCATATTTTAGGAACATCCACACTAGTGACCATCCACATGACATCCAAAATAGTTAAATATCTGTTTTTACTCAAAAACCAAGATGATTCTTGATATTTTTATTTTTTTTTAGAAATATAGTATTCTGTTAAAGTTATGGAAATTTAAATATATATTCCACACCAACACTTCATTTATGGTGTAAAAAAGCAAAAAAAAAAAATTCTGACGTTTTTGCCTTTTTATTATGAAATATCCATATAACTTTAATATTTAGACAATATATTTCATTGATATGGCCCCTTAAAATATGATCCCCATGTTCCTTCATCATATGTCACTGGTGACTGCATATCAATATTGGTAGTTGAGAATTACCCACTTTTATCGTCTATTGAGTGCACATTTCATGATTAATGAGTTTCCTTGACTGTCGACTAAGTATACCTACTAATTATACAAACTACTTTTTAATATGCATTATCAAATTATATCATCTAATAATTTGCAGACGGTAAATATGCTAAGAAATTAAATAGTCTATACCTACATACTTTTATTCAATAAGC
Organism: Aromia moschata; assembly: GCA_029963805.1. Lineage (NCBI taxonomy): Eukaryota > Metazoa > Arthropoda > Insecta > Coleoptera > Cerambycidae > Aromia > Aromia moschata. Next base: position 1,022,315 of record JAPWTK010000012.1, read on the forward strand.
TTTTCACAATTATTTTTAATATCACTTTATAACTCACAAATGTGTTTATAACTCACAAATGCTGCTTGCTAAATAAAATGTTGCCACGTGAATTATGCAGTAAAAATTTTATGAGACGAAATTTATATTCTGGCGAAAATAGGGTACTTCGAATATTGAAAAAGTTGACAAGATCCAATACAATAGCGAATTTTCCAAAAAAGTGCTACGTATATCGGGTATCCGTAAAAAACGTATAAAAACAAGATGATTCCTTAGGTCAAAATAAAAATCAAAGTTCCTATGGGCATGTGTCCGGAAATGCTTCTCAACGGAGTCAAAACCCCCTGAAAGTGAGTCCCTGTGACTTCCTGAAAGTTTTCAATTATTTCAGTAATCAGTTAAGTCAGCTTTACTAATAGTTGCATCTAGAGTACTTTTTGGATGCTGAATATACTGGTGATATTAAAAACCATGTACCTTAATTAGAGGAGGGAGGGGGTTCTGTGGTCAGCCCATATAAGGCGTAAAATTTTACTTAGGGAGTAGATTTTTGAAGATTTGTAGGTTTAATTAATCATTCTGATAAAATACATATTTCGCAAAATTGAGATGTATTATTCAAGAATATCTTAAACAAATAATTAATAGTCCTTAAATGTCGTGTTCAACAGACATAAGCAACAAAGGAACCAAGAAAGTAATTTTATATTAATTTTTGAAAACAAAGGGTAACTATCCATAATCTACTATAAATTACATCATATTGTTGCGTATACCTATTATTTTGTATATTCGATGCATATTTCAAAAACCAGTGGAAGAAAGTACTACATTTGTTATATCGTTATAATCAGAAGAACATGCGAAATTCAACAAAAACAAAAAATAAAATGTGTTCCAATTAAAAAAAAGTTGTTAATTAAACAGCTTCTATATTTTTCTTTCAGTTATTTTTCTGACAGCATATTCTTAAATTTCAGAAAAAATAAGTTACCTGCGCAATTTTCTTTTCATAGCTTTAAAAATAACGGAAAAGTGGGGGTGGGAATTCGCATTAATTCACCCTTTCCATACACACATAATGTATGTATGTACATATATAATGTACATATGTACATACTCAGGACAACACGTACATAACGTGTTGTCCTGAGATCTGTACATGCAACTGAAATCACCAAGAATATCAAGTATTCATCTAAAATATATAGGTATATGAATACGTATGAATTTTCTTCGATCCGTTAAATTTACGCCAATATTGTTTTATAATAATGTTAAATATCAAAGCCAATAAGCCGAAAAAAAAAACATTTTGAAATCTGTTAATTTATTATAGAATTAATAATATGCATATTAATTTAATAATGGTTAATTAGTACGAGATTTAGTTGTTAATGTAATCGAATATATTATATGGATTATCGAAATGATTGCAAAACCAAAATAAACAAATAATTAAATCCGATTATGACAATTGTAAACATTTTGAAATGATGTAGTGTAGTGTATGTAATCGTTTCGAAATGCCATAAACTTTTTATCCCTTTTATATTTATTTGATTGTTTGTGTTTTACAAGTGTTGACAACGACACAGATTTATAACATACTAGCGACCCGCCCCGGCTTCGCACGGTTTACGACATCACATTAGAAACCTCTAAAATTATCAGTGTTTCTGTGCTATATTATGCATGTATTATACATATAAACCTTCCTCTTGAATCACTCTATCTATTAAAAAAAACCGCATCAAAATCCGTTGCGTAGTTTTAAAGATCTAAGCATACATAGGTAGGGACAGACAGCGGGAAGCGACTTTGTTTTATACTATGTTATGATACCTATGTACATAGACAGGATGATTGGCGAGTCGCGTTCATTAAAAGTAATGAGTTTAGGGTCTTCTGGTTGGCATTTAATTCTGAAAATTTTAATCCAAGGGTAGGATATGTCAAATCCAATGAAATGTGAAAATATTAATTTTCATGTATCTAACATTTTAGGTTGTACTGGAAGTCAGTATCAACTTTTTTATTTTGTAGTATTTTATGTTATAGTATTTCTTATTGGATTTTTATGGAGTTGAATATTTAATTTTATGCATTTCATGTACAATTTTAGGTTGACTTAAGTTTATAGTTTGCAGATTATTTCGATATTTTTGAAAATCTGTGTAAAGACAATACCACATTTAATTCACCATATCTTGCGTAATTATGAACATATCAACTTAATGCTTTCAGAACAAATTGAGAAAAGCTAGCGTCAACTAATACATGTCAGAAAGTTTTAGTATGTACTACAGGGGGTTTCGTATGAAACGATCACTTCAGACAACTTCAATCATTAAAAACTCTATTGTTTTAAATGAAATCACCCTGTATTCTTTACGTAGAATTACTTTTCATTAAAACTTCTTTAAATCGCATTAAATTTTCGAATGTCTTGCATTTTAAAACTATTTTTTTGTGCAATGTCTTCTTAAAAAAACTCCGGACAGCATTTATATTTTGGGAAATTGCAAGTTTTGGCTGACGGAGAATAGAATTTTGATATGTTTATAATAAAGCAGTAGCCTATATTTCAAGGGATGATGACTAGACAAAAATAAAAGGCTCTTAAAACAAAACCACATCCAGACAACCTTGAGAATTAAAAAAATATAAATAGTAGCCTCATCACAAAACTCGGAAACTATTACGGGTAGCAAAATATTGTTGAGTGAAAATTTCCGTTATATATACGTAAATGTGATAATTATTCACGCAATCATTTCAATATCTTATTATATTAAATTATTCGAATTATATCTTTTCGATATAATTCGACCATCTTTGGTGCCCTATAAACCGCTTTAGACAATTATTTTGAGTATTAATATTATTTTGAGCATTTAATAAATCTTTATTGTTCTGGTTCAATTTTAAAACTATTTAAGCTTATTCGAAGTATCTTATAAAAAAAGGTTTTTTTTTTCATGTGGATTGCAACATTAATTATTGTAAAATTTAAAGTCATTTATTATACTTTTTAGATATATAGAATTATTTACACCCACCTTTCAAAAAAAAATTGCTGTTTCATGTGGAATTATTTTGGTACCACATGCAGCATTCGCCAATATAATTAATATTTTCGTCGCATTATTTCAAAATCAAATACGATATTCACAAATACCCACCTTTTCGCATACCCTATCGAGAAAGACCGCATACAAATAAAATAAAAATTGCATTAAAAACTTTCACGACTGATAGGCGTATAGTTTATCACTGAAAACTACCCATTCTCTTTCTAGAAAATGGTAGGCACTGGCCTTCGACCGTTCTTCATGACATTGACTGATACAGACACGCTTTGCATTTGAATATTCGATACCAGCAAAAGCTCTATTTCGGAACACTTTCGTCGCTGCACTGGTATTAGGTATTTTAATTCAATATTAAGTAGTATGACCGAGTGTTTGGAAGATTACATAACAGTTGAAGGTGAATAATATGTTGATTAAGTCAGCTTTGGTGATAGTAGTGATGTGTGTTGAGCTAAGTTCAGGAAAACGGAACGAGATGAAGGGGTGAGATGAATGAAACATCGATCTAATATACGATAAAACAGGGGTTGCTAATCACTAGAAAATCAGTCATTAACATTATAGTTATTTTTAAAGGTAAACGGAGGAAAGAGAAGGATTAAAAATAAGACATGATTTTATGTAAAGCCAGGTATTACATGATAACGTTTATGTATCTACTTTTTATCTACTCTTATTTCCATATTCACGTCGTGGAACTGAAGTATAGCAACAGTAAAAAACATTTTCAGAATCCCCAATAGTTTAACGTGCCTAAAATGTTTTGTGTACACAACTTCTAAATGTTAAGATATCAATTAAATAATCTTTTTCCAAAACATATTGTTATACAAAGGAACCTATTTCAACACCATACAACACTGAATCATACAATAATGAAGTTACAAGTGCAGTCATGAATGAAATGTCTGATTGACTCTGAAAGATTAATTGTGATAAGCACATTCCTTGTTAGGGAAAAGTAATTTAATCCATTTCAATTTTTCAAATTATATTGTTGAAATATCTTTTTCCCTAAAAAGATGATTAGGAAATGATTTTAAATACACGACTTTTAAGAGAGATTATAGACCTTGATCACAATATTCGGAATTGAAAAACTTCGTGGTAATCTTTTAATTGCTGAAAACTTGGAAACAGCTCACATCCAGAGTTTGGTACAATTATGACCTTTTATCAACATCACAAAAACTGCAACATATTTTAAATTGGGCAATATGATACATGTTTGACGAAATAGAGAGCTAACTGAGAGATTGCAACTGGATACGTTTTGAGTTTAGTCAGCCTTAGCTGACTAAACTAGTCAGGGGATAAATTAAGTAGGGTGATTTGTTTCTGCAATACATACAATATTAATATGATGTATAATTTTATGTATACTTTTTTCGAGAAATCCAAATGTCACTTCCAATGATGTTTTGTTGTACAATTTAGTACAACAATTAGAAATGGACGTAGTATATTATTTCACTAGACAATAACTTTTAAAGGTTGACTGCTTATAATATAATATTCACATTAGTAACACTAGATAATGTATTGCATGTATGTGCATTTTAAAGAAGTATGTAATTCCAATTAAAAATATGAATTAGATAAGAGATATTCTTTTAAGATATCGAATTATGAATCAATACATTTAAATTTCAAGCGTTTATTACAGTGTTTACAATAATTATAATTATTGTAAACATTGCTCATAAGATAATTACATATATTCACTGAATATATGTAATTGAATATAAGAAAATACATATGTCTAATGTACATATATAATAATTATGTTTGATATATATTAATAAGTATATTTAATGTTTTTGATGTAATTTAAATCTTTAGCCTTAGGCCAAATATAAAGAAACAACAAAAATAAAATAAAATAAAACTAGTAAATTACTGTAAAAATAAATATCCTCGATATTTAATAGAGAGGTTAGTAAAAATCAGTACACTAAAAACTACAGGAATATTGTGCAGTCAGATAAATGGTAATAATGAGAAGATATTAATTTTGAAATAAAAAGACTTTTGATGTTTTATTTAACAGATCACGAAAGTTTTGGAAACGAAATAACAAAAAAAAATTAAAAAACATATATAAATGTAATTCATCTAACAATAAGTTATACTTACTCATAGTTATATACAGTGGCGGTTGGTGATTGACTGCAGTTACCCATATCTTGAACACGACGCATGGGAAAGATTTATACAGAAACAGAAAGGATTTATAGTGAAAAAAAACCGTAAGCAAAGTTTGCGAAATAATTTTCAAAAAAAACTGCACCACGCCCTGGGATCTCAGTAACGCTCTGTGGCATATTTGCAGTATATTTTTTTCATAATCTAAAAAACAAATATACCTAAGGAGAGGTTTTTCGATTTGTTACAAAATATTTTTTTTCCAAAAGTTATGGCCATTTTAATTTTGGGAAACAAAATGTTCCTATAAAATTAAAATTAAAATGGCCATAACTTTTTGAAAAAAAAAAAGATTTGCAACAAATCGAAAAACCTCTCCTTATATTTGTTTCTAGATTATGAAAAATAATATACTGCAAATATTCCACAGAGCGTTATTGAGATCCCAGGGTGTGCTGCAGTTTTTTCGAATATTCTTTCGCAAACTTTGCTGACGGTTTTTTCACTATAAATCCTTTCTGGAAGAGGTGTATAGTCATCACCTAAAAAGTCAAGTGGGTCCCATGGGTCGTTTTCAAGATATGGATAACTGAAATATCACCAACCGCCACTAGTTATATATGTACCTACACCCAAGCTACGACTAGAAAAAATATGTTTTTGCATTACTAGAATTTCTGTTTTTTTTTTTTTGTATTATGAATTATAGGCCTGTTTTACGACATCAGCTTTAAAATTTTAAACGGCATGTTATAAAGCATTTTTGAAATCATTTTAAAAATAAATTTAATTGTGTTGACAAATTAAATTTTTATTGCGTCGAACAAAGGTTGTAAGCAAATAAAATTTAATATTATGAAATGAATGAATGGATGAAGGGATTATAAAACCTAAAAATTAGTGATAAAAAATCACATTACCACAATTGGTTACAGCACATTATAATGTATACAAAATTACTAATAATAGAAATAGTACATAGTGCCAAATTATTTGTGTGGAAAACTGTAAATAAAACATAAATATTTCAATAATTTCTTGTTTGAATGAGTTATGAAATAATAATCAAAATAGTACTCTGCAGGAGAATTGGATCCTTTCAAACATATTCACACTGGAAAACTTTTACACTTAACACCGAAACATTTTTCTTTGCACTCAATGCACGTATTTCACCAACCATATTCGCATCATCAGGAGATGATTAAAACAGTTGAACAGAAGACCAACTGATGTGTGAAAACTTTAGATGGTACTGGTAGACTATATAGATGAAGAGATCGGTTGTTTCTAGTCCAGGCAATTTTTGGTACTGATATGGTCTAAAAGTTAGAGAAGATAATTTAGTTCCGAGATTTCATAAAAGTAAACAATTCCACTAATATTTACAAATATAATTGTAAAGAATTAGTCACACGAAAAATACATTTCATACAAAAAAGCAAAGTAAACAGGAAGCTGCTACTTGAAAATACTATTAACACTTAGATGTGTAAAAATATCTAATAAGGATCAAAACACAAAATTGGGACGAATCAATTTCCTACGTTAGAAAAAAGGATGCATTGTATTTACCCATCGTTATTTAATTGATATTTGACGGTTGTTGTCATCTCTTATTGTCAGGTGGAAGTAAATCAGGGTCAATACTGTTTACTTCAAATATTATTTGTAAAGAAAACTAGTCACGAGATAGATCAGAGTTCAGTCAAAATTCGTCGTGAACGGAAATAGAAACAACGATATAATATGTATTACGAAAAAGTATCTAGCAAATGGAATGTAATGTATTAACAAGGGACTTATTCAATTAGTTTACAAGGATAAACACAGGGTTATAAATGTAATACCCTAACATAGTTTTTTTTTGTGAATTAAGTTATTGATACATTAATTATTTACTTACTGTAACTATGCTTGAAAGCGAGTAAGAGAACATAGTTTAAAGGCTATAAATCTACAAGAATAACTGAGGAAAGAAGGTTAATTTTACGGTTAATGTCTGTTGAGTACGTGTGGTTTCTTGTGTAGGAAATACTCAAATACTAGATGACATTCAACAAGATTAAAAGAAAAATAGTCTGATATTCGTAACGATGTATTACGAATAATTCAAGTAGGGAAATTAATTTTGAAACTGATACATTTGTGCAAAAAATGTATGTGTATGTCAGTATGTACACTAGGGTGGTCAAAAAAAATTTGTTCTTCCGGCCCTAGGCTTAAATACTAGTATTTGATTAGTTATTACTAATTCCAGAAGATTAGCTCGTTTAATTAAGTTTTAGAGGTCACTCATTGGTGTTTCATTTTCCCATTCAAATTACATGGGAAATGCGTCATTATTCGTTCGTGGTGCCGTTTCGAGAACAATTAAAGAAATTTATGGCAGCACATATTATTTTCTGGTAGTCAGTAGTTTCAAATTTTATTGTTTTGGAAAAAAAATTTGAATCAAACAAGTAACTACGAAGTTTTTCCGTAGATTTTTATTCAAATTTTTTCCAAAACAATAAAATTTGAACGTTAAGAGCTTCAGTACACTGTCGTCCCGAGATTTGCGCTACTGGTGCGTTCAACGCTGCCATTAGGATAAACAATTCCAATAGAATACAAAGAGACCTACATTGCCGACACTGAAAATGTTTTATACGATCCCCGACTACCAGAAAATAATATGAGCTGCCATAAATTTCTTTAATTGTTCGGCACCACGAACGAATAATGACGCATTTCCCATGTAATTTGAATGAGAAAAATAAAACACCAATGAGCGACCTCTAAAACTTAATTAAATGAGCTAATCTTCTGGAATTAGTAATAACTAATCAAATACTATGATTTAAGCCTAGGGCCGGAAGAACACATTTTTTTTTGAACCACCCTAATGTACATGGTGTCCCATGGCGGTGGGTCTATGAATATAACAATTCTGAAAATTTGGGAGCAACGTAAAGTATACTCTTTTTGTTTACCTAGAAGATCTGGGACTTTAACATAAGTCAATATCATAACTATTCATTCCTAATTCCTTTTAAATAGAACACGCTGTACATATATTATTGCATTTTTGGAATATATGGACCATTCCAAAGGCATTTTATGTATAATGTCCTATACTTACATCTATATTACTATATGTATAGTCCTTCCAATTTTAATTGAAAATGATAAATACGCCTGGGGAACAAAAAAAAGCGGTGCAACTTTATGATTCCATGGGCGTGCATATCTCTTTTATAAATTCGAAAATTGTGAAATATTTTTTTCATTCAAATCAATATAGGAGATTAAAATTAGCCTGCATACAAAAATCTTAATATTTGTAATATAATTTGCTGTAAATAATGCTCATTTAGCCAGAAAATCTCAAAAAATGGTCTGTGTTAATAAACCCAGCTGAAATAACGTCACTGACGTCTTAAACGTTTAAATTTTATGGCACAGTGGACCGAATAAATATTTAAGCAATATATTGGATGCGAAGCGCAACAGTTCTATTGGATCGTTGGCCGGGTATTAGAAGGTGACAAGTCAATATTAACAGAGGTGGATCACGGGCCAGCGATTTCCAACCAGACAACGGAAGCGATTGCAAAGTCAAGTCTCTTGACAAAGAAATTTTCTTAAGTATAGTAACATACATCAAAGTTGTTTTAATTTATAATTATTTTTTCCAGCAATTATAAACGCTAGTTTGTAAGACTTAAAAAACTTAATTTTCTATGTCTATATATAACCATTTTTAATTTACTTTTATATAATTTTTCCTATTCTTCCTTCAAATAATACATTTCTTATTTACGGAATAAAAGTGGGGGTGACACTTCACAGACTTACCCTGTCCCTGTATGTACGTGCTCCAAGTCTAAAAATAATATGTTAAAGCGGTTTCGATTCACACTCAAAAAAAAAACAAATACATTGATAGAAGTTCATTTTTCAGACTCAATAATTCCAAGGTTGAAACGGCAGTTTTAAACTGTATAATCAAACTGTATCAACTGCTGCTTACGTAAAAATAAAACAAGTCGTAATACTTATCTAGATAAAGATGTGGGAGAATTGGTAAAGCGGTGGTCTTATTACAAAAAAACATTAAAGTAATCTATAGAACAATTGCTTTGACTCAGTGATTGTTACCTTCAACAATTCCGGGATTGAATCTTTCCCTTTTACTGCTTACATATAAAAGACGTTAAAATAAATAATTATTTAATAATATGAAATTTTTAACCGCAAAATTGAGAAAAACAATAATGTAGATACATAAAATTTAAGTACCTACTACGGTTTCTTGTATTTGATAATAATAGTAAATGATGGAAACATCACTTAAAAAAATACATAAATATTTTAAATAACTTGACGCATTTTTTGTGATTGATGTAATTATTACATTAGGTTTAACAGAAATTAAATAAAAACCTTAAATACTTCTGCGCATTTACATAATATGTTTTAAAAAAATCAATTCTTTTGAAATAAAATTAGTTTCATAATACTTATTTATTTTGAATACTTATATTAAAATAAAATAATTATTTTTAAAGTAAAATACATATACAGTGTGTTCACGAAAGTTGTCATCATAATATGGCACAAATTAGATTATTAAATTTTTTGATAACCTAATTTTAGGTTGTGGCATCTTTTTATGATTGATTTCATTTGTTTTAAAATCTAAATAAAATAATCAAAATTTCGGAATATCTTTTTGAACAATAGCACACGTGTGTAAAAAAACGCTGTCTAAGGAATCACCACTTCCAATTTTTCCACACTTAATCATTATAGTAACTCGCTTAAAACTGGTTACATTCTTGTATATACTGGTTACAAGTTTTCTTATCATACGTTGAAAAAAAAGGAAAGTAACACAAAATAGTAACCAAAATGTTTCTCTAATGGTCTTGTATTTTATGTGTATTTTATGTGGCGGTATGGCATATCCGTGGTCTTAGGTTAACGGTAGTATGATATATAAGCAACCTGGCACCGTAATTTGGCCAAAATGAATGTACATAAAAGAGCACTAACGTACTTCGAATCTTAGTTTATCAAAAAATTTAATAATATATAAATTTTTCCCATATGATGCGAACTTTCGTGAACATTCTGTAAGTTTTGAACCACCGTCTTCAAATATTAAATATTTATTTATTAATACTGATTTAAATAAAACAACTTGTATATTACTACTGTACTTAAAATTTTAGATTTTGTACCTAAATCTGTACGTACGATATAATTTAAAATGTTCATTGTAATTTTCTGCTGTTTACTGATACTTCCGTCCGACTTCATGCAATCGAGGTTTTTAGGAAATGCTGGTGGCGCCAAATTATAATTTAATCATTATTTTCTTTCAATAAGGTTTTTCAGATGAATTCATTAAAACAATTGAGGCATGATTAACCGTGCAATAAAACATAATGCTGCGACAAAAATTGCATTTTCAAAACATTCGATCGTTGAGATGTGTAACTAATTGCATGCAATATCAATGAATACATCATAGGGCCTTGCATTACTGATTTATTATCCATTATGACACCTTGTCTATAATTAGGTTAAGTTCTACATATTTGTATTGGTGCTCCATTATTTACAGTAAGATGCTGTACTTTACTAAAAGTCATTTTATTTCAATTCCACAACTTTCGAGAGGTTTCTCCCTCTCGAAAGTTGTAAAAGAGAGAGATAAAGTTTCCAAAATACGTATGCATTATTTCATGCTTAACCTTTCTGAGCAGTTTAAGTCTATTTAGCGAAATTTTTATTTATCCACTACTTGTTGAAATAAAAATGTATATACATATCAGTAGTGACAGGAATATGACTAAATTGGTGAAAACAATTCTAACCAACCCCCCCCAAAAAACCTCCTCAAAGTTACCTGTTACAATTCTGACTGAATTTACATTTAAGACTTTGTATTAGAATAGCAAAATTTTAAAAATACTTTTTCTTCTGACAAAGATATTTTTTCTCAATATACATCTGTTATTAATGAAATTATATTCTATTTATGTCAATTTCTACCTCTTTTTATTGTCACCTCGGTTTGGGTTGAAATTAAGAGCAAATGAAGAAAATTCGAATACTAATACTAACTTCTAAATTTTGAGCTTAAAAAGTAGGTATATGTTTGTTGCTCAATATATAGCAAATGAGAAACGAATTCCGCAAAATTGTCTCTTATGATAACTAATAAAATACTTCTATATTATTAGCAATTGCACAAAATGGCAGTAAATAATAAAAACGCAAGCAACCTATCGATGTATTAATCGATTGTGACATACATATAACGTTTACAAAGATAAATTATATTAAATATTTCTTTAAAATTATAAAAAAAATGCTGACACATTATACTTGTGCCAATCGCCCTTTCACCAGTTGTATTTTTTTATACCAGGTGCTAACACCATTGACCCCTGAGGTGTAGGTATAGTATTGACCTTCAAATAAGTCCAAGGTTTTTCAAGGTCCATCCAAGGATTTTATGTAGGTATTTTTTGTATGTTGATTCAAGGGCAACAATTTTGATTGCGACTTTTTGTAGTGGAAAACATATGACTAATGAAACACCCAACGAGTAAATCATTTAGTGTAATCAAAGTTAGCTTAAGCTGTTTGAAGGTGAGAAAGTTCTTAAAACACAATAAAAAAGTTAATTCATTTTTATTCGCCAATTAGTTGTTTTGTTATTATAATATAAGTATTAAACAATAAATATTATGTAACAACATCGTTTTGTGGTAGTAGATATAAGTAATTATGTTATATATGTATATAATTATGCAACCATGGTTAATAACAATATAATTATATACAGTGCTTTCGTAAAGTGCAGATTGGATAAAATTGATAAAATCGTCACGGATTTCTTTGGAAAAATCGTTCGAACACGTTAAAAGGTAAAAATGGTAAAAGTATGAAATGCCATTTATGATTTCGAAATATTTTGGACTTGTTAAAAACTACCAAATATATTTTTATTTTTTTAAGTTTGAGCAAGGTTCGAATGTATGTAAGTAGGCCACATAAAGAAATTAAAAAAAATCTACTTTAGATTTAAAAGACTAAATTTAATGGAAATGAAAGAAAATTAACAGAAATTATAAATTTAAATCCTCTTACTGTGCAACCTTGACAGCCTAACAGCGCGCAAGAGCCAAGACTGTTAAATATTAATAACACTACGGAGGTATGGTTGTATTTTTTGACGTATTCCTACTTTTTAAATAATCTAACTTCAAGGTCGGAGTAGCCTATATTTATTTCCTACAAAAAGTAATCCAGGAGTGTCAGATATGGGGATGGCACTGATCACTCACCTTTCTTCCTATCTAACAATTTGGAAAAACCTCTTTTAAATAGGCTTGGACAGGGGTTGCATAATGAATAATGCTCTCCCTTGTTGAAAAAAATATGATAATTCTTAGAGGATACGTTTCATCTGGATCTGGATACAACATTATCAGTGCAGATGAGGTCGGTCGAAGAAAATCTAAATACCTTCCACCAGTTAACACCTCGTCAAAGAAACAAAGCCTAATATTCATAATTCTACCGTAAACTGTACCACACCAAACATTCATTTTTTGAGGGCGTTCATACAAAGAGGATTTTCCGTAGCCCAATATGACAATTTTGTCTATTAACATGGCCCAGTAAAATAAAGGTGACTTCATCAGAAACAATGATTCTTATTTTTGCATTTACTCGCAAAATTGACTTCGCTGGTCAACGTCACCGTGTAGACGTACTTTATGAAGACGGTGGATGGTGCTATGATGATGATGATGATGAGAACCTCTGTAATAGTGGAATGCGGATTTTCCTGCGCTGTCAAATTATTTTCTGCACTGGCACTGGTCATTCCGCTGCTGATCTTCTGGCACTGACGGTCGACCAGATTTAGGAGGATCTCGAACATGCCGAAATTTCCTGAAGATTGATGCGACTCTGTTTATCACCTTTTGACTAAAGGGTTGCCGACTTATTGGCGGATTTAGCTATTCTCCGCCCTACGCTGGTGCATAGAAAATTTTGTTTTGGGCCTCTCACCCCCTCTACTACCCCCGTATTTGCTCTCTTTTCCTACCACATTCACCGCCCTACGCCATGGTGTAGTTAGCATATAGAGTAACCAGCACTACTGAATTACCTAACTATCTTCTTCTTCTTCTTATCTCCATATTCAATCCTCTGGTTGTCTATCTAATATTCTCTAATATTCTCGTTTGGTTAATTTGTCGATTTTTGAAAAGCTGAGACTCTTACCTCTTAGTCTTTTCTTTAGATTAAAGTATTTGCTAGAAATAACACATAAATCTTGTCTTGAATAATTAACTTTAATGACAAATATGCTCGAAAGGGTAATATAATTATGAACACTTACTTCTAGTCCTACAATGTTTCTTACTACTCTACAATATCTTCCACGAACACGAAAAATGACCGGCAGGGTCTACCAGCGTAATTACGACGCGGCGGCTACACGGTGTCCTCTTCGGGGCCCCTCTTTCTCTAACCGTCGGAGATCAGGGAGACTACCTAAGATCATCTTTCGTATAATTATCCCTTGCACTATTATGAGGATAATTATCATAAACTTTGCATATAACAGTGCTCCACACTGACAGGAATCTAACAGGTTCTCTATTTTTGGCGAGCTACCAGCAGGTCGAACACCACTATCCTCTACTGGCCCTTGTTCTACGCCGCTTAGAGAGCCTCAAGGGAGAGAGTTGCCAACTGCTGCGCGCTGATTGGCCCAAGGGTTTTTCTCTTAGCTCGGCGTGTGGTTGCCCGACGAAGCGCCGCCATGTTTTTCCGAGAAATGAAATGTTTTCTGACGCGTGTTATGTAGAACGTCTGAGGTTATGTGTAGTGTAAACACAATAAAGGTTATTAAACATCAGTGAAATTCCAGTTACAAAAACGAACCGTGTTCTTAATAAAATATCTGCGGTAAGCGTACACAATGCGCATTCATGCAGAACTATTGGAACATCTCTTAGTCTGTCAATATTGGTATTAATATCAGTGTTTATGCAACGGAGCAAAAGTAACAAAATGTTCTTTATTTACAGATGGCTATGCCTAGAAATATCGAAGTGAAACACAATGTTCAAATGCAAGAGCACGGCTATTCGAATAACTCTCAGCTGTCACTAATGTCACTTTTACAAATGTCACAGTATTAACGAATATTTCATTGTTGTTTTGAATTTCTTTTCAATAAATCCTTTTCATTCCGTTTTCTCGAAATATTAACGAGGAAATATAGGCGATTGCATAAAATGTCGAATTACTGCTGTGCACCCAGATGCCGCAATAGCGACTATCGTGGGTATTCAATGTTCGGATTTCCAAAAGATTCTGAACGTTTTAAAAAATGGATCCATGCAGCGAAGGAAAATTTTGGCATCCTTCAAACAGTGCGAGGCTGTGTGAGGTAACAATTATTTTAAGTTTATTATGTTTATATTTGTAAGCTTTTTATGGTAATTATATTTAAAACAAATCACAAAACCATTACAAATGTACAATTATTAGAACATTACGGAAAATATTACAGATCTGTCACTGCAGACAAATATCTCCCGAATGCCCACTTCCCCGTTTTCTTGGTTCCTCGCGAATGTTTGTTTTATTTCCAGGCACACCATAACTCAAACATTCGCGCGGGTCCACTTGAGTCATAGGCCGCTATCTACTGCTGACATATTTAAATTTATATTTGTATTATATCAACGTTTGCTCTACTCATTTTAAGCCTGAAGACGTAATCACAGTTGACAGGAGAAAAACTGTTCATAGTAAAGCAGTCCCCTCGAGGTTTTGCAAATGCAATCATGTCGTTGTAACATGTCTAACGACATAATTGGCTCACGAAATCAGAACTATTGACTGTGTATGTCGAGAACATAATTACTGGCCACTGCCATTACCTGTGTCGAAGGAAAAATATTTTAAACACAAGAATGACTGCTGTGTGATGTATAAGCCTCTAAAACTGAACGATAAAAAGGAAGACTGTTCAATTGTCAATGCACGCAACGAACAGTGCAAGGACATAGAAAAAGAAAATTCGGAATTGAAAGAAAAAACATGCATTCTTCAACAAGACTTGTAATCAACCAAAAACATCGTTGGGAAAATGCTTCATCAAGATCAACTCGCTACCGTCATAAGAGGCACTACAAAAGGATGTCAGTGGTCACAGGAAACAATTAAAAAGGGTCTCCGGTTGTACCTACTTTTCATGGGTCAAAGCAGGCTACGAGGAAGTTCGCAACATTATGGGACCACTTCCTTCGGTGAGATCGCTGAATAGAAGTATTGAACATGTTAAATTCAATCCGGGTGTCCTTGATGATATTTTCATGTGCCTTGAATGTTTAGTGCCAGATCTTGATGAGATGTCGAAAAATTGTGCATTAGTATTTGATGAGATGTCAATTACAAGCAAAATTGAGTTTGATTTGGGCACTAAATCTTATATAGGTCGCGTTACTGTTCCGGATGATCAATGTAAAAAGGAGTTAGCTACAAAAGCCATGACGTTTCAATTGGTGGGTCTCGAGAAGCATTGGAAGCAGTACGTGGCTTATCATTTTACCCCTTCACGCGCCTTGGATGATGCCATAAAGAATGTTATTTTTGAGATAATTGAAAAAACGTTTAGGGTGGGGTTAAAATTACGAGTTATCATTTGTGATATGGGAAACCGTGGACTTCTTACAAAAATTGGATTTAAAATTCAGAAATCAGACATGGTTTTTCACATTGATCATCCGATGAACAGCAATGAAAAATTGATTTTAATCCCCGATCCTGTCCATGTACTCAAAAATATGGAGGAAATGATTGTTACAGAAAAATACCTTTTCCTCCCATCAGATATTGTTCAACAATATAACTTGCCGGACAATGTTGTTAACATTGAGCACATTGAGTGGCTGGATGAATACCAAAGTAAAAATTGTCCTCAATTTAAATTTGCCCCAAAGTTAGAAGCATCTGACATTAGAAGCAATCATTTTTCTAAGATGAAAGTGGGCAGTTCTACAAATATTTTGAATTTTCAAACAGCTACTGCTCTCAATCATTTAGTATTAAAAGGGGATGGTTCTGAAAACATGATGATAACAGCTTGGTTTGTAAACATGGTGCGAACTTCGTTTTATTTGGATCAACAGCATCCGGTTGTTGGAAGCCAACCCAAACTCATACAACAATGTATTGTAATTCTATGCTTGCTCTACAAGAATACATGCTCACCGAAGAAAAAATTGAGTTTTTTATACCGGGTAGAGTAACTCAGGATGGCACAGAAAATGTATTTTCAAACGTTCGCCGTGGCTGTCCAAAACCGTCTGCTATGCAATTAATGTACAAATTGCGGCAGCTTTGCATATTAGGCCAAGATACAGAAGTTGCCAACTCGAGCTACGATTATGGGGGGAAATCTTTAGTAGATTTGCTTTTAGAAAAGTGTAGCAGGGCCAATGAAAGTTCTGATGCAACAGAACTACAATTTCATATTTCTAAAGTAGAGGAATGTACAAATTTGTTATCGGATTGACAACAAATTCTTTATAGAATGTGTGGGTACATTGTTTTTAAATTAAAAAACAATATCAAATGCGAACAATGATATTTGCAATTACAGGAAAATGTGCAAGCAGACTACGATCCCAAAGATTTATCAGCTTTTGTAGCAATGACCGATTATATTCCTGGAGCTCAAGTACGAGTGACCCATCAAGTTTTTGTTATCCTCGAACGTATTGAAAAAGTATTATGGAATATAAAATATTATTTGTTGTGCGTAGAAGAAAATGTTACTACAAAACTAGAAGCACATTTTTTTGAAAATTTAAAACACTTGCAATTAAATACTTGTCACGATGTTAAAAACTTACTAATATCAGAATGAGATTGAAACAAATCTCTACTATAGCAACAAAAAATACGGCACATAAAAAGGTATCAGTATTTGGAAGCAAAACCATTGGTGCAGGCTTTTTAGTCGATCGTTTCACACCAAATGCTAGTAAAAAGCATTGATATCTGGGATATTATTTAGTATAGTATTTAGTATTATTTAGCATAATATTATTTAGAGATAGATTTTATGTTTAGTGATGAAAATACTGAATAAATCAAGGGTAAAAGAAGAGTTATAAACAGTATTGACGGTTGTGATCCATCAATAGTTTATATAGAAATGTTTTTAAGTTCATTCATTGTACGAAGTACAAAGCTATTTGTAATGTAAGCACAATGCTATGTTTTTACTTATACATGTATAAATACTCTTGTTACAAATGTTTATATTCATGAGATAAATAATAAAAATATTGTTTATCGAATTGTATGCACTGTTATTACAATAAAATGTTCAATAAAATTGATGAGATAATTGATGAGTTATCCTGTAATGATTGTACAATATGTGAACAAAAAATAGGAAAATCAGGGACATCAATTGACACACATCTCGGACACCAATTGACACAATCATTGATCAATTATTGTTTACACGGTTATAACAATGAACGTATGAAACTTTAATTTAGTTAATCCAATTTAATAAAGTTTGGTTAAAAAATTGTTTTGCTTCAAAAGTCCTTGTTATGTCACCATTATTCGATAAAATAACGTTTTTTACATATCACTATTGAAGTACTTTATTAATAACCAAGTATTAAATTCATTTATACAGTTTCCATGTACAACTATATTTCCATTCAACAATCTTAATGCAATTTGTCAATGAAATAATTAGATATTAATAGCAAATGACCATATGTGATCGATTTCATCTTGTATAGGTGCAATTTCTTTTCGTACTTCGAAAAGAAATTGCATTTCCTTTAATTAGTTTTAATTTACGATCGATCCCCAATGATCTATTTTGGTGCTCTGTGATTCTGTGTTCTTCATTTACACATTCCGTAACATTGCTTTTATGTTATTAGCACTTAAAGGGTTATGTGGTGTACATGTTAATGCTGCTCCAAAATCCACTCGATCCGACTTATGTTTCCTTTTGATATAACATTTTGAAGACTTCGAATAGCCGTGCTCTTGCATATGAACATTGTGTTTCATTTCGATATTTTTAGGCATTGCCATCTGTAAAAGAAGAACAATTTGTTACTTTTGCTCCGTTGCATAAACACTGATATTAATACCAATATTGACAGACTAAAAGATGTTCCAATAGATCTGCATGAATGCGCATTGTGTACAATTACCGCAGATATTTTATTAAGAACACGGTTCGTTTTTGTGACTGGAATTTCACTGATGTTTAATAACCTTTATCGTGTTTACACTACGTTCTACTCAACACGAGTCAGAAAACATTTAATTTCTTGGAAAAACATGGCGGCGCTTCGTCGGGCAACCACACGCCGAGCTAAGAGAAAAACCCTCGGGCCAATCAGCACGCAGCAGTTGGCAACTCTCTCCCATGAGGCTCTCTAACGCAGCTCCAGCTTACCGACGTTCAACTTGTTGCCCGCGAATCTGCGCACGGACGCTGCACCACAAAGCGATACTACAGTAGATACCTAATAAACATTCAAAAGACCCTTCCTTCTAAACACTGAAAAACAGTTTTAACAGTGGTATTTCCAATTCTGTCATAAAAATGGGGTTGTCATAAAAAAATGTCGATGAATGTCATAGCTTTTTGACAAGTGGCATGGCTGAAACAATTCGAAACCCATACTAAAAAATGGAAATTCATCCTATATCTCTCGACGTGTTCAAGAGATTTTGCTGAAAAAAAAAAATCTCGACGATTTTATCCACTACTTTACGAAATAACTGTATTTATTGAAGATTTTGTAATTAATAACACAGACCTGCAATTTTTTTCTTTACCCAAATTAGTGATTCCGAAGGGATTTGATGTGCTGAACACGATGCAGTTGGCTGTTTTGCGTCATCACGTCACAGTTTTGGGAAAACCTAACCTAAAATTGATAAAAAGGCAATTTCTGCTTATTTTCGCGCCCTAATAACTAGACAACGATACGAAATTGATAAAACGGACCAGACCACATTTTTTAGCTGTCCAAAAAAGTAGAAAAACAGTAGAAACCATAATGGCGCAAACATTATTTTATTTATGAGTTTAGTAAGAAATACTAGAATTTTTGTCATGAGTATATATACAAGTAAATTGGACCTAAATAGTTAATTCCATGGGATTTTGATGAGCTGAACACAATGCCGTTACCCGTTTTATGAGGTCAGTCAGAATTTCTCTTAATGAGCTCATATCCAGGCTACTTAAATACCCTCAGAGAAAACCCACTTGTGAGAGCAAAAAAAGTATCTCACTGAGCTCAAAATTCTGACTTATATATAATATATTTAACACATAAAAATCCGTTGGAAATGATATCTAGCATTCCTTTGGGTTACTAAATATGTCTAAACTGGCTTTTTATCCATTTTGAGGTTATGTTTTCACAAAATACTGACGTCACAGAGCAAAAAGGATTAAAAAACGGCCAAAATGGGTTGAAAAAAATGTTTTTTGTAAGTCTGTGTAGGTAATAATTGGTTTTAAATTGTAGGAAGGGCGGCAATACAATACAGTACTGAACCTTAGCTTTTTATTACACATGCGCATGTACGAGTGTATACATTGTACATATTTACACAAGTCTAATTGGAAAATTAACTTTCTTGCCCCTTATCTAAAGTTATTTATTAAATGTGATATATGTGTATACAACATGATATATGTATATACAACGTGACATATGTAAATATGTTTTGCATTTTGAATTCGGATATCTCTTTTCTCTTCATATTGAAAAAAAATTAAAATATCCAAAATCTAAAACAAATAACAGAATTAGGAAATTAGTTTACGCAAAGTTTTATATTTCAGCAGCAATTTTACCACAGTTTTTGTATACTTGTTACACATTCTTAGAAAAGCAGTTGATATTTGATGAGTTTCTTTAATCCCCTTTGTTAACTTAGACTTTTATAAATACATTTCTTTCCCATCGTTATTTACGCATTCAACTGAACTATTTCGGTCACACTATTTCGTTTTTTTTTCTAAGCGTAGTTGGTTAACACGATAGTATAATGATAGTTGGTTAATGTCACAATGAGTTTCATAAGGTATAAATGAATTCACAAAGAAATAAAAAGCAATAAACGAACCGGTAAGTTACTTTTATATATAAAGTACCTAATTTATAAGTAAATAATCTCTTTTTTACGATTTTTATTTAATTATTTTTCAGAGAAAATTGGATATTGTCTAAATAATTTCTTCTACGTATGTTATCTTTCAAACTGAGTCTAGTTAGATGACAGTGTAAATCGATATGTTCACAAAACAGTTAATATACATTGTTGGAACGTCCAAGATTTCAAAGCCGAGCATTAAAAGATAAGAAAACAAGAATAAACTCTGACAGATAGAGGAACTGACAGAGAAATATTATATCCATAGTTGTCAGACTGATATGTCATTTTAAATCTTTTATGAGCGTTATTCTCTGTCTTTCGTGATAGGGTAGCAATAAAATCTGTAGGCGGGACGCCCCGCCCATAAATTATAATGCGCACGTGTAAATTGAATTATTATATCGTTATTGGTCTACGGAAAATAAGCACTTGAGTATTTCTGTGCGTACGCAGTATCCTCAGAAGTTAAATGTTTGGGTTGGTATTTTAGGCGATTCCATCGTTGGGACATTTTTTATAAACGGTTCCTTAAATGACAACAAATATTTAACAAATAAAACAAACTGTTTACGGACATGAACATGAAAGACCACGAAATTTAAATGATTTACGGGCCAGAATTGTACAAGTCATAAATAATATTGATTCTAATCCTGAAGTGTTAGAACGCGTTAGATAGACTAGGTATTTGCGAAGCACAAAGGGGCGACATTTTTGAACCATTTATTCAATAGGCATTTTTTTCTTTCTTTCGCCTTATAACCGGGTTGATTTATATTTTCCTTTTTTTATTTTTTATAGAACTTCAATTTTATTTTCTTGCAGACCGGTTAGTTAAGGAATACAAAAATTTGAAAATAAATACAATTATGTTCGTACACTTCTTTTAAGTCCCACTCACTCAAATTCGGTAGATGATGGGCGGTCTCTATCCACTCCACTTTCCAGTTTCTGTTACGCGCAGGTAACGTTTTACATCATACGTTTCTAATACGTAACAAGCGTGAAACACTGGTGCATATAACTGTCTTTGTCTGTCCTTACTGATGTTTTTTTAACTTATTCTCTTCTACACATGTATCGTCAATATGTAAAGGTGCAATTTCCTAGGGTGTAAAATTTTTTTCAGCATACCTTTTTTAACTTTACCATTGGAAAGGTATATTAATTATGAGTTATTTTTTATTTAAAATTTTTTGTATTCTGAATGTCTACAAAGTTATGGTGGATTTATTGTCGACCTATTTTTCTCGTAAACTGCTGTCTAAATGAATATAATTTCTGTAAAGAACATATCAATTTACTTGTCTTTACTAAAGCCAAAAGCTTCTGCCTTTTAAGACAGAACCAAAAAAATAGCCTAACAACGCTAAGCATTGCGATGCCTCGATTTTTTTTTAGCAATTTACCTTTTTATTTTTTAGATTTATATATATATCTTCATTATTTCAAAAGTTGTAGCCGATTCAGGACATATTCTAATGCAAATAAGAACAGAGTAATAAACCATATTCAACTTTTAAAACTCCCAGGATCTCGTCTGTTCTGCATTTCATAATCGTAAAATTTATTACTTTTTAAAAATATCTCATTATACTGTATTTCAAATTTATTTTCTAGACGCCTTTCTGATTGTTACTTTAGGATAAGTGTGAACTATATGTGAGGAACAGTTTTTGCCTTAAC
The DNA here is from genome assembly GCA_029963805.1 of Aromia moschata. Taxonomy (NCBI): domain Eukaryota; kingdom Metazoa; phylum Arthropoda; class Insecta; order Coleoptera; family Cerambycidae; genus Aromia; species Aromia moschata. The sequence continues at coordinate 1,044,475 of JAPWTK010000012.1, forward strand.
TTTTTGGTAAAAAAAATAAATACATAGGTAAGTATTTAAATAAAGAAGTAAGTAAATAAATAGTAACAAAATATATTTATTAAAGTAATTCTTATTATACTTTTAATTAAAATAAAAACAAATGGATTATGCACAAAAAAATTGTGTTTTGATTTGAAGCAAAAAATCAGTACTGCCTGTGTGAAGTAGGTGGAACTATTTTAAGAAAAGTAACTATAATAAGTAACTAATTTTATTTATTTAGGTATTTGTAAAGATTTCATTTAGGACATTTGTATGTATGCTATTTATTGTTTAGGTATCTAAAGATTTCTGTTTATTATAAATTATACAATATTTCAGCTAATAAAACCTAGGTTTAATATATTTTTTGATGACATTTACTTATGTATATGTTGAACGAGACATTCGCGTCGGGAAACTACAATGATGCAATATTTACCAATTTAAATACAAAAAGAACTCATAATTAATGTACCTTTATAATGGTAAAGTAAAAAAGGTATGTTGCCAAAAGAAAAAAAATTAGCGTCGTTAAGACATTGGTATTTTTTATTCTTGCCTTAATTTTGAGTGAAGGTAAGTAACAGTGATTTGCCTTTCACATAAATGAATTTTCTCAGTCACTTCTTATTGTTCTCGGTTCCTATGATAAATCGATCACCCTGTACACACATATATTGTACATACGCTTATATGTATGTAGCAAAGATTAATTGGGAAAAGCAATTGAGGATAAACAACAATTGCTTTTCTATTATCTAACATTGATTACACGGTTGTCCAAATGGGTATTTAATCTACGTACTTACCTTTAGTAATATTGTAGTTTGTTAAAAACTTATGGTAAATGTATGAAATTAAATAAAAATCACGTTAAGTTAAACACAAAATAAATTGTGTTATTAACAGTCACGTTTCTTCATGTTTACAAATTTAAATTATTTGTTTTCAGTAATGTTTATAAATATACCGGGTGGCAAATTACTTCACTTATTATTATTTTCAATGTATGTGTATTTTTTGCGGAAAAGTAACATCTTCACCATCTTCGACTATTAGTAAATCTCTCTACTTATGGATGAACAAATTAATTATGTGTAAATAAATTGTGTCAACCGTTTTAGTATCAAAATGATGAGAGTAATGAGAGTTTTATTTCAATTATTAGTTGTTACGTCTGTAATAGAAATATGACATAAAATAACTTTAGTTAGCCACTAAGTATTCTTCTACATACATACATACCACTTTGCCACTTAAAACTCCACAGTCGCGTAGTAACGTTAATTTTGAACATAGGGCCTTGAGTACACATTATTTTATAGGTAATTTTAAGGTCTTTAAATACACAATGACATACAGAAGTGGCCCAAAAACGTTTTTTTTAATGTAGTAGCAGAGATATACATAACTTTCTTGAATATTTTTATCCTTCACCCTGATCATATCTGATTCATCTGATGTGTTACAGTTATGCAAAAGTTCTTTTGTTTTCGAGGATGAAACAAAAAAAAGCTTATCCTTTACTGAAAACGTACAATAATAAATAAAACAGCACCACAAAAAAAAAAAGTGAAATGTACCTCTGACCAAACTTGGTGGATTACATGTTTTTTGGGGTCACTGAATCCGAATCCGAAGCCCGTTTTGCCCCATCACGTCACAATTTCTTTTATACTCAATAAGCTGCGGAAAAATGGCAAAAAAACTACAAAAATACTCTAGAACCCAATCAGACCTCATAATCCATTACTTCAATAACTTCATACCTCTAATCCCATAGCCCTCACAATCAATAAGCCCTAAAGACCCCAATTTACCATATAACCTCAAACCAAAGTTGTGCAGTCATCCAAAGCGGGTATTTTAGCCATAAATGGCCAAAAAATGGTCGAAAGATCGCTTCATAAATGGTCGAATAATGGAGAATTTCTACCAGAGCAAACTGCACGCCAGACCTCTAATAACCCAATAACCCAATAACCCAATGGCCCCATTTTATAAGTTAATAATAATAACTCCGAAATACCACACTATTAGTCCGATCGCGACCAAATTCAATAGCCCTTGAAACCACATTAATTGTAATGTGTATGCCAATTTTTATCGAGATCTGATGAATAAAAATGCACTTATGGTGGGCCAAACGAAATTTAAGTTTTAAATCCTAACTGCCCCGTAATCCATCGGGTCAGTCCTAAAATTTAACTGTAAGGAAAACTTTCGAGCACCAATATTTTTGCAAAATTTCATCTCAATTCGATCATTAAAACGCGAGTTATAATGCGTTAAAACGTACGCGCGAACGTACTACTTATGGTACATACTTATGTACGTAGGTACATACGTACGTACATACATATGTACATAGTGCTTGTAATATGGTTGGTATTAATTCAGAAGTCGTGAGAGGCTAAGGTTCGAACGAAGTACTTCGAGCTGTAAGAGAATAAAGAACTCACGTTAATCGAGAACTCTGAAACTTAAGAGGCAAAGGGATTCACAAGAATCAAGCACTATAATGTCGTAGTGTTATTGTTGATTTAAGGGATTCTGGCCTTTGCTTTGGCTCAGCTACCTAATTCCAGGCATGGATGAGTCTGAGATTCGGAGTGTCAGTCTCCCGTGCACCATTTCGAAGTTATTAACTTATAAAATGGGGCCATTTGGGTTATTGGGTTATTAGGAGTCTGGCCTGCAGTTTGCCCTGGTAGAAACCCTACGTTTTTCGACCATTTTTGTCCATTTATTGCTAAAATACCCGTTTTGGATGACTGAACAACTTTGGTCTGAGGTTATATAGCTAATTGGGGTCTTTGGAGCTTATTGATTGTGAGGGATATGGGATTAGAGGTATGAAGTTATTGAAGTACTGGGTTATGAGGTTTGATTGGATTCTAAAGTATTTTTTGTCGTTGTTTGCCATTTTTCAGCAGCTTATTGAGGATACAAAAAAAATGTGAAGTGATGGGGCAAAATGGCCTTCAGATTTGGATCAGCGACCCCAAAAACATATAATCCACCGAGTTTGGTCAGAGGTACATTTCACTTAGTTTTTTTTTTGTGATGCTGTGTAATTAATGTCATACTAATCAGAGTAACTGTAACAAATAACGAAACAAACTGCTTTTTAATTTTTCTCTTTTTCTTTCTTCCTTTATATTTCTTTCAAATTTCTCTTTTAATTTTAATGTTATTGAAAAATTTGTCTATTATTGTCACATCAAAGAAAGAGACAATAAATTACGAAAGTAGTAAAGGCATCTGAAGAAAGAAAATTAAAATAATACTACAAATATTGTAGTATTATGTTTATTTTAAAATTTCATCCGTTAACAGAAATACAAAAATTTAAACATTTTGCCCATTGACGCTTTACTGTTCTCAGTGGGGTATACTTCCAGATAGAATTACACCCATCTCATGTCTGATTTTTTTAAATCGCTGATATTTTGCGGCTGGGTTTGCTACACAAAGTTTTTAAGGCAAAATGGTGTTTTTTGTTTCCTCGAAGAAAAAAGAATTCTAGAATAAACTGTAATACATCAAATGAAAGCTAATTAAAATGTCTTTCAAATGGCAGTAACAATTTTGATATAGAGGGTGAAAGAAACAAATATTTATGAAAGTTATGTTTATTTCCGATACCATTTTTTTATACAAACTTTTGTGGACCACTCTGTATGTAAAGCACTTAAAGTTACCTATAAATTGATGTGTGACTCAAATCTCTAGCTTCAAAATTAGCGATAATACGAACCCGGGCGGAAATTAAGTGGCGGACCCTGTATACCTAACACATATTTGAAACAATTGAAGTAAACATGATATTGCAAAAAATCCAAATTGCCCTTTTCAACCACAGTAAGTACCTATTTGATAACCTTATATTAATTTTGAAATTTAGATCTGCCTATATTGACATATTGGACACATATTCGAAATTAATTTTGTCCAATTTTGCACAATTTTTTGGAGTTATGTACAGGGTTTCATTCGCAATAAATTAAAAAAATTCGCGAACTTTTGAATGTATGAATGTAATATCAAGTTTAAAATGAAACAGACTAAAATCTGCATATAATTTTTTTCTTCTCGCATAATAAACCCTTTCAAGGTATCAAAAATACAAACGAAAACATAAGTGACAAGATAAACGAAACCCCTTTACCAACGTAAAATTAATACAAACGAAAACATAAGTGACAAGATAAACGGAACCCCTTTACCAACGTAAAATTAATACATACATTTTCGCACAATTTCAGTTAGATAATTAATTTTTAGCATGTTTGTTATTTCACTTCACGAAACAATTTCTTGTTAATCAAATTGGATAGACTACTCGTAGACCAGGCGACCTATGTCAAAAAGTATCAAAAAACGACAAAATAGTCCAAAGAAGAAGTCTCAACGGTTTTATATAGAGGAAACCGTCCTGATTAAAGATACGAGAAGGCGGAATCACGCAAGTGGCCGCTTCATGTTTTAAATAAACAAATTATTTCTGAAACACCATTTTTTTTCAAATTATCTCGAAAAGTATGCGTCTTACGAAAAATTATCAAGAGACAAAAGTTGTTTATTATTAAATTTAATAAGTGGTTTCGATTATAGCAAAGTTAATTATTTTAACGAGAAATCGAGCAAAATTTGTGAAAAAAAACTGTTTTTAAACAAATTTAGTTATCTCGGTTAATAATAATCGTATCGTCATGAAACTTTCCAAAAAGTTGCCTTTTTTATTGTTAATAAGCTCCCGCAAACGGCATTCTGTACGATAAATAGTTACCGAGTTATAATCAATTGAATGCGGAAAATAGCTAATTGTTAACAATTTGTTATCACAAAATAGGGGCAAAAAAATTTTGCACATACAGTTGGATGTCCTTTATCATATGCCGTATGCGGAATATCGATAAATTAATTATAGCATTGTTTATAACAAATTTTCTGGAGGTATAGTTTTTTACGCGACGTATAAAACCTCATACATAGCAGCAAAAGCAGCAAAAAATCCGCACATTAAAAAAAACATGTTGCTAAGTTATTTTGTTGTTGAGATATTTAACGTCAGTTATAATTATTTGGCTCATATCTCCGCTCCTAATAAACTTTTCGATTAGCGCTTTGAAGCAACTTTTAGCTTATCTCATGAGATATCTACTCCTAAGATTTGAAAAGTCTGTGTTCATTAATTACGTCGCAGTCGCGTTATTAACAAAGTTTATTAACAAAGTTTATTAGGAGCGGAGATATGAACCAAAAACTTTTACGTTAAATATCTCAACAATAAAATAACTTAGCGACATGTTTTTTTGTAATTGTGCGTTTTTTGAAGTAGGTACTTTCACTTGCAAATCATTTGCATTACGGATTTTTCTTTTTGCTGCTATGTACGAAGTTTTATACGTCGCTTAAAAAAACTATACCTCCAGAAAATTTGTTATAAACAATGCTATTATTAATTTATCGATATTCCGCATACGGCATATGATAAAGTGTATGTATACAGTTTACCATAAACTGTATGTGTAAAAAATTTTGGCACTTGCGAAAAGCCCTTATTTTGTTATAACAAATTGTTAACAATTAGCGATTTTCCGCATTCAATTGATTATAACTCGGGAACTGTTTATCGCACAGAATACTGATTGCGGGAGCTTATTAACAATAAAAAAGGCAACTTTTTGGAAAGTTTCATGACGATACGATTATTATTAACCGAGATAACTACATTTGTTTAAAAACAGGTTTTTTCGCAAATTTTGCTCGATTTCTCGTTAAAAAATTAAGTTTGCAATAATCGAAACCATATATTACTATGGGAAATTTAATAATAACCGAATTTTGTATAATTTTGCGTAAGACGCATACTTTTAGAGATAATTCGAAAAAAAATGGTGTTTCAGAAATAATTTATTTATTTAAAACATGAAGCGGCCATTTGCGTGATTCCGCCTTCTCGGATCTTTAATCCGGACGGTTTCCTCTATATGAAACTTCTTTGAGACTTCTTTTATGGACTATTTTGTCAGTCCGAAACATAGATCGCCCGGACTATCGGAATATAATTGTTATACGAATATAACTGGTATGTAATATTGTAACCTTTCAAGAGTAATATTGTCAACACAAAATTTCCTTGTGTTGATCAACCTTAAGATAAATTTCAGAAATTAGTTCTGTGTCATTTTGCATAGTTTTCTGAGGCTTATTTAGCAATTTTTTGAAAAAAAAATATAGAAATCGTTGTATACAGTAATTGATGTAATTAAATTCCAATTTGAAATTCTTTGTATTTTTTAAATCTAATTGATGACTATATCTCTGGTTAATTATGTTTTTTTAAGTATTATTGAAAAAAACTGACCATTTTGTTATTTGGTGAATATGTTCCTATTTATCAAAGTTTTGAAAACTCACGCTACATTATAGATTTATACACTATTTAACAATTTTATATGGCATTTTAATTGGTTTTTATAATGCTATCGTTTACATTTTAAAATGAAAATTCGTTGGAGACAGTCAGTTTCTTTGCCTCGTCAAAAACCATTGCTTTTTGACACACCGTAACTTTTTTATGGTCATATCGGCGTCTGAGCCAAACCACTCCGCAAATATTTTAGGAACACTTTCATTTGTTTGTACGGTAATAATAATAATGCAGTTTTTATCGGTTTGTTATATAGGCAAATAATGTTTAATCGCAGAGAATTTAGTTATTCAATATTAAATGTCGCATTTGAGACTTGCAGACTGTACATACGACCTGCAACATTAAAAATTACTGTGATGTACGTTTTCACAAAATCCTTGAATGTTACTCTAAAATACCGCTACGTATTGGTGTCAGGTGAGTTTGTTCTGATTATTTTCAAATTAATTATTTTCTTGCCTGACTTTTTTTAACTTTAAAAGCGAGTTAGTTTGTTTATTAAAATAGAAATAGAAATTATGTTTATTTAATGTTTTTGTTGTTGTTAAATACTTTCATCGTATACTTTTTTGCTTGTCTGTAGCTGACAAGAGTTAAAGCGCAAGAGCAAATATGTAGGTATACGTAGATTTAAACAAAATATAACTAGTATTATGAGTGGTGGTTTTATAGGAAAAGTATTAATGACTTATTAATAAAATTAACGAGTTTATTTAACTGAAAAATGTTTGTGTAAAATGAGTACCTACATAATTCCATACTATATCTTATGGAATAAACATTCAGTTCCTTTCTGAATCCTGGGAATAACTGTGAAAGATACCTGGGTTTGTTATAAATATAGCCTTTAGAAAAAAAAAAACATGGTTAGCCTTATTATTGCTAGAGACCGCGAATCAGGTATTCATTCCAGGTCAGAATTCCACAAATACCTAGTGGCACATACAGTGTGTTACTTAATGCTATATACTTATTTTAAGAAATTATTCCTGGACCAATTTTCGAAGTCGAAAAGTTCAAATAAACGTATGTCCTAAAATGTTTGGTTTTCGAGATACTAGAGGTTTTTAAAGCTTTAATGATTGCATATAAATAAAAGAAATATCATTCTGTTCAACTATCCTTTATTGTTAAATTGATAATTCTGGTTGAACCCTTTACAAAAGTCTTGTGAATAATCGCGATATCTCAAAAAACAATCAACCTTTTGTTATAATTGACTTTTAAATATACACATACATACATAAAAAGTCATAGTTAATAGATTTAATCTTGATAATGATGTCTTTGAATAGGTATTAAATATATTATAAATATTGTTATGAATAAATATACAGCGTCCGTTTTTTGTTTTTGTTATACTTTTTTATATGGATAAACTTTTCAATAAGCTTAAAAAAGTCTATCTTCAACTGACTTGCATGAGTATATTGGTTATTATTATTATTTCGCCGACTTTATAGTCACACTTCTTAGCGTAAAAGCTGGGAAACATTCACCCATTCCTGCTGCAGACAGTAATGGCTTGATATCTCATCCCCGCCTCCAGCAGAAATTAGGCTCAGGCGAAGGGAGGAAATTCATCCTATCCCAAAACCTTTCTTACAATATGACTAATATGTTTGTAACAATATTGCCTTCTGGCCATTTCTAACGGTATTATAAGGTAGTCCTAATGTCGCGATGTTCTTGGCGAATCTGGTAGTCATTACTCCCTCTGCCGATATTACTAGGGCATACATCTCCACCTTCTCCAGTTTCCATAGGCGCTCAGCTCAATAGATAGATTTTCGTACTTCGCGATCTTCTCCCGTTCAGTCTTCTGAATGTTGTGGGTAAGTGGCACTGCGATGTCTATGATAATCCCTCTTCGTTGTTCCTTGTTGATCAGCACAATATCTGGTCGGATGAAATCCACTGTTCGATCGGTGATGACTAGCCTATCCCAGTACAACACGGCAACTTCCGTTTCCAGCACAGCTTCCGGGTTATATTTGTAGTATGGTGGAGCCGTCGCTAACAGGCCATACTTGAGTGCCAGTGGTTGATGGACCATCTTCGCAAGTTGGTTGTGCCTGCCGAGATATGCTGACACTGATAGCGCGGGACACCCTCCTATTATGTGTTCTATAGTTTCGCCTGGAGATCCACATTTTCTACATATGATTTCGACGTCGTCTCTCAGGATATTCTTCTGGTAATTTATTCTTATTATTATTTTGCCGACTTTATAGTCACACATCTCAGCGTAAACGATGGGAAACATTTACCCATTCCTGCTGCAGACAATGATGGCTTGATATCTCATCCCCCGCCTCCAGCAGAAATTAGGCGCAGGCGAGGGGAGGAAATTCATCGTATCCCAAAACATTTCTAACAATGTGACAAGTTTGTAGTAAAATAAAAAACTGCCTTGTGGCCATTTTTTATTCATGGCCATGTGGCCTTTCTAATAATATTATAAGACAGTCCAAATGCCGCGATGTTCTTGGCGAATCTGGTCGTCATCACGCCCTCTGCCGATATTACTAGGGCGTACGTCTCCACCTTCTCCAGTTTCCATAGGCGCTTCAGCTCGATTGACATATTTTCGTATTTCGCGATCTTCTCCCGTTCAGTCTTCTGAATGTTGTGAGTAAGTGGCACTGCGATGTCTATGATCATTCCTCTTCGTTGTTCCTTGTTGATCAGCACAATATCTGATCGGTTGAAGTCCACTGTTCGGTCGGTGATGATTAGCCTATCCCAGTACATCACAGCTGTTTCCGATTCCAGCACAGCTTCCGGGGCATATTTGTAGTATGGCGGAGCCGTCGTTAACAGGCCATACTTGAGCGCCGGTTGTTGGTGGACCATCTTCGCAAGTTGGTTGTGCCTGCAGAGATAAGCTGACTCTGCTAACGCTGGACACCCTCCTATTATGTGTTCTATAGTTTCGTCTGCAGATCCACATTTTCTACATAGGTCTTCGATGTTGTCTCTCAGGATATGCTTCTGGTAGTTTCTTGTTTTTATAACCCTGTCCTGAACGGCAGTCAAGAGGCCTTCGGTTTCGGGGTACAGATAGCCGTCGGTAAGCCATTTTTATGAATTATCTTTGTCGATGTAGTCTGGCTGTAGCATTTTTGGAAAACGGCCCTGTAAAGCATGTTCCATCCACTGTGTCCGGAGCTCCTCTTCTGTTGGTACGTCGACCGGGATAAGTTCACATCCGAGACTCAAAGGCGTGTATCCAGCGTCCTCTCTTGCTACTGCTGTTATTAGCGGGTCCCTGTTCGTTAGCAATTATCTTCTTAAGGAAGCTTCTTGATTAAGGCACTGATTTTTTGATGTTCAATAGACCTCTCCCACCTGTATCATTACGAAAGAGTTAGTGTGTAAGTGCCTGAACTTAGTTAGGAGCCGCCTGGTAAGTCGGTCGAGTTCATCAAGATCAGTAACGGACCACTTGACGATTCCGAAAGAGTATGTCAGCACTGGGACAGCCCACGAGTTGATGGCTTTGATAAGATTGCCTCCAGATAAAAGCGTGTTCAGCAACTTTGTCACGCGGGTCTTGTATTTCTCTTGGAATTCTTTTTCAGTTGTGTGTGGTTGATCCTGCCGTCTTGACACACTCCAAAGTAACCGTATTGCTCTTCCGGTGGTAGTTGATGGATGTCGGCATATACCTCTGGATTGTTGTGAGGTGCTCCCTTCACAATACGCAATATGGCGCACTTATCCAGGCCAAAGGACATTTTGATGTCATCGCTGAAGGTCCTAGTAGTTCCAATTAGGGCCTGGAGATTTGCCTTGGTTCCACTGAATAGTTTCAGATCGTCCATGTAGAGCAGGTGAGTGAGTGTTGCTCGGCTTCTCATGTTGATCTTGTACCCAGCTGTTGTTTTATTGAGTAGTGTAGATAATGGATTGAGTGCCAAGCAGAACCAAACCGGCGAGAGTGAATCACCTTGGAAGATTCCCGTCTTGATCTCAACTTGACCTTTGTTCCCTCCAGAGACCCAAATGTTTGTTTTCCATGACTGCATAAGATGTTGGAGAAGAGCTCTTATCCGAGGGCAGACCTTGTAAATTTCCAGGACTTTAAGTAGCCAGTCGTGAGGTACCGAGTCGAACGCCTTTCTGTAGTCGATGTAACACATATGCAGGTTTCTTCTTCTTACTTAGGCTTGCTTCAATACCACAGCGTCGATTGTCAGTTGATGTTTACACCCCGCTGCGCCTCTGATGCATCCCTTTTGTTCTTCCTCAAAGATGTTGTTTTCCAAGCAGTGACGATAGATTTTTTCATTTACGATAGACGTGAACAGCTAATATATTGTGGACAGACACGTGATGGGTCTGTAGTTCTTCGGTTGTGCAGCATCACCCTTTTTGAAAAGCATGAACGTATTGCCTGTCATAAGGAATTCAGGTACGACATGTGGATCGTTGATCGCCTCCGTGAAACACTTTGCCAGAATACCATGAGATGCAGGTAGGTGCTTCAGCCAGAAATTGTGTATCCCATCGGGACCTGGTGCTTTCCAGTTCTTGGTTCTCTTGATTGCCGAGGTTACGTCCTCTTCTGTAATAATTCCGACAGCCATTTGGTTGAGATCTTCGTTGTGTTCTTCAATTTCCTCAATCCATGGCGCGTTCGCGTTGTCTGTGTCGGCGTCACTCCAAATAGAATTCCAGTATGTTGTGAATCACACTGGATCGATTTCTGCAGGTTGTTCTTCATCCTGTTTCTCCAAGCTCCTCAAAAACTGCTTTTGGTTGTTCTCGAACGCAGCATTCTGTTGTTTTATTTTTGTCAGCTTGTTGTATCTACGTAGCCTGGCACCCTTCGCTTTCGCCTTTTTGTCGCAGAAGATCTTTGAGGTTCAATAGTTGTTGCCGATGGTCTGCATTATTCAGATCTATCTGCGCCTTTCTAGCTATGGCTCGTGTTTTAGCCATGACCCTTCGAGAGTTGTTTCCTGCTAGAAATTCACTGAGGACATCAGCGTCAGCTCTATACTCGTCGATGTTCTTCTCAAGCCTCTTCTTCAACATTGGGGTGTCACTGTCCTTGTTCTTTCGGTTGGGGTTTGGAGTATATACTTGCTGTCCGTTCAATTCGAGGATGAGTGCTGAGGCACAATACACACCCAAATGTGCCTTTTGTAGATCATTTGTGCCATCCAAATATTGTTGCAAAATACTGTTGGCACTGGATATTATGCCACGCGCTTTATTGACATTCCTGAGTTTAGGTATTCTGGGCCTATTTAGTGGATTCATGAACTCATAGTGGGTCACTAGTTGTAGAAATCGTTCTCGTCGTTCTTCATGTTGGCTTCTCGGTAGGTGTACATCACTAATTCTTCCCTCTGATCTGGACGATGATGGCGTTCGGGAGATATGTCTTTGCTGTGGCTGGATTTCTTCTTCCGTACGTACTTCCGGTAGATTTTGGAACTCCTCTTGTTGGTATAGGATCTGGCCGACTTCTCTCTTGACTTCCTGTAGTTGAAGATCTGTGAGGTAGCGCTTCCTAACGATGACGTTTTTCCTATCTACAATATTTTGTTCAGAGATGTTGAAAGTGGGATTTCTGCGTAGGAATTCGGCATGTAATGAATGTCTCCATCCAGGGAGCGGCTCGTCTCTGCAGTGGTTGCAGGTTTATTATTATTATTATTTCGCCGACTTTATAGTCACACTTCTCAGCGTAAACGCTGGGAAACATTCACCCATTCCTGCTGCAGACAGTGATGGCTTGATATCTCATCCCCGCCTCCAGCAGAAATTAGGCTCAGGCGAGGGGAGGAAATTCATCCTGTCCCAAAACCTTTCTTACAATATGACATGTTTGTAGTACAACTGCCTTCTGGCCATTTCGAATAATATTATAAGACAGTCCTAATGCCGCGATGTTCTTGGCGAATCTGGTCGTCATCACGCCCTCTGCCGATATTACTAGGGCGTACGTCTCCACCTTCTCCAGTTTCCATAGGCGCTTCAGCTCGATTGATAGATTTTCGTATTTCGCGATCTTCTCCCGTTCAGTCTTCTGAATGTTGTGAGTTAGTGGCACTGCGATGTCTATGATGGTCCCTCTTCGTTGTTCCTTGTTGATCAGTACAATGTCTGGTCGGTTGAAGTCCACTGTTCGATCGGTGATGATTAGCCTATCCCAGTACATCACTGCTACTTCCGATTCCAGCACAGCTTCCGGGGTGTATTTGTAGTATGGCGGAGCCGTCGCTAACAGGCCATACTTAAGTGCCAGTTGTTGGTGCACCATCTTCGCAAGTTGGTTGTGCCTGCCGAGATATGCTGACTCTGCTAGCGCGGGACACCCTCCTATTACGTGCTCTATAGTTTCGCCTACAGATCCACATTTCCTACATATGTCTTCGACGTCGTCTCTCAGGATATGCTTCTGGTAATTTCTTGTTTTTATAACCCTGTCCTGAATGGCAGTCAAGAAGCCTTCGGTTTCGGGGTACAGATAGCCGTCGGTAAGCCATTTTACCGAATTTTCTTTGTCGATGTGGTCTGGCTGTAGCATTTTCGGAAAACGGCCCTGCAAAGCATGTTCCATCCACTGGGTCCGGAGCTCCTCTTCTGTTGGTACGTCGACCGGAATAAGTTCACATCCCAGGCTCAAAGGCGTGTATCCAGCGTCCTCTCTTGCTATTGCTGTTATTAGCGGGTCCCTGTTCGTTAGCAGCTTTCTTCTTAAGGAAGCTTCTTGGTTAAGGCACTGATTCTTGATGTTCAATAGACCTCTCCCACCTCGTCTTCGAGGCAGGTAGAGTCGAATTACTGAAGAGTTCGTATGCAATTGTCTGAATTTAGTTAGAAGCCGCCTGGTAAGTCGGTCGAGCTCATCGAGATCAGTAACAGACCACTTAACGATTCCGAAAGAGTATGTCAGCACTGGGACAGCCCACGAGTTGATGGCTTTTATTATTATTATTATTATTATTATTATTATTATTATTTATACATCATATATACATATATACATTAATAATACATGGTATTATTATTATTATTATTATTATTATTATTATTATTTATACATCTATTATGCCCAAATGGTAAAAACGATAAAAAACATAAACTTAAGCTACATGGTACTAACTTAACGTACATATATAATATGACATATTAGGAATATGTCCATTTATTTATAAAGCAATAATTACATATACGTGTGTATATATGTAAATATAAACCTCGCAAATCATAAAATATCACTAAATGTGAAAATTATACCGATGTGAACCAAAATATTGAAATTACATGTTGAACCAATTTCTGAGAAGTAAACTAAACAAGAAATGCTACATACAAGTAGAATTAAACTTACAAAATAAAAAGGAAAATTGTCTACCACCATTTTGTGCACTGACAGTCCGAAAAATGACCTTACCCGTACCCGAAAAGACACTCGCTCACTAAATTGGCAATATGACGATCATATCTGTTTTTGAACATGTTGATGGTCGGTGCAGTGACTACGGTGTTGGGGAGGCTGTTCCAGGAGTGGAAGATCCGATTGGAGAAAAAAGTTCTGACGAATCGTGGTGCTAAAATTTTCTCCCGTTAATTTAAAAGAATGACCGCGTAGTATTTCGTCTTCGTTTAGACTCGTAAGTTAGCCAGATTAATAGTATAGGTATTATGTAAGATCCGATATGCTAATATAAGGTCACCTCGGGCTCTTCTTTGAGTTATAGAGGTTAGAGTCCGCATCAGTGTCCGTGGTGCGAATACATTTGACAGACGCTCGATATTTTTCATGTCAAAGGTCAACATCGTCCAAAAATTAAGCTTTTCAAAGTCATTGCGTAATGTTTTAATAAGTTTTCATGGTCAGTACTGCGCAATAGTCTAAACTCGTATAAAAGGGTAAGGCAAATTGTAGGTACGTAAATATGGAAATGCAATGTTATTGTGAAACCTTTACAGAGATACGTGTCTAAAAAAGCAAGGGAAATTTCACAGATACATTCGAAATGAAAAAAATCACTATTTACGCGTTATTTTATCCACCCAGCACCTATTCCCCCCTTTTCCCGTTAACTTGTGGGACTAATACTACTTTGCGCACGATTTTGGTGGTCAAACATAGTGTATATTACTGTTTTCTGGGTATCTGACGAAAAAAAAAAACGCTAAAATTGCAAAAGTGGCTTATCTGAACAATGACCCTCAAAATATTTCATGTTACGTGCTTCAACGTTTACAATACAACAAAGGAAAATATTTCGTTTCATACATACATCAGTAATTTGAAATAACGTCCGGTTATTCGTACAGCTTCTTATATCACACAATGCAACACAGCACTTTCGAACCATATTTATTTTGTATGTATTTTTGCTAAAGCCAAACGGCATGTAAGCTTTGACAGCTTAATGATAAATGTCATATAAAACCATAGCATGGTTTTCTATGATAATTTGAAAAACATTCAAATGTGGTCCGCCGCTCATCACGTGACATCGAGTACATTACTGTTTACAGCGCCTCCTGGAGGCGGACAGATTTGATCCCTAGATACCGAACAAGTTTGGTCTCCTTAGTTCTAGACTTCTTGGTGGAGGTAAATGGAGCAAACTCAACCTGGTACCCATTTACTGAACCTCCGTTGAACGGATTCTAAGAGATTTATATCTTTGATAAGATGGGGAGACCAAATAACTACATTATATAAGAGAGGACGAACAAAAGTCTTGTATATTTGAGAGAAATTCTGCAGCGAAGGATACTCGAAATGTTGTTTTAAAATGTAACATATGCCGTTACACTTTTTTACAGTGTTACTTATATGCAGCGACCAACTTAAATTGTTATTTATGGTTATACTAAGATCGTTCTGATGTTCTACTGCTGCGATTTGTGTACCACTTATACTGTAGAGGAGATGAGGATTATGGATTCTGACATGTAGAACAAAGCATTTCGAAATATTGAGAGGGAGTAACCAATCAGAACACCATTTATTTATGTTGTATAAATTTTGTTGTAGCGACTGGGATTCCGTTAATGGATTAGCAAAGAGTTTGGTGTCGTTAACGTAAAATGCATGTCCGTTAGTTAAATGGTACGGTAGATCTGCGGTGAAAATGATGTAAAGTCAATACTTTACATCATTTTCATGGTCCAATGACCAAGCACAGATCCTTGTGGTACCCCAGATGTAACAGCCAAAAAATCTGAGTGGTCGTGACAAACCCTTACTGAGAACTGTCTGTCTGATAAGAAAGCCGATATCCAGGTTAAAAGATTCCCCCTAATTCCAAAGTGTTCTAGTTTATCAATGAGTCTTAAGCAAGTGAGTAAGTTTGTACACGTGGATCCACCAGGAAGAAATCCATGTTGCGTAATTTAAAGCACTTCGTTCGCAAATAGAAAATTTAGCAATGACTCAATAATAATCCTCTCCATAACTTTTGCACAAATTGGGGTGTGTCTAATGGGTCGATAATTATTAGGATCCAATTTGTATCCTTTTTTGAATATAGGAGTAACTGTGGCGGTTAACCATATCTTAGGCAACTTTGCTGAAAGAAAAGAGGTTCGCATAATATGTGCTAGTGGAGTACATATACCGTCAGCGCAGTTCTTTAGTAGCTTTGGCGATTTGTTGATAGGTAATTTCTTTTATTGTACGCAGACAGCTTCTTTCATGAATGTGATGTGTTTTCTAAGAACTCGTGTACTCTAGGACACAAGATGGGAGGTATTGGGCCTAGAGGTTCATCGGTAAATGCAAGTTGGAAAGTTTTGGCGAGTTCGTTGGCACAATCCGTGTTAGTGTCGCAGAGGGATCCGTCTCTTTTACGGATAAAGGGAGCTGCAATTTTCGAAGAAAGTCGTCGTCTGGTATACTCGTAAAAGGCCTTAGTCTCTTTAGATAAGCGTGAGTGTTCATAAGCCCTACAAGCTATTTTAATCATCGATAACAACATGTTAGAGTATGTTTGATGGATTTCGAAATCCGCCTCAGACCCAGTACCTCTATATTTGCGCCACAACCTACGTTTAGTTTTGGTCTTATTGATCACTAGCGACCCGCCCGGCTTCGCACGGTTTACGACATCACATTAGAAACCTCTACAATTATCATTGTTTCTCTGAAAATATTCATTTAAATTACATGCTGTAAAGGGCCATATTGATCTATATTCAATGCACAATGTATTTAAGGTACCTAATTGGATAAGGATTAATGCTGGATTGCTTAAAATCGCTTCGTAAATAAGTCAATATTTCTCGTAAAAAGTAAAGGATAAAAAATGATTATTGTGGGTTATCCCCAAGAGATAGACATATACCATCGCGGACTTTTTTGTAGACCTTTTTAAGGTGTACAATACTGTAGTACATTATTTTGATCTATCTCGTCGGGTTCAGCCAGCGTTTGCAATGTAAGCGCAAAAAATATGTTTATTTACGACATCACATTAGAAACCTCTAAAATTATCAGTGTTTCTCTACTATATTATGCATGTATTATACATATAAACCTTCCTCTTGAATCACTCTATCTATTAAAAAAAAACCCGCATCAAAATCTGTTGCGTAGTTTTAAAGATCTAAGCATACATAGGTAGTAGAAAGAAGATAGGGAAAGACAGCGGGAAGCGACTTTGTTTTATACTATGTTATGATATCTTGTGTGAAATATGGCTTATGTGAATTTTGAACTTTATTGTAGGTGCTGGTACAAGACTTGAGTAAATTATTGATAGTTTTTTCAAAAATCATCCACTTGTTATTTACATCACGAGTGGTATAGAGCTGATTCTAGTCGCAATTATGCAAGAGTTCGTTTAACTTAATATAATCTATTTTTTTATCGGTACTGTGACATTCCTGGGAGAATTGTTTGAGATAATCGTCACGTTATCGGAACACCCAATAGGAGGCAGATATTCAACTTGGGAAATTAAGTTTTCAACATCAGTTAGGATTAGATCCAGTGTCGATGGATTTTCGTTGATACGAAATCTAGTGGGTTCATTAACCAACTGTGAAAGATTGGAATATGGAGAAAATTGCTGCAGAATTATTATAGTCTGTATATGTGATTCCAGTCAATAGTAGGACAGTTAAAATCGTCAAAAATAACAAGGTTGGAATGTCCCAGACTAATGTCCTTTATTGCTTTTATAAGTGTATAAGTGTATAAGTGTATAAAATCTGTATAAGATCTGTATTATAACTGGAGTTGGGGCGTCTATAAATAACCACTATTGTAAATGAGAAATTATTACTAGTCATTTCTAATCATAAACTTTCAATTCCATCAATATATTTGTTAAGAGTTCAAATTTTATAGTTTTTAAAATTATCAGTTGACAGGTATAAACATACACCCCTTCCACGGGCAACATTCTGATGATCGTTTCGAAATAGTGTATAATTATTCAGGTCGATGGCTGAATTTGGTATAACATTACTTAACCATGTTTCAGTAATGAGTATGATATGTGGTTGATGAATGTGAATGAATATAAGAAAATCATTGAGTTTGGCTAAAAGAGATTAAATGTTGGTATATGTTAGTTTGTTCAGTTTTTTTGGAATCTCAGATGGTTTGTTCAGTTTTTTTGGAACCTGAACAATACTATGTTTTCCGTTCCTGTATTTAATTGTTAGATCGTCTTCTCCAGCATCCGTTCTTAGTGTCAGTTCGCTTCGCAAATCCTGTAAGTAAGTTGTTTGTTTGGGAGTTTTATCATCATTCATTTTTACATGTGAAAATGGGGATTGAGCCAATTTTTTTTATTACGTAATATGGTGCGAGCTTCAAAAGATGAAGAAAATGAGACTTAACATTCTAGGCTTATTACGGGTCCGCTTGCCTATTCGCCTTACAGCGGTTGGGATACTTGGATTGCGCCCTGTATATATTTTAGTACATCACCCATTGCATTCTTGTCTTGAATATTGTGAATTATAATATTATGAGACCTATTTATACGGTCCACGGCTTCCGAGACTATATCTTCATAAGCTTCCGGCGTTAGTTTGACAGTATTATTTGTCATTTTTTCTTCGAGTTGAGCGAATTTGCTTTCAACTAAATTAATTAAAAACTGCTTAAGCTGGTTGATTTTGTCTCCTACGTTGTGACAATCATTACAAACAATTTTTATATTTTTGCATTTCATTCGTGTGACGCGTGTTGCCTCTTCTATATTCAAACCCGTACACGCAGCGTGACTAGGTTTGTTGAAGTTAGCACACCGTGTATGTGGCGCAATTTCAATGGAACGTTTGCAGTTTACGCACACAGGCATTTTTCTTATAACTCAAAAATAACGCGAAAAATAAATAGGAATAGATCAGTTGGTAACGGATATCCAGAATATTGATGTGCCAAAAATTAAATTGAGATAGCCTTTGGCCGAGAAAAAAAGTAGGCCTGATAAGAAGTACTTAACGTTCAATTATATTCTTTGAATTACAACCATAAAATATTTTTTTAATTATATTAACATTACGCTATTGATGTTAATGAAGTTTACCTCTACATACATCAAGAATAAAAAGAATACTTATTACACAACATCAAGAATAAAAAGAATAAAGTTCTATATAAAGGGTGCATACAAATAATGGTACATAGTGCAACAGCAGATTCCTCAGGTTAAAATAATGTGATACAGCTAAACTTACTTTAGTCTAATTATTGAAGATAACCAAAATACAAGGGTCAAAGTTGTCAATGGGACCAACTCAAAAAAATTAACTTTGACGCCCTTTAGCGCCTTTATCAAAAGTGCTAGGGAATTGGTATGACTGTAAAATATGCTTGATGACTTCAAGCAGAATAACAATAACAAGACAATTTACGGAGGCAGTAAGATATTTTAATATATATATAAATGGTCAAAATTCTCTCAAATTGCGATTACCTATGTTGAAAATGATTAATCTTATATCTTACCGACTTCAACAAAGTATACACTTTTTTACGTAAAAAAAAAAAGGAAAAATGAGCAACGTGTGCTATCAGGTTTTGCTTCGGACTTGGACACAGCGCAACGGATACTTTTGCAAAACTTCAACACACCTACGGAGGCAGTGTTTTTTAAGAGCTTCAGACATTCTCAGAAGAAAGAGAGTCGACTGGAGATGAACCATACAGCGTAAGGCCTTCATCTTCAAGAACCGATGAAAACGTTGATAGAATACGGGATCTTGTGCGTTCAGATCGTCGGTTGACGACAAGAATGATTGGGGCAAAGTTAAATTTGAATTACACCACTGTTCATCAGATTTTGACTAACGAATTGTGGATGAGAAAATTCTACGCAAAAATGGTTCCAAAAAACCTTTCGCAGGACCAAAGGACATCAGGAGAGAAAGGTGTTTTGACTTTTTGGAATCGATTAAAAATGATCCCCACTTTATGGAACTTGTAATTAACTTTACACAAGGTAATGAGACTTGGGTATTTCAGTACGATCAGAAAACCAAACGCCAAAACCTGGAATTTCACACTTCAAGCTCCCCCACCCCCAAAAAAACCCGTTCCATACCTTTTTTGATAGCCAGGGAATTGTCTACAAAGTGTTTGTTCCTCCAGACCAAACAGTAAATCAACACTTTTACAGAGAGGTTCTTGAAAAACTTCGAAAAAGGTTCATGAGTGTGAGACTAAACATAAAGAACACTGAATGTTGCATCAAGACAATGCGCCTTCTCATACAGAATTTCAATAAACTAGTTTTTCGCCAGTAAAAACATTAATGTATCTCCTCAGCCTCCTTATTCGCCTGACTTGAATCCTTGAAACTTTTTCTCTTCCCGAGATTGAAAAATCACCTCAAGGGACGTCATTTTGGAACCATAGAAAACATCAAAACAATTAAACGGCTGTAACCGACCAGCTGAAGGCTATTACAGTATATGAGTTCCAGCAATGCTATGACGAATGGAAGAACCGTCTCCAGCGCTGTGTGGCTTCCCAAGGAAGTTATTTTGAAGGAGACAACACTTAATTGTAGTTTCGAATAAAAAATATTAAAAAAAATCGGTCTCATTACTTAATTTACACACCTCGTATACTGTATATGATACTGTATATAAATTTTAAAAATACGAATATAACAGTAGGACATACAACTACATACAGAGTGGAGATCATTCTTAGTGTACAATTACCATTATATTCTGTGGTCTGTATCCAGACTTGCGCGAGACATTTTTTATTTATACTTTTTTGTTATTTTTGTGTCGTCATCTGCACGACGACGTATACCTAAGAAAGTCCCAATCACTGGAGCGTAACAAGATGCATGAAGAGAAAGGTAGCTGCAGTAAGAACTGACCTCGATGCAACGCTGACCACATCTCAGTAACAATTATTCTTCCGAAACCGCTTCTGAACAATAAAAGCATTCGAAAATTCCGGTCTGGTGTTTCGATAAAAAATGTGATACGTCGCGGTAACAAATGTTTTGTTTTTTCGAAACGATAGCAATACTAAACCTAGTAAAAGCCGAAATTAATCTAAGGTGAATATGTTTAATAAAAAGGACTAATAAGGGTACAAAAAAATACCTGAAAAAAAGTACCTGTGCGGTGTTGTGAACTTATTTTTTTTTTGCTTTCAAATATTGTAAAACTTGTGGCATGGAGAATGCAAGGTATGTGAAGATGGCACGCCCAATGGAACCCCTGATTTTTTTTGTACACCTTCAGTTAAAGAGATATGGGATATTTTTTTTTCGATTAAGAAAGAGTGAGTGATATCGCAAATAAGGTATTTCTTTTTAACAATAGCTACTAGGGTGATGCAAAAAAACACTGTTTTTCCAAATTGATCATTTCACCCTAAAATACTGAAGTTTAGACGCATACAAGGCGATTGACCCATAAAATACAAAAAGAAATAAATTTTTAGAGGTCGCTACCAGCGATTTAAGATTTTGTACGTGAAAATTTCTGTAAATCAGGTTGAAATTCAAAGGTTAATAACTTTTATAATTTTGCACGTAATCATGAAATTTGGTAAAAACCTTTCTTGAATCATATATTCTATAAAAATCGAGTCTAATGTCAAAATTTTAATTTGTAATTTTTTACATTAATTATTGTTTATTAACAACAATAATTGTTTATAGCAATTAAATCAGAGTAGTCCATCGATTGTTATGAATGAAATATTATTCCTATAGAACCCCCCAAAAAGTCTATAAAGCGTAAGCAATCTTAAATCACTGGTAGCGACCTCTAAAAATTTATTTATTTTTGTATTTTATGGCTCAATCGTCTTGTATGCCTCTAAACTTCAGTATTTTAGGGTGAAATGATCAATTTGGAAAAAAAGTGTTTTTTGCATCACCCTAATAGCTACGCATCATTTTGGTATGTCCCTCACCATGATGCTAGAGTAAAATGTTACACAAAAATAAATGCACACGGCTCAACAGAAAAAATCATCCATATCCGTTTAATTGAATGATGGCAAAAAAATCTTATTGGGCAAGAATAGATCTACGGTAGACGATAAAAGTGCTATAAATGCAATAGGAATATTCGAATTTGCGGGTTTTAATTTCACACTCCTGAGAATGTACGAGGTGTGTAAATTAAGTAAACTAAATGATACTATTTTTTTATTCGAATAGAATTACACTTAGTATGTCGTAAAATAATTCGGGAAGCCAACACTTCTTCCATCCCTCATAGCAGTGCTGGAACTCATATACTGGAATAGCCTTCAGCTGGTCGGTTCCAACCGTTTGAATGTTTTCTATGGTCCTAAAATGACGTCCCTTGAGGTGATTTTTCAATCTCGGAAAGAGAAAAAAGTCACAAGGACTCAAGTCAGGCGAATAAGGAGGCTGAGGAGCAACAGGTATGTTTTTACTAGCTAAACGCTCTTTTGACGCTCTACTGAAACGGCTTTGTGACAAGGCGCATTGTCGTGATGTAACATCCAGTTGTTCTTGATGTTTGGTCTCACACGTATGACCCTTTTTCGAAGTATTTCAAGGACCTCTCTGTAAAAGTGTTGATTTACTGTTTGGCCTGGAGGTACAAACTCTTTGTGGACAATTCTCTGGCTATCAAAAAAGCAAATCAGCATACATTTGATCTTCGACTTGCATTCTTGCACTTTTGGGTCTTGGAAAGCTTGAAGTGTGCCATTCCATGCTTTGGCGCTTGGTTTCCGGGTCGTATGCAAACACCCAAGTTTCATCACCAGTAATGACACATTCCATAAAATGGGGATAATTTTTAATCGATTCCAAAAAATCAAGACACCTTTCTCTCCTGATCTCCCCTTGTTCCTGCGAAGGGTTTTTTGGAACCATTTTTCACATTTTTTCACAGACACTTCTCATCCCCAATTGGTTAGTTAAAATCTGATGAACAGTGGTGTGATTCAAATTTAACTCTTCCTCGGTCATTCTTTTCGTCAACCGACGATCTAAACGCACAATATGATTTCATCGGTTCTTGAAGATGAAGACCTTCCGCTGCGTGGTTTATCTTCAATCGACTCTCTTCCTTCTGAGAATGCGTTAAACTATCGAAAAACATGGGTTCTTGAAAAAAACACTATCTCCGTAGGCGTGTTGAAGTTTTGCAAAAGTATCTGTTGCGCTATATCCTAGTCTGAAGCAAAACCTGATAGAACCCCATTGCTAAAAATTAATGTCACTCATTTTTAAAACGCACTAGAATAAACCAGTTTACGAAAATAGTCACAAAGAACAAACAAATGACTCTAACAAATTCAAACGTGTACTGAAGGTGCATTACATGTTAACCTACCGTCCTTCCATTTCTCGACTCCGCAGTATTTCTAGATCGGGCGTTATGTTGCCAGTCTCATTACTTAATTTACACGCCTCGTATATGGAATACACAGTGGTTTCGTAGTGAATTCGATAAAAGTGGGAAAATCGATAAAAGTGGAAAAAATGTTAAGACACGTCAAAAGATATAATATAATTATAAGAAAACTCTAACGTCTACCGAGAGACAACAAAAGTTGCAATAATATGTGTCCTAGGCTAGTTAAAAAGTATTACATATTTTTACATCTTTGGAACTTCATGAAATAACTTGTTTTTAGAAAATGTAGTTTTTTATGAACTGGCTTGAAGTTAGTTAATGAGTTTTACCTAGTTATCGACGATATGAATTGTTATTTTTTGATAAGGATTTTGATTTTTTGATGAGGGTGACGGAACTACAAAGAGCACCTTTTTCACGTACATTAAGGTAAATATCAATGTATGTAGGTCACATATGGAAATTTTAAAGAAAATCGGCTTTAATTTTAAAAAACTTACTAGGAACGAAAGAAAATTAAGAAAACTAACTAAAATGTTCAAAAATTATCAATAACTACTGGAAGTATGCTGGAAGCATAATTTCTTACTGGATTATTACATTTAAATCATTAACTTCATGTGTCAAGTAATTTCAATTTGTAAGTAAAGTCAACTTTACTTTTTTAAGTATCCCCATAAAAGATAATCTAGGAGCGTTAGATTTGACTATCATACTGACCACTCAATTGGTCCCTTATTTCCTATTCAACGTTTTGGCAGATCCTCATCTGAATAGGCCCGGACAGGGGCTGCATAATGTGGAGGTGCTCCATCTTGTTATTCTTGGATAATCTGGATCTGGATATTTGTATCCAGATCCAGACTTTGGTCATCCCGATCTCGTCAAAAAATATGGATAATGTTTAATGATTCCTTTCATGCATATTAGAGTTACTATGTTTTTCAACTAATAGTAGATATCCAGAAGTATTGGAAACTACAGTTTTTTGTAATTTTACCTTTGAGTTACTTTACTGAACGTATTGTTTTATTTGTGTATCATTTTTTTAAATAAAAATTAACAAAGGGGGTATTGCTTTGTGATGACATAAGTCCTGCGGATCCTGATTGTATTTGGAAGATTGTAGGAAACAATAATGCAAGGAGAACCACCTCAAGGCAATTTCTGTGTATTTAAAAGGAATAGTGCCCTGGAAATGTTAACAATCTTACGAAGAAGACTACATTTATATACAGCAAACTGGTTTTATATATCTATAGTAATTGTTATAAATCTTTTTTTCCCAGGAAGTCGATTTCTTTGTATTCTTCTGGGAATATGCAGTACTTCCATCCACCACGTATTTACCGCAAATCCTCGTTTGGACACGTTATACGAGTGGTCCCAACTGGAATTCGATTATCAATCGGATTTTGACCGGCAGACAGATATTGCTTTGAAAACTTTTATTCCTGGGAAACCTGCACCAATTGATACGGATGTTTACTATTCTCGTAAGTAACTAAATTTTTTAAACTATACAAAAAGGCATGCATTATGATATACTGGAATAATCCTTCTGAATAGAGAAGAGAATATATCTAAAATCATCTAAATGTCAAGTAAGGTTGCAGGGCAGACCCTTGTTGTCAGCGAAGTAATATTTTGTTACTGACTGTTACTGTGCCCTCATAGATTTCACTTTTTTTTTTTCGATTTTTTTTTTGCTACAGAATTTTTTTTAGTACTTCGTTTTCATCAGAACAATGTTTTCAATCTAAATCTGAATGTCTTATGACTTCTTTATAGATGTCAGAATCTAATATGTCAGCGCCAGTGCGGAAAAATTGTGAACTAATTATTGTGCCATTAGTTACGTGTTCTTACGTTGTTTTTAATATGCATTATATTAACTTTATCACTTTAATTTATGATGTGTGTATAATACTTTATTATTTACTACCTAAAAACATATTTTGTGATAATTTAAGGTTTATCGTTTATAAGTTGTTGGCATAATTGTGGTGGTTTTCTTTTGATTTTTACATTGGTAGAAGATACTTATGAAAGATACATTTTTAGATAGAATTAGTTTATTTTGAAAAAAAAATAATAATTTGCGTTAAGGTATAGGTACATGTGGTTTTTTACAAAATTGTTTAATATTTTAATTGAGAACATTTTTAAATTGAATGGTAGACATTAGATTGAGTATCTTGAAATAAATGGAATAGTTAGATGGCACATTCAAAGTGTGTTTATGAGGATGAACATGTTCTGAATGCAGGCAATTCATGAATTCATGAATTTGAAGGTACTGCAGTTTTTATAGTGTATTCCGCTTTCTTTAATCCTTAGCTGAAACAGGCAACCTTTAACCTTAAAAATACTAAAACTTACATCGATAAATGTAATCCTTCTCAGCAAAATGAAAAGACCAGACTCTCATAAATTTACTGACGCGCTTTCCTATCCTCAGTTATAATATCCAAGCCTTATGTCTATCTATACGTTCCTTTTGTCCAACTTTATTTACCAGGGAAACCTGATGCTTTCCTTGTTCAGAAAATATATGAAAAGTTAATTGGGGGCCCCTGAACAATACTGATTCATTTTAATTATAATACTCACAAAATAATGCTAATGTTATAATGTTTAATGAATACAACACGAATATAATCGGAAAACTCTCAAAACACACTGGCACTTAAACGGACGTTTGAATAAACAACGGCAAAGTAATTAGTTTGTTGAGCGACCACCAGGTGGCGTAACGCTTATATTGGTTTCCCTATGGTTTGTGTGAATGGTAGATGTGTGAAATTTTTTGAGAATCTTTCTTGAATGACAAATTCATACAAATAATTACCCAGAACTAAAGCTTGAATAAGTTTCATTAACCGTAGCCAAAATAAAATTTAAAAATGGCTCTTCTACACTTCTAATGCTTAAACCAGAATAACGTACCAATGCTGCAACGTTGCACTGTTATTTGATTATACGGTGGTCAAGTTAACGAGGTTTCGCAGTTTACATATTTTAAAGTAACGCTTAAGTTTGCCAGAAAAGACCACTGTTACCTACTTTATTATAAAAATATTTATTGAGTGGTATGTTTTAGGAGACAACGGCCACAATAAAATATTTATTACCATTCCTCGGTTTCAACCTGGTATCCCCGTAACTTTAGGCACCGTCTCAGGAAAAATGTATAATGGAAATCCTGTTATTACTCCCTACCCCTCCTGGGACTGGCACCGGAATCCAGAGGCTTGTTCTCCAAATAGGATGGTTTCAGTTTACCGAATTATGGTAAGTTTACTGATGTGTTTGAACACCTGCTTTAATTATATAATTATTTAAGTGGTGGTATGCCATTCTGTAAAGCATACTATTTACAATGTACAATGTTTTTTAAATTCCTCCTGACTAAACGTCCTGTTACATTTGTAAATATTAAATCATCAGAACGATGTGACATTCCTAATATATTATTTAAATATCACCTTTCATTTAATTTCGTTAAAAATAATTTGAGTATTGTAAGCCCAGTGGCGAATTATCCGAAATTTATGATTTCATGATTAATGAATTTTAAGAAGGATTTTGTCCTGTACATATAACTTAAAAAATAACTAGAGATATATTGTTAAAACAACTGCTATAACAATCGAATCATTTTTCAAACAGAAAAGACCTAACCGTATGCTCATAAAACAAATTCAAGAAACCTTGTAATAAGGATAACAAAAAAGGTATTTCCTTGAATTGTGAATTATCCACAATCAAAGAAATGCGTATAAAAACTTACTATCTACAGGTAAATATATATTTTTGCCTTTAAATTGATTGTTCTTATTTAAGTTATTTTATCACAAGCAGTGGCGGTGCGTGATATTTCAGTTAGCCATATCTTGAAAACGACGCATGGGACCCACTTCACTTTTTTAGGTGATGACTATACACCTCTTACAGAAAGGATTTATAGTGAAAAAATCGTCAGTAAGGTTTGCGAAAAAAAAATTCAAAAACACTGGAGCACTCCCTGGGTTCTCAGTAACGCTCTGTGGGATATTTGCAGTATATATTTTTTTTATAATCTAGAAACAAATATAAGGAGACGATATTTTTCGATTTGTTGCAAAATATTTTTTTTTTCAAAAAGTTATGGCCATTTTAATTTTAATTTTATAGGAACATTTTGTTTCCCAAAATTAAAATAGCCATAACTTTTTGAAACAAAAATATTTAGTAACAAATCGAAAAACGTCTCCTTATATTTGTTTCTAGATTATGAAAAAAAATATACTGCAAATATTCCACAGAGCGTTACTGAGAACCCAGGGAGTGCTCCAGTGTTTTTGAACATTTTTTTCGCAAACTTTGCTGACGGTTTTTTCACTATAAATCCTTTCTGTAAGAGGTGTGTAGTCATCACCTAAAAAGTGAAGTGGGTCCCATGCGTCGTTTTCAAGATATGGCTAACTGAAATATCACGCACCGCCACTAATCACAAGGACTAATATATCGTGAATATGCAAGGACTAGTATATAGCAATTCCTCTCTGCAATTCCCTAAAATGTGTGTGTTGCCTAAAAATGCATTCGTCTTCAGTCGAATCAGGTTGGCGTGGTAATAGACCTTAATCACTTTAGTCTGCATAAAAAAATATTATGCAACGGATTCTAAGGAATACCATTTGTTAACTTTCATGTACAAAAGTCAAGTACTACGCTTATTCACTGATTTGCTATTTATTTTTGAGAAGCAAAGAACAACTCTTATTTGCTAAAAACTCAATTTTTAAAATTCACCAAAATCGTTTTAAAAACATTAGATTTCCATCCGTGTATAAATCGAAATAATAATTTTGCAATCTTTTTAGGAAATAATAATATGTGTAAGTAAAGTAACTGTTGTGGTTAAACCACAATAGTATTTGACTAAACCACTTAATTTATAGGCATACCACTAATGAAAAGTCGTTTCAAAACTTATTTTTTGTCTAAAACTTATTTTGCTACATTTTTTTTCTTTTTAATTTACACCATATTACTTGTGCTGCGTTTATATAAAACACACAATATTTTTTTTAGGTTGACAAATGTGATCGACTGTGGGTTTTAGATACAGGAAGATTTTTAGAAACACAAACGTGTCCACCACAAATTTTAGCATTCGATTTAGTCACGGTGAGTAATGTTAAATCTGTCGCCTGTAACATTCTTAGCTTAATGTTAAGTGGTATGCTATATTAATATACAAAAAAATAATTAAATATTACTGAAGATTGTATTAGTAATATATCAAGATCTTCCTTTAACTACAATAAATCTAAAATTATTGTGAACCTAACAAATTTACACTTAAAGGAGTATCCTGTTTTAGGAGGCCTAAAAAAAGCGTTTTTGTGGGAATTTTTTTAGGACAGAAAAAAAATAAGCAAGTCGACTGAACTTTTCAGATTATTTTATTGTATATTTGAACGTTTAAAAAAAAATTCGAGAGAAAAATATTCAAACGCAGCCGATTGTAATGCACATTTGTGCAACACCTTGTAATTGCAGTCTCCAATCGGCGGGAAAGATGACGCTCCTAATTTTCATCTGGCAAAAAAAAACAAAGAAAATTTTGATTTTCATGTATTTTTCTTCTAGATGAACCACCTAAACCCTAAATGAAAAACCCAAAAAATTGTGAGATTTAAAATCTTTCTCAGGTTTGAAAAAAAAGTGCTTTTAAAACAAAAAAAAATTACTTCAACTTGTTTAAAAATTGTTTAAAAAATTTTTCGTGCAATCTCTTTAGTTTAAATAGAAGAGAATGCAAAACTGACGCTAACAAGCCTTGGTTTATTTTGATTCAACGTCTAGTTTTCTTGCGATCTCGCCCACCAGATTAGAAAAATCATAAAAACAAAAACCCGAGAAAACGCGCTTTAAAGTTTACCGTTGAGAGGACCGGTCTTATTCCCTCACTACCTTCGATGCGTGTGCGGTTGCTTCTTATCTGTCGTCTCACTTCTGTTTGTCCTTTTTCATAACAGGCCGATGTCGGCTTTACACACACGGTATAGTTCGGAGTTATTCGACCGCGAGAAGGAGCGCGTGCTCCAAGCTCCAACTGCCCGAGAGACCGTATACCGGCTCGACACATCACCGCGTTTAGTGCTGTATCTCTAAAAATATTGGAAATTAGCCTCTATAACTTTAGGTACATATTCTTAGTTATATTAGGAATAGATTTAAGCAATAAAAAAACGATTTATTGAGCCCCCTAAAGCAGGATTCCCCCCTGAATAATGGAATTATGCCGATTTACGTCGGGGCGCGGAGCGGGGAAAAGGCAAGAGGTACCCGGCTATGGGTGTCCGCGCCGACGCTTACTTGTTGATCATGAATGTCATTGGAGACTGTGTTGACGTGCGTCCTTTGCCACGTGGGGACGCTACACGCTATGAAAATAGTTGTGCAGCGTCATTGTGTCTCGCGAATGTGGGAATTTGGGAAGTTTGAGGGAATTTGAGTGGCGAATTTGGGAAGTGCTCCCACGTCGTTGATGCGGGCTCCTAAACGTACCACAACCAGGGTTGGGTAGGTCCTAGGGAGACCAGTGGAGAGGACTTGACCATGCACGTCCAGGAAGCAAAAGAGAGCGAATAGAGCGACGTTTTGCTTTTTATTCCCTATGGAACTGTGCGCGCCGCTTCAAGTCGTGCGTGTTCGGCGGGAGCTTCGGGTTAAGTCGTTCTCGCGTGGGAAGCATCATCCAGTGACAATATTTACCTATCACAGATTAATATTTCTCTTCTTTTGTCAATATTTGTTATGAATGTTCCTATAATCTGTGATTTTGTATTTAATTTTGAACAAAAATTCAATTACGAACCTGAAAATGTTCTTATTTCTTCTTGAGAAAATCTTCGTGGTGAAAAGCTAAATAGAGTAATAGAGAAATAGTACGAGAAACATCAAATGATTCACACTATATTTTTTGACCAATTGTTGTAATTTTTTTTTTTTCAGAACAAAATTGTTCATAGATATGAGATACCTTCAAGTTTACTGGAATCTCGCTCTATTCTGGTTACACCTGTTGTTGACGTTAGAGAAAAGTGCTCAGAGACTTTTGTGTACATAGCAGATTGCCAGACATTCTCCATCATCGTTCACGATGTAAAAGAAGGAACCTTCTGGAAAGCCACCGATAAAACAATGTACCCGTACCCAAATTATGGTACATTCAACATTAAAGGTAAGTGCGATAAAAAATATATAACAGTGTGCTACCAACACTCAACAGTAAATAAAGAAATAATAGTTCATCTAATTCAAAACGGCATGCAGAGAAGATGTAAGCATTTCCTCTGATTTCCATATCTATTCATTTTATCGGCTAGATGTAGTTTGATATTCTCACTATACTCCTAAATGTGAGTAAGACTTGCTTGGCTTTATACAGTACCATATAATATGTAATCTATTATCCGAAGAATAACACGTTTGTTTTTAGTCAAGATTTTATTGTGCAGAAATAACAACAAAATGCAAACACGGGACGATTACTGTTAATCCTCTATTCTAAAATCTTGCACCGAGTTGACCGAGCAAAAAACGCATTTCCTAAATTATATCTTAAATTTATAACCTTATTTAATTGTCAAAGCTGTCACGTTATATGGCAGCTTTTATTTATTTTACAATTGTGACAGTCACTTGTCAAAAGTTTGACATACCCGAAAAGCTTCAACATGACCGCATTTTTATCTCTCTCGTTCATAGCCATAATTGATGACTTTTTTTAATGTCTCTGCTACTTTCAAGCAATATCAGTTTCTTTGTTTTCTCTAGCCAATGCATTCAGTATATTTAGTTGACATGTTGTATATACCTCGAAGTTTCTTTACTCTTGTCTTATCTAGTAGGTATTCTGAGCTGCCTAACGCTTTCACTGAATCTTTGAATACAAATAAAAAAAAGTCAAATACACCTTATTAATCAGCACAAATTTTTTAAAAAATGAGTCAATCCTTGTCAATGAATTTGTTCAACAACTTTTTTATTTATATCCTAATACGAAAATAAAGAGGTATTACCTGCATTAGGATCGCTTAAAAACTGATGTGTATTTACGAAATACTTCATATAAAGTACTAAAGGTTGCCTTAATTTAAGATAATATATTATCTTAAATACAATATTACGTTTATATCTAAATGTTTGTTAGTTAAATTTGTGTCAAAATACATCTCAGTAGTTCCGTTAACATATTTGTAAAGTTTAATAGTCAAGCCACCTATCTTTATTTACTGCGCCATCCATATTTAAATTATTATTGTCCATAGCCGTTTTCGTTACATTTTACCACAATGCTTTTTTTTTCTTAAAGTTTTCTACTAACGGAGGTGTTAGCCCACGATCGTATTACCAAATTTCAGTAGATTGATTCTTACATAATAAAATTGTTATTAATGTGGCAGTGTTGTATATCACAAATTATTGCAGTACTATTTTTAAAATGAACCATGAAATTTGTAGAAAATCGTATTTGGAATGCCTTCAAATATTATTTTTTTTGAATGTGTTTTGTTGGTTTTATTTCGCAACATCTATAGAGAATTTCATTTAAATGGGATGGCTACTTACTGAATCATTGAAAACAACTGAATTGAAATGATATAACGATATTGAAAACGGTTTTATTAAAAAAAAAAATACGAGAGCGGTTATCTGATATTGAAAGGTTACAGCAACTGTCGATGCATTTTATTATGGATTAATAATTATTTTACATTGTTTTTTTTTAACAGTGAAAAATATACGTCGTTATAATTATTGTTGAAAAGTAGCTGTGATTTGTTTATATTGATGTTGGTTATTTGTTAGTTATTGTCTACTATTAAGTATTAACTATTGGTTGTGTTAAGTCAGAATATTAATTCGTCAGATTTAGATCCACCGCACACGACAGACAGATTTTGTAGGAAGACACCTCAGACTGACCGACAGTAGGTGAGAAATCGGAAATAACTCATACACATACAGATATTCGGTGGATTAATGTGCGTTGTAATATTACTAAAGCGTAGAAGAAGAAGAAATGTGACTTTTTTACGATTTTTTATTTACCCAATTTAACTACTCAACTAGTCAATGTTTATTGAAATGAAAGTTTCATATACTATTTGATAACCTTGTATCCAACTCCAGATTGTGACTATATGGTACGCTACTGATCACGCATTATATTTCTCTCAGCTCCGACTAAATTGCAGTTGCGTGTGCGTTACCACGTATTAGTGCATCTGTTCCATTTGATATCGACTCGTTACAGACAATCGAGTCGGTGGTAAAAATGGAACAGGTTCCAATTTTTTACCTACTCGTAGTAATTTAGTCCTTTATTGAGTCACTTGTTGTAATCAGAATATGCTATATTTGTTATTCCTTTCGCTTCATCCAACCCTGTCGCAACCGTATATTATAGGTAGGTGTATGGAATACTAGTATATGTATATGTACAGAAAGATTATTGAAAAGGTAGGCGAAAGCGGACGATATTATACTGTACCATGTGTTAAATTTAGAATCATTATATCAAATTTGATACTCACTTTAATAAATAATTTGATATAACTCAAAAACTGTACAATTTAGGTAAAGAGAATGCTAGTAGGTACATATGTCTAAAAGGGTATAAAAAACGAAAGGAAGCATAAAGTACAGTATGTTGTAATTAAAATAAGTGCCTATCTCAAAGACAAAGTTGTTCAAGTTTCACCCTACATATATTTACATTTTGCCATATATCTAGAACTCTTGACAGTTCTGAACCTTTCATACTCACATGGTAAAAAAATAACCATAGAATTTTACCACAGCGACAGTTATTAATTTATTTAAAGAGGTTTGCAATTCAAATTTTGTATTTCTTAAAATTGATGTATGTCTCTGTATCTGTTAATTTTAGACATAGTTGTTGGTTATTACACTGACTTTAAGTTGATATGGAGAAACCAAATATGGCATAAAACTAGCATACCATTTAAAATAATATGATATTCGAATATAGTTATTCGAATATTATTCTTCGAATACTATACGAGTATGCAGTTCACTCAATACAGTATACGGTAGATGAGTAGAGCATCCCTGAAAACACCTGAATACAAAGTTTCAACCCCATATTATTTGTAATTCTCCTAAAACGTTCAATAGGCCAGAGACCGTAAAGCATCATGTACATTTTGCCATATTATGTCTCTAGAACTCCTGACAGTTAGCTCAACCTTTCATACTCATATCGTAAAAATTACCATTAACTAACAATTGACCACTCACCGTGAAGCACCCAGTAGTGTGCATATTACCTACTTTAGAATAACTTGTGACTTTCTGGTGTGTAATAATTTAGGTCACTTCTTCGTTCTTCCAAAATTAGAGATGAATTTTTTTGTTTACTAAATAATACAACTACATATTTAGACTCATCTAACCAAAGGCATATTTTATAGGTGACAGTTTTGATCTTATGGATGGTGTCCTTGGAATGACTCTATCGCCATACGTTCCTGGAAAAGATAGAAAATTGTATTACCACGCCATGTCTAGTCCGACTGAAAACTGGGTGTTTACCTCGGATCTTAGAAACAGGACTCGTTTTATGCATGATCCAGAGTCCTCGCCTGAAGTATTCCATGTAAGTATTAGGTTCACATTTATTTAATTTAAAATATACAAAATATGGGCCAATTCAGTATATATTATGTATATTACTATTTCGGTTATAAAAGGCCAAATCAAGAAAGTTTTAGATAACTTACTTTAGATGCTTACTTTAGATGCTTACATTTAGTCTTGAAGTCTAGAAAAAGTGCTTTCAGTGCTTATAAAATCAATAGCATAGCATAATAAAAAATAATAAAATCATAGCATAGTACATTTTCAAATAACTTTCATATTTCCTTAATTGATAACAAATACATTTTTTTTAAGTTTTAAAACGTTTTTAAGCTGCATTAACAAGAAACCACTATTTCAGAAAAATGACAATATATTTTGTTACTTCTCTTTCAAGGTTCTTTTTCAACATGCTGAATGTTCTGTTACTCAAAATGGGTATAAGTTATATGTAATATACATATATAAGTAGTGAAATATCCCCTTGAAGGTGAAGTGGGTTTTTATTCTATTTTTAAGTAAGCGTTTTTACTAGAAGTTTTCGTCAAACTTCTTTCATTTACAGAAATGATACATTTATTACCAGATCTTGAGCTTATTCATATTCAATACTATAAATTAATACTTGACTAAATTTTGTACGAATTCTTATCCAATGCAACCATTGTTTCTCATTTGGCAGACTCTTACCAAACGACCTACAAGTAAATACATATTTCTTGCCAAATGACTTACATGACTCGTTAAAAGACCAGGAAGATTTTATTCTTGAAGATACGAAGGACACACTTTTAAGAAAGGACACAAACATTGAAGTTACAAAGGACACACAGAATGCTCAAGACATAACCTCTTTTCAAAATGTTAGAAATAATTATATTTTTAGGAAAACATAGTGTGGAAGTTATGATTTTTTTATGTTTTTGTATTCTTTTAAGTTATGGATTGTTACTATGTGGATTGTAATTAATAGTGAAGTGCTGCTTAAAGTGTAAAAATAATAATAACACTTTTTGACCCAACTGTCTTGAATACAAAACTCTATAACTACAATACCAAGCCAATTGATACCATTCTGGTCAAAGGCAAGATAATATCAAAATAATCACATAGAATCAAACATAATAACCACTTGTAAAAATGGACTGCGACAAATAGATGGGGCTTGTCTTCATATTATTAACGATCGTCTGGTGATTGCCATGTCATTGTGCCATGTGGCACGGTTTCTCCAAAATGTTAAAAACCTTAGGAAGATCTCAGCTCATTTTACGTATTATGGAACCATATTGAAGAATAAGCTGAAAAGAACATCTCGGCTTGGAAGCTGAAGACGAAACCTAACCTACATTTACTAATTGTATGTAGGCACTCAATGTAAATATCTGTGTATTGTTCTTATTATTGCTTTGCTGTACATTTTTTGTAATACGGTGCATTTACTAAATTGTACTAAATCAGTCCTGCGCTTATCCGAATCTTTGCCATTATTATTACTTATTCCTTCAACTTAGCAACGGAAACTTAATAAAAAAATACTGTGTTTGTGACAATCTATCATCTTAGTCAGGTGTGAAGGTTCGATGAAGGGCGAATTTGCCAGAAGTTCTTTGAACCCGCTTAATTTTTTTACCATGTATCATTGCACCTATTGATTTTTACCATTGTTGTCGATTCTTTGCAGACATACCGTGGAGAGAGACGCACGCAGAGCGCTGCAGAAGCCATGGACGCAAATGGAATAATGTATTACGGTTTGATGAGCGACGTAAAAATCGGCTGCTGGAATTCGGATGGGGACTATGGTAGTCGAAATTACAACGATGTAATCGCATCAGATTCGGTCACTCTTCAGTTTGCAAGTGGAATGAAGGTATTTGAATTGTGTTGTTTCCTCTTTTAAGCGTTTTGCTCAACCCACAAATCCGACCCTCAATTCTTAGGTTGGTTGACTTCTCTCTACTTTTTTCGGGAAGTGCATGAGCAACCCCAATTTCTTTCCTTCCTCCCCGAGGGTGAATGTATAGTTTATTCTCTCTCTCCTCTCCTACCCGCCTACTGTTGTTTTGCAAGTAGTGTTGGATGTAAATATTTTCTCCGATAAATTCTTTCAAGCTTTGATTTTTAATGTAATTTTTAAAGATGAAACCACTAAGGTTACTGGATTCTTCTAACATTGTAATTAAAAAAAATGGAAAGCATACTAAAGTTTCAGTTTATTTTACAATTGTTTAATTTCAGTACACATAGACGATCAGTAATAAAAATATTCAAAAAAATAATTAAATTATTTTAATTGTTTTTTGTCCTAATATTCCCTCATAAACTAGAGAGCAAAGGGCTTAGGAGCCCAAATTGAGCTCAAACTGCCTTATACCATGTGTTGTAATCTTTTCCCTAAAAAAACAGGACTCGAAGTGGGTTTATGTTTATCGGCAGTTATTCCTTCAAGATTCCAGTCGCCTAGATTACTCTCTCAAAATTGCAAACGAACCAATTTCTACGATTTTTACCGAGACTATACCGGGGAGAGAGGATCTGTGGGAATCCGAGAACCAATCCTTAAATGAAAATGAATGAGTTTAAGGTGAACATTTGCTGTGGTTAATTTCTAATTTTGTATTGGATCTTTTGAATTGCCACCAATTAACTGGACTCGTACTTAAACTGTCTTCAATCATTTAAAAGTCCTAAAGACCACTGCATTAAAAAAGTGGTTTGTGCCACGAGCCACCACTTTTGCCTTGCCACTACGCCGATATTTGCAAGCATTTCGTCATCGGTGATTGGCCTGAAGTGAATTTGTTTGGACACCGAGAAGTCCAAACCTAAATCTCTGGACTTCTCTTTATGCTCAAATTTTAAGGATTTAGTTTATCAGGAAAAAGTTAATTTTCTTCAGGAGTTGCGGCAGAGCATACAATAAGCCGCGAATACATTTAAAAATAACAGAAATGTTTTTAACATTCAGAAAAATTTGTTTAACATTCAGAGAAATTTAAGAAGGTGTATTTTAAAATGTATTGAGGTAAGTGGTGGACACTTCCTATATTTGATTTGAAGTTTGTCATTATCACTATTACCAAAAATTGTTATTGTTATTGACTGTTGCTTTAATTGCTTCTATCTATAAAAAGTCATAACAAAATACATTGAACCTTTTAAATGCAAATAACTTAAAAACTGATAGATTTAGGCGACATAAACAAGAGTACCCTTTCTCTATGGAATTGAGCTTTCTTCTAGATTCTCGACTTGTTTTATGCGTGGCTCAACAGATAAAAAAATATGTTTTAAATTACCTAAATAATACAGCGAAACTAGCGCCCTCTAGGAGCAACGTCAAAATAAGTAAATTCTCACACCAAAAAACATAAAACTACCAATTTTTTAGATTTCCACTATCAAAACTTTCTTAATTATTGAAAAATTTCAAAATAAAATTTAAACTTTGAACACGCTGTATCTCTTAACCCAGCGACATTGGTATAAGGCATGTTGAGCTCAATCATAATATTTTAGTGTCTAGTATCACCAGTTTAGTGGTGCCCATTATTTCTAACTCACCCTGTATAACCTATTGCCTGATATATTAGAAGAGCTCCATCACATACATATATTGTATTAACTATACTCTCATTCAAAGGTTGTCAAAAACAGAAAGCATTTCGAGGAACTATGGATCCTGACGTCACGATTCCAAAAGATTGCCACCGACTCACTGGACCTAAGAGACAAAAACTTTAGAATACTAGTCGGTAAAGTTTCCGATCACGTGTTTGGTACGGTATGCGAAAAAAAGCCATCAGGAGGACAACACGGAGGAGGAACATATGGCATGATACGTCCAGTCAGAAACCGAAAGTGACACTCAATTTTTTAGTATCTGTTATACAAGGTGATGTAAAAGTTGAGTCACAGTATTTTAACGGGGTATAGAACATTTTTCCAAATAATGGTTTTCAAAAAAAAAAAAGTAAACTTGCCTTATTATTAATTTCGAAAATATCATTTATCTGGCTCCTAAATTTAAAGAAAATGTTATACTTACTGTGAAATTCTAAATACAACCGTGTAAGATAAGAAAATACTAGGAATAAATAAAATTCAAAAAAGTCGATAAACATTAAGTATGATTTTCTGCTGTATTTTGAATTTGCCTTTTCTTTAAATTGAAGACAGGATAAATGCTATTTTTGAAATTAATAAAATAACTTTTATTTTTGAGTATGGAAAAACGTTTTTTGAAAAAATGTTAGTTTTGAATAGTTCTACACTCTGTTAAAAATATGACTCATCTTACTTGTAGGAACCACCCTGTACAGTAATTACACTTGTATGTAAGAGAGAAAATCTGTTTCATAAAGTTAAAGTTTTTGTTCATAAAAAAAATTAGTGAATTTTGAAATTTACTAATTTCAATACTTAGAGCCAAATCCGTCGTAATGGTATGTTCGAAGTGGTAATTTTAGTTTTACTTTTTTGGGTGTTTCTCTTGTCTCCCAAGTGAGAAAAATTTATTAGGTATTTAGTAAGTTATTAAAATAACATATCACCAAATAATGTAAATGTTCATATTATTTTTCAATACCGAATATTGACACAAAACGGTAGAAATTACGTTTCTAGATCAAAGGTTCAAAACAGATCTACTCCCTTGCAATGAGTTTTACTCAGACCAATGTTACTTATAAGTAAAGGCTGATTTGTTCATTATTGTTTGCACAAAACTGCCTGTGGTTCAAGCTTGGACAACACTGGACTAGCTTAAACCAAGAAGGCCATTAAACCAAAGATCTCTAATTACAAAATATCCATAAGTATGTAATTATGTAATAGAAAATAGTCGTAGAAGAGAAAATATTATATA
The DNA here is from genome assembly GCA_029963805.1 of Aromia moschata. Classification (NCBI taxonomy): domain Eukaryota; kingdom Metazoa; phylum Arthropoda; class Insecta; order Coleoptera; family Cerambycidae; genus Aromia; species Aromia moschata. The sequence goes on from JAPWTK010000012.1 coordinate 1,083,264, forward strand.
AAATAAAGAGGCAATGCAAAATAATACCTTATTTGTCTCCTATATACCCTACCCTTTATACCCTACTCCTATACCCTACCCTATACCTTATTTGTCTCCTATATATACCCTATTTGTCTCCTACCAAAAACCGTCGCTTTGGTTTGAACTTTTTTTTTGGTTACACCTTTTCAAGCGTAAGACACATTAAATGTTAAAATAAATTTTGAGAGGTGAAATATGAATTGTAATTTTAATTATTAATTGTAATTTTTCATCTACCGGAGCATTATTAAACATTTGATAAAGTAAACTATATTAAGCTTACTTAAAGGTATCATTCATGGAGCGAACATGATCTCTTTTATCATCAGAAACCAGAGATCTGGATTTCGGCCTTAGAAGCGATCAACAGTTTAACTGCACTAATAATAATAATAATAATACCATTTATTTCCATAAGACTTTTACAAAAAAAAGTATCGGAATATAGTCAAATATAGTCAAATACAATTAAATTCAACTTGAATGACAACTATGTTGTATATGCATATATAACAAACGTCTAAAATTCAAATACAAAAAACCATTACAATCATTACTAGTATAAAACATACATACGTACATGATATTACACTTACAACCATAAAAGGAATATTGGAACTCAAACTTATTACAAAGGTACATGAATATATAAATATTAAAATACATACACATAAATATGTACATATTCATAAACATAATTAAAATTAAAATTAAAAAGAGCAGTTGAAATATTCATCGACGGAATAAAAGTGTAAACGTTTAATGCAGTTTTATTATTTTTATTGCTGCGAAGTAATAACAAAATAATATAGGTAGCGCCGTTAACACACTGTTAAAGTAATTTATAAAAATAAAACTTATTGTGTATTATAGCTTCGTGATTATATCCAAATTTAAAAATCTGTTTATGCCAAGGGATTGTACAGAACAGTATATCACTAGGAATCAGCATTTGTTTATTCATATTTGCTACAACAAATGAAATATCGGACATTTTAAAAAATACCAATATTTGAGAATCCCCCTGTAATATCAAATCTGATCACGATTGCTATGTTATGCTGTTTTGATAGGTGTAAGTTTCACAAAATATTTCGTCGAGACTGCTGTATCAATTTTTTTTACATCTCTTATACTTATTGATGTACCCTATAAAAACATCTAAAACGGTGTACTCGATACAATAGCTGTTAAATTTCACTGTAATAATTGTGATAATCCTAGAAAATTCTAATACCAATTTATTAAACAAATACAGTGGACGCCGCTTTTAAGACTCACTTTGGGACCAGCAAAAAGTGAGTCTTATAAGCGGATGAACCTTATAAGCGAAGGGGGAAAAAAACATTTTAGAATGTATACACAAACTTTATTTTACCTGTGAATAGACATAATACAACACAATAGCGTGTTATTTACTTATAAAAAAAGGTAACTTTTCAAATACATACGTACAAACATACATAATCAGTTCAAAGTTTAAGATCGTTTAAAGAAATTTTTTTTTTTTTTTTTTGTTTTTTTGTTACTTTCCATCATTTCAGTTATGTATTTTTCATAAACCGAGTCTTATATCCTTATATATGAGTCTTATAACCGAGTTTTTTTTCAATGTATTCGGATATGTCCGGACTGTTTCTGGTGATTTTGAGTCTTATAGGCGACTGAACCTTATATCCGTGAGTCTTATAAGCGGCGTCCACTGTATATAGACATCCAAAAAAAAAACGTCATCAACTCTGGCTATGAACGAGAGAGGTGGAAATAGCGGTCATGTCTAAGCTTTTTGGTTATGTCAAACTTTTGACAAGTGACTGTCACAATTTGTAAAATAAACAATGGCTGTCATATAATGTGACAGTCTTGACAAGTAAAGTCTTTTTTTTCTCGGCCAACTTTGATGACGTTTTTTTTTTGGATGTATATCATAATTTTAAAGATAAGGCGACAGCTATTTGGTCACAGCCACCTTATAATAAGTAAGTAAAATGTTAATCCACAAAAGCTGTAATCAAGATGTTATATGTATGTATATATATGTTTCATAAATGGGGTGTCACGCAAAAAGTAATGGTACTGGTAGCTTCCACAGTAATGGAGACCAGGGTTGGTCGTTACAGGGTTGTTACATTTAGTTTAAAATACGCGTCAAAAATAATTTAGCGTCACCATCATTCTCACATGTCAAACATGCCATAAGTTAACATTCAGTGTAATTTGTTTTCTAACCGGCAGTGCATTTGTGAGATAACTTCCATGTGTGTGTTTTTTATTTGCTCATATTAGTATTTGTTCTCAAACAAAAAATCCGTTTTATTGCCATCTGAGAGTAAGTAAAATACAATATAGTCTGTAAGAAGATATATCAGTATTTCTGAGTTTAATTGAATTATAGTTGGAGTTAGATCAGTGTACCGAGTTTTAGTTAAAAAATGCCGACGGGGTAGGTTTTTACATAGTCATAAGTTACAGTACAGAAGTGCAATAAAGAACCACAGAACATTTTACAGCAACTGTGTCATGTGACATTGTGTTTCCTTGTTTAATTGCCAATAAAACGCGGATTATCAAAAAGGAAAATGTAAAGAAGAAAATCATCAATAGATAGTTTCTGTATTGATGCAAAAGAAATTCTGAAAAATTAGATATCTCTTATCTCCGTTGCCATTAAATATCCTATAAATATCATGACACCAAATAAAAAACCAAATAAAAAAGCATAGCAAAATGGAAAAAAATGAAGACAAATAAAAAAACTACAAAACATATTGAATCAGAGGATGTGATTTTTGTCATCACTTTGTCAAGTGATGATTATGATACCTTCTATTTAGTTTGCACTGATACTTTTTTGTGATTTTTAGGACACTTTTCTAACTGCTTTCGCTGACGTTATTAAAATATATCGGTTGTCTGTTTTCCTTCATAACCACTGCATATTCGACAAAATAAATGAAAGTAAAAATGTTTCTAAAAGGAAACTTCTTAATAAGGAAATTGAATCAGTATACTTATATTACCTAACGACAGGTAGCAACGACCGTTGTGTTGTTTTGCTTTTTGTAAGATTTCATATAATAGGTATTTATCTATATTTTGAGTGATAATATTATGGAGAATGCCATTTGAGTAGGCGCCGACAATGATTTGCTTTTTGAAGTTTTCTATAAATTGAAACACAAATTTGATTTAAGCATATCACACATGAATGTTAATACACTTATAATTAGTACCTACATGGAAAATATAATGAGGAAATAATTTGATTTCTATGTGGCTATACCTGCTATTGACGATGCACTCTTATGCACATAGTAGTATTTCATGGCAATCAGCTGTATTTTAGTAAGTAATTAAACTTTCTTTCCATGGAATGAGGAAACATTAAGAGGGTTCACACATTCACTGTTTATTTGTACAGTTTATTTATTAATCTTACTTATCCATATTAATCATTTTAATACTATGACATTTTGTAATTTTTTTTCTAATTTATCAAAATTCAGTAAAACTGATGGTGAAATTAGGATAAAAAAAGTGAACTCAGTTTTCATTATAAATATATCATTTTTATATCTATATTTATCATATCATATTTATTGATGTCTCGATCTATGTTTCCATGCACAAATGCTATATTAATAGAAATTAATTAATAGAAGACAATTATTGTACGCATAAGCTTTTGCATTAACGTCATTTTGAATATTTTATGACTAGAGTTCGTGCGAGCGCGGAGTGTAACAGGACCGTAGTCAGTTTACGAATGAAAATGTTAATATGTTCACACATCTTATATTATGTTTATCTTCGTCTTATAAGAGAACTGCCTACATTTACCTGTAACTCCTTTTTAGTCGCTGTTGATGTGACAAATGGATTTCGTTTCATAGATTGGACTATCCGTCTGTCTGTCCGCAGTGAAATCTTGCGATATTTCCTTCGGTTTTTTGAGCGTGGGCGCCATTTCAAAGCATTTGTGACCTTATTTTGTGAGCATTCTAGTATTTCAGCAATGCAGCATGTTTGTGTCGATAATGTAGGATTGAAGTGAGTTTGAAACAACAAAGTGCTACTGCTACTTGTCACTAGGTGTCAATATATCAAGAATGTTACTACATGGAATAATAACACTGGCACACAAAAAAAAAGTGGTCATTACTTTTGACCAGACCCATCTAGGGTTATGTATTTCGATGCGCTGAAATTGAATTTGAGGTCAGTTTAACCCGTACACACTCAAAATTTTGAGTGAATTACAAAAAAACCCCTAAAAATCGCTAAAAATAGCAAAAAATGCAGTTATGCAAGCGCGAAATTTTTTTACGAACTAGATCAAGTATGTTTATAATGTATTTCGATGCGCTGAATCCGAATCTGATGTTGATATAGCTCGTCAACCCTCCAAATTTAGAATAAATTGCAAGAAACCGCTGAAAATCGATAAAAATCGTGAAAATTGAAGTTATGAAAACGAAAAAAAATTTCTAACTAGATCATGTATGTTTTTTGTTGCACTGAATCCAAATCACAAGTTGATTTAGCTGATAGACCCTCCAAAGTTAGAGTAAATTGCGAATAACCGTTGAAAATTGCTAAAAAATCGTGAAAAATTGCAATTATGCAAACGAAAAAAAAAATTCTTAAACTAAATCAAGTATTTTTCTTATGTATTTTGATTCGCTGAATTCAAATCCGAAGTTGGTTTGGCTTGTACACCTTCCAACTTTAAATAAATTGCGAAAAAACGCTAATAATAGCAAAAAATCGTAAAAAAACAGTCATGAAGTAGTAGATAATATCAAAAAATAGTATTGTTCTTACTCACAGTAATAAACAAACCATGATTCCTTTCAAATTATACTATAATATCTATAGATTGTAATTAGAATTAAAAAAAACGACCTTCCTTGATTTTACACTGTTCTTCGCTTGTATCGAACTCTTTTTTCTTCGAATGTTCTATGCAGTAGGTTTCTCTATCGTTTTCTATTTTCTCTCGTTATTTCTCTCTTTAAAGTCCAGCAAAAATCGGCCATCATGTTGACATTCCATCTTCCTTGATACCAATTCTCCATTTCACTTATGTCTTGATGAAATCGTTCTCCTTATTCTTCACTATAGTCTATATTATCTACTACTACATGACTATTTTTTACGATTTCGGCTATTTTTAACGTTTTTTCGCAATTTATTTAAAGTTGGAGGGTGTACAAGCCAAACCGACTTCGGATTTGAATTCAGCGCATCAAAATACATAAGAAAAATACTTGATTTGGTTTAACATTTTTTTTCTTCTTTTGCATAATTGCAATTTTTCACGATTTCTTAGCAATTTCCAGCGGTTATTCGCAATTTACTCTAACTTTGGAGGGTCTACCAGCTAAATCAACTTGTGATTTGGATTCAGCGCATCAAAATACACAAAAAACATACTAGATATAGTTCGAAAATTTTTTTTCGTTTTCATAACGTTTTCATAAATTTTTGCGATTTTTAGCGGTTTTTTGCAATTTACTCCAAAGTTGTAGGGTTGACAAGCTAACTCAACTTCAGATTCGGATTCAGCGCATCTAAATACATAGTAAACATAATTGATCTAGTTCGTAAAAAATTTATCGCTTGCATAACTGCATTTTTTTGCCATTTTTAGCGATTTTTAGCGTTCTTTTGCAATTCACTCAAAATTTTGAGGGTGTACGGATTAAACCGACCTTAAATTCGGATTCAGTGCATCGAAATACATGATAGATACAACCCTAGATAGTCTGGTCAAAAGTAATGACCACTTTTTTTTATGCTGGTGTAATTGATGTGTTGGTTAAAATAACGAGTCATCCAAAAAAAAGTCATCAAAGTTTGCCAAGTAAAAACAGACGTATTTCTATACTATCTTAAATGTATAACTTTATTTAATTGTCAAGGCTGTCACATTATGTAAGAGACATTATCTGTTTTATAATTGTGACAGCTACTTATCAGAAGTTTGATAACAGCAAAGTTTTGTTATGAACTTCGACAAAACCGCTTTCCATCTCTGTGTATCTGTATTACTTACACCTATTATTTTGCATACTGCTGTAAGAATATTTATTTGCATGTTTGTTAAATGCTATGAATATCTACTGTCCTTGATTTTTTCATTTCAGACTTTATCATATTAATTGGCCTATTATTTCTGAATATTTAATGTATTATAATATGGATATGTAAATGTGTAAATATTTCGTGCAACTAATAACTACGCCACGATTGTCCATTTCATAGATAAGTTACTATAATGAAATGATAGTGATCGCCAGACCACCGTCATATAGACTGTGGTTCGTTCGTGTAACATGTAATAGATACAAATGGACTGCTAACAAGCTGATTGAATTTTTTTGATATACTCTAACGGGTCATGTGTAAAATTTGTTGAACAAGGCGTTAAGTAATGTAATGCAATACCAGTTACCCAACTGCCATTTTTTTGTCAAGTTAAGTAGTATGCATACAATTAAATCTATATTTCAGGTATTATTCACTAATACCATTATTATTATGATTTTTCAACGATTTTTTTAATTAATTTCACAGAAAAAACTGAAGAAATTAGCGAACCGATATAGAAATATACATTTTGTGAATTATGGTTGAAAACGTCTAGGTCCTTATAAAAAGTTGTGAGCAAGATGTTATTAATTAAAGTATGTAATTAGAGTTTTCTGAAATCGATTTAAACACTTGTTTGTGTTTTAAGTTATTGCACAAAATGTTTTTTGTAGTTTCAACAATATTCTATTAAAATTTTCAAAAGACCTCATAAATAATGGAAATTGGGTTCTGGAGGATTATGTTAAATCTTTATTTTGTAATTCCAATAGTCTTATCTATAAAATCAAAAGTAATGCCAAATTATGTGTTAAAATAATTGATATAGTTAAAAAATATACCTGTTCTAAAACTTCTATTATACATACTATTTAACACTAGAAGAAAATAAAAAAAGCAACTACATATAACAAACACGGAATTCTTGAAAATATGTGGATGTTCAATATTGTGCTTGAAAATACACCATGGCCTAATATTTCATGTACACTCTGTATATGATTGAGGAGACCTGATTGTTGAAACTGCTGTTATCTAAAACATATGGATTGTTTTCAGAATTTTTTGTCTATAATGTACTTAAAAAACATCTATTTTATTTTCATGGTGAATATTTCTTCCATAGAATACGGTCAGAAAAATAATGGAATAGACAAAATTATTGAAGGATTACTTTATTGCAGCATTTAAAGGTGCAGGATACGAGTGTGCAGAAACGCCTTATCACAAGAATAGCCTTCTGACCACCTTCTTGAAAGATAAATAAATACCAATAATGTATGTTCAGGCATACATGTTATGATTTAGCGACGGGTTTTGTTCAATTTTATATTAATGTGGTTATGATTGTGTCGATACGATAATTTTTGTAAGTTTAATATCAATTGATCAATCACTAGAGCTCGAAGGTTATAATAGATGCCTACTGTACCAGGGGCGGTTCCAGGATATTTATCAGTAACGTTATGAAATATTAAACAGGTCATACCTTATACATGTGGAGTGATTGTTGTAGCCTAACTAATCAGCAAAGGAACCATAGTCACAAGACACAGAATTTGCAAACTCATGGTAAACGATGCTATAACACAGACGTGTCCGTACTGCCACTCGAGTTTCCATTAATTATTGATAACTGTTCCATATGTTCTGGAGTTAGGTTCTGGCGTCTATCACTTAAAATTCACTTATAATATGAAAAAGAGCGTTCAACGTCTTCAGACGTAACTGAGGCATATTTAAATTAAGTAAAGTTTTGTAATGGTATATTTATATCTTGTTCAGAGACATACACTTCTTTGCCTGTAAATAAATCCACATTGTGATAAAACGTGGGAAAGGAAAGATTAGTAACATCCGTTGTTTAATCAATACTAAGCCATATAGGTTTATCGGTCATATAGACGTATCGTTCTTATTTTTTCTGTCTTCACACAATGGTGCTATGTATAACCGTGTGAGTTGTTTGTGCAGGCAAACTAACTTCGCTGTACTTTCCACTCGCAGCGATCTGGACACATTATCTGAACACGGGGTGATCTAATTTTACGAATGGAATATTACACGCTATCGTCGTTTTGATTAAATTCAAGTTAAATTGTCTCTGTCTGTCTCGCGCACTCACACCACCACATACACAAGCTTTATGTTTTATGTAGCAACATGCTGCAAAATATGGTTTTACATGCCACGCCAGTAACGCATTATCACACATGGTACAACAAAGTCAGTTCCGAAAAATTACTTATCCAACGCTTGACCGTAACACGCGACAGACGCTGACCTGATATTTTTACAAATTTCTTCCACGTTTTGTGCACACGAATGATGATGTACCGACCACCTCAGAGTAAATAATACGAAATAAACAAGTAGAAATTATGTTCGCCTTCGCGACTCCACTTTGGTTGATGTGAGGCACAGTACACGGTAGACGGGTTGTATTCTGGAATACATATAATGGCGTTATTTGATTGAACTACGATCGTACTATATACATATATAAATATATGAGTTGACGATGTACCTACTTTATTGGTGTGGCAAATATGACAATATTCCAGTCGCGTGAAACCCGGTCCTGGAATCTATTATTAATCTACGAGATCTAGTAATCACTAACAATGGGATTTATTTTCTGGTTCAGTGGCCAGAAAACTAATGTCCACTTCATGAGTGTCCATGAACTACCATATTTAAAAAAGAAAAATGTTAAAAAAAATAATTTTCTCACCGACCCTGGTAACTGGGAAAAATGATTTTTGAAAAAATCAATGAATAATGGCCTTAACATTGGTTTACAGGAAACCTTTATCAAAAACCTTTTAAACTGATATTTTGATACGTTTATTCGAGTATCCAGATAATAAACGATCAATTTTGAGAACGTTAAACTATCATCTTAAATAGCTGGCTTCCTACTCATCCCATTACTGTAACTAATTTAATTTTCACGCCCTGGTCTGAGTTTTTGCAGCTCTTATAATTCTTCGGCAAATAATTTTTTTTTAGTTTCCTATGACACAGATAGTTTATATTTTTATCAATTGAGAAGAGAAAGGTGTTTAATTTTCTTTTTATGTTCGGGATAAACGAGTGTGCACAAATAAAATACAGTGTGGAACAACCAAATGGAATAAATTCAGTAGCTCCATTATTATGCATTTAGATTTAGAAAATTCCGAGACACGTCAATTTATAATTCTAGAATGACATCTTGCGACATAAAAGTGTCATCACTAAATTAAACCCCCTTCAGGTGACAGCTACAACCCCTAAACTTTCAAATTTGAAGTAGGGGCTTGTGATACTTCATTGAATATTTTCATTCTCTTTTCAAAACTGCTATTGTTTTAAATTTTATCGCAGAAATTAACAAGCAAAAAAAAGTTTCTCCAGCGTAGGAAATTTGTTACATTAAAATAAAAAACAAATCATTATTAATGCAACAGATGTTCAAAATGCTTGCCTCCAGCATCTTGGCAGCATCCTAGACGTAAATGGAAATGTCTTCTAACGTTAGTTAACATCTGCGGGGTAATCGACCTAATTGCAAGTGTGATTCTTTTTCTTAAGTCAGCTGAATCGTCGGGTTTAGTTTTGTAGACCATACTTTTTACATATCCCCATAGGAAGAAGTCTAACGGCGTGAGATCAGGTGATCGTGTAGGCCATTTTACAGAACCACGTCTCCCTATCCAGCGATTTGGAAAGATTGTGTGGAGATATTACCGGACATCGACTTCGTAATGTGCTGGTGCACCATCCTGCTGGAACCATATTGCATTACCTGGAAGTTATGGGTTTCCTTCAACTGGATACAAGTTTGCCATCGTCGGTACAACATTATTATGAAGCAGCGCTAAATAAGTTTCTCCACTCAAATTGCCGTCAATGAAGAAGGGTCCAATGATATTTTCTCCAATTATTCCTTCCCAAACATTAACTTTCTCAGGGTTTTGCGTGTGTAGTTCCCTCATCCAGTGAGGGTTTGTGTTGTATAAAAAATGTACGTATTTATTAGTTTTTATCTTAGAGTAGGGAATGTCGGCAATTACAGACATTTATTTTTTTGTTATTATTAACATTTCAGAACCTAAAATTGATAAATAATGTTACTTAATAAAGGTTAGTTTAATGTAACGAACTTCCTACGCTGGAGAAACTTATCTTTTTTTGGATTTAGGGATGACATTTTTACGTCGCAAGATGTCATTTTAGAATTAGAAATTGACGTGTCTCATAATTTTCTAAAAAAGTGCATAATAATGGAGCTACTGAATTTATTCCATTTGGCTGTTACACACTGTATATTGATTATAATGGTACTCGTAATATAAGTATCGACTTTATTTGCATTAGACGTTCATTTTTTCAATTCCGCACAGAACTAATATAAATTGTCAGGGAGCTTATACAGTCAGAAATCACATGAACTTATGTCAAAATTATATACAAAAAATTAAATAAAATATCTAAATATGCAAATGATTCGTATGAAAACTTTTTGTAAGACGTTTAAGTAATGTAAGACGTTTTGAAGACGTTTAAATAATATAGTATAATAAACTTATATAATAATCCAAATAAATAAACTGTTCGTCAAAATTAGCGTAACGATTAGTGACATTTGCATTTTATTCGGATTAAACACTGGCGGCTAAATTTCGGTAGCCTTTAAAGTTGGTTTAACGTTCCGAAGTCGTTACATTGTGGCTTAAACGGTTCGTCGTCCAGACCCCAAAAACCAACCACATGTCGAAATTTGAATTGACAAGAACTTAGCAGCAACTTCAGAGGACTTAGAAGGACACCGTCGAGTAAACACTTGCCACATAAAAATTATTTTGTTAATTTTATACATTTCCCCATTTTTAATCAAAAAACGAGTTTTATGAATGAACCTGTTTAAATGATGAGTTTTAGTAATTAGTTAGAGTAACGTATGTCCTAAAAGTTCTGGCACAAAATATTTATAGCAGTTTTTTTTTTAATGACCATATTTATTGAAACATCAATTATTTATCATAAACTACATCTTAATGCTTAACTAAACTATACTCTCAAATTATGTGAAGCGGCCCATACTCCCCTACCAGACGCAACTTTCTTCGGATGTCTCTCATGAGGCCCTGGACGGAATTCAAGACAATTTCTCTCAATTTTTCAAAAATTCGACATATTAGTTGCTGTTCGTTTTGGGCTTCCCAGCCTCTGTCATAAACTTTCCGCGACAATAAAGCCCAAAAATCCTCTATTAGGCGATCCTGAGGCAAGTTAGGAGGATTAGCGTTTTTAGGAACAAAAGGTATGCGTTGTTGACGAAGCCAGTTTTGGGTATCTCTAGAGTAATGACACGATGCTAAGTCTGGCGAAAACATGATATCATCCTCAGCATGATGTTCTTAGACAAACTGGAGCAATTTGGAAAGACAGTTCTCAATATACCCCTGACTGTTCAAAGCTTCGCCTCTCACTCTTCCCACAAAAGGTCGGGATATGCCCCTGTTAGAAATTGCGCACCAGACAAGGATTTTATCGGCAAATTTTGATTTAGTCTTAAACTTTACATTGTCAGGGCCTTCCTCTAGGATATTTGTATAAAACCCATCATTTCTTTTCATTTCGGAGTTAGCCAAAGTGAAATACTTTTCGTCGTCTAAAATAATGCTCTTGCCATCGGCAAAGTAGACCCGTCTCAGTTGACGGCAGCATCTTGGTATACGTAGAAGCTGCCCTTGAGTGTATTTGGGGCACTTACGTCTTTTTCGATATTTCAGACCATTCCTCTTCAATGTCAACGATACCGTACTCTTAGAAGTGTCATATTGACGAGCCAGTCTCCTTGATGAAATCCCAACTTGGTTTCTTGCTCTTCTTACCAACCGCTCTTCTCTCTGTGCAGTAAATACTCGTGGTCTTCCACTTTTTGGAAGGTTCAAACAAGGTATTCCCTGCTCGCACTCGGCTATTGTTCGATAAATGGTTCTGCGAGAAATATTTTCATTCTCGAATATTCGAAATATTTCAGCTTTGGGTACCCGCCCACCTAAGTTATAGATAATTTTTCTTATTTCTAATTTATACGACATTTGAAAGCAGAAACTTCAAAATAAATAACCCTCGACTGACAGTCAACAAAGTAAACAATCTTTTGTTACCAAAGGCGACTTGATATTATTTCATTATTGTTAAGATTTAAGTTCATGAATTTTGTGCCAAAACTTTTAGGACATACGTTAATAGGGCTATAAGAAACGTATGTGATAAGTGAATGTGTAAGGACCTTTGGAGAAAAAAAAAGTATATTTGGAGGAAACAACACGAAATTTTAAATGCTCTCCATTCTTATGAAATATTTTTTCATATGAAAATGTATCATTGTGAATTCCATAAAAAAACCTCAAAATTCCAATTGTTTATTTATGTATGCATTTACGTATCATCATCATTTTAGGCCTCCTAAAAATATTTTAATCACAAAACATTAAATGGTTACATGTAGAAAAGTCATAAAAATGGATTACATTCAGATAGTATACACAGTAACTGACATATAGGTATTTGCACAAATAGAAAATCTTAACACTGCGGGTAAAATAGTTGTAATTTGTTTTTAAATTGTTTACTTCTACTATTATTGTAGCACTTACAACATTTGTTTTCGTTATCTAATATTTACCAAAATCATTATTTTCACTATTTCAGTCTTACTTATTTTATTTACACAACTTTTAACAAAACGAAAATTTCACGGTTTCAAGAATATTAATTCAAAATATTATTTCTGAATTTATGTAATAACAGGTTATGGTATGTTTGGCGACTATATATTCAATACATTGAGTGAAATATGCTGTCAGTTAACAAATGCAGTATTTTTTTAAAAAGATAAATTTCTCCAATGTTATCAGAGTTAGAAAGTAAAGATGATTAAAGTATAATAAAACATTATAAATTAAACAAATTATTCTGTTCTCCAACAGAGTTGGCCAAAAAAATTCTCAATTGAATTCAAAACATTTCATTGGCACATTGTAACAGGAAATGAAACAATAAAAAATAAATGCAATTTTTGCAAAAACGATGTATTATCTGAATAATATGTGATTACTTATTTTATAGTTATGTGGTACTATCTTTAATGTAATTTCAAAGTCAAAAAAATAATTTATTGGGCAAAAGAATGCTCATTAGAAAGTTAAATTATATTTGCATAGGAGAGAAATAAATAATCGTAATGAAATAATTCTCAACTCTATAAATGTACACACTTTTACTTATTGGTAATTAATTTAATTATAATGTTTTTATCAGTTACTACTTATCAAGTACTTATGTAATGTTAACACTCTCTACGGTGAGGAATAAATGTTATATTTAACAAAGAGAGAATATCAAATCAGAATCATAATATTAAAATTCTGATTTGGCGACAAAGTAAAGTCGATATGATCTATTTACCTAAAACTGGATTTTAAGAGATCTAGGACTTCCGCTTATACCGCAAGTGGATGTCAACTTACCTAATTATTTAAATGTAATACCCTGTATGTTATTGCATTTCTGCGATTCTACGGGGTTTATACAGGATAAGACAGTGTACATCTTTTCAGTATAATCACTTATAAATATATACAAATATATACAATTTTCGATAACAAATATCAGTTAGAATATTACGAAAATTGCTGATATTTCATTTTGCAATGTATTTCAGTAAATATGTATGTATAGTGTACTCCATTTTAGTGAAACTTACACGCCCATACCTGACTTCTTATACTAGGTGCTCGCAAAAAAAACGCACTTTTAATTTAAAAAATGTATTTTTCTTTAAACGGGAACCCCTTATTTTTCCAGTGGATTTGTATTTTGCTCTCAAAATAAGGGTGACTTTCTGATATATTGACTACGAGGTATGTAAATCAAGTAATGAGACTTAAGTAATGATTTTTTTCAATATCTTTATTCGAATAGAATTTCAATTCAGTATTGTCTCCTTTAAAATAACTTCTTTGGGAAGCCACACAGCGCTGGAGACGGTTCCTCCATTCCTCATAGCAATGCTGGAACTCATACACTGGAATAGCCTTCAGCCGGTCGGTTACAGCCATTTGAATGTTTTCTATGGTCCCAAAATAATGTCCCTTGAGGTGATTTTTCAATCTCGGGAAGAGAAAAAAGTCACAATAACTCAAATCAGGCGAATAAGGAAGTCGAGGAGCCACAGGAATGTTTTTACTGGCTAAAAACTATGGCTGTATAACAAGGCGCATTGTTGTGATGCAACATCCAGTTCTTGATGTTTGGTCTCACACGCATGACCCTTTTTCGAAGATTTTCAATAACTTTTCTGTAAAAGTATTGATTTGCTGTTTGAACTAGAGGCACAAACTCTTTGTGGACAATTCCCTGGCTATCAAAAAAGCAAATCACCATGCATTTGATCTTCGACTTGCTCATTCTTGCTTTTTTTGGGTCTTGGAGAGCTTGAAGTGTGCCAATCTATGTTTTGGCGCATATTTTCCGGGTCGTACTCAAACACTCAAATCTCGTCACATTCCATAAAATGAGGATAATTTTCGATGGATTCCAAAAAGTCAAAACACTTTTCTCTGCTGATGTATTTTGTTCCTGCGGTAAGTTTTCTGGAACCATTTTTGTACAGATTTTTCTCATCCCCAATTCGTTGGTCAAAATCTGATGAACAATGATGTGATTCAAATTTCACTCTTCCCCGATCATTCTTGTCGTCAACCAACGATCTGAACGCACAAGATCCATTTATCGGTTCTTGAATATGAAGGCCATCCGCTGCGTGGTTCATTTTCAATCGACTGTTTTCCTTCTGCAAATGGCTTGAACCACCGAAAACCTGAGCTCTTGAAAAAACACTCTCTCCATAGGCGTGTTGAAGTTTTCCAAAAATATCCGTTGTGCTGTGCAAGTCTGAAGCAAAACCTGATAGCACACCGTTGCTTAAAATTAATGACACTCATTTTTAAAACGCACTAGAAAAAAAAACGGTTTACGAAAAGAGTCACAAAGAACAAACAAATGACTCTAACAAGTTCAAACTTGTACATTACATGTTAACCTACCGTCCTTCCAAGTCCCGTCTCCGCAGGGTTGCTAAATCGGGCGCTACGTTGCATTATTTACGTCTCATTATTTAATTTACACACCTCGTATTTCTAACTCCAATCGTTTTCATTTTATTTTCAGTTCAGTTTCAGTTTTTCCTTAGCCTCAAATACGGATTTATTAATTTTGAAAATTTGAACATTCAGGACACAATCAACATAATCTGTAATCTGTCTGGAAAGTCTGAAAATTCTAAAAGGTTTTAGTGTTTTCTGGCGGCTATAGCCAATTTATCGATTTAAAGGTAACAAAACCATGTTAAAAGCAAAGGAAATACTTTACTTGAAAAAAATATAAATAACCGAATTTTTAACATATACAATTTACAAAAAATTTCTCTTACTTTGAGAGATGAATTCAAATCCGTTTGAAAAATAGGGGTTACATAAAAAAAAAAATGATAAATAAAACTTTCATATGCACGTAGTGGAGTGGAACTATAGAAAATCTGTATTTTTGTTTTAAATTTGTATTGGCTAAATATTCTATTAAGAATTTAAAAAAAAACACACTATTAAGTCTACTCTCATTTTTACTTCCACATCCATATCCGAAATAAATCATAGAAGGTATAAAGGACATGAAGGCTATCAAGGTCATTACAAACGCATTACAAAGTTTATAGAGATCATTATTGATTGTTAATTTAGGTTGTTGAAGCCATATCACACTTTTAAGAATATAGCCCGATGATTATAACAATTTAGTAAAATTAAATGTTACAAAATTTGATGTGGAAATAGTGATTGCATTGGCAGCGATTTTTTAAGTGATGTAGAAAGAAAAAGCGAAATTGTATAATAATTATGCAATAGATTATCACTTTTCATAAACGTTGTTCACTTTCCTCCATCCTCCTGCGTGAAGCGATGCCTGCAACAATACATAAACGCATAAATATTAACAGTTTAGACTGAGAAAAACCAATCACTTATTAACCCACGAGGTCCTATGGAGCTTTCACAGTCAGTGTCGATCAGGCGTGTATTAAGTGTATTGCATTCGTAATTATAAGCTGCCATTACACAACTTAATAAACTATCTCCTCTTATAAATATTTTGCGAACATCCGTGAAAAATAAAAAATAAGTGGTTTGTTTTTAAAGAAGTGACAACTAACTGTGTGAGTTTGTTACGTAAACGGATTTAAAAAAACGGTAGGTTTTATAGTCCTAATGATTTCGGATGGATACGCAATTTAAATTTAGTATGTTAGATTATTTCGTTGACGTTATAGCTGAGAGCGGATAAAAAAGGTGTCGGATCTAATTTGTCACATAAACGATCCACCACGGAAAGAGAAGAAAAAATTTTGCATCTTACGCTAAGTGAGACATCAAGTTTCTTACGCATTTGTATTAGTCTTTCCTTTTTAAATAATTTTTTAACTGTTTTTTCTGAAGTATTTAAATGCTTTGTAATTGATAATATTAAGGTACACTAATTTAACTGATAATAAAAACGGATGCCTAATAATAACCTATATTATATACCTATTGCGAATAATAAGTGCATGAATTTGATAAGTAGTTGTATTAATTAGTAGATATATTAAAAATCCTTGCCTAAGGAATCTCTTCCACATAGACTAGCAATTTTTTCACATTTAATTAGACTAAATTTCTAAAAAATAATTGTATTTATACATCGGCTATTTTTTTATAAACATAAATTTAATCAGTCTTTCAATTGATTGGATGATCTTCCTGTAGTTGCATATACATACATACATGAGTACTCTATTTCCATTCTAAATTGAAAATAGATAGAAAAAATCCAGGTTGTCAGATATATTTTCTAAAATTGCTAAGCTCACTATACAAGTATACTTCATACTTCAGTAAACTGTTAGTTCGTGACGTTCTTAGAAAGCTAGTTTGGAAATATTTAAAAAAAAATACATAGATATAAATGTATTAGTTAGCATTAAAATAAAGCGTTTAAAATTGCTGGAAAAAATAATTATAAATTCAAATAACTTTGTGTATATTACTATACTTAAGAAAATTTTGAAGAGGCGGCAACGGCGGCTCAGGCGGCTGGCGGCACAGAGTAAAACCACTGGCGGTAACACCGGTTAACGAGATTATTAGACTACTTTGCATTTAATACATTGCTAATACTTCTTCGGTCCCCTGTGCCATAAAATTTTTACGACGTCGTTAAAATGATTTACGACTTTAGGCACTCAACTTATTTAAGACTCCAGTGACGTGTATTTCAGCTAGGTTTATTAACACAGACAATTTTTGAGATTGTCTGGCTAAATGAGCATTATTTACAGCAAATTATATTACAAATATTAAGAGTTTTGTATGCAGGCTAATTTTAATCTCCTATATTGATTTGAACGAAAAAAAAATATTTCACAATTTTCGAATTAATAAAAGATATATGCACGCCCATGGAATCATAAAGTTGCACCGCTTTTTTTGTTCCCCAGGCGTATTTATCATATTCAATTAAAATTAGAAGGACTATACATGATTTATGTTTTGAATTAAAATTAATAATATCGTAATTAATAGTATCGTATTTCATAAAATATGTAATACTACACGTTTATCTCTTGGTAGTACATTACCTTCATCACCCTTTGCCTGTTAATAACGAATGTTAAAATCACTACAGTTTTCAACAAAATGGAATTGCGTCCATTATTAATTTTAAAAATGTATCAAACTTATTGTCATTAATGTGAACAGAACTACAGTGGACACATTATGGGAATTACAATAATTTGCATTGTATATTATTTAGAATAAATTTTCGTTCGGTATCCTGGTTTACACTAACGTCTAAATTCGGTAAATGTGGATCATCTAATAACTTTTTTGGTGGATGACATCAAAACTCAAACTGTTCCATTGGCAGCTGAAAACACCCCACAAAAGTCTCAGTCTGACTTGACCCTGTTGACCCCAACGATCAAAATGAGCTCCATTGACCATAATGATCGCATTACGCCAATGATCCCATAACCCCAATTATCCCATGAATCCGATGATTCCATGACCTTGGGGTCATGGGACACCATAGATTGGGGACACCATAGATCCTAATTATCCCATGATCCCAATGATACCATGACCCCAATGATACCAGTGTTCCCAATGATCCCATTATTCTAATAAGCCCATGGCCCCAATGATCTCATGACCCCAATGATCCCATAACCCCAATTATCCCATAGATCCGATGATCCGATGACCCCAATGATACCATGACCCCAATTATGCCAATGTCTCCAACGATCCCATGATTTTAATGAGCCCATGGCCTCAATGATCCCTTCGACTCCAATAACCCCATTGACACCAATCCCATTATCTCAATGAGATTAGGATCTCAATGATTCCATTGACCTTATTGATCCAATTAAATCTATTTACCTCAATGACCCAATGGACTACACTATGTGGATGTGGAAGTGAAATCAAAGACATAATAATGTGATATTCAAATTCTACTGCCTTAAAAATTACAACATATCTTAATTACAATGAAAATCCTACTTACCGACCTCCAAATGATACCTAAAAATTAAATCTTCAAGCAGAAGAAAGCCAATTCATTAATTAATACATAATATATATATCAACACGCTGTTACAATATTTACCTTCAATTTCGTAACACATGCATATTTAAAAAATTTGTTTTTGCAATAATATTACAAAGTGAATTCCATCAGTATTGAATTCCGTTTATTCGGCAGATTGTTTATATCATTTTTGTTTTATTATTATGTCATTTTTCGTCTTATTGCCCTTGCTAATAATTTAGGACAGTTCGTTGTGATGAAAAAGTATTTAATTTTATTTTCTCCGAACTTCTAACAACTGCAACGAATGTAACCGCAGATAATCATTTCTTTAAAATAAACAAACCAATAAGAACTTTCATAAACGTATCAATTACTGTTTGGTGTATTATGCAATATAATGAATGAGTAAACAGTAATAAATTCTGTTAATGAACCTTAAAGTGTAGTATTTTTTAGAAAATATAGACGTATTTGTTCAATTCTTGTTCAACATTTACTATCATGAGCTAGTAATATTTTTTGCATAAAATTTATATTCACTCTACAACCGTTTAAATAGCTCAAATCGTTATTGCGGTATTGCAAAGCTACAAAATTGCATGTAAGTAATATTTTGTATTGGGTTTTAAAAAATTATAATATTGATATATCCATACATACAGTGTGACCCATTTTAAATGGAAACAAGGCTAGAAAAATGGTATTTATTATCAGATTTATTTCGTTTTTTTTTTCTAAAAGATGGAGCAATAAAAGCTCTATTCTGGCGCGAACTATTAAAATTTGGTTTCTATGTTCAAGGCCTATTTCGAATTTTTTTCACTGTCAAATTTTAGAAAAACTGTTTAGCGATTTTTTTATGTCAAATCTAACCACGGCATTGGATTCAGCATTCCCTAAGACGGTTTAGTGCCAAATTTCGTAAAAAATATTTAATATTGAGGGATTTATACCAATTTTAATGGAAGCTTCATTTGATTAAATACCTTTATAGTAATTTCCTTTAAAAAAAAACGTTGGCTATGAAAAATTATTAAAAAAAAAAAATGGGAAATTAATTTTACGCTCCTAATACAACAATACAATAAAAGTAACATCCGTTGATTTCGATGAATTTTATAATCGCTTACGAATATTTTTTTAACATTGTGTAGTTGCCGCGGGTTAACTTCTTTATAGTCTTGCCTAAATATTGCATACAACTCTTCTTAATTGCCTGGGCGTGACTTATAAACTTTGGATTTAGTGGCACCCCATAAAAAGAAGTTCAACGACGTTAAGTCCGGGGACCTGGGTGGCCATCTAATTAGGGGCTATTTCTACCTATCCATCGGTTAGGAAAGTTAGCATGAAGCCATTCGGTAACCACTCTTGCATTGTGGATAGGACATTCATTTAATTGAAGATGAAGATTTACTTTACTTTCTTTACTGGGAGTTCATGTATTAAATTCCAAAATTAATTTCTTAGGAACTGCAACAACTGTACCTACGCTATTCATATTACCCCCAAAAAAGAAAGGGTCAATGATCGTTTCATTGCGTATTCTACACCAAACATTAACTTTTTGAGAATATTGTCGTTACCTAATTATTATTAATCGTTAATTATAAATCTTTACGTTAATATCATTATTAAAAAACAGTTTTTGTAAAATTTGACAGTGAAAAAAATTCGAAGTAGGCCTTGAACATAGAAACCAAATTTTAATATTTCGCGCCAGAATAGAGCTTTTACTGCTCCATCTTTTAAAAAGAAAATCAAATAAATCGGATAATAAATACCATTTTTCTAAGCTTGTTTCCATTTGAAATGGGTCACACTGTATGTTAACTAATTATATACTATAGGCTTGGTCCATGTTGACTTAGGAATAGCAAATATTAGCAGCTGAAAAATGAAAAAATATATGTGGAAAGGAAGTGGTGTGGAATGGGTCATGCAAATGGTCCGCTGCCGATCGCCTGAGCACGGATTGGGCATACAGCGGAATGCCGCGGCGGCAGGCGCACGGTCCGACACAGTTGGGGCTTACGGGAGGAGCATATGCGCAGAAACGCTTTGTCGTCTAAAGATGTATACAGTCTTATCCTATATACAGGGTGTTAGAAAAATACTGGAACAGCAGAATAACTCGCCAGGAGTGCTTTTTTGGAAAAAAATGTTTTATATGAAAGTTTTAGGATTTGTTCATTGTTCATTGATCCACTGGTGGCCTTGAGTTTGACCTTGAACATGACCTTCAAGGTCATTTGAAGGTCAAGGTCGTTTTTTCAAACGGGAACACCTATTTTTGACCCCGGAACGACAAAGAAGGGAACAAATTACAGTCGGATATGACCTTGATTACCCTCATTTCAAATTGTGGAGGTCACCACCCTGAAGTCAATCTCATAATATAGTGGGAAAATGATTCTTCGCAAACAAGAGAGACAATGTCACAAGGCATTTTAAAACGTGACTGATCTTGAGCCGAAAGAAAGGAAAAACGGCTCTCTCCAAGGCCCCCGGTTCGGTCACCACCCTCGTCGTGTTCGACTGTAATTTTTTTTCGCTATTTTCGATTCCGGGGTCAAAAATAGCTGTTCCCGTTTGAAAAAACGAACTTGACCTTCAAATTACCTTGAAGCTCATGTTCAAGGTCAAATTTAAGGTCACCAATGGATATCCGGGGAAAGACCCTAAAACTTTTGTATACACCATTTTTTCCAAAAATGCACTTCTGGCGAGTTATTCTGCTGTTCCGGTACTTTTCTAACATATTAATATAATAATATAATAATAACACCCTGTATACTCGTATTTAGTATAATTTGAAAAGAAAATAAGTTTAAAACTGAAAAAAATAACTGGAAATTTCCTTAATGGATCGCTAACTAAATATACAAATAGATTGCCCAGGATAAGGCTAAGTAGGGTTTCATTGTTTAGTACCATTAAATGAATGTAATGAATTACAAATTTGGAAATATTAATGCATCTTTTTAGTGCATTAAATATTAATGCATAATTAATGCATATTTGCCTTTCAAAGTTCAACTTTACTCGGTGTAAGTTTCATTGATGTGTGTTTTTGTGTTTTGCAATTCTTATAGGTATTATATAGTAAATTTTAGAATAGCAGCAAATCATATCAATATCATATATAATGTATTCATGCTATGGACAATATGGACATGAGTACACAAGTGAAATTTTATCTTGCAGGGTAGATCGTACATAAGAAAACACGATTAATTATTCTTTTTATTAGGACTGAACGTATAAAATATACCTATATTGTTTAGTCATCAAGTTTTTCCCAAAACGTCATGTACATAATTCATCAGGAATTTAATCCTAAAACAGTAAGTGTACTGCAAGGCAGATGGAAGGTATTATGAAAATTATTTATAACCTGCAAAATAAAAAAGTGAAATAATTTTAAAATTACATTTCAAAAGACCCCTTTGTTTGGAAGAGAGTGGCACTTTTTGGTAACATCTCGTCTTTTTTTATATTTTGTAACAAAATAGATATATGTAGTCGTAGATGATAAGGTTCTTACAACACAGTCTATAATTTCCATCAGGAATCTCCAAAAGAGATATGTAGCTTTATCTACTACAAATACATGTTTTATTTAAATGTTTTTAGGCAATTATACAGTGTGTCCAGAATTAGTGATGGCTGTATTGCTATCTTGGAAACTATAAGAGATAGGAAAACGGTTAAATAGACAAATTTGTAGACAATTTTATGAGTAACTTAAAACCGCCTAGAGAATGCGTCTATATTTTTCTATTTTTGAGATATAAGAGATATTGTGAAAAAAAACATGCAACTCATCCTCAGATTATCTATTAATATCTATATTTTTATTTTTTAATAATAACATTCTAATAACCTATACGTTTAGTTATTTATTTTTAATTAGTTGTACCTCAATAATGTTGCAATTTTTTTCCCTTTTCCACAGAAGATGACCCGGTGATTCAGAAATATTGTTACAATTTGTAAATTTGATATTGTTGTATCACCAAGTTGGATCACTTTTCCTGAAAATACTTTTTAAGGTTTTTTTGGTAGTAGAAATTTATTTTTTGCTCATGTATTATCTTTGGAACGAGAAAACTAAGTACTTTTGAAATAAACATCCAATACGGAGGTCATAAGAAAAAAAAAGTTAGTGAAAGTCAAAACACCAATACCTTCATTGATAATGTAGTAATTGATTTAAAAAATATATAAAAAGAAGTAAGTTACAACAAGTAAATTTTAGAAATTGCATGGTTTAAGTTTTCCAAAAATATCTGAGAAACCAAAAAAAGATAAAGCGAATTTAAATTGCTCATAAAATTGTCTACAATTTTGCCAGTTTAACTAATCGTATTTTCCTATCTCTTATGGTTTCCAAGATAGCAACATTGGTGATACATGCATCATCAATCCTGGATATTCTGTATAATGCTATTCCTAGATGATTTTGGGGTTATACTTCTTAAAAATTTCCCTGTCACTTTTTGATTTAATGTATTTACGTGTAAAACTTTCTCGTGTTAAAATTAACTTTACGTGTTAAAATCCATAAATACATGTCAATGTATACTCATATAACCATTTAAAATCTTACATTGGCCTGATACTGATAACTCTGTTTTCATTACCGATAGCTTTACTCAAGTTATCGTCTGTCTACACGATAAGTTGACAAAGGTACAGAAATAAGTAAAGAAACAGATGGATTTTTCCATGTTTCGGAAACTTAATCATGGTTTGCCGTACATGCTGGTTTCGTTAATATTTCGTTAATATACCAATTTTGCTACACAATTATTACAGCTGTATTTTTTTCAATCTAAGTTTATAAATAAATTCGACCATTTACTAACAAATTGAGAGACCATAGAATGTATGTGTTTTAAGATAAGAAACACTGACATTTTCAAGAATATTTGTTTATAGAACATCTGGTTTACCACATTATTGAAAAATTTTACTCTGTACAAAATAAACAGAACAACAAAGTACACTTTCTCCAAAATTAACACGGATGGTATTTAGCGACATGATTAATAAGAAATAAAATAATAACTCGGTTTCCTGTAATTCTTTTGAAATTAGCTATGCTGTTTCGGATGAATTTAAATAATTCAAAGCTCTTACATAAATATCTGTTTTTTTGATCTGAAATTATTCTGAAAATATGTATGCCTAATACAAATCGGGCGATTCTCGAAAGTATATTTATTGACAGAGTCGGCAATTTTTTATGTCGGCAATGTTTATTGGCGCATTATGTTCATTTTTACTAGTTTTGATTCCTTTCTTCCGCAATGATACACCATTTGCCACTTGTTGACACATAATCATATTTTTTTTTATTTAAGTACATCTTTTGATCTACAGTATAATTATACATGTATATTATGTATATGCAATTATGTAAAATACTTATGTAATAGTACATACGTATATATTATTACCTACATTTATGCTAGATATAGTTTATTATTGTATACGAGGTGTCCAATATTTCGATGGAATTGACTTTACTTATACAAGGTCTGTTAAATTAGAAAGAGTTACGCATTTTATGACTCATGAAGGTGGCATGTTCAAATTTTCAAAATTTTCAGCTGTCTGAAGACTAAATGCAATTTTCAAATTTTCCTCGTAAACGGTAGGTCCTACAGAAAAAATCATCAAACGAATATGACAAGCTATTCGGTTTTCTGTTTAAAATTTGTAAATTCAGTTTATTATTTCAACGCTGTGACGCTTAACTTTTACTTTTTTTACGAATACGTATTTTTTTTACAAAAATCGACACCTCGTTATAATTAGAAAAATGCCAACATTTAGTTGTTTTTAAAATCTGAACACGTCACCTTCATGAGCCATGAAAAGCGCAATTTTCCTCTAATTTAATTGACCTAGTATCATTAAAACTCTACAAGTTAGAAATGCAATCCTCTAAATAGTGTGACACTCTGTATGTTTAGTTACAGACTTTTTGGATTAAAACTTTCCCAAACGTAACATTATTTAAACACAGATACTGGTAAGCTGGTTATTATTAGTTAATTTGCTATGTACTTGATATAATTATGCATATCGCATTAATAAGTATATCTACTTAGCCTACATCCAGTGGTAATGCATGAAAAATTTAGTAATAGCAGCTATATTTTACAATTTCCATACGGAACAGAACAAATAACAAAAAATATAATCATTATTTTAATTTCCCCATTTTAAGTTCACTGACCTAATGTAGATAATACCAAACACGCAAGAATGTAAAATTATTATATTGATAATTTTGCGGTGTAGTTTGTTGAGTGTTAAAATGATTTCATATTGATATTAGCTGATTTTCTGTCACTTTTATATAAGTACTTAAAAACTCAACTGGTACTAAAGTTTTTAGGGGGGTTTCCCTTTAAACTCATAGGTTCCACAATAATTAAGAATTCCACATAAGAAGTTGAAATTAGAGTACACTGTACCACCATACCCACATGTTTTTTTTTTGGGTCGCTAAATCTGAATATGCAGTTGAATTAAACTCATCATCGATAGTTCGCTAACCTCAAAAAATGGTCTAAAATCGTCAATTTTTTCATTTATAATGTTGAGCATGACCTATGGCATACAATAAAAGGCGATATTGCGAATTTCCTGTCATAAGCTACCATTTAGGTGTCAACAGAAACCCATTCATGTAATCTCCATATACTGAAACCTAATAACCCAGCCCAGGGGTCTGTATGTATGAAACTAGAAACCATATACGAGGTGTGGCTATTAAATAACAGAACTGATTCTGCTACCAGCGGTCTGCGAGCGTGTAGTGACAAGTTTGAACAGAACTGTGTTTGATTATACTTTCTCCACTCTGAGCTCGCTGGACAAGCCAGTTGGTCTTTCAGTTTGACTGTAGCAGTCGTTTGAATTAGCCTACGCACCAGTGACGCTTCGAAAACATGTTAAGTGTTCAGATGGAGCAACGAGTTAATCTCAAGTTTCCTGTTAAACTGGAGAAAACTTTTAAAGAAGCCGCAATGTTAAAGAAATGTACGGGATGGCATACAAGTGTTTGAATGATTTAAACGGTTTAAAGAGGAACGTGAAACCTGCGGCGCCCCGGACGGCCCTCGACGTCAAAAATAGACGAAAACGTTGAAAAAATTAGTAAATTAATCCGGGAAGATCGTCGTCTAAGCATCCGAGGGCTTACTGAAATAACAGGAATCGACAAAGAATGTATTCGCCAGATTTTGCATGAATCGTTCAACATGCGCAAAGTTTGCGCAAAAATGGTGCCAAAACTCCTCACTCCTGAGCAAAAGGAATCAAGAATGAACGCGCTGACATTCTAACATTGACACTGATGTTAGAGAGTCCAAGAGTTAAAGAGTTTAAGGTCTTACAAAATGAGTTAAAATTATTGGATTTGCAAACGTTTAGTCACTGACCTTCAAGCTATGGGATTATTAGGTTTGAGGTTGTCTTCTAAAAAACCTCCAAGATACATCGTTTCTAGATCTATATACGCAGCTACCGGGTTATTGAGTTATTGAGTTCAAGAGTAAGGGGTTATGGTGTCGAGTCAACCTTATAAATGGCAAAATTGACTTATTTTTTACTTTTTACATTTTTTTTGCGTGCCGGTGTATTTAATTCATTATAAGTAAGCGTTATTAGTTATAAGAAAGTGATTATTTGATTATGCATTATAAATAAGCTTTCCTAAAGCCATCATAAATATGTCTAATAATGCAATCTTTATACGCATTTTTGCTTTCACAACCAACATGGCATATAATAGTTTAGGTCCTTTAACATAGCTTAATATATTATGCATTTTCAAGCGGAATAATGCAATAAAACCAAATTATCAGTTTTTAATTAGGCTTATACAATATCCGCGTATGTAATACCATGTAGAGTTGATGGGACGTTACATTTGTGCTCTATAAATAAATACAAGTTGCTATGAATAATTTTTCCAGTTGTATTGTCGCGAGCCAGAGCTGCGTTTATCTACGTAATTGTGAAATGTTATAGAGTATGGGAAAAGGGAAGTACAGAAATACAACGTTGGGAAAATCGAGACAAACGGATTAAAAAATAACACCTTCGATACCTCTAAATTTATTAAAAATAATTTTACATAAATATTTTTATGTAAATATAATTCTATAAAAAATTGTGTGTTGTTTCTTTTTTTTCGTTGTAAAAAATAATCAGCAATAATTACTGTCAAGAATGTTTAGAGGACTTTTAACCAGTGGCGGTGCGTGATATTTCAGTTAGCCATTCTTAAAAACGACGCATGGGACCCACTTCACTTTTTAGGTATGACTATACCCTCTTACAGAAGGATTTATAGTGAAAAAACCGTCAGCAAAGTTTGCGAAAAATTTTCAAAAACACGGAGCCTCCCTGGGTCTCGTAAGCTCTGTGGGATATTTGCAATTATTTTTTTCATAATCTAGAAACAAATATAAGGAGACGTTTTTCGATTTGTTGCAAAATATTTTTTTTTCAAAAATGGCCATTTAAATTTTAATTTTATAGGAACATTTTGTTTCCCAAAATTAAAATGGCCATAACTTTTTGAAACAAAAATATTTTTTAACAATCGAAAACGTCTTTATATTTGTTTCTAGATTATGAAAAAAAATATATTGCAAATATCCCACAAGCGTAACGAGAACCCAGGGAGTGCCCATTTTTTGAAAATTTTTTCGCAAACTTTGCTGACGATTTTTTCACTATAAATCCTTTCTGTAAGAGGTGTATAGTCATCACCTAAAAAGTGAAGTAGGTCCCATGCGTCGTTTTCAAGATATGGCTAACTGAAATATCACGCACCGCCACTGCTTTTAACTAAATTAAAAAATACCTTTTGTAAATAGATATTAATAAATGTATGTCTGTATATGTCTAAATTATTTAAAATGAAGTAAGAAATTAAAAAAGAAAAGAGTTATTTCCCATATCCGACTTTTAGGTAGAACCGACTAGTAACTAAGGTTCACGTTATGTACCTATGTTATAAAATACTCAGTAAATTAGATATATTCCGGGGTAGTAATTTTATTTTATGATACATTCACTACAGTTTATTGAATCTAAACAAATCAGTAAAACACATGATGAAACCAAAAGGAAAAAAGCATCAAATATTTCTAGAAGTAGTGCTCAATCCTTACATAAGTTCTATTAATTTTTGCTTTACGCACTAGTGCGAAAAAATAAAATTTTAGAAACTGTGAAGCATGCTAAAGGTAGTACTTTAAGAACTGTTGTAGAAGAAATATATGTATATATAATCTATATAAAGAACATACATTATTTTCTCCGTTATTTTCTCCATATACTAAATTATTTTCCAGTTTGAAGAAAACCTCATATCGTCAATAAATTATTCATAGATGTACCTCTATACTTAATTAAATTATCAAATTATATACTATAATTATATATTATAATTGTCATAAACTTTGAATATAAAAAAGTAATTCATTAACTTAATAAATAATTACTCTCCTCATCAAATTCAAGTGAGCAACATACTTTTTTTTTAAATACTGCTTATTAGGGTGGGCCAAAAAAACTTTTTTTTTTTTTCTTTAGTTACAATGAAAATATTGTTCAAGATGACAAAAAAATAAGCCTGTCAAAAGGGCAGCTCTTAATTTTAATGTTAAGAGGCGTCTGTCTCATCGTGATTTTTTTTTCCCATTTAAATAACACGGGAATTTTTTTTCTTTTTTTGGAATTTTATTGAGTTCTAACGAATTGTTGTGTTGTAAAAATAAATACATATTTTTGAAGGAAATTAAACGATCTATAAAAAAAGTCTGATATGATTTTTCGCTAAGTCATCTCGTTTAAAAGTTATTCGAGGTTAAAGTTCAACCTCAAATGGCATATGACCCACAATTTTTATACTTTATCACAAAATAATGGCTCAAAAATAAAAAACATCATATTTTTCGTGAGGTTCATTGAGTATTCTCTGGTAAAAAATTATAATTTTGACGAAATACCAATAATCATAAGGAAAATCTATTTTAAATTCGAAAAATTTCGAAATTTTTGTTTTACCTGAGTAGTGACTTAACAACAAAAAATAATTATTCCTAAGAAAAATACTACAAAAATAATAAATGTCTTATTTACACTTGATCATTAGGTAATGTAAGATAATAAAAGCCATTTTCCAATAATTTTGCAATCAAAATAAAATAAAAAAAATTATTTCAAAACAAAAAAAAATTGTTTTGATTGCAAAATTATTTTTAATTTCCTTCAAAAATTTGTGTTGATTTTTACAACACAACAATTCGTTATAACCCACTAAAATTCCAAAAAAAGAAAAAAAATTGCCCTTGTTATTTAAATGGGAAATCAAAAATCACGATGAGACACCTTCTAACATTAAAATTAAGAGCTGCCCTTTTGATAGGCTTATTTTTTTGTCATTTTGAACAATATTATCAGGGTAACTAAAGAAAAGAAAAATAAAAGCTTTTATGGCCCACCCTACTACTTATAAGTACTGCTTAAAGGTATTCAGATTTATGGGATTATCGATCAGTTTATAAAAATAGAGTTTTTTTTTTTTTTTTCTAACGTTTCGGCTTTATTCGGCCATCATCAGAGCTACAATTATAAGAACAAAAAAATTTTTTAACTTATAAATTGATATAAATTGATGCTAGGTAACACAATATATTTTCTATTTTCTCTTTGAGTCGTGTCTATTGTAGATGTTTAAGTTCGACTGGGGACTGAAGGTACTACAGTTTCTGATTTAGTTTTTTTTGTATTTTACAAAGTGTAATTTATGATATGAGAATCTGTTGTGAGTTTACATAAATATGGGTGGATGGTGGGAGTTATATATCAAGATGAGTAGGTGATTATGTATATGGGAAGATGTAAAAATTTTGGTTTTAATTAATAGATTATATTATCTATTATTCTTTATATCTGTGCGGCTATTTATTAAAGCACACAAACTCAATGAATAGCCGCACATATATAGAGAATTTAAGTGAAACGTATTTTAACCTAATAAAATAAAGAGTTCAATAATTATACAAATAATAATCTATTAATTAAAACGAAATTTTGTACATCTTCCCATATACTTACATAACCACCTACTCAACTTGATATATCGCACCATACTCGCACCATACACCCATATTTATGTAAACACACAACAGATTCTCCCATATAAATTACACCACTTTGTAAAATATAAACAACCAAATCAGGAACTGTAGTACCTTCAGTCCTCAATCAAACTTAACCATCTACAATAGACACGACTTAAAGAGAAAATAGAAAATATATTGTAAGTTACCTAGCATCAATTTATATAAATTTATAAGTTAAAAACATTTTTTTTTGTTCTTATAATTGTAGCTCTGATGATGGCTGAATAGAGCCGAAACATTAGAAAAAAAAAAACAAAAACTTTATTTTTATAAACTGACCGATAATGCCATAACAAATTTATCAAGTTAATTGATCAACGGTCAAGAAATTCCAAATCTATTCAGATTTACATATTCTGTATAATATGGATTTTATATAATTTGACATAAGAATATTTTGATAACCTGTCAATACCAGAATACCAAATCAACGAAAGTGTTTATGTTTATTTTACTATCTATTTCTTCAGATTTATGAACGACGACCTGGACGAGGCAAGTGGACTTGACGAAGTAAAATGGCAGTGGACAATATTCACCTAAATTGGTTGGATGTACCGGTCGCCAACGTTCCAAATCAAGAGCATCATTATAGTCCAGTACAATTCAAGAACGTAAACGTCATCGAATGGAATCGACATCCACAAGTATATAGTAAGTTATATAAAAATACACAGTTATACTATTAAACGTCATTGCTTTTATTAAAAGTTCACCTTTCCAACTT
Source organism: Aromia moschata (assembly GCA_029963805.1). NCBI lineage: Eukaryota > Metazoa > Arthropoda > Insecta > Coleoptera > Cerambycidae > Aromia > Aromia moschata. The sequence continues at coordinate 1,114,023 of JAPWTK010000012.1, forward strand.
TTAAATACAGTTTGCAAGAACCACAAGCCCTTTTGAACCATTGAAAAACTCTTTGATCATTCAAATTTTTTTAACGACATGTAGGTATACTTACCACATGTGCATAAACATGTAGATAACATAGGTAGAATCATTATAGTTATTAGAACGTATACGTTGACGATTTTATACTGATTTAATTTTATACTCACCTTGTGTTGCATAAGAACTAACATCAAAGTTACCCCCTAATGTGATGAGCTACAGTTACAATTATTGCAAAAAGCAAACTCTGTATTGTTTCTCTGACGCCAGTAATAAATTTAATTCATAAGTTATCACTTGAATTTATATCTACAATGTTTATCCATTGTCCTGACTGTACCCAATCCTTCAATAATATTGTCCTATTAAGTTGTCATAAAAAAGTAAATCGCCCCCGCAGTTAATAATCGGGGCACACAAAAACTTTTTGTATTATCAGTATCAGATTTGGGAAATCAGATTATTTAGCGTTTTCTTGTGTTTATGATCGATGATTCTACTACAGTTTAAACGGGCTCCCTCAAGATTGAGTACCATTTTTTTCGAAATCAAACAGACATGAGAATTTTGTACAAATTTTGTACATTTTTGTACAACCAAGAATGATTTTTGTATACCCTGTTTAACCGGCCGAAATCGAAATTAAAAATGGTACTCAAACTTGAGGTCTGTGTACACTTTTTCCAAAATCAAATTTTAATTATCCCATTAAAAAGATCGAATTTTGAACATTTTTGTACACCCAAACATTATTTTTGTACACCCTTCAAAAATGAAAAAATCAAGTGTCAAATGTAATAAGTACACAATCCTGACAATTTTTGAAAACTTTCAAAAATTCATATGTTTATACGTCATCATATAGAGTGATTTTTGTACATTTTTGTACAACCAAGAATTATTTTTGTACACCCTATTTAACGGGCCTAAATCGAAATACAAAAATGGTCCTCAAACTTGAGGTCTGTGTACATTTTTTCCAAAAATGAAATTTTAATTATACAATTAAAAAGATCGATTTTGTACATTTTTGTACAGCCAAAAAATATTTTTGTACACCCTTCAAAAATGATAAAATCAAGTGTCAAAAGTGGTACACAATCCTAACAACTTTTGAAAACTTCATAATATGATATTATGATAACGTCATAATATACAGGAGATCGGACACGATATGGCTGACTGCCTTCGCCCTGACTCCAAATGGGAGTTATATGACGACTTAAAGTATACGAGGCTCTGGTGCTCAGGAATCGAGTGCTAGTGTACACAGTGTGAAAACAATTGACGTAAATCCGAACGATAATATACATAATTATTGAACTAGTTTGTTACTTGACTTTTTCCTTTATGATCACTTTTATTTCTAACTGTTCTTTACCATAAAATATGATTGTACATATAATTCTTATACCTAAGATTGGAATTCCTTATCAGATGTACAATTTATTATTTGTAAATTTAAAACTCTCATAATATTTTAATAAGAACAAATATGATAAGACTTTGTTACACTCAGGTAAAGTTTTTTTTATTATATTTTTATTATATTTTGGTTCATTCTTTACTGCTTTTTTTCGGTAATAATATATTAATACGATATATTGCTTTGTACTATGGCTGTATGTGATGACGTATAAACATATGGATTTTCCAAAGTTTTCAAAAATTGTCAAAATTGAGTCTCAGATTTGAATGTTTTCATTTTTGGAGGGTGTACACATCTTTTCACTACGAGTTTAAAATTTGTTTTTGGTAGTGTACACAGTCCTCAAGTTTGAGTACCTACAATTTTTGTATTTCGTTCGATTTCGGCCGGTTAAATAGGGTGTACAAAAGTAATTCTTGGTTGTACAAAAATGTACAAAAATCACTCTATATGATGACGTATAAACTTTTGGTACTTCATTTTTTCATTTTTGAAGGGTGTACAAAAATAATTTTTGGGTGTACAAAATGTACAAAAATCTTGTTAATGGTATAATTAAAATTTCATTTTGGAATAAGTGTACATAAACTTCAAATTTGAGTACCATTTTTGTATTTCGATTTAGGCCCGTTAAATAGGGTGGCCAAAAATAATTGTCGGTTTTACAAAAATGTACAAAAATCACTCTATATGACGTATAAACGTATAAATGACGTATAAACATATGGATTTTTCAAAGTTTTCAAAAATTGTCAGGATTGTGTACTTATTTGACACTTGATTTTTTCATTTTTGAAGGGTGTACAAAAATAATTTTTGGGTGTACAAAAATGTACAAAATTCGATCTTTTTAATGGTATAATTAAAATTTGATTTTGGAAAAAGTGTACACATACCTCAAGTTTGAGTACCATTTTTAATTTCGGTTTCGGCCGGTTAAACAGGGTGTACAAAAATAATTCTTGGTTGTACAAAAATTGTACAAAATTCTCATGTGGTCTTTGTTTGATTTCGAAAAAATGGGTCCTCGAAAAAATGGGTTGATTTCGAAAAAACGGCTCCCTCAATCTTGAGGGAGCCGTTTAAACGGATAAATCAGTTACAAGGGGACGGCCTAATGAGTGCTGCAAACCTCTTAATAAACTAAATAAAGTGTGTTCATTTTGAAACTGAAAAGATAGAGAAAAACTCTCTCTTGAGATTCTCTTGTCATTCTTCTCTTGAAAAATCAAGAGAAGAATGATTTTTCCTTGTCACTAATTAATGGAATGAAAAGTTTAAAAAATTTGATTGATTTTCGTGTATGCGGTTTAATTTAATCACTGTTCTGAAGAGGAAGAAAATTGAATTATAAACGTTAGTAATTGAATAGGTGCCCCGTTTACAAGGAGCGTACATGCAAAAATCTATCAAATTATTTTTCAGCTTTTTAAAGTTTTTGTTTTCCTCGAACACACTTATCATTCAGGTTATTAAGAGGACTGTAGCACTCATAGGTTGTCCCATTACAACTGATTTATATTTTTAAACTATATGGTAGAATCATAGATTTCATAAATTTAATCCAATACTGATAATGCAAGTCACTTATATTACACCGACTATTTAAAAAAAATGTAGGGCGATAAATTACTTATTTGTTTTACTTATTTTTGCACAGAGAACATGTTACGACAATACTATTGAAGGAGTCGGTACTGCTCAGTACCTATATGATAAATATTGTGTGTATTACAAATAGGTAAAAAGCAACAGTGCACAGGCTTTACACGCGGCGACTATCTTTTGTACGAACAGGATGGTATAACGAATTAATTTTTTAGAAAATGAGTCATGGGCCCAAAACTTTTTTTGACTGTTTCCAAAAGATGAACGTACTTTGCAAAATTTGAAATGAAAAACTAATTATTTTCGTATAAAGAAAGCAGTTAAAATAGAAATTAACAAATTATAAAAAAAAAAAACGTACAAACTAGTTTTTATTATTTTTTTTCGATCATGTTGTGAAGTACCACCAAATATCGATACTTGTGCCAAATTTCATCAAAATCGATCAAATATATCATGAGTTATTAAGTTTTTTTCGAAAAAAAGAATAGAATTTGTTTGTGTTTGCACATATACTTTTTTTTTATGTATAAAAAATTCTGAGATTCTAAATCATCACGAAAAATAGGGGGCCACTTCACAAATTTTTACTTAATATTGAAAGGAATCACATATATCCTACAAGAAATAGAAACCTACTCGCGGGTATACCAAACTTCACATTCATCCAGAAGAATGTTCCATACTTAAATACAAAAGTGTACAATAAATTTCCAGAAAACATAGAATACTTTCTTTAAAAAAAATGAGTAAATTATAACTATTGTTGTTGGAAAAAGCTTGCTATAATCTAGATACTTTAGGGATACGTTTTTATCCACACCTTTTGAGGGGTTATACTACCCAGCAATTTTTTTCCCAGTTTTTTTTTTTTCTGATGTATAAACTAACTAAAAATGACATTTAAAAATAATTTGGGGGGGAGGTAAGCTTTTAAAAAAAATTACAGCTTATTTTCCGAACACGTCTCAGCGGTCCAGAACATTCGGCAAAGCAGCTCTGCTGTATTACAGTTCTACTGATAGTTTTTATCGGTACAAATGAGTTATACTTTTTTGAAATATATATTGGTAGATGGCGTTATTCGATCTTAGGGAAGCTAATAGGATGCTACAATAGCCGTACTATTTATATGATTAAATACTTTTTCAAACTTAAAAATTTTAATTGTAGCTTCGTTATAGATTATTTATCGAAGTAGTATCGATTACACACGATTTTTGAGATTTTGAGAGCCCATATCATTACATTTGCAATAAACAATTGAAGGTCGATTTTTTTAAGAAAAAAAAATTCAATTTGTGAATTTTCAAAAAAAATAAAGTCTTGGGTACTTCCAAAGAAAAACTGATGTAGAGTAAAAAAAAAAAATTGTTTCTAAGTGGTGTATCAAGACTGCTACACGGTACACCGATTTCCTCCTCCAGAAAAATTAAAAAATGCTTTTGTATACATTAATACCCATAAAAACCCGGGGAAAAAATTTTTTTTTATTCCTTACAAAGGAAAAAAAAACCCAAAAAAGCCCAATTTTTCAGTGCGCCTGGGTAGTATAACCCCATAAGTTTTTTTTGCTATGGTTTTTTGAATTATTGTTACCTTTAATTCTAATTGTAACATTTTTTTTAATAGTAGTAATTTAATTCTATTGCTTTTATAGCCAATTTCTAATGTGTTTGTAGTCTTTATTAAGCAAGTTGTATTTTCATTGACAGGTTTACGTCTACTGTAGTTCCTTATGACTTGAAGTCTGCATAATGATTTTGCAGGTGCAGGCTTACAAGGAAACGCAATACACTTCAGTTATAAAAAAAAGGTCATTGCATGCTATTAATGGTTTGTGGCACCATATTAGAGGACCAGCGGTGGCTCGTAGTCGTTTTATAGAGAAAGTCTAAATATATTAAAGATATTTTTTTAGATTTACATTATTTTTTTTAATCAATTTTAATTTCTTACGAGTTTAAATAAAATGATATAAATATATGAAGCTAGAAAGATTCCTCGGTCTTCGTCATCTGCCGTTAAAAGCCACAAATCCTGATTTTGATATTATTAGATCTCATTAGCGTGACATATTTGACGGAGAATAACGAAGAACAAGAGTTTCAATTATATTTTCATTTCATTTTCAATTATCTATTTAATATAAACCCTATTACTTTTTACTACGTAGACGTGGACATAAATAAAAAAATATTTTTTAAAATGAATTATTCTTTATTAATATTGTATCAAATTATCATTTAACGTGAAATGCAATATTGTTCATAATATATCAATCAATCTTTCACTCGACAATATTCGGCAGATTACGAAAAAGTCGTATATCTCCGCGTACTGTACGCTGTTTGTTCTCCAGCTTCTCGTAGAAGCTCACAATGCCGTTGCTGAGACGGTGGTCACTCATAAGATATACATATATGTAATGTATGTCATGGCTATCAGTTATTACTAAGTTACGTTTATTTTCCGTATGGTAGTATGTATATGTGGTTTAATAGGTATAAAATAAAACTGAAGTTAATGTGAGCCCATATAATTGCAAAGCGACAAATTTAATAGTAATAATAAGTTATAAATTGATATAAGTTATATATGCCGTCCAAGCTATGGCCGGCTCAGCGTATGTGTGCTCTAACTGAGTCATCGATCTGTCGATTCCTCTTTCGACATTCATAAATGTAAATGTGTTGGCCTGTAATCATTGTCAAAAGGATTATCGTCTTTTACTCTCTGAAGAAAGAAAGAGACTATTAACAGGTAGACGGAAGGTATATACAAACGGCGAAGTCAGCATTTGGCCATTACCAAAACTAAAAACTCAGACTAATAATTTGTTGTGTGCCAAACCTTTTTTATTTTGTTGCAAGTTTTGTTAACCATGCGACTCGACGTATTCCGGTGAGTCTGACAATGTCAGCAACCACCAGATGTCGTTCCTGGGAGAGTAATTGCCGTTCACTGTTATTCGTCGTTGTAAATCGCAGATCTTCATTTGAGACCTAAGAAGGTAAAAATGAAGATCTACGATTTCTAACGACGAATAACAGTGAACCGGAATTATTCTAATTTTGTGAGTATTTGTAGCAATGATTTCAAAATTGTATACCAAGAAGCAGTTCTTTAAAAACCATCAATTATACGTATGTTTATATTAATATACGAGGTGTGTAAATTAAGTAATGAGACTGATTTTTTATTTTTTTTTTGTTCGAATAGAATTACAATTCAGTATTGTCTCCTTCAAAATAACTTCCATGGGAAGCCACACAGCGCTGGGGACGATTCTTCTACTCCTCGTAGCAGAGCTGGAACTCATATACTGGAATAGTCTTCACCTGGTCGGTTACAGCCATTTGAATGTTTTCTATGGTCTCAAAACGACGTCCCTTGAGGTGATTTTTCATGTAGTTCAATGTCGGGAAGAGTAAAAAGTCACAAATACTCAAGTCAGGCGAATAAGGAGGCTAAGGAGAAACAGAAATGTTTTTACTGGTTAAAAACTCGTTTACTGAAATGTCTGTGTGACAAGGCTCATTGCTGTGACAGGATCTAGTTGTTATTGATGTTTCACCTCACACACATGACCCTTTTTCGAAGTTTTTCAAGAACCTCTCTGTAAAAGTGTTGATTCACTGTTTGGCCTGGAGGCACAAACTTTGTGGACAATTCCCTGGCTATTAAAGAAATGAATCACTATGCATTTGATCTTCGACTTTCTAATTTTCGCTTTTTTGGGTCTTGTAGAGCTTGAAGTGTGCCATTCCATGCTTTGGTGCTTGGTTTCCGGATCGTACTCAAACACCCATGTCTCATCATCAGTAATGACACGTTCCTTAAATGGTGATCATTTTCAATCGATCCCAAAAAGTCAAAATAACTTTCTTTCGTGATGTCCTTTTGTTCCTGCGCAAGGTTTTTTGAAACCACTTTTCGCAGATTTCTCTCATCCCCAATTCGTTAGTCAAAATCCGATGAACAATGGTGTGATTCAAATTTAACTCTTCCCCGATTATTCTTGTCGTCAACCGACAATCTGAACGCATATGATCTTGTATTATTTCATCGGTTCTTAAATATGAAGGCCTTCCCCTGCGTGGTTCCTCTTCTATCGTCTGACTCTCTTCCTTCTGAGAATGCCTTAAACCACCGAAAAACCTGGGCTCTTGAAAAAACATTGTCTCCGTAGGCGTGTTGAAGTTTTGCAAAAGTATCCTTTACGCTGTGTCTAAGTCTGAAGCAACACCTGGTAGCACACCGTTACTCAAAATTAATGTTACTCATTTTTAAAACGCACTAGAAAAAACCGGTTTACGAAAACAGTCACAAAGAACAAACAAATGATTCTAACAATTTCAAATTTGTACTGAAGGTGCATTACATGTTAACCTACCGTCCTTCCAAGTTCCGTGTCTGCAGTGTCGCTAGATCAGGTGCTGCGTTGCCAGTCTCATTATTACATAAATACATTTTGTAATAGAGATATTCGGTATTACGAACCTGGAATATGTAATTCTTTCATGTGTTAATATGCGGCATCCCGAACATTTTTATTTTGATAGTGAACACCCCTCTAGTTTCATAGACATTCATATTTTTCGTAAATGTCTCAAAACACCTCCATTTGTTCATTGCACCATCTATTCGGCTTATTACTTTAATTTCAACTACTACTTCAATGACTACTACTTCAATCTGTTTACACGTCAAATTTATTGATATACAAGTTCTAGCACGCAAAAAAAAATTGAACTTTGGTCAACTTATTAATTTCTCTTGTACAACTAATAGAACAAATACTTGCAACTCAGTTGACATTAAACAAGCATTTGCAATCAAGCATTTATTTGCGCAAGCCAAACTTGCGGCATGTAACCGCGGTTTTACCTATTCCACTGAAAATTCATATTTAAGTTAAGTTATTCATATTTAAGTTAAGAATGATGCTAAAAGAATGTTTTTGTTATACATTTTGCCATTTTGGAATACCTGTAAGAATATATTTTTATTTAAAAGTATTACATTTTTGAAATATAAGCCTTCTTTGTCTTTTTGAACATTCGGTAAATAAATTACGCATTCGAGCCTTTCTTACTATTAGCAGTTCCTATAGTAATATACCATTTTCAAACATTACTTCTGTATTTGTTTATCCGTTACAAGAATACAGTACGTTTCTTATATATAAAAAAATATATATATATATACTTTATAGTTCTGAAGTATTTTAAGATAAAATTGATTTGTGTCTAGATATGATATTGGAGGGTCCAGAAAGTTTGCCATAACGCATGTTAAATTGCGTTTAACTATCCAGCTCTCTCGCAACGGGACTGGCGTACGACCGCGCAAAGAGTCCCGGCACGTTGCCAGGCACGGTCAGTGCCGTATGTATGCAGGGGCAAGACATACACGCGTATATAATAAGCGTGTATATATTTTAAGCGAATTACAAGGCGCTTAAAAACTACGGTTTATACTTTAATTATCATAGAGTGCCAATTCTAAGTTGTGGCACACATTTCCGGACCCTAGATAGTATTCGTATTTTGTTCAGCAATTAAAATAATGCAAGTACCTTCCTATGTAATTTGATTCGCTTTCTGATTAATAATCCTATTAAACCAGTTACTTATGAATATTTAGCATTTAATAACAATGAAAAAAGTAATTAATAATAGTATAGATATATGTATGTGTGCTATGGACCTCACCCAACTTTTATTTACCTAATTGACAATTTGCATATCGCATGTTAATAACAATTACATTTAATATAAAGTAGAGTAGAAAATAATATACCCGTCGATAATAAATTTTTATTAATGCAAAAATTTCATATTAAAATAATTAGATATTATAAATGTAATACAACATAGGTATTCACTTATCTGAACCTTTTCATTACACATGAATACCTGCATTGGCAGAACGAATAAAATAATTCTGTTTCATAAGAATTAAGTTTCGTAACAATTAAATTTTAAAATGAGTTAATCAGGGCAAATATTTTATATAAATATCTTATTGTGGTACAAATTAGTTTTGATTAATAAATATCCATTGATTGAACAAAAAATTATAATTGTATCTTGTCATTATTTATTATCTACATTACTTGCAAAAATCTGTAAATTTATAACGTAAATTGAAACTGACCAAGCAAAAATCAAAGAATATTAATAAGATTTTCATAGCTAATGCTATTAAACAGAATAAAATATTTGGTAAAACCAACATTGCACACCTCCCGAATCACTTGTATTTTAATCATTTATAACTTTTCAAATATCATTATTACCTCATCATCATTATTGCAATCCCTCTCAAACTTGGTATTATAAATTTTCTTTTTTAGCTCATTTACAGCTTCTTATATTTTTTTACAGAAAATGTCTACAGTCTAAAATGTGTTTTTACAGAAAACATGAGAATCTAATATAGAGTCTAATACAGGGTGATTAAACAAGAATTGAAAAAATGACGTTATTTTATTTTGTTATGAACTTTCTAAATATAGTAATGGTTGTAGAGTAAAAGCTCAATAATTCCAACTAATTTATTGGAAAGGGTTGTTCAAACTATATACATCTTTACACATAAGTTTCATTTCTTAAAAAACCAAGAACACAAAAAACTAAATAATTTTCAAGTACATACATATATAGAATATGTATTTTTTTTGTTTACTTGAAGAGGCTTGATCAGATAAATAAGAATAATTGTAGAGTAAAAGCTCAATAATTCCAACTAATTTATTGGAAAGGGTTGTTCAAACTATATACATCTTTACACATAAGTTTCATTTCTTAAAAAACCAAGAACACAAAAAACTAAATAAAAATCAAGTACATACATATATAGAATATGTATTTTTTTTTTGTTTACTTGAAGAGGCTTGATCAGATAAATAAGAATAATTGTAACTTAACATTCTGAAGGAAAAATGTGGGTAAAAATCCAATGATTACACAATAACATACTGCAATTAAAATACTCACCCCACATTTGAGAGGTTCAGCGGAAAAATTACCTACCGCACTTTGAATGTTTAAGTTTATGCTTTATACTGCATATATTTTTTAATTAATGTAAATCAAACTTTCATGCAGTTAGTCTGTATATATTATTAACCTAGTTAAAATCCCTAACAAAGATTCCAAAAACGGTACGATGTTCAGATAATCAAGGTTTATTCGGATTATGATTTCGAGCATGTTCGAATTATAAAGGTTGCACTGTACTAAAAAATCAAGTGTCATTGGAAATTGACCCGATTGTTTTACTTAACTATTTCAACCATTTGTGATTTTAAAGATTGTCTATAACACATAGACAATCATAAAAAATAAAACTGGTCTATCTGGTGGGCCTTATTATTAGGGATATTCCTATATGTAAATTTTCACCTGCTGAATCCGAATTCGTAATCAGAATTGTACCATCAGCTTGTTATTTTGCTGTAACCTCAAAAAACACCTTTCTATCGCACCCACAGAAAATCCTGGATACGTAGTAGTAGTCTTCTATTTTTGATGATGAGTATATTTAAAATAAGGTTTACATTAATGTGCATGCTCTTATAACTTGAGGGAAGGAGTTTATAATACTGTATGTATCTTTTTTTTACTTATTTTTGTATATTTTATGTTAGGTACTTTCAGGACTTTCAACCAATGAACTTATAAATCTAGTTACTTAAGCATGACTTATGTAAGCATGTCTTTATTAAGGCATGTATGGCTTTAAATTTTGATAGATATGTTTAAATATGCTGTAATACTCGGAAAACTGAATCCTTGAATGACACTATCTGAAAAAAAAAAAAAGTTAGTTCGAAGCTCGAAACGAAACATTGAGAAACACGAAACTTTTAGAAGTGACTGTCACAATTGTAAACTAAATAATGGCTGTCACATAATGTAAACAGTCTTGATAATAAATTGAATACGTTTATAAATTTAAATTAGGAATTTATAAAAAAATTAACGCTGCGCTGATCGATCCATCATTCGTGTGCACGAAACGTAGAATAAGTTTGTAAAAATATCGGGACAGCGTCCGATACATGTTACGGTGGAGCGTTGGATAAACAATTTTGAGGAATTGACTTTTAGTGACAGTGAACTGCGTTGCACCGTGTGTGACAGTATACTGACGTAGCATGTAAAAATTTATGTGTTTCAGCATGTTGCTACAGACAAAATAAAGCTCGTGTAAGTGGTGGCGTGAATGCGCGAAACAGACAAAGACAATTTAACTAGGATTTCGTCAAAATGACGGTAGCGTGTAATATTCTATTCGCCACATTAGATCATCCCGAGTTCACTTCAAGTTATCCAGAACGCTGTAAGCGGAAAGTAAAGTACGCACTAATTATAGTATCCTGGAGCGCCCCTGGTAGAACACAGATCTATTATTAACCTCCAAACTCTAGTAATAACAATCAATCCTAAGGTCTGAGGTAATGTTAGATAAATCCAAGGAAAAACATTTGTTTAGGATGTGGTAACATCGACAATTTCATATCGTAAATGATGAAATGAAAAAATATGCAACACAAAAATCTATGTCAATATTTCTTCGTTATCTTATTTACGAGACCAAAGTAAGTGTAAGGTTTTATATCGTATGTCTTATAGACATAGGATATAACAAGACAATACATTCATATCTAATTATTATAGACATTCTAAAACTACAAATAATTATTTAACAAATGAAGCAGAACTAATTACATAATATTACTTTACGCAAACGTAATATTAAAGAAATATTTGAGTATTAAAATGTTAAATATACTTAATGTAATAAACAATAACAACATTATTATGAGTTTACTTTTGACAAGGGCTGTTTGACTTGATTAAATACTGCTTTTCTTTGTAACGTATAAAGTTATGTTCCTCATATTTCTACTGCGTGAGGTTTTTTCAATTTAGTATTAATAATAAAAGAGAAATACAGAAAAACGCTACTAGCAGTATTTTATTTCTAATTCTTGGACGATCTGTATCATGAACAACAATTCACATTTATAATACTCGTACATATTATTATGTATTTCGTGATTGAAAAGAAACATTCTCGGTTTGAAACGACTTTTCCCAGATATTAGTATATAGTATTGACAAAAAAATAAAAAAAGTGAGAATTAGCTGAAAGTGAAGTGAGAGTCACAGATTTTTTGAGTTATAAAAATCAATGTGTTCGTAATATTCAGTTAATTTTAAACATAATCCTTTCTACCTAAGTCGATTGTTAGTTGTTTGGTCAAACTCACATCTTTGTATTAATATACATATCTTCGTAAGCTTTTTAGTTATAATAAATGTAACTCTATTGACATTAAGAGTAGAATCTTCAACCATAATTAGCTCAAGTTTATATTATTAAGACGGTATTAGCCTAGATTAATGTACATTAGCTGTAAAACATTAGCCAGTTAGTAACCCATTACCTGTAAAAGCTGTTAGCCTCAATAATGCATCATCAGGTACGCGTTTAATAATACATATTGAAATTAAAGGTTTAATCGCAGTTAAACTTAATTACCTCAACAATTACCATGGACACCGCACACTTTTAATAATAATGATTTTAAATTATTTTCTTTCCATTTAATATAAGTTATTTCTTGAAACTGAAAGTTAAACATTTAATAAAAACAATTTTCTGTTTTCACTCATTCAATTACTAATTCATAGCAAATTATTGCGATAGCTTTTGCATTCCGGTGAGGGCAGAGTAAAACGTCTCTGTATTGGTTTTGTTTTCAATTTAGTATTATGTGCATATCTTAGATTCTCAAACAACAATGAACATACTTGGAAATATTAAGGGCTTATACTACCCAAGCGCACTGAAAAATGAAGCTTTTTTTGGGATTTTTTTGTCGATAGCTATGTAATGGATCTAAATAAAATTTTGGCACTTGATTCTATAGGTATTAATGTATGCAAAAGTATTTTTCACTTTCATTTAAGTTACAAAATTGTGTGGTAGCTCCAGGTAATATGAAATAAATTTTTTCTGGAGGAGGAAATCGGCGTACACTGTAGTAGTCTTGGTACATCACTTCAATCAAACTTTCATAAAAAAAAATCACCTCAATCGATGCAACGGTTCCCAAGTTATCTTAAAAAAAGTTATGGGAATTATTTTATTTAGACGCATTGTATATTAAATGCGATATCCATTACACGTCACTGAACAAATAATACTGATTCGGCCTAAATGGCATAAATAAATTACATTTAATAACTTATTAAACATTAATTTAATACAAATTAAATGAAATAGATCAATTAAATGCATGCTCTTTTGCAGGAAGTCCGATTCGTCGGCCTGACAGCCTATTACCATACCTGCTGTCGTTAACGTTGGTAAATAATCCAAATAGGCCAAAGAAGAAACAGGAAATACTGCCACCAGTTGAGACAACGGGTCCGTTCACCACATGGTACCAATGGAACCTGTTAGATTTTGCCTATCCGTCAGAAGAGGCACGCGAAGAAGCTATCTTATTTGAGGAATTTGTACCAAAGAATAATCTTCCATTAGGTACATTCATGTGATATCATATAGAATATTTAATTGCCATTGTTTATACACGTTTTTTTTTAATCTTCCATTTTCAATTCCAGGACTTGAGGTTTATAAAGATAAAATATTCGTAACAATGCCAAAATGGAAACCTGGTGTGCCGGCAACATTGGCAGTTTTACCGAGAGAACCAAAGGAAAAATCACCACCGCTTGTTCCTTATCCAAGCTGGGAGTGGCACAAAACTGGTGAGTGTTAAACTCTCATTGTATGGAAAAAGTTCATTCAATATACAATATGATGAAAAGAGTGGATGGTCCGAATTTAAATACAGAAAATTTAATAGTCTATTCTACATACAACAGTAATGCAAAAAAAGTCAGTCCAACTATGTGTCAGAAATGCACTCTAAAGCAAGTTACTCCCTCTTAACTGTGGGGCACAAAAATATGTTCAGTTCAGGCCATTCCAACAGGGGCGGCGGGGCATAAATTGTTTTGTTACTTTTTTCTATTAGTTTTTATTAATACGTTTATTAATAGTTAGGTTTAAAAACATGTTTCTTGGTAATTTTTGGAAAAATGTGTAGTTTTCGAGGAAAACAATTTTATTTTTTTTGGATCTGGGATTAACAATCATTATAAAAAATAACAAGGTTCGCCATGACTGAGCTAAAATAATTTTCATCTTCTGTCTGACATGACATGAAATACTATTACGTTCCTTTCTCACTACACGGTTTTGACCTTACGGCAAAAAATCGTACGGCGACATTTTTAGAAGGTATGGGTTTGAAGACTGTATAATAGTATTGCACTACATTTTATATATCATACCCCCAATTCAATACTGCCATAACTTCAAATATGAAAAGGTTGCAGTTATGGCATTATTGAATTGGGAGTACGAATCTTGGTACTACTCATTATTCGTAAAGTAAGTTACAGAATCAGAACCTGTGGTCTTATTGTATTTTAAATTTAAAAATAGCGGATATAAAACGGAAATCGACATGTAACAAAATGTTATTCGTTTTCCACAAATGTAGTTTTTAATAAAAGAAACATCAAAAATACGTATATGAGTACAGGGTGTTCACGAATATTTTGCATCAGGCTTAACTCCTTTGATTTTAAAATACAAAAAAGAATATAATAATACGGATTATAGGGTTTCTTCTAGATTTAGAACATGCCATTAGAATGTACAAAATAAGTTTATCGCCTATTTTTGGTTGGTTAATTGATTTTTTAACACACAACAAACCACTTCGAAAAGTGAAAGCTTTTCTTTTAAGTACCTTTCTGCAGTTGCTATGTGTTTCCCATGCTCTATGAACGCAAGACATAACTCGCAATTAGTAAGACGGCACTATTCACCAAAGAAATTTAAATAAATCTGTACACGTGTATAATGTTTAATGTTGTATGTGTATAAATGTGTTAATGTTCAATCAGGTGGCATTATACTTATATACCTGTATGCAATACTGCAAATATTGAAAAAATATAAATATTTGTTAAATCGTCACAGTTGTGGTGAACATTTGCATAAAATTATTTTTGTTAAAATATGTATGTGCCTCAATTCTATAAATCAGGTATCTTTGTATACATGCAATTCAAAACAGGTACTACGAAAAAAAACTTTTGTTTACAAGACCTGAATTTGTATCAAAACCACAAATATTGTGAAAATTAAAGTGTTTGTTATGTTTCTTATGTTATGTTGCGTTGTTACTTACCCAAATATTATTTTTAAATAATATTTACTGGATGCTTGACAACACCAATATGAAATGGGGATACAATTCAAATATGCCAAAATTCTACAAATACTTGACCTTTATATTAAATTTTGAAAACACTCCCGCTTACAATTCTAATTTCGTACAGAAAAGTTTGGAAAACATATTCCTAGGATACTGAAATATAATGACAGTCCCTTAATAAATATATGGCACTCCCTTAACTGTCATAAAAAAATATTTCAGGGGGTAATTTATATTTTCATTTTTGGCATTTATCAAGCGGCGCATCTGGAAATTGGAAATTCAATTTTTTGAAATGGCGCAAAAACGCGCAACATATTTTTTAAAGTTCTTGAACAGAACCAAAAAAACTTCTTGGAGGCAACTAGAAGTGACAGTTAAAACTCAGTGAATTAGTGGCGTCAATGAAGCCTTTTCTTCGGAAGTCCTCAAGAACAGCTTCGATTTTGCTGATTTTTTTTTAAATATTATTTTTTTTTATTTTATTTAAAATCAGAAACCTTTTGGAGCGGGGACGGAACTATTTATATTGTTTAAACGATATCTATGATATTTATATAAAAAATTCAGTTTGGTCTTTATTTTTTTTCTAAAAAAATCTTCATATATTAATTTTAGTGTAACAAATAGTTGTTAAAATAAAGTTTCGAATACATAATTCAATATTTAAATCATAAAAAATATATATGTGTTACGTGTATACGCTACATATATTTGTTTTTGCTTACACATACATATATACATACATATACACTATACACCCTAGGAAATTGCACCTTTACATATTGGAAACGTATGATGTAAAACGTTACCTGCGGGTAAGAGAAACTGGAAAGTGGACTGGAGAGACACCGCCCATCACCTACCGAATTTGAGTGAGTCAGTACTTTTTCGCAGCTATGAGGGTGTATCGACTTAGCTGTATGAAACGAAATTCTTACGTAATTTTGACTTACAATTATCGCATACACTTAAAAGAAGTGTACGAACATAATAGTATTTATTTTCAAATATTTGTATTCCTTAACTAACCGGTCTGCAAGAAAATAAAATTGAAGTTCTATAAAAAATAAAAAAATAAAAATATAAATCAACCCGGTTATAATATGAAAGAAAGAAAAAGTGCCTATTGAATAAGTGGTTCAAAAATGTCGCCCCTTTGTGCTTCGCAAAAACCTAGTCTATCGTAAAACTCAGTTCTTACGCATTCTAACACTTCAGGGGAAATATTATTTAGGACTTTTACAATTCTGGCCAGTAAATCATTTAAATTTCGTGGTCTTTCATGTTCATGTCCGTAAACTGTTTGTTTACTATTATTGCAACGAGATTATTCAACAAAAAGAATATCATAGAAATGTTTAAATATTAAAAAGAGCATCCGTTTTTTATTCATGCATTCACTGGATGTGATACTACATCCGCTTTCTATAACAACGGTAAAAATAGTTTTATTAAAATGTTTGATGATAATCAAACGTTACGTGCAGCAGCTGAGAATTTTATGGTTGAAGAGCAAAGTGCTTTTTAATAACGGTATTAATTGTATTCTCACAATGTATGGTGCTAAAACTGCCAAAAACTTGGATGAACTGCGATATAAACGTTTCATAGCATTAGCTTCAAAAAATAAAAGCGTGTGTTTGCAATGGGGGCCCCCCAAAAAAAAAAACCCAACGGAAAAACGGAAAAAAAAAAAAAAAAAAACCCCCCCCCAGCCGCCCCCCCCCCCCCGGGGGGAACCGCCCGGGGGGGGGGGGGGGGGGGGGGGAACCCCCCCCCCCCCCCCCCCCCCCCCCCCCCCCCCCCCCCCCCCCCCCCCCCCCCCCCCCCCCGCCCCCCCCCCCCCCCCCCCCCCCCCCCCCCCCCCACCCCCCCCCCCCCCCCCCCCCCCCCCCCGCCCCCCCCCCCCCCCCCCCCCCCCCCCCCCCCCCCGGGGCGCCCCCCCCCCCAAAAAAGGGGGGGGGGGCCCCCCCCGCCCCCCCCCCCCGGCCGCCGGCCCCCACCCGCCCCCCGCCCGGGAGGGACGCGGCGCCCCCCACCCCCCCCCCCCCCCCCCCCCCCCCCGCCCCCCCCCCCCCCCCCCCCGCGGCCCCCCCCCCCCCCCCGCGCCCAAGGCCCCCCCCCCCACAAAAACAAAACCCCCCCCCCCCCCCCCCCCACACCCCCCCCCCCCCACCCCCCCCCCCCCCCCCCCCCCCCCCCCCCCCCCCCCCCCCCGCCCCCCCCCGGCCCCCGCGCCGCCCCCTGGGGCCCGCCCGGCCCCCGGGCCCCCCCGCCCCCCCCCCCCCCCGCCCCCCCCCCCCCCCCCCCCCCCCCCCCGCCCCCCCCCCCCCCCCCCCCCCCCCCCCCCCCCCCCGGCCCCCGCCCCGGGGGGGGGGCCGGGGGGCCCCCCCCTCCTCCCCCCCCCCCCCCCCCCCCCCCCCCCCCCGCCCCCCCGCGCCGGCGGGGCCGGGGGGGTGGGTCGGCCCTTTTGCCCCCCCCCCCCCCCCCGCCGCCCCCCCCCCCCCCCCCCCCCCCCCCGCCCCCCCCCCCCCCCGCCCCCCCCCCCCGCCCCCGCGCCGGGCGGGGCGCCCCTGGGGGGGGGGGCCCCGAAAAGGCCGCGGGGGCGCGCCCCCGGCGCGCGGCGCCGCCCCCCCCCCCCCCCCGGGGCGCGGGCCCCGCCCGGCCCCCCCCCCCCCCCCCCCCACCCCCCCCCCCCCCCCCCCCCCCCCCCGGCCGCCCCCCCCCCCCCCCCGCCGCGCCCCCCCCGCCCCCCCCCCGGCCCCCCCCCCCCCCCCCCCCGGGGGGCCGGGGGGGGGGGGGCCCCCCCCCCCCCCCCCCCCCCCCCCCCCCCCCCCCCCCCCCCCCCCCCCCCCCCCCCCCCCCCCCCCCCCGCGCCCCGGCCCCCCCGCGCCGCCCCCGCCCCCCCCCCCCCCCCCCCCCCCCCCCCCCCCCGCCCCCCCCCCCCCCCCCCCCCCCCCCCGCCCCCCCCCCCGGCCGCCGGGGCCCCGGCGCCGCCCCCCCCCCCCCCCCCCCCCCCCGGCCCGCCCCCGCCGCCCCCCCCCCCCTAAAACCCCACACACCCCCCCCCCCCCCCCCCCCCCCCCCCCCCCCGGCCCCCCCCGCCCCCCCCCCCCCCCGCCCCCCCCCCCCCCCCCCCCCGGCCCGGCCCCCCCCCCCCCCCCCGCCGGCCGCCCGCCCCCCCCCGGGGGGGGGGGCCCCGGGCCCCCCCGCCCCCCCGCCCCCCCCCCCCCCCCCCCCCCCCCCCCCCCCCCCCCCCCCCCCCCCCCCCCCCCCCCCCCCCCCGCCCCGCCCCCCCCCCCGCCGGGCCCGCGCGCCCCCCCGCCGCCCGCCCTAAAAACCCCCCGCCGCAACCCCCCCCCCCCCCCCCCCCGGCCCCCCCAAGGGCGGGCGCCCCCCCCCAACCCGGCCCCGCCCGGCCCGCCCCCCCCCCCCCCCCCCCCCCCCCCCCCCCCCGCCCGGCCCCCCCCGCCCCCCCCGCCCCCGGCCCCCCCACGCCCCCCCCCCGCGCCCCCCCCCCCCCCCCCCGCCCCCCTCCCCCCCCCCCCCCCCCCCCCCCCCCCCCCCCCCCCCCCCCCCCCCCCGCCCCCCTCCCCGCCCCCCGCCTCTTTTTTGGCCACCCCGGCCCCCCCCCCCCCCCCCCCCCCCCCCCCCCCCCCCCCCCCCCCCCCCCCCCCGCCCCTGGCTCGGGACGCCCCCCCCCCCCGCCCCCGCCCCGCCCCCCGCCCCCCCCCCCCCCCCCCCCCCCCCCGGGGCCCCCCCCCCCCCCGGCCCCCCCGCCGGGGGGGCCCGCCCCCCCCCCCCCCCCCGCCCCCCGCCGGCCCCCCCCCCCGCCGCCCCGGCGCCCCCTCCCCCCCCCCCCCCCCCCCCCCCCCCCCCCCCCCCCCCCCCCCCCCCCCCCCCCCCGGGCCGCCCCCCGGCCCCCCCCGCGCCCCCCGCCCGGCCCCCCCCGCCGGGGCCCCGGCCGGCGGGGGGGCCCCCCCCGCCGCGCGCGGGCGCGGCCCCCGCCCCCGCCCCCCAACCCCCCCCCCCCCCTCCCGCCCGGCCCTCGCCCCCCCCCCCCACCACGCGCCCCGCCCCCCCACGGCGCCCCCCGCCCCCCCCGCCCCCCCGCCCCCCCCCCCCCCGGCGCCCCCCCCCCGCCCCCGCCCCCCCGCCCCCCCCCCCCCCCCCCCCCCCCCCCCCCCCCCCCCCCCCCCCCCCGGCCGCCGCCCCCGCCCCCCCCCCCCCCCCCCCCCCCCACCCCCCCCCCCCCCCCCCCCCCCCCCGCCGCGGCCCCCCCCCCGCCGGCCGCCCCAAAAAAAACCCCCCCCCCCGCCCCCCCCCCCCCCCGCCCCCCGGGGGGGGGCTCCCCCCCCCCCCCCCCCCCCCCCCCCCCCCCCCCCCCCCCCCCCCCCCCCCCCCCCCCCCCCGGCCCCCCCCCCACCCCCCGCCCCCCGCCCCCCCCCCCCCCGGCGCGCCCCCGCCCCCCCCCCCCCCCCCCCCCCGGGCCCCCCCCCGCCAAGGGAAAAAAAACCAAACCCCCCCCCCCCCCCCCCCCCCCCCCCCCCCCCCCCCCCCCCCCCCCCCCCCCCCCCCCGCCGCCCGCGGCCCCCCCCCCGCCCCCCCCCCCCGCCCCCCCCCCCCCGCCGCCCCCCCCCCCCCCCCCCCCCCCCCCCCCCCCCCCCCCCCCCCCCCCCCCCGCCCCCCCCCCCCCCCCCCCCCCGCCGCCGGGGCCCCCGCCCCCCCCCCCCCCCCCCCCCCCCCCCCCCCCCCCCCCCCCCCCGCCCCCGCCCCGCCCAAACCCCCCCCCCCCCCCCCCCCCCCCCCGCCCCCCCCGCCCGCCCCGGGGGGGGGGGGGAAACCCCCCCCCCCCCCCCCCCCCCCCCCCCCCCCCCCGGGGCCCCCGGGGGGGGCGTCCCCCCCGCCACCCCCCCCCCCCCCCCCCCCCCCCCCCCCCCCCCCCCCCCCCGGCCCCCCCCCCGCCCCCGCCCCGCCCCCCCCGCCCCCCCCCCCCCCCCCCCCCCCCCCCCCCCCCCCCCCCCCCCCCCCCCCCCCCCCGGCCCCCCCCCCCCCCCAAACCCCCCCACCCCCCCCCCCCCCCCCCCCCCCCCCCCCCCCCCCCCCCGCCCCCCGGCGGGGGGGGGGGGGCGCCCCGCCCGCCGCCCGCCGCGCGCCCCACAAACCCCCCCGGCCCCCGCCCCCCCCCCCCCCCCCCCCCCCCCCCCCCCCCCCCCCCCCCCCCCCCCCCGCCCCCCCCCCGCCCCCCCCGCCCGGCCCCCCCCCCCCCCCCCCCCCCCCCGCCCCCCCCCCCCCCCGCCCCCCCCGGCCCGCCCCCCCCCGCGCCGCCCCCCCCCCCCCCGGGCGCGCCCCCCCCCCGCGCCCGCGCCCCCCCCCCCCCCCGCCGCCCCGCCCCCGCCCCCCCCCCCCCCCCCCCGGCCCCCCCCCCGGCCCGGGGGGGGCTCTCCCCCCCCCCCCCCCCCCCCCCCCCCCCCGCCCCCCGCGGGGGCCCCCCCCCCCCCCCCCCCCCCCGCCCGCCCCCCCGCCCCCCCCCCCCCGCCGGCGCCCCCCCCCCCCCCCCCCCGCCCCCCGCGGCCCCCCCCGCCCCCCCCCCCCCCGGGGGGCCCCCGCCCGCCCCCCCCCCCCGGCCCCAAAAACCCCCCCCCCCCCCCCCCCCCCCCCCCCCCCCCCCCCCCCCCCCCCCCCCCCCCCCCCCCCCCCCCCCGCCGCCCCCCCGCCCCCCCCCCCCCCCCCCCCCCCCCCCCCCCGCCCCCCCCCCCCCCCCCCCCACAACTTAATTCGTTACCTCCGACAGAAGATGCAGCAAAACAACATATTAAGAGAGTCTACCTACAAGTTCAGCAATGGAAAAATAATTCTTCAATACCCCCTGAAAAAATGGGGTTGGCAAAAAAATCATTATTTAAAACCAATTAAAATGACACAACCAGCAGCACCTAACAACGTTTTAAAAATCATATTTTGCTCTTGCAAAACAGGATGCGGTTCAGCGTGTGGCTGCAGAAAAAAGTGGTCTTCATTGCTCACCAGCCTGCATTGTTTGCAGTAGAAATGACTGCAATAAGCACCCACCACTTGAAGAAGACGAAGTCTCCGAAACGCAAAATATAATTGAAAATTAAATTTACTTTTTTTTGTATATAAAATAATTTCCTACATTTAATAAAAATTTCATATTTTGGTCCACAAATTAATTCCACAAATTAATAGGTAATTGTTTATATCATTCATTAATATATCAAAATCGGAGCTGTTCTTGAGGACTTCCGAATATTGTCTGTTTTATGTATTCATTGACGTGACTAAATGTGTAAAATGATCAATATAAACATTAGCACTTATTTATTTTTGCTCAGTAATGAATCAGAGCAAGCATGCGAATAGTTATGACGATTCGACACCTAGACTAACTGCCCTTTCGAACTACATATAAAACCTCATCCTGAAACAAGAATATAGGTATGCATTCAGTTGCTTAATTTGGGTCCAATTCTGGATAACAATGTACGCTTTACCGAAACTTGCCACTCTCAGTTGTATAACTTTGTGATGCAACGTTGTAAAAGCTAGCCCTTCTAGGATGAAAGATTAGTCTTTTGAGTAATAGAAAAAAATAATTCAGGACGTAATTTTCTTTTCATTTTTAGCATTTATGAGACGGCACCTCCATTATTACCCCATAGTGCGTCGTATAGCAACCGTCCACTGCCACTGCAATCCACGGCGGCCCGGCCGATAGTTCCGTGTTGAATTTTAATAGCTATGAAAGCTTATTGTGTAACCATAAGGCAATAAGTTGTTCATGATCCATTATCACACCACTTACTCAACGACAAACTGATCTTCTGACGGAAAAAAGACGTGCATAAACCGTACAGTGTGAACTTGTTGCTCGTTCAGATTTTCACCGTATGATTTTCTGCTGTACAGTCAAAACTGTATAGTTTGAAAGGAGCGTTACTATTATAAGTATCGTTTATCAGGAAGATCTAATAAAGAAAAGGGTGGATTTTTGACATATAATATATATGTATGACATTTTTACATTACACAGGTCTACAAAAAAAAAGTTCTGTCTTTGCAATCAGACCCATCATTTCCTATGTATTTTGATGCACTGAAACCAAATTTGACAAAAAAAAAATTCTACCGCATCAGTTTTTTTTCTACACCCCCATATAACCCTCATAATCTCTAATAGAGGAAATTTTTTCGAAAAAATTTCTTTAACTATTTTTTATTACCTTTATTTTGTTTTTTTTTGGGTCGCTGATCACGAATCTGAAGTCAAGAATAAATTTCGACTTAATGACAGCTGTCAAATTTCACTAATAAGTAAAAAGTTGATATTAAATGCATATTCCTAGTTTTTTAGGATGATCATTACTATTTTGTTGTAGATGTTGTTATATTTGTGAAGGAGCTACTTAGATCTTTTTTATTTATATCTATTTTGTTCTTTTTCTTGTTTTGCTTTTTGTAACTGTACCATTTTAACCTTTAATAGGAAATAACTCGGCCGGTTAGCGAAAAAAATAAAAAAAGTTGTATACAGAAGTTGTTGGTCAAGGAGGGGAAGTACGACCGTAACCTTTTTGACCTCGACGTTGACCTTGAGGGTTATTTGGAGGTCAAAACAATTTTTTCAAATGGAAACAACTATTTTTGACCCCGGATTTGAAAAGAGCGGCAAATTTTACGTCCAAGACGGTACTTGTCAACAAGGTTATGGCAAGGTCGAATAAAAGTAAAATTTTCGAAAATTGTTAAATAACGAGGGCTGGCTCGGGATAGAGATTGGAAACAGTACAATTTTTCTGATTAAAGTTGTCAGGGTCGAATAAGGTCACTTCCTGATACTAATGACCTTGACGTTAAACATTTCAAATCAGAGGTCAAAAGTAGGGTTTCACGCTTTGATCACTTTGACCTTGAAATAACCTTAAAAACCGACAAATTTTACTGTTTCCAATCTCTATCCCGAGCCCTCGTTATTTAACAATTTTCGAAAATTGTACTTTTATTCGACCTTGCCATGACCTTGTTGACAAGTACCATCTTGGACGTAAAATTTGCCGCTCTTTTCCAATCCGGGGTCAAAAATAGTTTTTTCCATTTGAAAAAATTGTTTTGACCTTCAAATAACCCTCAAGGTCAAAAAGTTACGGTCGTACTTCCCCCCTCCAACAACTTCTGTATACAACTTTTTTATTTTTTTCGCTTACCGGCCGAGTTATTTCCTATTAAAGGTTAAACTGGTCCACCCGGTATAACACTTACAAAAACCAAAACAAGAAAAAGAACAAAATATATAAAAATAAAAAGATCTAAGTAGCTCCTTCACAAATATAACAACTTCTACAACAAAATAGTAATGAGCATCCTAAAAAACATAGGAAATATGCATTTAATATAAACTTTTTACTTTTTGGTGAAATTTGAAAGCTGTCATTAAGTCGAAATTTATTCTTGACTTCATATTCGGTGATCAGCGACCCATAAAAACAAAAATAAAGGTAATAAAAAGTAGTTAAAAAATTTTGTCGAAAAAAATTTCCTCTATTAGAGTTTATGAGGGTTATATGGGGGTGTAAAAAAACTGATGAGGTAGAAAAATTTTTTTTGCCAAATTTGGTTTCTGTGCATCAAAATACATAGGAAATGATGGGTCTGATTGGAAAGACAGAACTTTTTTTTGTAGACATGTGTTATTTTTGGTAGTTTGGGTTTGTGTAAAATGATCTATTAAATTTTCTGTATTTAAATTCGGATCAACCTATATATTTCATTTATTAAATGATAAACTCTAGTCTCTTAAGCGAACAAAAATCCTCTACTAAAACTATAGAATAATACGCAAGAACTTCAAACTGAGAAATCAAATCACAAACCATTTAATATGTATTATCCATGAATTTAATACATTTATTAGTGTCTATTGTCGACAGGACATAAATAAAGTTTATTTATAATAAATACATAGTAATAATAATTAACACATGAGAGCATTTACAAACACATAATATTTATTGTTTAAGAATAATATAAACATGGTAATTAGTCGTTTCTTAAATAAGGATATTAAAAGTTTGATTAGAACATTTTCCAATAATCAGTGATAATATAGCATGCATTATGTATGATAATTTTAGAGCTATCTCTGTTTAATTAAGGATAAAACAATTATGTAATATTATTTGTTAGTCAGTAATTTCCTTTTTAATCCACGCCAAATAAATTATATTTTATTATCGTTAAAATTATAACAAATAAGAATAAGTAGGGTGGTTTTGAATTACTCTGGTTGATTTTTTTTAAGTTTTGATGCGGCCCCCATAAAATTGTTCCAATAACTGTGAAAAGTCAACCAAACTTTTTTTTTGGAATATGTCGACTCATGCCTCAATAGGGCTGAAGTTTCAAAATTTCAAAAAATCAAAAATCTTTATTTTCGTTTATTACTCTGGGTGTGTGATTCAAACACTAAAATAAGATAAAAAGGGCATCTACATGTATCTGTCTAAATTCGATATTTTAATCAGTACATACATCAGACAGAGTCGATGTTTAATTAGATACTCAGATGTACTCAATGTTTGATTAAATGCGCATATCCATATACAGTGTCAGCTATAAAGTTGGAACCATATGAGATTTTTTTCTTAATACTAGAGTTCGATAAAAACTTTTGCTGACAATCACTTCTGCTTCCAAAATAACTTAAAATGCACCAATTCAAAGTTGACGGCTAACATCTGGCAACTATCAAATTTGTGGTTTTCCAAAAAAATCTTTAGAAAATGGCCTAAATTGTTAATATTTCGAAAAATTTCACTAAGAAATTATGTTCCCAATGATATATTACGCCTATATGCCGATTTTGAGAGAAACATTTTAATATCCAAAGAATCTTACATTTTCGAGGCTTTTGATTTCCTCTAGTGACTAATTGATCTGAAAACACTTAAAACGCTTCAAAGCAGTATAAAGTCTGCCATTGCAATGCATACTGTGCTAATAATATTCGAAGGTATCGATGATTTCGAAGATTATTAATATTCTTAATCGAAAAAAAGGTACTGTCTGGATTATTTTCCATTTCCAAAAAAAAAAACACCCATTGTTTTTCAACTGTTTTTTTTTACTAAACTTTATTTTGTTAGCCAAAAATGGTTTTAATTACAATTTGGCTATCTTAACACTAAACTACTATTTAAAAATAACAAATAATAAATACTTTTGCTTACTGTCACTTTAAATTAAATTACTGAAAATAAAACTATATCTCATAGACCCTAAACGTACGCGGCAATGTACCCTTTTTTAATTTATCATTACAACAGTATATTAAGTATTCATTTGCACAACATTTACAATTTATGTGAAGAGTGTACCTACCAATTTAATTACTTTTGCTAAAAATTAAGACTGCAAAAAATATAGCTAAATAATGCCAAGCGACGCTGCGATTTTTTTTAATGATATGCCTTTAATGACTGAAATTTTTATTATTGTTATTTATGAAAACAACTTTACTGAGGGTTCGTTTCTGCATGTTCGACAACCAAAAAATATACTTTGACACATGTCATGTGATCACTGATTTTTTCGGGACATTCGGCAAAATATCGGAAACATTTATGAACAAAAATGATTCAGAATACACCGAGGACACCATATACCTACGAGTGCCATGCCTGAGAAAATATTTTTTCATTTATTTAAATCATAAGTTATTTTTTTAATTGAATATCCATCAACAAAATATTACTGGTACTGTTAGAAAAAAAGGAATTTCGGTTTGATTTGTGCATAATATTTTGCGCTTGTAGCCTTTCGTGGAACGTGGTTGGTAATATTCACTTTAGACGTTTTTTTTGCCAAATATGTATCCGATTTTCCATTGTCCAGTAGCCATACATTGCGTAAAATATATTTATAGAAGACATATCAACGTCTCATGGGAGTTGAAAGATGATCATGGAAGGCATACGCAATAAATTTATGTCGCTGAGAGTGGACGAAACAACAGATTTTTGCGGTAATAAGGTCATTAATGTTCTGATATGAATGGTGTTTAACATATTTCGCCCCCGATATTGATAAATAATTCTGTGTCGTCGGAGCCTACAGTGTTTGTTACACGACAGTCGAGAATTATAACTGCAGATTTTCGGTAAATAAACAAGCAGTTTTGTTGAGTAAGCTCCGTTTGAGTAACCAACATCTTGTCAAACTGGTCTGTGGTATGTGAAGCCAACTGTACGTTCAACCTACCAATCGTTTTACATATTGTGTAAATCTGTTTAAAAAAGTCATAAGTGGAGCCCGTTTAAGACCCGTTCTTTCGAGATCAAAATTCAAATTCGTGCCATGAATATTAATTACATGTTTTATCCTTGTAACATAATGACTTACAACAACAAAAAACAAGTGTTGTCATAAGAGAAATTTTTTTTTAGAAAGTACTAAATCTCTAACAAGCAAATAATAGATTACCCATAGCAATAAATCGAGCGGAACAGTATTAATGTAAATTATTTCTCACTAGGTATCAAAATTATGATATATTCACAATATTTCCTCAACACAATATCGAATTAAATGAGGTAAGTATACCTCTCTTATGGAAGGTAAATAGCGCGTAATTTGTTTCACGTTTACGATTAAGTTGCCTATTCTGTACGTGAATGCTAACAATGCGGCCAAGTTTACAAATCTCGGGCACTTTAGATTTTTTTCTTTGCATTATTTGCTACTATTAACTTGCTAGTTTGTTAGTAAATAAAATCAGGATACAATTTCTTAATACAGGCGATTGAAAATATAGATAATCAAGAGTTCGTGTCGATTCAGAACCACAGGAAAGGAAGACGGTTTACTGGATATATTAAGTGCATCCATTTATTCCAGAGGTTTAATAGTAAATACTCCAGAATTAAGAAAATTTGAATTGAAGATTAAGCGGGATATGTCGGGAATCTTGTTTCAAACTCACTGTATGAGTAGTTTTAGGTTTTTACAATTTTACTGGCTTTCAAAAATTATATAACGTTTGCTATAAATGCAGTTTTCTTGTTATAATATATCCCTGCTAACGTTTAATAATCATCCCCTAATATTATATTGCAATCCCACTTCACCCACAGTAAGTGGGGTTGTGGGTTGTGGGCAGTTATTGTGTGCAAGTAGAAGAATGACTGGTAGCCCAATAATTTTTTGATGGGGTATTAAATGTAAAAACATACTTTTTATAATATCCGAATAATAAATAGCGGTTATGCGACCACTGTTGACTTACCTATTTATATTCACAATGAGTTTTCTCATTGAGTTCATAATGATGATATACATATGTGAGTATCAGAGACGGCCGGTCGAATTTAACATGCTCATATTTCCGTAAGAAGGCATGGGACCCACACCATAATTTAGGGGTGGTTACTAGACCTAAGTAGAAGGCTATAATGGCAAAAATCTTGTTTCGTGAAAACTTGCTAATTTTTTTTTCAAAAAAATGGCTGTGCCTCCGGAAAGATCTTGGAAACAGTTTGCAAAATATTTGCAAAATATTTTTTTTTCATAATCACCGAGAAAATACAGTCTTTTTATACTTCTGATTTTTGCAAAATTCTTATTTTGCTTAAATATACAACAATAATTGCAAAATCTCACAAACGAAATGTTGGGATGAAATAAAAATTCAAATTACCATAACTTTGACAGATCTCACAATATCAAGAAAATCACAAGTATAAAAATATTCTGTATTTAATCAGTGATTATGAAAAAAAATATTTCGCAAATATTTTGCAAGCCGTTTGCATGATCTTCCCGGAGGCAGCCATTTTTGGAAAAAAATTTCGCAAGTTTTACCTGAAGATTATTTGTCATCATAGCCTTTTACTTATGTCTATTTACCACCCCTATATTATGGTGTGGGTCCCATGACTCCTTACGAAAATACGAGCATGTCAAATTCCACCGGCCGCCACTGATACTATGTAGTTGTATACTATTTCTAATGTAAATGTGAAGACATAAAAAAAAGCAAGGTTGTCAGATATATTGTCTAAAACTGCTAAGCTCATTAGACAAGTATACTTCCAATAAAATGTTAGTTCGTGACGTTCTTAGAAAGCTAGTTTGGAAATATTTAAAAAAAAATTCATAGATATAAATTTATTAGTTAGCATTAAAATAAGGTGCTCGGCGAAGAGCTGGCAACGGCTTCGCTGTTTCGTTCAACCAGTCCGTTTAGCCAGCCAGCCATCGGTCAGCCAGATCCATTTCCAGTAACCTATTAGAGTATTGTGCTATTGCATCCAATCCAATGCGTTAGATATTTATTTGGTCCATTGTGTCGTCAAATATTTTATTATATTTTACGACGTCGTTAAAATGATTTATGACTTTTGGAATTCTTACTTATTTTCGCCAGTGACGTGCATTTCAGCTAGGTTTTTTAACACAGACAATTTTTTCAAATTGTCTGGCTAAATGAGCATTATTTACAGAAAATTATATTACAAATATTAAGAGTTTTGTATGCAGGCAATTTTAATCTCTTATATTGATTTGAATGAAAACAATTATTTCACAATTTTCGAATTTATAAAAAGATATATGCACGCCATTGGGCGGCGTTAGCCCTCAAAGGAATTAAAAATATACGTCTTCACATTGAGTTTAGAAAGACTATAACCACATGTTGGTACTTCTAGGTAATAAATAAAATAAATATTTATACAGTAATCTTTACTATCCACACATATCAACATTTCACCTTATAGTTCTGATTGTGATAAAAAATATCGGATGTTCAGGGTGAGTTCATGAAAAATTCCCACCACCCTTTTCTCCGTCATTTTTCGAGTTACAAAACAACATTTTCTCGAGGGTAGTTTATTTTTTTCTGAAATTTCAAAATATGCTGCATTAAAAAAAATTAAATAAAAATGTAGCCGCTGTTATAATGTACATAAGTATAAATAAAGTAAATCATTATCATTATTTTTTTTATGGAACACTATTTTTTTATTGTTGAATTCTAGTCGTTCCTCTGATTACAACGATAAACATAATATATGTCTCACTTTTTTCTACAAGTCTTTTTTCTACTTTGAAATTTTATACATCCAATATACGGGGTGTTCGGGAAATGAGTGTACAACGTTATACCAGAGATTTTTCGACCATCCCCTCTAGCTTTGTTGTAATTTATAATAAATGGGTGGAAAGGTCTTTAATGCGAAAATGAACTTTAACCATAAAACTTTTTTCCCTTATTTCGTTTCATCGCCAAATCTTTCTAAACATAAAAAATATTTTCTTTGTGTTCTAAGGCGGTCAGTAAACACACAATCATTTGAAAAATATTTTTTAAAACCTAAACTTAAAATATATTTCTTAAAACATAAGGAGCTACACTTCTCATCCAGTCAATATTTTGCAAGATGTAAAGAAGCTTCGCAACAAAGTAGGCTACTCAATAAAAAACAAATCGGTGCCCATTATTTACGCAATAATAAAATATGAATAAAAAATTATGCTCGATATTCATTATCTGGTGATTTTATATTTTCGACGAGTTATTAAAGAAAAAATAAATTTTCCTTAATTTTGAAGCCCTGTAGCGGCTAAACCAAGCAACTTTGGCTACAAACAAGTTGGCCCAAATCACGTTCTTGTGGGTAGAAGAATCTCTGGTATTACGTTACTGAATTCCACCCTATATAAAATAATTAATTGGATATACATGACAGAATTGATAGTAAGCTGTGGATAGTTATTCTTGGTTATATTGGTTTCATTTGCTGCTTATATCGCTTAAATATACGTTTTAAGGGCTCTTTATCATTAGTTTAACGTATTTTTGTAAATGTTATTAGCATACCAAATAACAAATAAATATGTGGATTTTGCGAAATATTTATTTTATGAAGGTAAAAAAGGTAAATTAAATTAATTACGGATTACTTATCCGTAATCAGGTTAAACAATTACTTAAAAGTGACAATTTATGAAAATGTTTCATAACTACTTTAAATAATGATTTGATGTATTTTTCAGCAAATAATACTTATTTACAAAAATATGTTAAACACATAAATAGCGGTTAAAACGTGTGTTTCACTGATGCAGGCAACAAAGGAACCAAAACCTTTTGTTGTTATTTTTATCAACCAAAAGCAACTGTCGATAGCTTACATTACACTCTGAATATAATGTTTTATATATTTGATATTTAATAAAATGTAGAAAACCTGTGGAAAAAAGTACTACATAATATGACGTACTTTTTCGTTGTACAGAAGAACAAACGGAATTCAACAAAGAAAAATATAGGGTATTTCATTAAATAATAGTGTTAATTAAACAGCTGCTACATTTTTGTTTTAAACGTTTCTCCTGATAGCATATTCTGAAATTTCAGAAAAAGTTATACCTTTCAGTTTCTTTTTCTCATAGCTCTAAAAATGACAGAGAAATTATATTATTCTATATCTATTCAGATAATTACACTTATTTTAGCCGACGATACTCGCGAAACAAATTTTTTAATAAATAAAAAAAAAATATTTTTAAAATATGTAACAAGTGAAAAAAAAACTGGACGTTTTCCACGAAACACCGAGAGAAGTGTAGTAGTTCGGTGTTTCGTGGAAAACGTCCAGTTTTTGTTTCTACGCCGAAGGTTCCAGTACCCACTCCAGGACTTGACAAGTGATATATGTATGTATGTATCAACCAAATTTTGAAATAATATGACCATTTGAACCTGTATTTTAAAAATAGCTTAGAAATGTCGTCCCACATAGCTTAGTGCCGTGTGATTTATGAAGGTATGTATTTCTTTTCAATATCTTCTCTATTTGGCGCTGAATATTCATAAGCTTGCTCGCCTCCCTCAACAACCCATGATGTTGCGTTTGGAGCAGCTTTAATAACTTTTACCACTTCTCTTGCAACATGGTTAGGTCTGTAAAAAAAGTAAAACAAAATGTTCGAGATTAAAGATATACAGGGTATTTCCTAAGTAATCTGAAAAACTGAACGAGACACTTCCTAAGGTGATTTAATGAAGAAATGTGCATACAAAGTGGCTTAGTTTTTAAGATACAAAGCGGTTTAGGTTTTTTTTCTCTGGAGTAGACTAATATTTTCTTTTTAAATTTATGTCACTTACACATCATTGCATAAGCCATTTTTGGCTGTATTTTTTTACCACTAATAGGGGCTTGCTTGTGGGTAGTCACTTTAATATTTTTATGAAAAAAAAAACACATATACGGTACAACAAAAAATGTTGACATTTTTTGATTTAGCATTGGATTTAGGTAGAAAACGTCATTTTAATAACACAGCCACACAAAAAAAATCGACTTTCGGGCCCAGAGGTCAGACCATGAGTACTATCCGTTTTTTGGATCGCTGAATCCAAATCCCTTTAACCCCAGCAGCTCAGGATTTTTCATAACCTCGAAAAAATCGATATTCTGAACGATTAAACCATATAACCTTATGACTCAAGCTTCGAAAGCTATATCCAATTAACAAAATCCCATAAACATTAAACCAGATAATACTCGCAACCTAATAAGCTCATGAACCCAATCCACCATAAACATATAACTCCATAATCCCATAAGAGAAGAAATCGTAAGCAATCTGTATCACTGCAAAACATCACCTAGCTGAGGACTCCTTGAAAACCCAAGTACTCAAACTCAAAAACTCCGATAACTGTACAATCCCATAACCCTGTAACCCTATGGTCCCACAACCCTATAACCCCATAATCCCTTAACCAAAGGAATAAATCGTAAACAATATGTATTACTGCAAAACATCACCTAGCTAAAGACTCCTTGAAAACTCAAGTATTTAAACTAAAAAAAATCCCATAACCATACAACCCCATAACCCTATATTCGTAAAACCTCATAACCACGTGACCCCATAACCGAGAGAATAAATCATAAGCAATTTGAATTACGGGACTGGGATTCGTTCATTCCTTAAACCCTTCTTGCGTGTGCCTGCATCCAGGGGCACCTCCTCGCGGTGACGGCGGGCCACGGAGTGAGCCCATTATCCGACTGAATCCCTGGATTACGGCTTTCATGGCGTCAAGGCGGGGGTCATGTGGTTACGGGGTTGTGGGGTTATGGCAGTTTTCAGTTTTAAATACTTGGGTTTTCAAGGAGTCCTCAGCTAGGTGATGTTTTGCAGTAATACAGATTGTTTACGACTTCTTCCCTTCGTTAAGGGATTATGGGGTGATAGGGTTGTGGGGCCATAGGGTTACAGGGTTATGGGATTGTACAGTTATCGGAGTTTTTGAGTTTGAGTATTTGGGTTTTCCAGGAGTCCTCAGCTAGGTGATGTTTTGCAGTTATACAGATTCTTTACGATTTCTTCCCTTGATTAAGGGGTTATGGGGTTATAGGATTATGGGGGATTGGGTTCATGAGCTTATTAGGTTGAAATATCATCTGGTTTAATGTTTATGGAATTTTGTTAATTGGATTTAGCGTTGGAAATTGCACTATTAATGTGCAATTGTGATTATTTGGAAAGTTTTCTGCTTAAACCACATCCCAAATCAAAAATTGTTAAGAGACGTTTTTTATTAAGCACTAAATAGATATTAAAAAAATTCTAGTAAAAACCCAGAGGGAAAAGGCGTGCAAAATTTTTTCAATAAAATATTATAGTGATTACCCACAATTACGCCCCTGTTAGTGCTGGAAAAAAATAACAGTAATTTGAGGTTTACTAAACAATAATTTCTTGAATCATAAATTAATGGCGTGACTTAACTCGTGACTCGTAATACAATTTTTATTGAAATGGCAACATATAATTTATATGTTTATAATACGACTATATATAGTACACTATGTACCTACATATTACTATGGAAATAACGGACATTAATTTTCTTACTTAGTCCACTTGTTACTTGTTATACTATGTGCGCCTAAAGTATGGAATAAATTCAGTAAATGTGAAACACACATTTTTGGAAAAAATCCTCGAACAGGTCGATTTTGTTTAATAAAAACACACATTTTTTGAGGGAACGTCTATTTTCAGATGTCATTTGTTTTTGAGAAATGACGTCATCAAATTATTTTTCAAATGGCAACCCATTTTTTTAATTTAATTTGAGAGACCCTTTCATTGTCGATTTAACGGTATAAAAATGTTGCCACCTTACATAACAAAATTTTTGAGTAAATGACATGAATGTTACAAGATGAAAAATAAATAAACGAAAATTTCTTTAATAAGCAAAAACAATTTTAAATTAAGTGTTCGAAATGCCGTCTATCTTGCCAATATGCAAGCCTGTGTACAAATTCTTCTTGTACATTCTGAATGACTTCCGGGGTAATGGATCCCATTTCATCTTTATTGCCATCTTGTAGTTCGGCTAAATTGTGTGGTCTTCTGCAGTAAACTTTTAATTTTAAATAACTCCATAATAAATAATCAAGTGGTGTAAGATCTGGGGATCTCATGAGCCATTCTATCGGTCCTCGTCTGCCAATCCACCTCTGAGGAAAGATGACGTCTAAACTGAGCGCGCATAATGCGGGGCTGCTCCGTCTTGATGAAACCAGAGTGTTTTATCTGGAATGTCAGGATCATTCTCGTGTGGGAAAATTAATGCAAGCGCTGGAACTAAATCATTTTGCAATAACTCCAGATATCTTTCTCCTGTGAGGGTTTCTTTAAGGAAGAAAGGCCTTTTATTATGTTTGCGACTATTCCGGCCCACATATTTAATTTCTGCGGATGTTGAGTATGTGCTTCGATGATCCAATGAGGATTCGTCCGACTCCAATACCTGCAATTTTGACGGTTCACTGTGCCGTTTAGACAAAACGTGGTTTCATTGGAAAAAAGTATTTGCTGGTGTAAATTTGGATTTGTTTGACAAAGATTCATCACAGTTTCACAGAATTGCAGTCGCCGGTCGGGGTCGTCTTCGTTGAGTTCTTGCACAAGCTGAAATTTGTAGGGATGATAGTTTTATTTCCTCAGGATACGTAGAACTGTCGTCTGACTAACTTCATTTTCTGAGGCAACTAGTGTAAAGGTACTCTAAGGGTTCTCCTCCATACTTAACACAATCTTTTTATCTTGGGTAATTTTTGGGCGTCCTGATTTTGGTAGATCTTTAACATCACTAGTTTCTTTAAATTTGGATTCAATCTTACTAACTCTGGATTGGGTGATAGGGTTATCTGGATATTTTGCATTAAATAAATTGCATACCCCCTGCTGAGTTCTGGTCTTATTTCCACATCCGATGAAAATCAAAATTTCAATTATTTGTGTCATAGTTGAATGTGCCATATTAAGATTGGAATTTTAATAAATACTAACACGTTACATTACATTTTTGGCACAATTTAATGACAGATCTTCTGATTAACTGACAGTAAAAACCATGAATACGTCAAAAAACTTAATCTGATAATTTTTTTGCTTAGCATCCTCTTCTCTAACTCTTGTTAAGCCTTCTAATGCTCGGTTGATGTGATATAGCACATGAACTGAGGCTTCCTTTTCCTCCTAGTACAATTTATGTACATATCCGCTCTTCTGCCAGAATAATTAGACTCCTATGTCTATTTAGTCAAAAGACTAACAAAAAAGTCCAGATGACGACTGATCTATTGGACTATGAAGTGTCCAATAGGACACTGCTGGTATCAAGTCTACTAATAAGTAGGTTTGTTTCCTCTATAGCAAGTCTACTAAGGTCGAAAGTTTCAATCGTATTAAGTTGATATTTGTTTGTAGTAATATTTTTTTTCGAAGTGAAAACAAGTATATTTGATTCATAGGGGGGTCTAACAGTTGCTAATGTGCATTTTACCCGAAATTTGTATTAGTCTGCACGCTATGCATCCTATTTCTAGAAAATTTAATATACCTGCTTTTGAGTAACAGCTTGTTCTAGTTGACAGGTAATAAATAATTTATCAAATTGATTATTTATTAATAATCCAATACAATTATTAAAAAGAAAAATCAGTGGTGTAACATTTTTTCGTTAAAATTGTCTTAGAGTATATTGGTGAAATGAAAATGAATTTCTAGTTCTAAAATTCTTTCCAGTCAGAAAGGGTATTTCTGAACCTCAACCAAAACCAAACCTGTACCAAAATGTAGTTTAATATCTCAAAAGGTTTTCGAGATTTATAATAAAAAAGTCAAATATACATTTATTTGAATTGTTCGACTTGATCTAGGAATCATCCCTTCAAATAAGTGAAACTCTGTATAAAAAATTAAATAGTTTCATATTTTGCGCAAATGTTTATCGAAAATATTAACGGATATAGAGAAGGGGTCAATTCTCAATCACGATTCTCAACTAATAACCTGCTTCTCTCAAGAATGTCAGTTTTTTCTGTGGATGTTAACAAATATTAAGGAGGTGCCAAATATAATGTTTACATTACATGTAACATGTAAATTTACATTACATTCTAATATAATTGGACTGCACACCGTACTAATATTCGCCATCAAATATACTTACTTTTGTTTGGGCCACGAAGGACAGTTTTGTCTTAGGTAGTCTTCATAGTTGTCCCCCAAGTTTCTCCCATTCATGTCTGAAATTAAGGGAGTGTCGGTGACGCCTGGGCAAATCGCTACTACTCTCACTTTTGTACGGTCATAATGGTGTGGATGACCCCATGCTTTCGTCATTCCTATAACGGCAAATTTTGTCGCGCAATAAATAGGAATATGAGGGTAACTGGCAACGCCACAGGTCGAGGATATGTTCACTATGACTGCATCCGGACCCTGCCTGTTTTTCTGTAAATAATTTTCTAGACCCAAAAGCATTCCATGAATGGTGCCATTCTAAAAACATATTTTTTATAGACTAATGATTACACTTACGTGCTGATTAAAAGTTATAAATTGTGAGCACAAAGATTTACGTCTAAAAATAATATTTACAAATCTCAACAGAAATACAAAACGCAACAGACTCAGCAGTCTAATTTCACATATTATTCCCCCCCTACCTCCGGTTATCTTGGGAGATACTGTCCCATTCTTCGGTAAGAGCAATTCATCGAGAGTTGCTGGCTGACATCTTCGAATGCGTTGTTTCATTTCATCCCACAAATGCTCGATAAGATTCATGCCAAGACTTTTTGGAGGCCAAGGCAAATATTCTATGCCAACTTCGTTTAAAAAGTGAGTAACGTGAATCATAGCTGCTATGAGAGGACGTCTCGCAAAAGAGAAATTGATAGTCAAAATTAAATGTAAATGGTATAACACACACGCTTAAAATGTTGCTGCTAATGGGGTTAATGGCTGACGCGGTGGAGATATGTACGAGGGTAGATTAAACATGAACCGGAATTTTCATTTTTAAATTTATTGGTACAATATATGTACAAATATGAAAATATATTTATATTCTCTTGCTTTTGTTATGCATTTTTCCCAACGGATTGGAAGTTTTTTTAATGCCATCATCATGAAACGAACGGCGGCGTGTTTCCAGGCAGTTGCGCACGAAAACATTAACACCAGCGTCATCGATGAATCGCTCACCTTCTACTGCTTCTTTCAGTGGCCCAAACATGTGATAATCACATGGAGATTAGACAGAATTCGGAACGCGCCACCCGAACAGACGAAAGGGCGACGATTCGGAACAGACCATAGGGCGCGAGTGCGAAAAGGGAGTGTGCGCATAGACAGAAAGAATATGGCGAAGTGACTACACTCAACATCCACATATCCGAACTCCATATTTCCGAACTCACGATATTTACGAACTTTTTCTCACGATATTTCCGAACTTGTGCTTCCACACAACCGAACTTGTCGCTGTCAAATGTCGAATGTCGCTGTCGAATGACCAATGAGCCTGAAAAACCCTTTGCGCATGCGCCAGTAGTTCGGTTATCCCGAGGTGACGAAAGTTCGGAAATGTGGAAGTTTGCGGAACGGAAAAGTTCGGATATGTGGATGTTGAGTGTAGTTAGTTATACATTCACCTGTTGTTTATTTGCAAATTTGTAAAGTGGTAGCTCAATAAAAACAAAAATACCAATCTTAACTTTCACAATCATTTTTATGGGTTATTATTTGCCCAGAGATTACAGTCAGGACAATAGGAAGTGTGTTTCAGTGTTTCCCAATGAACTTTCTCCAACTTTTAGAGTGTCAAATTGGCTGTGTGGGGACGGGCACTATACTGAAGCAGAATCAAGTTTCTTATCGGAAACACCCGTCTTTTCCTGAAATGTTTCGAAACTTTTCTCGAAATTTTTCGAAACCATAGTTCATCTGTAATGACTCCCGAAGCTTATCCCATTCTGAGCTGCAATTTTAGCAACCGTTAAACGGCGGTCATCCTCCAGAAGGCGCCGAACAGCGGCAATGTTTCGTTCATTCCCACTGCCTCGAGGACGACGGACATGAGGTTCATTGTCAACTTGTGTTCGTCAAAAAAATGTTGTGACATTCGTACACATAGACAAGTCTTCCCAAACTGTGCTTCAAGTCTTCGAACGATTTCGGCTGGTTTGACGCCTTCAACTGTGCATGATCTGAGGGTTACCTTTTGCTTACGGAACTAACTGGAGGCACAGGAAGTCACGTGCCATCCCCGCCTACCACGCCTAGCAAGACGAGCCTCCTCCCTACACCTCAGTGACCACACTAGTAGTAGTAGTGATAAATTTAGCCAACGGGCTAGGATGGTGAACCAAAAAAAGAAATTCTTGAGAATAGGTAGAAATACCATGAGAATATTTTAAAAAGATAAAAACAAAACACATAAGAAATCATTAATCATCGAATCACCCGTTCAAACGTTATCAAATGTTAATTTTATATGTAAAACTTTGTGCGTCACTTTTTTTGTCTGCCAATTTAGTTATCGTGTGAGTTAGATATTCCTACCCAGTTTATTTTTCCCTGTTTTCTTTTACTTTTTTTTTTTTTTGTTTAGTAACATTTATCATAATTTTAATACATCAAGTGTACCTATTATTTTTTAGAATAAACAATAGAATATCGAAAAGCCAAAACCCAAATCAACCATTAACTTCTTTAAATAGAACACCCTGCTTATTTTTTACTTTTCTCCAAAAACTTGGTTATTTGATTTCTAAAACATATACTTTGTTAAAATTTCATTAAAACGTTTTCGAGATGTTTAAATTTAAGATGCCATATTTGTATTGGCAGTGTCGGGCTCTGGATTGTCATTGGACTCTAGATTTTTAAATTACGAAGGCACCGATTTTAAATTTTCTTAAACATAATGGAAGCATCATTATCATAATCAATAGTAAAATTTGCGCAATCGCCATTTTTAATCAAATTTAACATCGGTGCTTTCCTTGTATTTAATAAAAGTTACCGACATCTCGAAATTTTCTTTTTCGTAGGTAGGTGTCAAAATGTAAATGAAAACCCCTGTACATTCTTCTTACAATAACATATTTTCAACGTAACTGTATTTACATCAAGAGAACATAATTTTACAATTTTAGCTATAAATATACCCTAATTTAGCTATTAATATATAGGTACATGATATAAATATGAATATTTCTGTCATTGCGAATCAAAATTCATGTAAGCAGTGTGTTCATAGATTAATTTCTTAAATTTAACTGCACAAATCAGATTAATATCTATAATAAGTTTTTTATGGGACTTGTTTATGTGTAAACGTGTATGTGATTTTCTTACCACATTTATTGATATTTGTTTTTCCCACACCGAGTCATCTAGTATACCAGCATTATTTATGAGAATATCCACGTACTTGAAGTTTTCCAAGGTTTTCTTGAAGGCATCTGTAGAATACAATAGATGAGTACAAAAGCTTATCCACCACGAAATGGATAATCAATAATTACACAGGCACACAAAATAAAAAATAAACCATGGATCCAAACTACTTATTCTATACATATTTTGGGTTGCTGAATCCGAATCTGGAGTTAGTTTTGGTGGGTTATAGTTTTGTTGGTATCGTTATCTCTGTCTAATGCAAAAAAAATGCCAACATTTCACCTTCATGAAACCGAATTATCGCATCATTCAAAATTCATTTCACATCTTTTTGGTCGTCGAATCCGAATTAAGAGTTATTTTGATCTAGGTATATAAAGCATATTCTTTTCATAAGAGGGCGAAAAAATGCAAAAAAGTAGCCAAAACCGCAAAAGTGTCGCTTTTTATGGGAAAAACCTGGGAGCCGGATTTTTTTGGCTCCAATAGCTCATTTTTTATGTTTTTTTGGGTTGCCAAATTCCTTTTTAAATAAAAATTAAAAATGTTTATAACAATGCAAAAAAAGATGTAAAACTGTGAAGAAAAACGCTAAAATGGGGTTTTTGTAAGAATAGACTGGGAATAGGATTTTTTAATGAAATAGCCCATTTTATATGTTTCTGCGACACTTTTGCGATTTTGGGCACTTTTTTTGCATTTGTTCTAACTTCTTTTGGTCGTCGAAATGAATTTTGATGGATGCGGTAATTCTGTTTGCCTCCATAATGGTGCAATTTTGGCGGCTTTTTTTGCATTTTGAGAGAGATAACGAGCCAACCCACCAAAACTAACCCCGGATTATTTTGTGGGCCTGCGTTATTAATTGAATTTGATTCGAACTTTTTTTATATTGATCTACAATTACAACATTTTTTAATAACTGTTGACATCTATTAAAATATAAATTAATTTTAACATTGCTTAAATATGACAAAGTTATAACAATATAATCGATGTATTAGAATACGCAAGTAAATGTGATTTTCTGTCAAATTATCAAAACAAAAATAGTGATATACATATTTATGTACCTATTAGTGTTTCTGAACCAGTAATTTTTATCTATACGTACCTTCAAACTGCCTGATATCAGTAACATCAGTTTTTATGAAAATAGCTTTATCAGTTCCAAATTCCTGTTTTATTTCTGACAAAGCGTTTTGCCCAAAACTGGAATTTACATCAGCCAAAGCGACTCCCTAAATTTGAAAGTAATATATAAACATAAAAAAATTAATAATTATAATTTAAAAATGGTATTTGCAAAACCTTTGTCATTTATTATTAGTTTTTTCATTTGTGTAATGAAATAAAGTTTCTGAAGAAATTTCAAGAAAGATATACCACCTTAACACCATTGCGTAATAGTTCTTTGGCATACTCCAGACCGATTCCAGAAGCAGCACCAGTAATTAGAGCAACTTTTCCTTTAAGTTCAAATGTCATTGCGATACTATTTCATTTTTACCCAGAAATTTTAGTTTCCTAAAAATAATCCCTTATTAGTCGCAGATTCAAGGAAATAATATAGAAAATATACAAAAGGAAATAGGCATAGGCAACCGTTAGACTACAATATAAGAATACCAGTGATGCAGAGAAACTGATGTTTTATGCAGATAAATTAATTATTAAAAACAAACCAATTATGTAAAAAATAAAGTTTTTTTTATAAAAGATAATTCTTGCTACTGCTTCCATTTGAGAGGTCAGTTTTTGATAACTTAAATAAGATAATGATTTATTTGTGTACCACTGTCCCCTTTCACAAAAATAAATAAAGAAGCACCTCAAAAATATTTTTGATCTAACCAAAATTAAAATAAATATTGGTAACTTCAATAAATAACATGGAAATCATAAACAATCACTACATTGCGGTATGATAGTTAATTATATATACGGTATCTAACAAAATGACTGCCGTCGAGGCTTCATGAGCCCAAGTCACAGTGAACACTTGCCGCGCGTACCAAGCATCTCTCGCGAATTTGGCGATTGTCGATTCACAACTAGTGTGAATCGAAGCAAGGGGAGGTTTCGACCACCCAACGAATCCTCTTTCAGGAATTTTCAACAACTCAAAAAATTCTTTGGAGGTTGTCAAAAAAAATAGGGATGGGTCAAAAAAAATAGGGATGGGACAAAAAAAGATTATTTGAAGGAGACGGATGTCAAAAAGAGTTCATGCATCCTCAGGAAAGCTTTCTGAGTCACCCCACGCATCAGGACCTGCTTACAACCCCTTACGGCGGCAAATTTTCAGGGGAATATCAATTTTGGAGCTCAATCCATGCCATCCGCAGTATGTTGCCATGAAATGAATTCGAGAAAAAGCGACATTCCGCACAGTCTTCAACAGGGGTGGAACCACAGGGGTGAGTGGGGGGGGGGTCGGTATAGGGTGTGGCCTGTAGGGGTGTACTTGAGTTGTCAAAGTGTGAAAGTGAGTTGTGGCACCCCACTCCAATTTACTAGGCAACATTAGGATCAATGGATTTGCCCAACAGAAGTCAAACCACGCAAAATCCTGCGTAAATTCAAAGGGGTGGCTTGGGGGGGGGTCTGGAAATGGGTTGAAGAGGTACCGCGACCAAATACACAGAACTTATCGAGGAGATCTTAATGTGTACTGGGATGGAATTTTTACTCGGCAACGTTCTTCTTAGTCGATCCTGTAGGTCTCTTAAATTGCCGTCAAAATCTTGCGAATTCAAATTTCGACATGGGGTTGGTTTTTGGAGTGTGAATGGTGAACCTTGAAGTCAGCGTACCGACATCGGGGCATTAAAACCAGCCCTATAGGCCACCGAAAAATAAAAGTCGCAAGTCTCTAACTTGAATAGAACGCAAATGGCGCTAATTTAAAAAGTGTTACGCTAATTTTGACGAGCAGTTTATAGCGAGACATCCAAAAAAAGTCATCAAAGTTGGCCGAGAAAGAAAGACGTGTCTGTTCTTAATCGAATTTATAACCTTATTTACTTGTCAAGACTCTCACATCATATGACAACCATTGTTTATTTTACAAATTGTGACAGTCACTTGTCAAAAGTTTCACATAATGAGTTGATGATGTTTTTTTGGACGTCCCTTTATAATAAGTAATTTAGATTTCATTGATAAGTCAAAATTTTTGAAACAATCATTAAAAACGGATACAAAGAAATCATATACAAGATTATTTATACTTAATTGCAGGTATAATTAACGATAATTTAGTGTACTGTTAAGTCGTGTAAGTACTTAATTTTGTGCTTCAGTGTATTCAGTAAGTAACAATTATTACAGTAAGGTATAATTTATAGTTTCTTATAAAAAAACCTATTAGGCAGAAAGTAATAAAACAATTATTACTTTTGACTAATTCATGAACAAGTATTTTTACAATTTTCTACTCTCTTCCCTCTGTTATAATAACCTTAAGTTCTTGTTGATAAAATATATATTGAACAACAAGTATAATCATTATATATACATGTTATATCGATTTTCGATATAATGATTTTTTTAAAAACAATTTTTTCTTGTTTCACTTTTTTATTTTAGAGTTACAATTTTTGATTCAAATTACAGTTGTTTAATTTTGACCGAGAGTGAGCCGTTGCCGAATAGCACTAACTGGCTAACGAACGAACGCGTCTCACGACTTTTCTAAACTGGTCTGACTTCAGAACTTAACTATCAGTACAGGCGTTTGTTGATGCAAGCTTAAGCCTTTTTTATAACTTCCTAGATGCTGATCCTTTCAATAGATTTCTTGGAGACGTTTATCGTAATCTTATAGGTTGGCAGTTCTTGCATTAACAGACAAAGGGCCTTTGTTTCAGCGTTGAGATAAGACGTGCAGCTAAAATTGTATTAAGTTTCATGATAAGGGAAATATAAGCTTATCTCAACCTCGAATGTTATCTTATGCAACATTGTTGCTTATTTGATTATACTGGGTGTTATATTCTTATATAACAACTCCCCCCTATTATTAAAAGTTGGTGTTATATGTACAGCAACTTTTAACAAAGCGAAATATTTTTAAATATGAAAATACAAAATTAAAAGTAGGATATGAAACATTTAAAATTGTAAAATTAATATGTTGAACATAATTAGTAAAAGGTTAAATTGATCATTGATTAAATCAAAGTCTTAAAATTTCTTTTCACTTGGTTTTAGTACACTGGCACTGAACTAAACTGATTTTTTTTTATTAAATTCGATGTCTTCTTCTTCTGGGACAGCGATGTCTTCGGGACGAATGGATGGTCTCCTTCTGGGTAGTATTGAAGAGAAACGCAGCTTGCTGAATCTTGAGGGTCCTGGTGGAGGTGGTGGAGAATTTGAAAGGGCGATGGCTAGTCTCCTTTTTCTTTGGCATTTACAAAAAATGTAAAGGATAATAAAAGTAATTATTAGAATGATGGTAAAATAGGTAAACCATGAAATGTGTTTGGTGACTAAAGGTTCGTTGATTAGGTCGTCGAGGATTTTGGAATATTCGTCTAATTTGTGCTTGGCAATATCGAGGTCTTCAATGTTGAGGTCGTTTAGTTTTAGAGGTTGTAATTTGGGGATTTGAATGTTGTCTGGGATATCTTCACAACAATCAAAAGGGATTAGAATCTGATGAGGGTCGTAGTTAGCGACGGTGACGTCATTGGAATCGGCTTGAACTTTTGTTGCTCCGATGAATGCGGTACATCCAGGTTGTAGCTTCAGGATGGAATTTTTGAAGATTAATTCGGTTCTTGAATTTATACTTCTGCAGTTGACTGTGACTTGAAGAGGTTCTGGATTTATAATAAGCCAGGTGGTTGGAGTTAACTGTTGGACTTTGTATCCTTTTGCGAAAATAACAGACGTTTGACAGTTTTCTGGAAGAGTCCTTAGGTTTTTGAGTATTTGAGCTTCGCATATGGCGTTGTCATCAATTGGATATCCTAATAAATTTGAACAAATCCTTGTGCCGGGAAATAATGGTTTGCATGTGTTTAAATCCGACATAGCAATGTACATCAAAGAATCGTCATCACGCGCGATATATTTTTGAGAAGTTGACAGTACATGATATAAACCAGTTCTGTTGTTTAAGATAGGAATTGGGAAAATTCTGAATAAGGTGTAGCGTTGTTGGTCGATTAAGGGTATTTTTAATACAAATACTAAATTTGAATTTGTTTGGAATGCTT
Source organism: Aromia moschata (assembly GCA_029963805.1). Taxonomy (NCBI): domain Eukaryota; kingdom Metazoa; phylum Arthropoda; class Insecta; order Coleoptera; family Cerambycidae; genus Aromia; species Aromia moschata. The sequence continues at coordinate 1,158,442 of JAPWTK010000012.1, forward strand.
CTAATTCAATTATATCTAGATATTTTGCTACATTAGATAATTTGATAATAAGAGGTAAATTGTTTCGATGTAAATTTTGAGAAATTTCCTGAAGTGAAGTTATCAGGTTTTCAGGATTAATGATTGAAGAATGTATTATTTTTAGTCGCGCAAATGTTATTGAATTCAAAACATTATTTAACTGATCTTCGATATACAGATAACTTTCCATGAGCAGTTCGCATTTTTCTAAAAATTTAAGTTTGGCTTCAATTATTTTTATTTTATCTGCCGTTTTGTAAATTGAATCTGAGATTATTTTAATGTCATTGTTAAATGTGACCTCATCGATTTGTAATTTTTGTATGGTTGTGTTAAAGTTTTTGATAACACTTGTGGTTACCGATATTTGATTTTTCAGTAAGTTTTCTAGTTGGTGTTCATCATTTGTTAATTTGTTAATGCAATTTGCATAATATTCGCCATCTTCTGAATCTAAATTTCCTGTTATTGATTTGAATATTGTTCCGATGCCATTTAGAATTCCACGTTTGTAACGTTTCGTATCAAAATTGATTTCTTGTAATTTTTCTTCGATTGATCTCGAAATTTGTGTTAGTAAGCTAACGTGTATTTTTACTTGTCCCTTGAATAAATTCATGTTTTCAAAATTTGGTTCAATTGTTTTAATTATGTTTTCTAATATTTTTTCATTGTGTTCGAATGCGAGTTGTAGTGCAGATACGTTTTTGTGTACTAGCAGTGTCCATTTTTTGTTTGTAATCGTGATTTGACTGTCTTGATGGTAATATATTCCGATGGTATTGTTGATAGGTGAAATGGTGTATTGTGAAATTGCTGTTCCGATCAGCAGGAGTATCCTGAAAGTAAATTTAGCTTTCAAAATAGGGTTTCATTCTATCGAAGTTTACTTTAGTTTTTTGATTTGTTTCGGGATTTAAAAGAATTGCTGAATTTTGAAAGGTTTCGATAATTTCGAAAGGACCGTTAAATTTGTTTTTCAATTTGTCCTTAATTTGAGATTCTTTTATGTAGACTTTATCTCCGATTTTGTATTGTGGAATATTTTGTGATATGTGTTTGTCAAATCTGGTTTTAGCTTTTTCTTTTTGTAAATTTGTTTTTGTTCGAGCGATTTTGTAGTAATATGAAATTTTGTTATTTAAATCGCGTATGTATTTCGAAATTAATTCTTTTTTGGTTGTATAGTGTTTCAGGAGGACGACTAGACGTATGTCCGAAAATTAGTTCGTATGGTGTGAAACCGTGAGTTTTGTTTACTGAATTGTTATAGCATATAACAGCATATGGTATGACTGTTAATGGATGTTCATTTGGATTTTCTAATAAGTTCACTCTAATCATTTCTAATAGTGTAGCATGGAATCTTTCGACTGATCCATTACTTTGAGGATGGTTAACGCTTGAAAATGTTAGTTTGATGTTGTAAAGGGAACATAAATCTTTTAGAAGTGTGTTATCAAATTCTTTTCCGTAATCACAATGTATGCGAAGAGGTGTACCATAATGTTGGAAATAGAGTAAAAGAGTGTTTACTGTCGATTTAGCTGATTTGTCTTGAAGTGGATATGCTTGGGTGAATTTTGTTAATTCGTCTCTTATTGTTAGGACGTAATTTCTAGTTGGAATTTCTAAAATGTCTATATTGATTCTTTCGAAAGGTGTTTTTTGGTGTTTCTGTTATTACAAGAGGGTTGCTTAGATTTTTTCTTAAAATTTTGGATTTTTGACAAATTTCACAATTTTGGATGAATTTCTCTACGTCTTTAGTTAAACTTTGCCAATTGTATTTGCTTTTGATTCTTCTTATTGTTTCATTTATTCCGCGGTGGAGGTTTGCTTTTCCTACATGATATTGTTCTAAGATTATTGGAATTTGGTCTTGATCGGGAATTTGAATTAAGTTTTGGCAAATAGTTAATTTTAATTCTTTTTTCAGAAAAAATAAATGAAAGCATTTCTAGAATGGGTAGGTCTAAATTGTTTTCGACATAATATGTTTTTGAATGATCGAAAATATCTTTCTCTCTGTAGAGTGTTATGAACATGGTTTCGATTACTTCGTCTGGGTCAAATGGTAATAAGACGATGTAGTATTTTCTGTTTTTGATTGTTTTACTTGTGACAATATTTATTTTGTTATGACAAAAATTTGGATTTTCCTCAAAAATGTCTTCGATTATTTTGTAATGTAAATCTTGTAATTTGTCTTTTTTGGAAAAATGTTAATATTTCTTTATGTGATTTGTCTAATAATTGATCATTTGTAAAATTGATTTTCGAGTAGTCTATTAATGATTGTGTTTTATATAAGTTTACAAAAGTATCGAGTTCTTGTAAAATTGTTTCTGGTGAGATTTCAGTTAAATCTGAGGTGTTGGATTCGTTATCTGAGTTCGAGGTGAAAATTTTGTTTTGTAATTCTGAACATTTTTGGAAATGATTGATTTTTATTCTTGAAAGGGCGTCTGCATTTTTGTTAATTTTACCGGGTTTGTATTCAATTTCGTAATCGTAGTCTTCTAATTTTAAACGCCAGCGAGCGAGGCGACTTCCTGGGTCTTTTATTGAAAATAACCAAGTTAATGGTCTATGATCCGTTATTAGTTTGAATTTTCGTCCGAAAAGATAGGGTCTGAAATGTTTGACTGACCATACTATGGCGAGAAGTTCTCTTTCGATAGTTGAATATCTGGTTTCGGCATGACATAAGGTTCGTGAGGCATAAGCAATTGGAAGATCTTTTCCGATTGGGCCTTGTGATAAAACGGCTCCTATTGCGTATGAACTCGCGTCTGTTGTTAAAATAAATGGTTCATCGAAATTTGGATAGATTAAAATTGGTGAAGAGGTTAATAATTCTTTTAATTGATTAAATGATTTTTGACACTCAGAATCGAAATTAAATGTGATATCTTTTTGAAGTAATTTTGTCAATGGTTTAGCTAATTTTGCAAATTGAGGAATGAATCGTCTGTAATATCCTGATAGTCCTAAAAATGATTTTATGTCCTTTTGATTTTTGGTTCTGGAAAATTTGCGACACAATTGATTTTTTCGGGGGTTTGGTTTTACTCCGTCGGGTGTGATTATGTGACCTAAATATGCAACTTCTTTACGTAAAAATTCGCATTTGTCAGGTTGAATTTTTAGATTTGCTTTTCGTAAACGTTTAAATACTTCTGATAGTCTAGCGATGTGTTCGTGAATGGTTGGTGAATAGACTATGATGTCATCCATGTATACGAGACATCTTTCATTTTGAATACCTAATAAAATATTATCCATAACTCTTTGAAATGTAGCTGGTGCATTTTTTAATCCGAACGCAACACGTAAAAATTCGAAATGTCCGTTCTCTACTGAAAAAGCTGTTTTTGGAATATCTTTTGGGTCAATTTCGATTTGGTGAAAGCCTGATGCTAGGTCTAAAGTAGTGAAGTATTGGCATTTTCCTAATTGATCGAGTAAATCTGAAATATTTGGAAGAGGGTATTTATCTCCTACGGTAACTTCATTTAGCTTACGGTAATCAACGACTACGCGCCATTTTTGTTTTCCGGAGGCGTCCATTTTTTTTGGAACAACCCATACAGGGGACGACCATGGTGAAAGAGATGGTCTTATTATACCTTGTTGTAACATTTTTGAAATTTGTTGCTTTACTTCATCTTTGTGAATTTGAGGGTAACGGTACGATTTAGTGAAAATAGGTTTTGCGTTTTCTGTGTCTATTGAGTGTTTAATTTCGTTGGTAAAAGTTAAATTATCTCCTTCCAGATAGAAGATATCTGAGAAATTTAAACAAAGTTCGGTTATTAAATTTCTTTCTTCGTCGTTTAAATGTTCAAGTCTCAATTGATTTTGAATTTCTGAATTTCTGTCAATAGGGATTGATGAATCGGGAGGTTCATCAAAATTTTGGCAATTTATTGAAATATTTTGGATTGGTTCGAGTTCGATGTCCGAAAAATTTATTGATTTTGGAATAGCATTTGCGTTGAGGACTGTTGAATAAAATTCTCCTTTGTTATTAATTTTGACAATAGCATTTGGTAATCTAACTTTTTCTTTTTCTTGAGCTAACAGTATAGCTTCTGTGTTGGTTAGGTTGCAATTAAATTTAAATATTTGTTCGGTACGAGGTGGAATTGAAATGTTGTTTTCAGATTTTGTTTGAAATTTTGGAACTTTTTTGTTTTGAGGGTTTTCCTGTTTTTTCCGAGGTTTCTTCTACTTTAAATAAAGGAATGGTTTTGAAATTTGTGATTAGTTGTTTGTTTTTTATGTCTATGACACAATTATAATGTTCGAGAAAATCTGCTCCTAAAAGTCCGTCGAAATCGATATCGAGATTATGAATGTACACTTTGTGAGGGTTTCCTGATGTAAATGGGATTAAAACTGATTCTTGTATTAAAATTTTTTGATCTGTAATGCCTTGTATTACTAAATTTTCTGGGGAACGGTGAGAGTAAGTTTTGCATGTTTCTGGTTTGAAAATAGAAAGTCCGGCTCCAGAGTCTATTAAGATTTTGAATTTATCGGTAGCGTCTTTTATGTAATAAAGATTTTTTGAGCTAACGGTTAAAAGTGATTTTTCCGATTTGATTTCTAAAGGAAGATCTGTTCGTCTGCCTGTTTGTTCAAGTTTAGTGTTTGCATTTGGAATTGAATTTCGGTTAAGTTCGGTGTTAAATCTGGCGGTTGGTTTTCGATTGATAAACGCTTGTGAAAATCCTGGTTTTCGTAATGATTGTTTGTATACTCATGTTGGTAATTTTCGTCGTAGTATTGATGAGCTGTATCATCAAATGTATTATGATGTTCGTATTGGTTTTGATGAGCGGTATCATCAAATGTGCTGAAATTTGTTTCGAATTGATTTTGATGAGCGGTATCATCAAAGTAGTATTCGTTGTTATACTCATGAATCGGGGTACCATAGTTGTAATCGTAATATTGATTTTCGGTGTTAAAATGATGAGTTTTTGGGTGATTGGTAATTTGGATTTTGTCTAATTATCGGTGGTCTTTGTTGATTATTGAAATTTGGGTTAGGCCTTATCGCTAAAGGTCTATTTTGTTGGTAATTTTGTGTTGAATTTGGCAGGTTTGTTGTCCTATTTTGGTTAAATTGGGGCTTAGAAAAAGTTTGGTTAAATTGTGGTCTAGAAAAATTTTGCAATGATGCTTGATTTTGATTGTAATTATTCGAAAAATTTTGAAATGAGGAATACTGAGAATTGTTTTGTCTCATCCGACATTCGTTTATTGTGTGACCTAATCGTTTACAGTGTGAACATGATTTTTTGGATGTTTGGTTTTTGTTGGTTGGGCCTAAAGAATTTTGTTGGTTTGTTACCTGTTTGTTTCTTTGTAATTTTTTGTGATTCGAAATAAGATAGTTGTAATTCGCGTTTTATTCTGCCAATAGCTTGTAACATATCTCGAGGGTTACTTGCTCTTATGATAGGGGCTAATTTTGGATCTAAACCTGTTAGTAAGGTGTTTAGTGTCATTGTTTCTATTAAGTTTGATTGTGCGGTTTTTTGTTCTGGTGTTAAGTGTTGTTTCTGAATTGCGGCGTGCATTTTCGCGTTGTGTGTCTGCAATCTTGATACAAAATTTAAAGCTGACTCATTCGAATGTTGGGTAATTCGTTGGAGGTCTTGTATTAGAGAGGTGAGATCTCTTGAATCTCCAAAATGAGTTTCTAATAGATTTTTAATTTCATCCCAGGTGGATGGGTTTCGTGAATTTACAAGTTCCGCTGCTTTTCCGCGCAATTTATTTTTGACATGGAGAGTTAAAAGTATTCGTTGGTTATCTACTGCCATATCAAACGCACATCTTACGGCATTTATGAATGTTTGTAAGAAAATCTGATTTCCGTCAAATTCAGGAACGATTGAAAATATTTCGGCTAACTTGTAGGGTTCTACCGGAATGTCGTCAGTTTCGTGTTCCATTTTGTTTTGATTTTATTTAAACAAATTAAATGTGATTGACAAAAATATCTAGGTAAAAGAGAATTTTTTTTTTTTTTTTTTTTTTTTTTGGATTTTAAAATTTGTTTCACAAAACTTGCCTAAAATGTTTTCTTTTGATTGTTACTGACTAGAATGGTTACTAATTGGTAAATGGGGTAAACAGAATGGTTTGTATCCTGTTTTCTTTCAACTTAAAAACTAGGTAAAGCGTGACAATGCAAGCGAGACAATTCTTTGACTTACCAAGCTTTTTCCATCCGTCTCGGCTTCTCTAGGCGAACTAGTTAGGCAGCTCCTTGTTCTAGAGGGACTAGGATGCTCGAAGATCGAAGGTTTTGATGCTCGAAGATCGAAGGCTTTGATGCTCGAAGATCGAAGGTTTGGATGCTCTGCTTTCGTCTCAAGAGAACCGCAAATAGTGAGGACCGGTGCCGTGTTCTACTTGTGATTTACTCCTGTTTCTTTCTTGAAAATTCTTTCTTGGAATTTTTCTTGGATTTTCTTTCTTGGAAAATTCTTTCTTCTTCCCTTTTCTTTGGGGTTTCTTTCTTGAAAATTTGTTTCTTCTTTTTTCTTTGGGGTTTCTTTCTTGAAATTTGTTTCTTCTTCCCGCAGGTTCTTTCTTCTCACTGAAGGATTGGAATCCCACGTCACTAGTTAGGCAATGTCCGTGTTCTAATAACGCGTGAAATCCTACCGACTGCGCCAATTTGTTATATCGATTTTCGATATAATGATTTTTTAAAAACAATTTTTTTTTTCTTGTTTCACTTTTTTATTTTAGAGTTACAATTTTTGATTCAAATTACAGTTGTTTAATTTTGACCGAGAGTGAGCCGTTGCCGAATAGCACTAACTGGCTAACGAACGAACGCGTCTCACGACTTTTCTAAACTGGTCTGACTTCAGAACTTAACTATCAGTACAGGCGTTTGTTGATGCAAGCTTAAGCCTTTTTATAACTTCCTAGATGCTGATCCTTTCAATAGATTTCTTGGAGACGTTTATCGTAATCTTATAGGTTGGCAGTTCTTGCATTAACAGACAAAGGGCCTTTGTTTCAGCGTTGAGATAAGACGTGCAGCTAAAATTGTATTAAGTTTCATGATAAGGGAAATATAAGCTTATCTCAACCTCGAATGTTATCTTATGCAACATTGTTGCTTATTTGATTATACTGGGTGTTATATTCTTATATAACATACATATATGTATATCACCAAATCAAACAGCAACTGATGTATTTTTCAATATTATCTAAGAACACAAACAATTTGTTTACAAAAAATGTAGTTATTTCTAATTATTTTGTTAAGATAATCGAATTAAGTTCACATTTATACCGAAAACATACCTACTATAGCTATTCTTGTCAATTTTTTCATCATAACAAAAAATTGTATTTCATAGGAAGGAAAAAAACTCTTCTATAATACATGCAGAATACGCTGAAAGTATGTACGTATGAATAAAATGTCCCCACATCCAATTCGTACAATTTCACACACAAAAAACCCTTTCTTATTAATTAAGAAATGTCCTAATATGTTATATATTTGTATATTATAGTTTTCAGACTTACTATCCTGGTCAAGTCTGGAAAATATAATCGAAGAAATCTTACATCTAAAGTAGATGTAGCAAAATATTGGAAAAAAAACTCCATTTCCTTCGAACTCTGTTCACTCCTAACTTCAGTATAATTGCTTTTACATGCGGTTCATAAAAGATTTTCTTAACATCTTGCTGACAAGCATACTTTGGAGATTAAAAAAAAGCAATAGTGACTTTTTGAAATTGTAACCTTATTATTTCCTCTGAAAAGTGTTGTCATTATATGCACATTGTATACCTTTTTACAACATCCAAAGCATACAAATGTAAAACATACTCGTCTGTGACGATTAGTAATTTTGGTACGTATAATCTCTTACTCACTTAAATACTATTTTAATATGATTTTACACATTTCTTCGGACAAGTAAATTATTTTTACATAGGAAACAAACATAAGAAAAAAACATTAATAACTTAAGTACATTACTACACACTACACACTATTAAATATTTTAAAATTAGTGCGCTAATATTATTCATGAACTAACACTACATAAACTTACCCCTATTTATCAATAAGCAAGTCAAATCTATTTTGTTGCTCACCAAAACGAAAGTAGAAATGTAGACAGGCGTGTTCTATGTAGATATGTACATATATAGACAGATACGATATGCAAATTACATATTTGTTTATCATGTTCCAGTAAATATGAATATAATTTGAATGTTACGGTCATCAAGTCATTATATATGGGTCGTATATTCGCTGTCCGCTCCTTAGCAATGAGGAGAAGTAAAAATACTTTTAGCTGCTTTACATAAACATTTCTATTCCACAATAATTTACTGACTTCGTGTACCACAGATATTTTGCTCCGATTGACTGTTCGTAATTTCTTGTTACTGCACTTGGTCTGGTCAATATACAGGGTGCTTCATGGTGAGTCGCCTAGGTATTAAACGTATTGGGAGAACTACATATAATATGAGACTGAACATTTGTATGTGGGGGTTTTCGGGGATGCTCTATGCAGTTGCGGATGACAAGGGGGTGGCAGTTGCCACTCCATAATTGTTCAACCATTTGTCATTTAGGGTAAATAGAGAATATTAGCAATTATTTTGTGACGAAAAATAGTATAATAAAAAAAATAATTTGAAAATGCTTAATAAAATGTCAATTTTCAAATTTCCCCGGACCCCCCATACACATGAGAGCATACACCCACCAGACCTCCGGTACCCCTTGTCACGCCAGTTAAAAAGCTGAAATTACTTAATGTATATTTTACGATTCACCAAGGTGGGTGTCAGAATATAAATGGACACCCTGTATCCCATGTAACACTCGCTTTAACCATTTTGATAATATCATGAGGTAACTCAAAAACTGTACATTTAAAGCTGGATCCTCATCAATAAATCTTTACGTTATGAGTTGTATTTGGCATAAATTTGCGTGTGAGCGATGAAATTTTTCTAGAATATTTTCGTGAGACATAAAACGTGGATTTCGTACAAATTTTTTCGTGGATTGTCATCAAAGATATTGTTATTTTAGTATTTTAATATATATAGCATTTGTGAATGGTTCAAAATCTGAAGCAGAAATGTGCAGTTTACCTATTATTGAGATACATACTCCATAACGAAATGAGAAAAAAACATGTAGATATATCAAAAGAGGACGTTACACGACAACACTACTTTTTCAATACAGAAGCGAGAATAGTGGCGAAAATCTAAACGAACCCAATAGACGTGACATTTTCTTTTACTCTTCATCTATATCAGTGTTACAAGTTTTAGTAATTTCCATGCCTTAATTTTGTAATTATCTTTATGCTTTGGATCTAATCTTAGTTATTTAACTCCATAATAACTATAAAACATTGCATGCTGTTTCATAGGCCTGCCTATCATTTACAAAGCTTTGCGCCGCACCGAAAATGGATTCACAACATACAAAACACAACGCAATATTTTTCGTCGAAAAAGATGATAAACAAAATCAAAATACAAAGCACAACACAAGTTTCCTGATGTGGACTCGCCTTTAAGTATAAGAAACACCAATATTTATCGAAATAGGATGAAAAAAGGAAGCGAACGATATTATAAAATACAGTATTTTCCATAATAACCAACATAAAAAAAGGATAAAGTTGTTCAAATTTGATCATCTAAGTCTAACAGATAATGTTAGTACAGGGATTTAGTACAGGGAATGCTACTAAGTCCTAAAAAAGGATGAAAAAATAATACCCATAGAATTTTACGACAGCGACAAAAATTTTTTTTTTTTTTGTAGGAGTTTGCAATTTCATTTTTCAGACCGTTCGTTATATATAGATAATGAGTTAATAAAGACTAAAGACTTTCAATGGATAGTAGAAATCAAATATGGCATAAAAAATTGAGCGTGCTATTTGTGAGGTTAATATACAGCGAGGTCCATCAGTAACGGATAAATTCATTATCCACGTAATTTACAATTTATGAGTAAAAAAACACCTCAATTTTTAATTCTTGAATGACATTTTTTAAGCATAATTTTATATCTCCCCCTCCAACCCCCTTGGAGTGACAGCTACCCCTTTAACATTTTTAAATAGAACGAGGGTGCGTTTGATAGCTCATTTGAAAGGGTTCTTAATTATCTATTCAACAATATAAGGTTTTTTGAATTTTGTATATTTTTCATCAAGAAAATTAAATTTGATAATTTCAAAATTATTATTATTATGAAATGTATACAATCAAGTGCCTATATACCAAATATCTGTCAAAGCGGACGTTTTTAGTTAATTTGTGTCAACATTCAACTTAAATGTATCGGTTTCCCTGATACGCTGCGCAAAATACCCAACAAAAAGAAAGAAGTAAGAAGGGTTTATTTCTACATATCAAAAAAAATTATACATTTAAATTTCTTTTATAAGACTTATTATTCTATTATGTTATTTATCGCTGATCGTCAAGTTGATCATTATTTTAACAATGAGTCTTTCGGATACCCAAAGAATTGAAATTTTGATATTATTAGGATGTGGTGATAAAACAAGAACGTAGAAGCAGGTATGCGAAATATTCAATACTAAGTATCCTGACTGAGTATCGCCGCATTTCCCAGTCTACGGTTAGTAGAATAGAAAACAAATTTCGTGAATTTGGAAATGTCACAGATATTCCTACAACTGGTAGGAAACGCGTTTTAGACGATGAACAGACATTGGATATATTGTTAGATATTCAAGATAATCCACATAATCCTACAAGACAAGTTGCCGCCGATAATGATGTTAGTAAAACGTCTATATTGCGTCTTCTAAAAAACGAAAAATACCGCCCATATAAAATGCATTTGGTTCAAGAACTTAACGACAATAACACCCTGATCGCCGATTGGAATTTTGCGAAATCATGGCAAATAGATGCCAAGATAATCCTTTATTTATAAAAAAACATTCTTTTTTCTGATGAAGCAACATTCGTCTTAAATGGAACAGTCAACAAACAGAACTGTACATACTGGAGTACAGAAAATCCACACTGGATGATGGAGGCCAATACTCAATATCCTGAGAAGGTGAACGTTTGGGTTGGAATTATAAATTCTCAAATTATCGGACCATATTTCTTTGATGGCACATTAACTGGCGCGCGTTACTTGGATTTCTTGCAAAATTTCTTAGTTCCAGAGTTAAGAATGTTTTTCCCAGATGATGACAACCCCAATGAAATTGATAGAAATATTTCAGCAGGACGGAGTTACACCACATTTTTCATTGGACGTAAGAGCCTATCTGAATCAAGTTTTTCCCAATAGATGGATCGGTAGACGCGGTGAAATTGAGTGGCTTGCTCGTTCTCCTGATTTGACCACGCTTGACTATTTTTTATGGGGTTACTTAAAATCTACTTCAACAGACAAAATAACGCAGAAGATTTAAAAGGCAGAATAAGGCAAGAAATTAATCAAATCACCCCGGAAACAATACAAAATGTTTTAGAAGAATTTCATAAACACCTCCATTATTGTAAAGAATCAACGGGCGCCCAGTTTGAACATTTGATTTAAACTGTTCTTCTGTTCTGTTTCATGTTCTTTTCTTTACTTAGTAACATTAAAAATGTAATATTTTTCAATAAAAAAAATTATAGAAATTTTAAAAAATCTTATGTTGCTGGATGGAGAATTAAAATTTTCAAATCAGCTAGCACACGCACCCTCGTTCCATTTAAAAATTTTAAAGGGGTAGCTGTCACTCCAAGGAGGTTGGAGGGAGAGGTATAAAATTATGCTCAAAAAATGTCATTCTAGAATTAAAAATTGACGTGTTTCAGGATTTCACTCATAAATTGTAAATTACGTAGATAATGAATTTATCCGTTACTTATGGACCTCACTATATATATATCCGGGAATGTCAAAAAAGCCACCATTATTTTAGGTATATAGAGCATCCCTGAAAACCTGGTATGAATTTGCAGCATATTATCATTTATAGTTCTTCCAAGTTTAATAGTCGTGTCACAGTGAAGCATCTATATAATGTGTACAACCTTGGTATAATTTCCAGATATATTTTAGGTACAATTTTTTTTTTATAATTAATTAATACTTAATAATTAATTATTTCCAGGTACAATTTCCAAACATTTACTCCATAACCAAACTATAGAAACAACTGCCACCTACCTATTGGCTCGTAAACTATTTCAATGCTGGTAACAATAACGCCTAATCGCTAGAGTTGTGTGAAATGTACCGCGGGATATATCGCGTCATAATATAATACGCGTCATAACATAATACCCACCATAATATAGTACGGACCAAATAATAAATTAACTAATATTAAGTATAGTAACAAAAGCAATAAATTCACACTTAATAACCATATACTTATGTAAAACTTACTCTCTTAATTAGCTTGACGACATAGCTTGGTTAACAGCACAATTGAATCGGTGAGTCTAAGAACAGTACAAGTCCAAAAAATGTCGTTTTTACTTGACATAGCCAAAGCGTGTTAAATTAGTCCACACAGCTTTGTGTTGAGGAACAGTACAAATTTCTCTTTTTTCTTGCCTCTAAGCGACTCAGTATTTTGACGATGAGATGAAAAACACTACAAGTCCGGGATATGTACGGGTGTTCACCTCACTAACGTCAGTGTTGTATTGCATTGCGGAGTCATAGCACGCTGTCGAACATGTGAAAGTTAGCTTATCGTTTTTACTTGTGTTTCTCAGTGTTTAAGGAAATAAATAATGTCCAATAGTGATGGTAACGATAATTGTGTTAGGGCTAGTGATGAGGGTTTTTATAGTGGCAAAAGAAGTCAAAAGAACACAAACATTTGGAAAGATAATAAAACCCATATATTTAAGCTGTTAAAACAGAACAAGAAAAGTACTGCTTTACCAAATGCGCCTATTCGGAACCACCTCCTATCAATTAGAAGAAAATGGTAGATATAAAAAATGTCATGCAGTAATGTTCCTCTCCAAAAGACCTTAGGTATATCATAAAAAAATTAAGAAATACTGCTTTAAAAAATAATTGAGTCCAAGAATAGTACATGTTCACAACCTTCTTTCTGCTATGGGTCGCAGGAATGGTTTTTATATTTTTTATTTTTGAATATAATTTGTCTAAGGAAGTACTACAACTTTCCTGTGTTGACCAACTTCGTAACTTCAATAGTTATGATGCTATTATGTTTTTTTCAGTGTTCTCAAAACTATGTTTTTGGACTTGCTGGACTTTTTGGACTTCTTGGACTCACCGATTCAATTACGAATTGGAGAAGATTCGTAAAAACTTTGTAGCATCGCATAAGTTTCTATAGTTTTCTTCGAGTCTTGTTCGCTGTGGGGAAAATATATGCTTATATTTTGAGAACAACCGTTCGACATCTACTAATGTAGTACACACATAATTAAAATTCCCTTTGCACTCACTTATCGGATCTGTAGAAGCACCATCATTTGTCTTCATTTAGTAAAATTGATGATGTCATCTATAGCTTGTAGCAGCGGATTTATTTTGTCTACTATTTGCAGTGCCTCCGCTAACGACAATGCACTGTTCTGTGTTTTTTGTATGGCGTCATACAAATCTTTTTGTTACTATTTTATTACTTTGTTAATATTTTATTACTAGTTACTATGAATAGTTTTTAAAGCTGTTTCAACGGACACACCTTGAAATTTGGTCTGGTTCTCCTTAATAGCTGCAGCTTCGGCAGGATTTAATTGTAAAATAACAGTTTTTATTTGCTGTAAATGTCAATACATAACCACACCCGTGTATTTTTAAATGCACTTTTAATCCACTTTATTAAGTCACTGCGTACAGTTGGTAGATAGTTACGTAACGTTATGCGACCTGGTAACAGCATTGGTACACAAAGTTGTGTCGTAGGGTATATGTCAAAGCAGGAATGCTTTCGTCTTTCCTGTTATCTTATAAAATTACTGTGTTTCTTGAAAGAGCAGTTTAGCATGCCAATTCCGGACTGGTCTTACTTTATAAGGTAGCTGCGACAGAATAATAGCGTCACTTTCAATAAGGAGAAGTAATATGTCGCAAATGAGGAAGCTGGAGAATCTTCCATACGAGGCATTCTGCTGGGATTATTTTTTTATTATATACAGGGACCCAGAATGATTTATTAAAGTTATCAATCATGTATTAATAAAGATATCGGAGAGCAATACCCATTATACTAGGTGGTCCCATAAGTTACCAAACACTTGCGACCAAAAAATCAATTTATAATAACGTTTATAATCAAATCGCTTTCTATAGTTTTCATTTTCGTTATATAGCCTTATTTGCTCATGGTTGTTGGATGGCCGGACCTGGGTTGATCTCCAAGGCTGGTTTCGCCGTTGTAGAAACGTTTGAACCTATTGGCCGCTGTGGTTTTGCTGACCATTCCCTCGCCTTCCACTTCGTAAATTCCCTTGGCTGTCGTCTTTGCACTCAGCCCCTTTTTCCAACAACGGCGCAGAAGTACGCGAATTGCAATTTTTTCCTCGGTTATTTGAGACTGTAAAAAGTTACATTTTCAATTACGGCTATAAAAATCAATACAGTACTTTAAAGAGAACTAAAAATACTACAAAATAATACCAAACATGAACCGGTTTGGATTAAATATTATACAGAAATTTAATGTCAAAAATTCAATCCGTGTCCGGGAATTTATGGGCCAACCTAGTAAATCATATCTCCTAATTGTCTCCAGATGAAAAAATCTAGGGGAAAGATCAGTCGGGTACGCTGGCCATTTTAATCATGGAACTTTTGATTCATACATGTAATTTTGATACTTGAATTATTTCATCACGAAATGTTTTGTGATGAAGTCCATTGCAATGTGGGAGCAACATCTTGCTGAAGTCACATGGAATTTCAGTCATTTTAAAAAATGTCATCTAGAAGGTCAGGAATAATACATTTTTAAAAGCTTCAAGATATTATCTACTCGTTTAATTTGCGACATTTAATATTATGATAGCTTTAAAAATCAACAAAAAGATACAACTTTAATAGTATTATGTTAACAATATTTATTGCGTAGATACAAGCAGTTTAAAATATATTGATTATGCATATACCGATTTTGTATTTTAAAAAACGTTCAAAAGAGAATTAACAAGGAGAAGTATAAGTACAAGAAATATCTCAATTGCAATATTACAAGATTTCAGTTGAAAATAAGATGGTAGGGGTGGCACTGCGAGGGCGGCTCTGTCGGGGGGAGAATTTATAATGTTGGCTAACTCTCCACCTTCAATAAACTGAAGTCGCTTTTGTTTCACTCTGATATTTTGTTTAATATAGGAACTATAACTTGTATAAACAATTCTGGGACATCCTATACAACAACATGAAATACTTTAATTTTTGGATTATTCCGTGTGCTACCTAATTACTTTTTTCTTACCTAAATTTTATTAAATATCATACTACATTTTTTTGTCGGTCTCGAATTTTTTAGGAAAATGATCCCTTGTCTTCGATTCTACTATAGTACTAACTTCTATAATAGTGGGGGAAACATAAACTTTCGAGCCGAGTTACTTTCAAGTCGAATTTTAAATGCAGTAAATTAATACAAAAATAATTCCGACACTTTACCTAGAGCACTGTTTACTTTTTTGAAATGAGTTAACTTATGCATATTATCCATATAGTTAAATTACACAGGTCTACAAAATAAAAAAAAGTTCTGTCTTTGCAGTCAAAAAAATTTTTTCTACCGCATCAATTTTTCTCTCCAGCCCCATATAACCCCCATAAACTCTTATAGAGGAAATTTTTTGAAAATATTTCTTTAATTATTTTTTATGGCCTTTATATTGTTTTTTTTTGGTCGCTGATCACGAATCTGAAGTCAAGAATAAATTTCGACTTAATGACAGCTGTCAACAAGCTGTCAAAATTTTTAAAAAAGATAAAGAGATGATGTTTAGTACATGTTTATATACAGGGTGAACCATTTTAACATTTAATAGGAAATAACTCGGCCGGTAAGCGAAAAAATAAAAAATTTGTATACAAAAGTTGTTGGGCAAGGAGGGGGACGTACGACCGTAACCTTAAATTTGACCTCGACGTTGACCTTGAGGGTTATTTGAAGGTCAAAAAAACTTTTTCAAATGGAAACAACTATTTTTGACCCCGGATTTAAAAAGAGCGGGAAATTTTACGTCCAAATTGGTACTTGTCAACAAGGTCATGGCAAGGTCGAATGAAGGTCAAATTTTCGAAAATTGTTAAATATGAGGGCTAGCTCGGGATAGAGATTGGAAACAGTACCATTTTTCGGTTTTTAAGGTTATTTCAAGGTCAAAGTGATTTATCAAGCGTGAAACCCTACTTTTGACCTCTGATTTGAAATGTTTAACGTCAAGGTCATTGATATCAGGAAGTGACCTTATTTGACCCTGACTTTATTTTTCCGGTGCCCTTGTTTTTAAGAATCTTCGAAAATTTGACCCTTAGGCCTTGTCATGACCTTGTTGAGAAGTACCATTTAGGACGTAAACTTTCCGGTCGTGTCCATTTAAAAAAGTTGTTTTTTCCCTCCAAAAACCCCCCAGGCCAACCCCGGGGCCAAAACCAAAGTTAGGGCGGTCGGTCCCCCCCCCCCCCCCCCCACCTTTTTTTAACCCCTTTTTTTTTTTTCCCCCCCCCCCGGGGGGTTTTCTCATTAAGGTTAAAATGGTCCATCCTGTATATAAACATGTACTAAACATCATCTCTTTACCTTTTTTTAAAAATTTTGACAGCTTGCTGACGCTGTCATTAGGTCAAAATTCATTTTTGAATTCAGAATCGTAATCAGCAACCCAAACAAACTTAATATTATGCATTTAACATCAACTTTTAAATTTTTAGTGAAATTTGACAGCTGTCACTAAGTCGAAATTTATTCTTGACTTTAGATTCGTGATCAGCGACCAAAAAAAAAAACAATATTAAGGTCAAAAAAAATATTTAGAGAAATGTTTTCAAAAAATTTCCTCTATGTTTATGGGGGTTGTATGGGGGTGGAGAGAAAAATTGATGCGGTAGAAATTTTTTTGCCAAATTTGGTTTCAGTGCATCAAAATACATAGGATATGATGGGGGTCCGACTGCAAAGACAGAACTTTTTTATTTTTATTTTGTAGACCTGTGTTATTAACACAAGAAAGACCAGCACCCTTTATAATATCCTTGAAAGGCCTATTTGGCGGTTGTCAACTTATAATAGGAATATTTGTTAATAAACTGAAAAAAAATCATCTTCATAACTGGTTTAAATTATCCAGACCACTCTTGCCCCACTGTGTTTACACGATACATTCTTTAAGTCTATCTTGTCATTTACTCTTCATGTATGATATCTAACGAATAAAATTCAAGGTATAATAATTTAAGTCATCTGCAGTGCACAAGTCAAATTATTGAAGATGACGTCAGAAGGTTTTAGGACTTACTATTAGACTTGGAACTTCAGATAAAAGTGAATGTAAAACTAGTACTACAGTACCATCTCTTTAATCTGAACGTCTCTTTGTCAGATCCTATGCGGATTATCGATTTGTTCTGCAGTGCAGTTTTTGGTGGATTAAGAATTGTTAGTCGATAATTTCATTGTACCGGATTATTTTTTTTAAAAGTGCTATAGCTATGTAACTTTAGATTTTTGTGTCAATATTAATATTACCATTTACTTTATTTTAACGATTAATTTAGCAATTTTTTTAATGTTTTCGTCCGTTTTTGACATTGAGGACCGTCCGTGGTGCAGATCGTCCCTCACGTCCCCCTTTAAACCGTTCAAACTTCTTTTAACATTGCATAAGCTTCTGTAAAGGTTTTCCCCAGTTTAACAATAAACTTGAGATTAACCCTTTGCTCCATCTGAACGCTTAACATTTTTTCGACGCGTCTCTGGTACGTAGACTAATGACTGCTGCAGCTAAACTGAGTGACCCACTCTCTTGTCCAGCGAGCTCAGTGGGGAAAGTGTCACCAAACACAGTTCTGTTCAAACTTGTCGCAACAAGCTCGCAGCGCGCTGGTAGCAGCATCAGTTCGATTATTTAATAGCCACACCTCTTATTTAGAGGATTTCTGCGAAAATTAAACACGTTTAAATATTATATTCTGACAGAAAACAATATTCAAAAATGTTATGTTGTAATGTAAGCACATATGAATGTGTATTTTATTTACTTCCTTCAGTCTTCCGTTCCGGGATGATAAATTCATAGGCAGGTTGTCCACCTTCAACTACCCAAATAGTTCCGTTTTCCCCATTTGTTACAAGCTTTACCACTTCTGATGCCAGATGTTCAGGTCTGAAAGTAAATATTTTTACATATATTATTTGTAAATTAATTATATAGGGTGTAAAAATTGTATAAAAACAATTTAACTATAGATATATCGACAGTTTACTTTAGTTTATTATTTAGTTTCCACTTCCACAGAAGTTACATAATTATTAAGTATTTGTTTTCTTTTAAAATAAACATGTCATGATAAAAGGCTTATATCTAAGTTAAATTTATTACAATATTATTGTTCTAAGCAGATTAATTCGTAGATTAAGAAATATTAAATTATATTAGATTAAACATCAATTTGTCGAATTTTTATGATGCAAAATGTTTTAATATCTATCAAAATTTGAAATCATCGGAAAAATATCTATATTATAGATTATACAGGGTGTCCCCGAATTGAGTTACCTATAGGTAGAATGGACAAAAAAAAACATTTTTTTAAGATAATAAAATAAACACTAAAAGAGTATTCCACATTATTGGTTATGAGTAGGGTCGGAAAGTGTGCTACAATGCAGGGTGGGACTCGTAATCCGTCATGTCATTGACGGAAAGACATACGAGAGACCAAAAAGACAGGAGTAAAAATGTGTTAATAATGTACATATCTATTGCTTGTGTCATTCAAAAACACCGTCTTCATTGTTTGAGCGTACGTTGCCACAACCAGTACTCTTCTGCATTTCTTCTCGTTAAACGTGAGCGATTTTGTCTGTACATATGGTTGTAGAAGAATCCAGCAAGGTCAAATCGCGACTCGTCCTTGACTGTAAAAAGATTCTAGATGATCTGGCCAGTTGCAATAGAGTGATACTCACATGGGTACCGGGACACTCAGGTGTCCCGGGAAATGAGGGGGCCGACAGACTGGCCAGAGTAGGATCAATAGGGTACCCCATAGGACCTGAACTTATATTAGGGGTCCCCTATTCAATGGGGGTTTCAACCATGAAAGAGCTCCTAAATAAGGAGTTCGAAAAGTCATGGCAAGAAGCCCCGGGTATGAGGAAGGCGAAGACCCACATTACGGGGCCTTCGTTCAAATTAACTCAAAGTCTCCTAGGTATGAATCGAAGAGACATTAGAACGGTGACAGGACTCCTTACAGGCCACTGTCACCTTAAAATTTTAGCCGTTGTTTGCAAAACCCGTCTACTCGCTATCAATATCGGGGGCGAAATATCTGAAACACATAAAATTCGTTTCAGAACATTAACAATCTTATTACCGTTTGGTCCACTGTCAGCCACATAAATTTACTGCGTATGTCTTGTTTAATATTTGCCAAGACACGTTGATATGACTTCTGTAAATATGTTTTAAGTAACATATCACTACTAGGTAATGGAAAATGGATACATATTTGACAAAAAAAAAACTCTAAAGTGAATATTGTCAACCATGTTCCATGGCTGCATGCATGGCTACATGCACAAAAAATTATGCACAAATTAAACCAAAATTCCTTTTTTCTAACAGTACCGGTAATATTTTGTTAATGGATATTCGAATTATAATGTCCTTCACACTCCCGGCGTTTATGAAGTATATATCGACGATTGCAAGGAATACCTACATAAAATATATGATCCGTCTATTGTAAAATCCTCGCAACTTTCAATAACTTATTCAGTTTATTCACAAATGGTAACGACTGTGCCATTTTTGCAAAAATCAACATAAAATCAGATAATATGTAAATAAACACGAATTCTACAAGAAATAGAGGAAGTAGAACTCGGCGTTCTACCGTTGTCGCGCATCGAGCCACTATTAAACGAACAACAGAACGCTCGGAGAGTTCAGCGCGTGTTACCAGGCATGGTCAGTGGCGTACGTATGCACGGGCAAGAAATACACGCGTATATAATTTACATGGCGCTTAAAAAATACGGTTTATATTTTAATTACCACGGAGCAGTATAGTGTCGACCCTGCGTTGTAGCACACTTTCCGGACCCTAGTTATGAGTGTATAGGCCATTGTGTCTGTTGTTTTGTCTCATTATGTGATTGGTAAGTACTTTAACAATTGACCAATAAATTGTATGTTCTTCCGAAACGACACAAAATTTAGCGCTTAGCTCAGAAGTAATATTATCAAAAGTAATAATATCAAAGTAAAATATAGTGAACACTTTTATGAAAGTAACTTGTTTGCATAGTAAATAGGAACACTATCTACATACATATTTATCGTATATTTAACAACACAGTCAAGCATGTATCACATGTTTTTTTGGTGTGATCACTTGTAACAATTTAACTTTTTTAAAATATTAAAATTTATTTTACTTTACAATGGATTTTAAAATAAATAAAATAAAGTTGAATTTAATTTTGTGCCAAAATGTGAGTGTGAGCTGGTACTTTCTACAGATGTAATTACTAGAACCGATCTGTAGCTACAAACTCTGAATTGCACAATTTGTAATAAGATTTTCTGGAAGTAAGTTACTATTTGCTAGAAGCTGCTATTAGTAGTTCCTACTTCTGGGTTACTAATAAATAATGTATCTAATAAGAATCCAACAGAGTGAACAATGCAAACTTCTTAACAATGGGGTTTTATTATATTATATTTTACAATACATACATATTTATGTGAGTAGTTGCAATTACGTTTATTTACTGTCAAATAATTTACATCTTACCCCTTTAGCTGCGCCACTGTCTCTTAGATAAAATTAAAATCAATATAATGTTCAACAACTAATATAAATACTCTAAAACGCATACGCATACCTCTGCGCAATTATGTAATGTTTATAAGCATGTGGATATTGTGGATGATGACATACACCCTGATGATTTTTTGTGAAGCCGATTGTTCACGGAATCTGACTCCAAATCTTCCCAGCTATTTAAATTAAAGGATTATATGTATATGTTCCAAAAAGGATTCTAAAAAAAATATATTTTGTAACGAGATTCTCACTGATTGTCATTTGGTATTATTAGTAAAGTATTCTATAATGGCTTAGCTACGATTGTAGTCGCTCTTGACTTTGTATACTTGACAGGTGACTATCCAAAATTTTTTGATATGGTTCTCCCAAATTTCTGCCAGCTATATCGAAAATCAAAGGTGTGTGCGTCGCTCCTGGACATATTGCTATAACTCTTACTTTAGTTCTTTGGTAATGTTCTGGTGTACCCCAATTCCTCGTCATGGCAACTATAGCAGCTTTAGTTCCACTGTAGATCGGTATGAAACCCAAAACCTCTATACCAGCGATGGAAGAAATATTCACTATAACTGCTTCAGATCCCTGTTTGTATTTTTGCAAATAATTTTCCATGCCCAGAAGCATTCCATGAATAACCCCATTCTGTTAAAGACAAAATCAACAAGTTATTCTAACGGCAGTACTTCCTAATGGTAATTGTGAAATCAACTTTTCTGGCTAAATTATTAAATATATGTATATGTACAAATATGCATATATTCCGCTGCCATTATGGCATTCTATACACTGTGCGCGCCTAAAGTATGGAATAAATTCAGTAAATGTGAAACAAACAACAGGTCGATTTTGTTTAATAAAAACACACATTTTTGAGGGAACGTCTGTTTTCAGATGTCATTTGTTTTTGAGTAATGACGTCATCAACTTATTTTTCAAATGGCAACCCACAATTTTTTTTAATTTAATTTGAGAGACCCTTTCATTGTCGATTTAACGGTATAAAAATGTTGCCACCTTACATAACAGAATTTTTTGAGTGAATGACAATTGCATGTTACAAAATGAAAAATATATTTTTCACAATAAATAAACGAAAATTTCTGAAAAAAAACTGAACAAATAAAACATAGCAAAAAAGTACGTTGCTAAGCAAAAAAATTGTCTTATTAAGTTTTTTGACGTATCCATGGTGTTTACTGTCAGTTAATCAGAAGATTTGTCATTAAATTGTGCGAAAAGTTAATGTAACGTGTTAGTATTTAGAAAAATTCCAATTTTAATATGGCACATTTAACTGTAACACAAAGAATTGAAATTTTCATTTTCATCGGATGTGGAAATATGACCAGAACTCAGCAGGAGGTATGCAATTTATTTAATGTAAAATATCCAGATAACCCTATCACCCAATCCACAGTTAGTAAGATTGAGTCCAAATTTAGAGAAACTGATGATGTTAAAGATCTACCAAAATCAGGACGGTCAAAAATTACCCAAGATAAAAAGATTGACATTGTGTTAAGTATGGAAGAGAACTCTCAGAGTACCTCTACACTAGTTGCCTCAGAAAATGAAGTTAGTTTTCCGATGAAGCCATGTTTTGTCTAAAAGTAACAGTAAACCGTCAAAATTGCAGGTATTGGAGTCGGACGAATCCTCATTGGATCATCGGGGCACATACTCAACATCCGCAGAAATTAAATGTGTGGGCCGGAATAGTCGCAAACAGAATAATAGGGCCTTTCTTCTTTGAAGAAACTCTCACAGGAGAAAGATATCTGGAGTTCTTGCAAAATGATCTAGTTCTAGCGCTTGCAGTAATTTTCCCAAACGAGATTGATCCCCATAACACACTCTGACAATCCAGGTAACACACTCTGGTTTCAGCAAGACGGAGCATCCCCGCATTATGCGCGCTCAGTCCGTGACGTCATCTTTCCTCAGACGTGGATTGGCAGACAAGGGCCGATAGAATGGCCTGCGAGATCACCAGATCTTACACCACTTGATTATATTATTTTTTATGGGGTTATAAAATCAAAAGTCAAAAAACTGCAGAAGACCACACAATTTAGCCGAACTACGAGATCGCATTAGAGATGAAATGGGATCTATTACCCCGGAAGTCATTCAGAATGTACAAGAAGAATTTGTACACAGACTTGCATATTGCCAAGAAGTTGATGGACGGCATTTCGAACACTTAATTTAAAATTGTATTTGCTTATTAAAGAAATTTTCGTTTATTTATTGTGAAATATATTTTTCATTTTGTAACATTCAATTGTCATTTACTCAAAAATTTTGTTATGTAAGGTGGCACCATTTTTATACCGTTAAATCGATATTGATTTAACGTTAAATGATATCTGAAAATAGACGTTCCCTCAAAAATGTGTGTTTTTATTAAACAAAATCGACCTGTTCGAGGATTTGTTCGAAATTTTTTTTTTGACATTTACTGAATTTATTCCATACTTTAGGCGCGCACTGTATATATTTCGCACCTAGGGCTGCCTGATCTATTATTTCAAATTGTAAAGCGAATCAGAGCAAAGGTACAAAATCCAGGTACAGAATGCCATGAAGGTGCGAATCTCGTATGCAGAATGCTCTTTTATGTGCGTAATTATTACGTACCATGTGTAAACAAATTGTTACGTATAACTATTGAAATATTTATATACAAGACGTAATTCATTAAAATAAAAAAGTAATAACATCCATGTTTTTGTAATTACATAAAAGTGAACGAACAAAGATTAATCCGGAATTTGCTTTGAAGTGCAGAAATGTATTGGTTGTGTGTAAGTCTACAACAAACTTCCGTCTGGTCCAGTCTAACATTCTAAGTAATTATTAGGTGGTATATTTATTTTGCAAAATTAGCGCCTTTGTCCTATTGAAAATATTTTACCCACAAGCGATACTGTCTACAGGTTTCACTTTTATTATATAGATCAATGGACTACAAATTTTTTTCCAATGCGCGGAAGTACAGACCCGGTCTACTCCATGTTTTTGGGGTCGCTAAACACGAACCAGACCTCAGATTTCCTCGTTTACCGCTAGTTTTTTTAACCTAAAAAAAAAACATTTTTAAACGATAGTTTGAGTACGCAGGCACACAAAGACAGAGAAAACCATTTCCTTATATCTTTTTCAACGTGTTGAATGAAATTCTGAGGTCAGGAAGCATTTACGACTATCAGTTCTTCCCTAGGAACAAAAATCCCTATGAAAAACATTAAATCAGAAACCATGTCATATACTTGACGAACTTGTGACTGTAACGTTACAGGGATGACCTAAAAAACATTCAACCCTACTACACACATACTCAAAATCCATAACCTCAAAAATCTTAATCTCAAAAAAACCTTATATCTTTGTCCTTGATTTGTGACGTATTGACAAAGCGCAGCAAATGATGAAGAACCATGAATTTGATTCAATCAGACCTTCAATTAATGAAATATTAAGCCATATAACCCCGGCACTTTATACCCAGGGCTGGCTGACTTCCACAGCCCCGTGATCTAGCATGGGCAGACCGTGATCTAGCATAGCCATATAACTGAATGCGTGCAGACTGTTGTGGAGACAAAAGTTCTGCCACTAGTCCAGTCGAGAGGGCAGATGCGCAAAATATATTTTAGATTATGAAGTTTTTTTATTTTAATGGCTTGGACGTTATGAGGTAATGGGATTACAAGCTTTGGAATTCTACGGCTATGAAGCTGAGAGTCATGATTTGATCATATTCATGCTTCCTCAGTATTTGCTGCACTCTAGCAGTTGCAGATCACAGATATAGGGTTTCTTGAGGTTGAGATGTTTAAGGTTATGGGGTTCTGAGTATGTATATCTGATTACTATTCTAATTAATAGAAGAGTGTTACAAATATATACGCGTATGTTTATATGATGTGTAGTACAGCTCTTTCTTTACATGAATTTCAACGTAATGTAATGCTTGGAAGGCATACAAGAAATTTCAAGGCATTTTGCCAATTTTTTAACATATTTTTATCGTAACTTTTTAATTTAGCACCATATCCTTGAAATTATAAATAAACATTCGAATTGAAGGTTTAGTTCGATTAAAATATCGTCAATTGTGTACTCCGTAGTATTTAATCTTTTCCAACGCAGCTTTTTTTAATGATGCCTTCCTAACAGAGGTACCTAAAGTATATTTACCATATTTATTGCTATTTGTTTTTGCCAGATGCTGTCGTTGAGAATACCCGCGTTGTTAAATAGGATGTCAATGTAGCCGAAGGTTTCCACAGTTTTCGTAAAAGCATCTGCAATTTTTTTAAAGTAATATAATTACTACATAATAAATAATAACCTACCTTCAAATTGTTGAATATCAGTTACGTCCGTTTTAGTAAAGACAGCTTTGCTGGCTCCAAACTCCTTCTCTATTTCTATTAGGGCCGTTTGTCCAATCTGAGGGTCTATATCTGCCAAGGTGACTCCCTAAAAATAAATTACGATCTTAGGTTTTGTATGAAGAAAATTACGCTTAAGTTCAGTTTTCAATTGTATTCGCGAGTAGTAATCTCAGCGGTTGATTATTCTCAATCTAACCGTTTTACCGAGAATTGTGTGGTGGTTTGTATAACACAAGAACGTTTTCGAAATGGACTGCTTCTTGGAGAAGCAGTTTGCCAAGGCTAGGCCAAAAGGAAAAAACGACATAGAAATCCTTTACATAGGTCATTCGAAGACAAACGCGTGTGAACGCGCAATCCGATAACAGTAGTCCCCTTCATGTCGTAGACCTGTTCCTGTTACATAGAAAAATATGTGACTCGAACTGGTTATCCTCATTCTGAAAAACAAATAACTAAAGCCGGCAGATCCGGGCGGCGGGCATAAAAGTTTTCACACATCTCAACGTAAATAACAGAGTAAGTTTAACGCATCTCTTTATAAATTGCAACAGTTTATTGTTTTCATGAATTTTGGTTTTGCACATACAAGTAGTAAGTAGTATGACGCGTACGAATATGGCCCGCCGCCCGGATCTGCCAGCTTTACAAATAACTACAAGTACTCCTTATATACAGTGTCTCATTTAACATGACAAATCAAATATCTCCAATATACATATAATACAAATTATATATTGAATAAAAAAGTGGGTAATTAAATTGGGTATAAAGTGGGTAATTAAATTTGTTCACCTCGAAGGGGGACATACAGTGATGCCAATCTTAACCCCCCCCTAGAAGAACCGCATTAGAACCCTCATTTTTTATTACGTATTCGAATTATACACCACAAAATACTTAGGTTTGATCACAAACTGTTTTTTATTCGTTATAGATGACGCTGTAATCGCAGGAAACATTTTTTTTGGCAATTCTCGGATAGACACATCGAATCGAAAAGTGTAATATTGTTGTAATAATATATTTCTTTCACGCATTAACACTGTTTGTTATTATTAGAGCTCGGCGGTTAATATATGCGTACTTTACCAAGGGGGCTCAGATACCACTATCAGTGCGTTCCTAAATGTTAAAAAGCTCTTACCTTATACATGTGTTGGTGATTGTTGGTAGAACTCCCGAAAACTTCTGTATGTTGCTTTCATAAATACTTGTTTCACATTCATATAAGATTGTCATTAGAATATCAGTTTCGGCAACCACTACGCTGCATATGTTCTGTCCTTTAACATCCGTTATGTCGCCAATATTAAGCCATATAAGTTTAACGTGCAATTCCGAGCCGATACTTTTTTTATGTCCTCACACATTGGTGCTACAGGTATGTATAATTGTCTAAGAATTGTTTCTGCAGGCAAACTAACTTCATGTACTTTCCACTCACAGCGTTCTGGACAACTTATCTGAACTGTATATTCTAATATAATAGCGTTATTTCATTAAACTACGATTGTACTATGAACATATTATGTACAGGAGTTGACGATGTACTTTATTAATGTGGTACATAAAAATCCTAATCCATCATAAAGTTTCGTTTCTAGTTTCAACATAACCGCTGTATTTCCATCATTCATAGCCAGATTTTGATGACGTTTTTTTTTCAATGGTTCGTTACAACAATATTCCAGTCGCGTGAAGGCCGGTCCTGGAATCTATTATTAACCAACGAGCCAGTGGCGGTTGGTGATATTTCAGTTAGCCATATCTTGAAAACGACGCATGGGACTTTTATAGGAATATTTTGTTTCCCAAAATTAAAATGGCCATACCTTTTTGAAAAAAAAAATAAATAAAACCTCTCCTTATATTTGATTCTATGTCATAGCCAGATTTGATGACGTTTTTTTTTTCAATGGTTCGTTATAACAATATTCCAGTCGCGTGAAGGCATGTCCTGGAATCTATTATTAATCAACGAGCCAGTGGCGGTTGGTGATATTTCAGTTAGCCTTATCTTGAAAACGACGCATGGGACTTTTTATAGGAATATTTTGTTTCCCAAAATTAAAATGGCCATAACTTTTTTGAAAAAAAAAATAAAACCTCTCCTTATATTTGTTTCTATGTTATGAAAAAAGTATACTGCAAATATTCTACAGAGCGTTACTGAGATCCCAGGGAGTGCTGCAGTTTTTTTTTTTGAAAATTTTTCGCAAACTTTGCTGACGGTTTTTTCAATATAAATCCTTTCTGTAAGAGGTGTATAGTCATCACCTAAAAAGTGAAGTGGGTCCCATGCGTCATTTTCAAGATATGGCTAACTGAAATAATAGCAACCGCCACTGCAACGATCTCTAGTTATTACTATATTATAGCCTAGGGTCCGGAAATGTGTCCGGCAACACAGGGCTCGGTACTATACAACTCTATGATAATGAAAGTATAAACCGTATTTTGTAAGCGCCTTGTACATTATATACGCATGTATTTCGTTCCCGTGCTACATACGGCATTGACCCTTCCCTAACACTCTCCAGAGCCCGCGTATGCGCAGTAGTACGCTATCCCTATTCGTCTACCACTCTCTAATAACCGATAATTTATCATTAACAATGAAGATGTGTATATTTGTCACTGCTCATCGAGAGTATACTTTATGTTCCACACATTGTTTATTATTACTATCTAATAACTTTTCTTTAATGATGAAGATGTGTTTATTTGACGTTGCTCATCTAGACGTCACAACGATCAGAAAAACCAATAATCTTATCTTACTAATTTGTCTATTCTTCAATTCTTACTAATTTGTATCAATAAACTTTGATACAAATTAGTCTGTTCTGAGAGAATAAGTAACAATTAATTAATGCATCTCACAATAAACACTTTGTCCTTGATCAAGTGAAGATCCAGATCCAGGTCCAGATATCTGGATTGTGGAAGTGAATAGCTCTCACACTAGCCAATGAAAATCACATAATATGGTGGGGAACTTCTTCCTCTTCACACATCCTACAAATATCTTCGCCTTGCCGGACACCCTGTATACATGTTTTAACTGATTTTTAATAATACTCTATGTTTTATTTTATTATTCCTTCCCTTTTTCTTTCCTTCTCTATTCCTTTTATTTTGTTATTCCCTCTACTCCCTGGGATATGGGATTGAGAAGGATGTACATTTTTTTAGAGCTATATGCGTTAAAAGCTATATTATTGTAGATTTTGTAATATTATATACAGAACTATCAAATTTGAAATGAATATCGCTTGCATTTCTGATTTATGTATAGAGAAAGAAATAGTTTATAACTGTCAGATATTCTCCAATCCCATAACCGAACAAGCTTAAAATCTTATGAGAGAGATAATTATGATTTTTAAATTCTCTCACGACTCGCTAAGATAATATATACCGACATTTCAATAAAACTTATTGTGAAGTATTTTCCATAAGAAATGTACGCGCTTAGTTTTTCATCTTTTATTTTATTAATAAAAGCAATAAAATTGTGACTACAACTATTTCCTGACTTACATACCTTAACCCCCCCTTCGAAGCAGTTCTTTGGCGAACCGCAACCCGATCCCAGAAGCACCCCCGGTGATCAGAGCGACTTTGTCTTTCAGCTCAAAAGCCATTTCTTATTACACCGACACAATTTTTACGCCGTCCGACTACAAACGAGTCTCACATATGTACGTGTGGGATAACAACATAAAATATCTCAATTTGGATTATCGGAGTCTCTACTAAGCGTTTTGAACTATTCGGCGATAATCGGCGATAACAAGTGAGGCACGTATTAACTGAATCAAATTAAAAGCCATCTTAGCAATGAATTAAATACATATGTATGTGCATGGTCCTTGTAAGAAAATATACATACAGGGTTCGGTAAAAGTCTGGAATAATGCCTACACCTTTTTACCTACTTATTGTTACAGGAAACCCTTTCAAATAAAAGTTGTGTTACTATTTTTTTTGCATGTTCCGGCTATCTTTATTTTTTGTCCAGCTGTGGTTGCCGTTTTTTTTTTTTTAAATAGCATTCTATGATTTTTAATGTCTGATTGAAATCAGTCCACTATTTTGCGAACGACCATGTAACATTTCCCTGATGTCACATAACGAGTATTTCGAAAAAAATAAGTTTTTTTTTGCAAATTTTGAATTCAATTCCCCAATACAACAGGGATAATAAATTCATAGGCAGGTTGTCCATCTTCAACTACCCAAAGGGTTCCGTTTTCCACATTTGTGGCTAGTAGGGTTCGAAAATATGTCATAACGCCTGGTCGGCACTATAAAAATAACATAATGAAAGTATAAATCGTATTTTTTGAACGCCTTGTAAATTATATACGCGGGTATTTCTTGTATACTCCTGTATACGTACGCCACTGACTGATCCTGCCAAGGCGCTAGGACCCGCGTATGCGCAAAAGTACGCTCGCGTCTCGGTGCGGGAGGGCAGGATAGTCTAAGGCAGTTTAACACGCGTAAAGGCAAACATTCCGAACGCTAATGACTATCTTACTACTTCTGATGCCAGATCTTCGGGTCTGGAAATAAACATTTATTGAAAAATTAATCATAATCATCAAATTATTCATGGCGTAAAAATGGTACAAAAATGTTTATAGCTATAAGCATTTCAATATACTTATTATTTTAATATGTTTAGTTTTAACTTTCACAGAAGCTTATCATATATTTTTCTCTGTACTTTCGTCATGATAGAGTTTGGCGTTAGATCTAAATATATTATTGCTTAAACCAGATTATTTCAAAGTTACACATGTGCATTACGAAATATTAAAATAACATCGAATGGTATGTTTTTAAAATATAAATAATCTCATAATAATGACAGCAGAAAAAATTCACAGATCTTACATCTTACGCAAGTATCATAGGCGTATTGAAAATACCAGACACAACTGATAGAAATGTCTAAAGTAAATTTAATAAAAATAAAATACAGTTTTGTTGTTACGATTTTTGGCGGTTTGACCCTGAAGGTCTTCTCGTTTTAAACGGGTTATCTTGCATGTGATATTCAGTCAGGTTTGCGATTTCTTATCCCAACAAAAATGTTTTCGATTAGTAAGTTGATCGTCATCATGTGCCTTTACAATGGCCTTGCTGCTGTGGACTACCTGCAATGTACCGAGAACGTAGATGCAGTTGCGATGAATTAGGCCCGACGTATTCTTGAAAACCATTTGTCGCAGGGATATGCTCTAAGAGATTATTACCTAGTTACGCAAACAGGCAGAAAGCCATACCGATGGATAGCAGAATAATACCGGCGTGTGGATAACATATACCGACAAGATTGTGAATATCTTGTCGATGTATGGATGTCTTGTAGGTGTATGTAGATTGACGTTTAAGCAACAAGATAATTAGGTGAGGAGAAGGTTACTATTCGATGAGTGAAGATGGTGAATTGTAATTTATTGATATCTATTGTACATGTTCAACCATTGAGCAATGCAAAAAGTGTGCGATAAGTGATCGTATTTTCATATATTATATATCAGTTTTGTACTTTTTGAATTCGTCTGTTTTCAAATGTATTTAGAAATGCGCCATATACTACATAACAATAATTAAAAAAACTCAGCACTAAAGCTTCACATGACACAATTTTTAAATTATCCTGTAAGAGATGACGGCTAGCATATAAAAGTTTCTGACTACTATAAGCTTTCCTCAAGAGTGAATTCAAATGATCAGTAAACTTAAGATTATCATCAATAATACAGCACCACAAAAAAAAAGTGAAATGTACCTCAAAAATGGAGGATTTCTACCAACGCAAACGTTAGGCCAGACCCCTAATAACTATAACCCAATAACTCAATGGCCCCATTTTATAAGTTAATAACTTCGAAATGCCGCACGGGATACTGACACCGCGAATTTCAGACTCATCCATGCCTGGAAGCCAAAGCAAAGGCCAGAACCCCATTAACCCACAATAACATTACGACATTATAGTGCTTGATTCTTGTGAATCCCTTTGCCTCTTAAGTTTCGGAGTTTTAGATTAACGTGAGTTCTTTATTCTCTCACAACTTGAAGTACTTCGTTCGAAGTTCCGGAGCTTCGGAGCTCCGCGATGACATTTGTTGCCTTCAATCTCTAACTTACAACATGGACGATATTCAAGCAAATTTTCATCATAATCAATCTGATTATGATGAAAATTGGCTTGTAATGATCTGTTACAATCAGAGTTATATGACTTTAAATACAACAAACCTCATCGCGGAGCTCCAAAGAGATACATTTTTAACTATAACTCTCATGCTATTAGTCCGATCGCGACCAAATTCAATGGCACTTGAAATCACATTAATTGTAATGTGCATGTCAATTTTCATTCAAAATACGATGTAAAAAACTTTATTCGACTATTGTGCAAAAACTATTCATCGGACATAATCCAGTTTTTGCACGCTCATTCTTCGTGATATTATCTACATTTTCCCACAAGATTGACTCTTCTAATGTAAAAATACTCGAATTACGAATTTATTAAGAAAAGGTAATTTTTTTGCGTTTTTTCCGAGTTTTCTCAGCGAAAAATGTACCGATTGACTTGATTTTTTTTTTCGATCTAATTGCTTCAATAGCTTTTCTTCTATAAGCAAAAAACTGAAAAAACTCAATTTTGTTTTACTAATTTGTTATTAAAAAAAAAAAGTGCAACTATTTCCTAGTCCAATTCATATACGTTTTCATCTGACTGAACTTAAAAGTACCCCGTAGTAGGATTTCAGGTATCAATCGTGTCATAAACTCACCTATTTTCGAGCTCTATTGGCTGGCGTAATTAATCGAAAACAGATTCGGGAAGGGATTCACAAGAATCAAGCACTATAATGTAGTAATATTATTGTGGGTTAATGGGGTTCTGGCCTTTGCTTTGGCTCAGCTACCTAATTCCAGACTTGGATGAGTCTGAGATTCGGGGTGTCAGTCTCCCGTGCGGCATTTCGAAGTTATTAACTTATAAAATGGGGCCATTGGGTTATTGGGTTATTGGGTTATTGGGTTACTGGCCTGCAGTTTGCCTTGGTAGAAATCCTCCATTCTTGGACCTGTTATGAAGCGATTTTTCGACCATTTTTTTGGCCATTTATGGCTAAAATACCCGTTTTGGTGACTGCACAATTTTGGTTTGAGGTTATATGGTTACTTGGGGTCTTAGGGGATTATTGATTGTGAGGGCTCTGGGATTAGAGGTATGAAGTTATTGAAATATTGGGTTATGATGTTTAATTAGGTTCTAGAGTATAGAGTATTTTTTTGTCATTTTTTGCCATTTTCCGCAGCTTATTGAGGACAAAAAATCATTGTGAAGTGATGGGGCAAAACGGGCTTCGGATTGGGAATCAGTGACCCCAAAAACATGTAATCCACCAAGTTTGGTCAGAGGAACATTTCACTTTTTTTTTTTGTGGTGCTGTGTAATTACCTAGATTTTTCGTCTTCTTAACGACAGGTAAAAGATCCAGTCACTTTGATAAGGAACCGCCCCAGTCTAGGGGGTTTTTGGGGTGCTGACACAAAAGGGGGGCGGTTTCCCCCCCCCCCCGGGGGGGGGGGCGGCTTTTGGGAAAAATTTTCCCCCAAATTTTTTGGGGCGCGCGGCCCCCCCCCCCCCCCCCCCCCCCCCCGCCCCCCCAAAACCGCGGGGGTTGTGCCGGCCGCGGGCCCCCCCCCCCCCCCCCCCCGGGGGGGGGGGGCCCCCCCCCCCCCCCCCCCCCCCCCGCCGGGGGGGCCGGGGGGGGGGAGGGTGGGGTGGTGGTTTTGGTTCCCCCCCCCCCCCCCCCCCCTTTCCCCCCTCCCCTTTTTTTCCCCCCCCCCCCCCCCCCCCCCCCCCCCCCCCCCCGGCCGCCCCCCCCCCCCCCCCCCCCCCCCCCCCCCCCCCCCTCCTCTTTTTTTTTTTTTTTTTTTTTCCCACCCCCCCCCCCCCCCCCAACCCCCCCCCCCCCCACCCCCCCCCCTTATCGTTTAATCTTTTCTGTTTCTTTCAAATTTTGAAAAATTTGTAGACACCTGTTCCTGTTTTTTGCTACAAATTATCATAATGTGGCATTTGGATGGATTAAGACGTACATTATGGTCTAAAGAAATCTTGCAGATATTTTGAAGGTCTTGATTAATTATATATTCTGCAACAATATCCTCTTGAGGTAGAAAGCTATAGTAAATCTGAGTATCATCTGCGTATGCCTGTATGTTAGTTTTCAATGGCCCTAAGTATATCTGATGTATATATTGAAAAGAGCAAGGGTCCAAGAATGGACCCTTGTGGGACACCCGATATTACAGAGTTGGACTGGGATAAAATGTTGGTAAACGAGACAGTTTATTGCATATTGGACAAATAGGACTTAAAAAAAATAAGAGAGCTATTCTGAAAGCCATAATATTTCAGTTTAGCACAAATCAAACTATGGTCTATGCTATCAAAAGCTTTTGAAAAACCTAAAAGAACTAACGCAGTCAGTTTTTTGTTATCATGAGCAGCAACAATATAATCACAGATACGAGTTAATGCGGTAGCGGTACTGTGGCCTTTTCTAAACCCTGACTGATATTCGTGAACTATAATACCTTTATTTACATATAGAGACATCCAAAAAAAACGTCATCAACTCTGGCTATGAACGAGAGAGATGGAAATAGTGGTCATGTCTAAGCTTTTCGGTTATGTCAAACTTTGGACAAGTGACTGTCACAATTTGTAAAATAAACAATGGCTGTCATATGATGTGACAGTCTTGACAAGTAAATAAGGTTATAAATTCGATCAAGAATAGAAATATGTCTTTTTTTTCTCGGCCAACTTTGATAACTGTTTTTTTGGATGTCTCCATATTAAAGTAATTGGTCATATACCACTTTTTCCAAAATTTTAGACAACGTTGGACAATAAATGGTGGTTATGGGTTTTAAATCAGATAAAGATGTTACATTTGATGTTTTGGGAAGAGGCACAATAAGGCCATTTTTCCAACAAACTGGGAAACTACCGTACTCCAGGCAACAATTAACAACGTGTACTATATAGGGAATAATCAATGGAAAACAACATTTTAACATATTTAATGATATTCCATCCAGCCCAGTAGCATTACTTTTGAAATTGAAAATAATTTTGTTTACCTCGTCTCCATTAACGAACCTAAAATCAAATCGTTGGTTGTCTTGTTTATCGTTTTCGTAAAACCGGATAAGGGTTTCGTTACGTTTCTCGATGAAAGCAGATGCAAAATAATTGTTAATTTCGTTGCTACTGAAACGGTCAGGAATGTCTGTATTTTTTGTTTTCTTTATATTAAGTGATTTTAATGTGTCCCACGTTGCTTTATCGTTACCTTTAATACACATGGTATCCAGATAGGGGAAGGTGGGGGAATATCGCGCACATACATTAAGTTTTTTCACAATTTTATTGTCGTTAGACTCTACAAAGATGACAAATAATTTATCAAATAGTATACTGTAAAAGCACTAGACATATATTATATAATATATCCTTAATTCTGTACAAGATGGCATTATAGAAATAGTGTAATATGCGCGATTTTGCCCAACCTGTGGGGGAATTCTGCGCAGGGGATAGGGTAAAACTGGGCACCATTAGAAATATTTGTTAAATAAAGAAAACTGAACAATATCTTTATTAAATGAAAGTTAAACATAACTGAAAATATATAGATGTGGAAAACGGTTACAAAATTAGTATTATTAATAATAGTATTATTTTCGTTAAATAATAGTCTCTTAGTAGGTAACTTCTATTTTTTTAAACACACATCACAATGATAATTATCTGCACTTACTGGGACTGCACCATCCACTCTGACTGGGACCATAAGCCACAATTTATACCATAATTCACCGTCATGTCCATATTCTGCACATTCAATGCACATCAACAACGGTACTACCGACTATATCATCAAGTTCGTCGTCATCACAGAAATTTTCATACTCAATATCTGATTCATCAGTTTCTTCTGGACTTTCATTCTACTTGCTTTTTCGACTAATTTTATTTTTGTTATATTTTTCATTTTCTTCTAGAGTTATTTTTAATGGCGTTTTTGTTAATACTTGAGAATGCTGACGCTTATTCTCAGTTCTGTTAGTACCGTTGGGTACACGATATTTTGGAATATATACCAGTTCAGAAAACGGTACATAAGAGGGACTTGCGTGACATTACCCCATCTCTAATGCGCGAAATAACCCCACTGCTACATCACAGCACAAAATATATTATAATCTGGAAAAATAAAGCAAAAAAGCAAATTGCATTTACACGTGCTCTAAAGAGACCAATTCAAAATTTACTGTCACTGGGGTTAACTGTTTAATAAAATTTCAGTAAATGTAGCTTCACTTCTTAGCACTAAATAAATTAATAAGAAAACGGTACTGTTTACCTACACCGACATGACAAGACAACCACAGAAAGAATGGGTTTATAGATGCATTTTCCGTAGTTTGAGCTTAGTCCGCTAGACGACAGCACTTCTTAAATGTGGTTAATATTTACAAGTTCTTTGCAACAGCGATGCGCGATATTCCCCCCACCTTCTCCTACGCCCTCTTTTCTCTTCTTATTGCTCCCAATGTCGTGTTACACAACTGTTTGTAATATTGAAAATCGGCAGGTAGCTTAGTTCTTTTAAATTTATTCAAGGCTTTGTCTCTAGTTTTCGTCATCATTTTAATGTTATCTGTAAGCCAAGGCGCTTTACGTTTACTCACTCTTACTTGTCGCAAAGGGGAGTGTTTATGAAAAAAGTTTTAAAATTAAATGTGACAGAACTTCTCTTTTAGCATTAATGTTATTTAATCTTAAAATATCATAAAAAGGAACCGGTATTAAATCTTATCTAAATTTATTGATATCAAAATTATTGAAATCCAGAAATGTAACAAATTTTCGTTTAAAATTTGGTAATTTTGCATTAATTTCACAATAAACTAAATTGTAACGTAAAATTGTAAAAAATACGACCTCTTTGTTGGAACAAAATATAGGGTACAACAAGGTGGTAGTATTTTCAGTGATCCGAGTGGCATTATCTATTAACTGATGAAAATGTTACGGCTCGAAGCACTGGCTAAGTATATTTAATATGTTCAATACATTAACATTCAAATCACCTAAACAAAAAATTTCGTCTGCGTTTGGCATAATCAACGACAGTATGGTATCAATATAATCAACCAATTGATTCAGATTTGAATTAGGAGGTCTGTAGATCATTCCACATATGTAGGTTTTAGTACCAATTTTGAATTTTAACCACAAATCCTCTACATTTTTCAATATGGTGTCATCGAAAGTTAAGACCTCACATTGCATATTTACACGTGAATAGATACCAACACCTACACCTCTAGTAGAACGATCGATTCTAAAAAATTTGTAACCCGGTATATGTATGTACTGTCGAAGAATTAACATCAGCGTTCAGCCAGGTCACAGTAATCGTAAAAATGTCAAAACCATGTTGTTCTCATATAACTCAATTAGTTGAAATTACTAAGCGTAGATCTAGTTAAATGAGCAATCTTCAATGTATTTGTGTTAAAAGAAAACTACAGCTGACAAGATATTAAAATATGGATATTACATATCACAGTAAATATCGTATAATTAAAATTACGTCATATACATGATAAAATAAGACAAATAAGACAATATACTGTATAAAAAGACATACTACACTAAACACATAAATAAACTTATGACAATTAAAATTAACTATGTTAAATTGCTAAAAAGGGTATAAAAAAGAAAAGAAGTAAGTGAAATAAAATACACAAAAAGAATTAAAATAAATGTTTCAGTGCACGAAATAGAATGAACTGTGTAAAAACGATGCACGTTACTATATGTACAAGTAAAACAATTTAAGACGGAAAGAAGAAAAGTAATTAAATTACAATCTTACGTAATTAAAACTTAAATACGTAAGACACAAAAATGCAACAAAAGATAAACATTAAAGATAGTTTTACGGAGGCACGAATAACATTAATTTTTTTTGTTTTTTTGGACGACCTTGTATCGTATTCCTTTTTTTCCGCGTTATAGCTCTCTTATTTCGCGAACCAGATGACTTGGATAATCCTGAAGTCGAACTAGAGTTATTACTATCTTCCGCAACTTCCTTTTCCGTATTCCCTTCTGTTTCTTCACTATCTGAAGCTGAGTATTGTAGGTGAAACGAGAACCAGTTATTGAAGTGGCAGAGGCACTGTGGTTTGTATTTTGTTGTTTTAATCGTCGCCGTGCTTGTTTTTGTTTGTTAGCTCCTGGTAGGAATAACTTTCGCCTTTAACTATTAATCAGTTTTTTATAATTTTTGCGTTGTACTGTTTTTCTTTAGCTAATTTTAAGTGATGATGTAATACTTTGTTTTCTTCTCTATCTTGTGGTAACAGGTCGTTGGAGAAGAATATACCTGTCCCTTTGAGTTTGTAGAGCTGTTTGACTATCTCTTGCTTTTTTAAATTGAACACAAGTTCTACCCTATATATATTATTTATATCCTATTTTACGATTGATGTGTTTACTTTTTCTGTTATTATATTTAATATGAATGACAATATGTCGATCACATCTTCATCAACACTAAATATAATGAAATTATTTCTTTTTAATTTTTGATCGACTGCAGAAAGTTTCTTCTTCGGCTACGAGTTTTCTTGTTCTAATGCTACAATTCTATTGTTGAGATTGTCAATATTCAGCGTCTGAACAGATAGGTTCTTTTTAATTGTCGCTATATCATTTTGGCACACAATTCTATTTAATAACTTTACATCAGAAAGGTTTTGCTCATCGCCCATGCTATCAATAGCCTTCGTATTACTTTTTGTTTCTAGAGTTGTTTTATGCCACTAAATTTTGATAAGTACCTGTATTAAGAAATGACAAGGTGACTAGATTTAGACTACTTGCTGATATCTGCAATAGTAGTGGATTAGATAGGATAATGATATACTTGCAATATTAGATTATTACTATTTTTATTTCAGTTCTTTATCATAACGAGTCTATTTACTGACGCACATTTACACTTACACTATGTATCTTTTTGTGTAGTTTTATGTTAAAAACATTGACTTCTTTCCACTGAATTCGTAATAAACACTGAATACTCGAATAAGGTAAACCGTTTCCGTCATCAAACGATACGTCTCCAACTACGAAGAAAAGGAAACAATATAAGTGTGTATCTTGCGAAAAAGAATTAATTAATTGTAATTCTAACAATTGTAAACCATAATCTAACTACTTTAACAAAACTTTAATGGATCTTGTCAAAATTCGGCAAAGTATATAATAATAATAATTAGGCTTGGAGTCTAAGAATCCATCCACTCAGCAACCTTCAATTCGAACGTGAGCCAGATGATTTCAAAATTGTTTACAAATATGTATGTCTTAACGTAAGATGAATAGTTTCATTTTCTAAAACATTGCATTTTTGTTTCTTTAATGGCAACATTATTTCCTCCATAAGTTCCAAAGTCAGGTTGCATCAACCTAAAACTATTTTTGTTACGCACTTTATACATTTCATAGTCCATTATATTTATACAGGGTATGATACCAAAACCTTTCATTTGATATATGTATATAGAAAACTAAATCTTCCAGTTTAGAGATTACTTATTCTTAATAAATCACCCTGTATATGTTGTAATGTATGTGTAAATTAATTAAATAACAAATCTGTTCATCCTATCAACGATCAGTAAATACAAATGTTTATTTTACATTCAACATCAGTTCATAATATACGCAGGCCAATTTCCCACAGAAGACTGTTCACCACTAGGCTCCAAAGTAGAGGCGACAGTACGCCTCCCTGCGGAGAGCCTTTGGCAACCACTATACCTCTGGTTACATTACCAATGGAGCTTGTTATTGTCCTGTCTCTAATCATAGAGCTGATCCAGCTTGAGATTAGACTAGGTCCAAACCGTTTTAAATACCGTAATAGACGATAAATTCTTAGCAGTATGCGAGTGGTCGAAAAATGTAGTTTATTGTATAAGTAATGAAGGAAAAATCGACCCGACTGAGTGAAAGTT
Source organism: Aromia moschata (assembly GCA_029963805.1). Taxonomy (NCBI): domain Eukaryota; kingdom Metazoa; phylum Arthropoda; class Insecta; order Coleoptera; family Cerambycidae; genus Aromia; species Aromia moschata. The sequence continues at coordinate 1,198,128 of JAPWTK010000012.1, forward strand.
CCGGAAGGGGGGTTGGGGGTGGTATTGAGGGATGGATATTCTTTTTTTGGGATTTGCGGTTAAACTATGCATCCTATCGAAAAAAGTTAAATGTAGAAGTTGTAGATAATGAAAAAATTTAAAACTTTGTTAGGACATTATTCACCAAAACCTCAAAATTATCGAGAAAAATGCAAACAACCGGTTTTTTTTTTTGGGTTTTAATTTACATCTCCCGCAAAACTTTTTATATTTTGATGAAACTCGGTGGAAATGTCTTTTTTTTATGTTTAAAGCAAGTCGTATTTTTTTTCAAAGCAAAATATTTATTTTTCGATGTTTTATGAAGAAAATTGAAAAAAAGAACCAATCAATTTTTGGACTTTTTAAGTGCTCATTTTCTTCGTTGAAATATCAACTTTAACACAGAATTAAAATATAATATTGTTTATGTAGAAAAATATCGTTAAAAAAGCGAAAAACCGGAAAAACCACTTGTAAAATTTGTAATTCCGAGGACATCCAAGACGAAGACAGTACGAGGGTACAAATAAATATTAATCAAAATAATGAAACTGAACCCGAAAATCACGAAGAACTCCAAGAAATTGAAAATATAGGAAATGAACCTTAAGAAATCGATGTAAGTTGTATCAATTCTGACGATGAAGAGTTACCTACGAAGAAAAGGAGATTACAATAAAACTATTTAATTTTTAATTATTGTATTTAATACTTAAATAAAATACTTTGACGTGATAATTTGTAAATTAACTTACGTATGTTAATGATAACTGAATTACAAGAAATTAAGTTTTTTACCTATTTCACTGTAGTTTAAAAATGTTCTCGGGAATTTAAAAGGCGTGACTAGTTGAGTACATGTTAATTACTTGTTTTACGTTATACTAAATGACAATTACCATTTTTCATAAATGTAAACGTTTATCTACAATAAAATATAAGAAAATCATGATTTTCACCGAAAAATCGATTTTTAAAAAGTAGTTTTTCCGGTTTTTCGTTTTTTTTAACGATATTTTTCTACATAAACAATATTATGTTTTAATTCTATTAAAGTTGATATTTCAACGAAGAAAATAAGCACTTAAAAGTCCAAAAATCGAAAGTTTGCTAACCAAATTTTTCGATTGAAAATTGGGTCTTTTTTTTCAGTTTTCGTAAATTAAAAACCAAAAAAAAACCGTTTTTTGCGTTTTTCTCGATAATTTTGAGGTTATAGTGAATAATGTTATTATGAATAATGAGGTTAAGGTGAATAATATAGGTTATGATGAATAATTTCATTATCTACAACTTCTAGATTTAACTTTTTTCGACAGAATGCATAGTTTAGCCGCAAATCGCAAAAAAACGAATATCCACCCCTCAATACCACCCCCAACCCCCTCCCGGAACTTTCACTCAGTCGGGTCGATTTTTCCTTCATTACTTACACCATAATCTACATTTTTCGACCACTCGCATACTGCTAAGAATTTTTATTGCTTTAAAAATAATTGGCCCTGGTCTAGATAGGCTGTTCAACTCCTCGATTTTCGACAGCTCTTTTAATTGAGTCGAGAGAGGTGTTGTCAAATGCTCCCTCTTATCCAGAAAGGTCCCTAGTGTAATTTCTCTATTTCCTAGGGCTCGTTCGATTCTGCTTGTGAGTTCATGGATGCCCAGTTCACAGGATTTGTCTGTTTGGAAAGCATACTGGTGTCGGTGCAAAAGGTTTTCCCTTAGTGCCACGTCCCTGATATGCCTGTCCACTAATTTTTCTAGCGTCTTTAGTAAGAACGCTGTTAAGCTGAAGGGGCGAAAGGATTTTGCCTGGGCATAGGATTCACGCTCAGGTTTAGGTATGAAAACTACCTCGGCCTTTCGCCAACCAATGCGCACAGAGGGGACACTAGTGCTTCCAGCCCCTGTTGTAACATTATTGGCATTATCCCATCTGGGACCGGTGATGTATATGGTGCAAATGATTTTACAGCCCATATAATCTTGGTTTAGTCAACTAGTTTTTGAGCTAGTTTCCAACTCTCCCGTGTTCCGCGAATATTCGGTATTTCAGGTCCTGAGTTGTCGGTTTCTTTGGGTGTGCTGCCCGTGAAGTGTGTTTCCAGAAACAAATCTAGAGTCTCCTCCCCTGATATAGTACACCCATCCTGTGTTTTGTTCAGTGATCCCAGTTTACCCTGGTTGTCCTTCTGCAACATCTTCTGGAGTCTTGCGCCTTCCGAGGTTTTCTCGATTTCCTCACAGTACTTCCTCCAGGATTTTTCTTTTGCCTTTCTGATAGCATATAGATATTCTCGGCGGTGTATTTTGTATTCTTCCCATCGTCCAGTCCTTTTTAGCCTGGTTAAACAATCTACGAGTCTCACTCATCAAGGAGGAGAGCTCTGGATTCCACCATGCTATAGCGATGCAACTTTAGATTTTTGTGTAAATTAAGATTTGTTTGATTAATAAAACTTGTGTCCATTATCAAAATTAATTCTAATATAATATATTAGAGATTGAGGTTTTTGTTTCTGTTTGTGTTAAAATTTTATTTCTTAGTAATAGTAGAAACTTTTTATATTTAGTAAATGTTAAACGTGGAGCTGACGGAAAACAATATTCAGAGGTTCACAATATTCAATATTAGGAAAACAATATTTAGTGTTCAAATACTGACTGCAATTCGAGAGCGGCGACGAGTTTTTACTTACCAGAGTTCAGATTAGCGAGGCAGCGTTCGGATTGTAACTCCATCATTTGGTCGTTCTTGGACTAGCATGTGTTCGGTGTATTAACGTGTGTTCGGATTAAAGGGGTTGTATTATATTGCATAAATTGATACAATATATGCAATGATAAATTGATTGCATAAATGTAATACTTAGAACGTATGTATTAATTGTATTTTATAAACATGTATGGCCTTAAGAGATTTACCTTAGCAGATAAAAAGAATCTTACGAACAAACTCGATATTATATACCTATGGACATATTAGTATTTATAATTACACAGAGATAAAAACATGATATATTGTAAAGTAAGCACATATGGATATGTATTCTATTTACTGAGTCCTTCAATCTTCCTCTCCGGAATGATGAACTCATAGGCAGGTTGTCCACCTTCAACTACCCAAATAGTTCCGTTTTCCCCATCTGTTACAAGCTTTACCACCTCTGAGGCCAGATGTTCAGGCCTGAAAATAAATATTTTTACAGACATTTTTTATAAAATTGCATTATTTAGTTTCTACTTCCACAGAAGTTTTTCATAATTACTAAGCATCTTTTTTTAAATAAAACAATGTCATGATAAAACTTGGCCTTAGATCTAAGTCTCACTTATAAAAATATATTTGTTTTAAGCAGATTAAATTCGAAGATTAAGAAATATTAAATAAACATCAATATTTTCGAATTCTAATCTATCAAAATTTTAAAACATCGGACATATATTTAAATTATAGATTATATCATACCATTATAAAACTCGGTGATATTTCCTCACATCTAAATATGTGCTATGTCTATGTTTACCGAGAATTGTTGCGATGAAACCTATGACGGGATAATTAGGTAGGTTAAAACCATTTTCTGTTTTAAAAAAATAAACGTTTTAAGACGAAGACATAGTTAATATAACAGTATTAAATATGTTCAACATTCAATACAATATTATGTATAATTATGGCCTAACACCTTAAGACAATAGAATAAACACTAGAACAGTGTTCCACATTATTGGTTATGATGTGTGTATAGAAGGTTGTGTCGGTTTTGCGACAAAACATGTCACATGATATAATTGGGAAAGTTCTAATAATTGGCCAATAAATTGTATGTGCTTCCGAGACGACTAGATTTAGCACTTAGCTTAAAAGTGATATTATCAACGTAAAATGTTCTGAGCAAGTTTGTGCAAATAACTTGTTTGCATAAATAAATACTAGCACTACCTACGTAAATGTTCATAAACATTTATTATGTTTTTTTATCACAGACAAGCATGGATCGCATGTTTGTTTGTATGTTGTGATCACTAGGGTCCGGAAAGTTTGCCATAACACAGGGCAAACTGCCGATCCTGCGTTATGACACACATTTCCAGACCCTAGACAGATCACTTCACAACTTAAGTTTTTTTAAAAAGATTCAAGTTTATATAACTTTACAATGGATTTTAAAATAAATAAAATAATGTTGAATTTAATTTTGAAAAAATGTGAGGTGGTATTTTCTACAGATGTAAATACTGGAACCGATCTGTAGTCACAAACTCTGTACTGCAAAATTTTCAACAAGATCTTCTGGAAACATTTTCCCAAAGTTACTCTTTGCTAGAAGTTGCTACTTCTGGGTTACTAGTAAATAATTAATCTATTAAGAATCCAACAGGGTGAACAATGCAAACTTCTTAACCATGGGGTAATATTTCCTGTAATACAATTCATATCCTACTTTATCTGCGCCACTGTCTCATAGACAAAATTAAAATCAATCTAATGCGCAACAATATAGTGTTTGAAATTATATGATTGACTCCTCACGGAATCTCCAGTCTCTGTAAATATTGCAATTACACTACAGCCAGAATATCTTGGCCCGCTAGATATCCACAATCAAAAAATAACAGACTGTACTTCTCGGAGCGTTTATATCTGCATCTACAAAAAGAATGAGCACATTTTCAGGTTGTCTACTGCGGGCAAGGCTGCAGTAAGTCACTATTGCTGCATTATAGTAAAATATTCTTGCTTACTTCACTTTTAAGTACTAATAACTTAACACCTTTAATTGAACTCTCTTACTACTCTTAACTTATTCAACTACTTGTCTCTTGAACTAAAGTAAAATATTCTGGCGTATGGCTTACTTACTCTTGACTTGGGATATTTGACAGGTTATTATCCAAAATTTGTTGATATGGTTCTCCCAAATTTCTGCCAGCCATATCGAAAATCAAAGGCGTGTGCGTCACTCCTGGACATATTGCTATCACTCTTACTTTAGTTCTTTGGTAATGATCCGGTGTTCCCCAATTCCTCGTCATGGCAACTACAGCCGATTTAGTTCCACTGTAGATCGGTATGAAACCGAAAAACTCCTATACCAGCGATGGAAGAAATATTCACTATAACTGCTTCAGATCCCTGTTTGTATTTTTGCAAATAATCCTCCATGCCCAGAAGCATTCCATGAATAACCCCATTCTGTGAAAGACCAAACCAACAAATTATTTTAACGGTAGTATTTCCTAGTAGTAATTGTGACCTCACCATTTCTGGCTAAATTATAAACTATATGTACATATATGTACAAAAATATGCATACATGCCTCTGGCATTCTACATATTTCGCACTTGGCTGCCTGATTGGTTATTTCAAATTGTACAGCGAATCAGAACAAATGTTCCAAAATTCAGATACAGAATGCTACGCAGTGTGAAACAGTGTAAATAAATAATTAGGTATACCTATTGAAATATTTATACACAAGGTGTAATTCATTAAAATAAAATAGTTACATCCACGTTTTTTAAAATTACATAAGTGGACGGACAAAGATTAATCCGGAATTTGCTGTGAAGTGCAGAAATGTGATCTATCTACTAAAATTTATATAGTTTTTTTCTAAAATCAAAAAACACATTTTACATGGCATTTTTTAAACTCAAAAAAAACCCTATATCTGTGTTCTGAAACTGCTAGAGCGCACACCAAATGATGAAGAAGCATGAATATGATCCCAATCATGACTCTCAACTGCATAGCCTTGAAACTCCAAAGCTTCGTAATCCTTCAGACCTTCGGAAACCTCATGACCTTCAAATCCTTAACCTCAAAAATCTTAGGTCCTGCGAAATCATAAATGTGAAATTTCATAACCTCATAATCTCAAACACATAAACATAGAAAACCTTATATCTGCGAGATCTAGGACAAAACAACCTGAAAAGAGACGTGAGTATTATGTTGCTCACAGTTTGAGACAGAGGTTATGGAATTTCAAAGCGATGGGATTTCGGGTCAACAGGTTTGAGAGTCATGATTGGATCATATTCATGTCTTTTCATCACGTTTTTGTACCCCTAATTTCACAGGACCTACTTATAAGGTTTTTGAGGTTAAGGGTTTGGAGGTTATGAGGTTATGGGATTACGAAGCTTTGGAATTCCACAGCTATGAAGTTGAGAGTTATGATTGGATTAGTTTTATGCTGTTTCATAATTTGCTGCGCTATAACAATTGTAGAACATAGATACGTATATAGGTTTTATGAGGTTAAGGTTTTTGAGGTTATGTGGTTTTGATTATCTCCGTAATATTACAGTCACCAGCTCGTCAAGTATATGACATGGTGTCTGATTTAATGTTTTTCATAAGAATTTTTGTTCCTAGTTTTTAACATTTTTTATCGTATTTTCTTAATTTAGCACCCTACTATTGAAATTATAAATAAGCATTCGAATTGAAAGTTTATTTCTATTAAAAAATCATCAATTGTATACTCCGTAGTATTTAATCTTTCCCAACGCAGTTTTTTTAACGATGTCTTCCTAACATAGGTACCTCATGTATATTTACCATATTAATTGCTATTTGTTTTTGCCAGATGCTGTCGTTGAGAATACCCGCGTTGTTAAATAGGATGTCAATGTGGCCGAAGGTTTCCACAGTTTTCTTAAAGGCATCTGCAATTTTTTAGATTAATGTAATTACTACAGAGTAAATAATAACCTACCTTCAAATTGTTGAATGTCAGTTACGTCCGTTTTAGTAAAGATCGCTTTGTTGGCTCCAAACTCCTTCTCTATTTCCGTTAGGGCCGTTTGTCCTAACTGAGGGTCTATATCTGCCAAGGTGGCTCCCTAAAAATAAATTACGGTCTCAGGTTTTGTATGAAAAGAATGGCCCTTAAATTCAATTTTCGATTGCATTCGCGAGTGGTTGATTATTCCCATTCTAAACGTTTTACTGAGAATTGTATGATGGTTTGTATAACACAAGGACGTTCGAAATGGACTGCTTCTTGGAGAAGAAATAACACTACCCTGCAAGATTTTGCCCCTGGACAATGATATGGGACTACGAATAGTTATTTCCGAAGTAATTTTTCCAGCTGAAAACAAATTCTGCAAAAAGCGCGATTTTTTTTCTCAAGCCAGGTGTGGGATTTTAACGGACAAGTCTTCCTCTTTCAAATGCCGTTGAGTTTACTCAAATATCTTTTTTTTCGCCGAGATATCGCATTTTGAAATTTTCATGTTTGTGATTTTCACTATACCTGAAAACTTATTAGGGACACGTGTACATCAAAGGATTGATTTTTTTTTATTAAGAAACTATGAAATGAAAATTATATTTTCATTTCTTTTAATGAAAAGTTCAATATGGTGACTATGGATATGGAAACTAAGTATGATTTTTGAGATATTCTAACCTAAAAGTGCAAACACTGGTTATTGTTTTTTAGATATTTTTTACGTTTCTTAATAAAAAAAAAATGATATACACGTGTCCCTAATGGGTTTTCAGTAATCACAAACATGAAAATTTCAAAATTCGATATCTCGGCGAAAAAAAAAGAAGATATTTGAGCAAACTCAACGGCATTTGAAAGATGAAGACTTGTTCTATAAGATTTCACATGTGGTTTCTTGAGATAGAAAAAATCGCGGTGCTACATAACCTCAAATATATCAAAAAACAGCGTTTTTTTCCACTGTTAAGTTAGAATATCTCAAAAACCTTACCCGGAAAGTTACTTCGGAAACAACTATTTATTGTCCAGGGGCACAAAATTTTCAAAATATTGCAGGTAGTGCAATGCAGCAATTATAACACAAATCTTTAAACAACAAGACAGTTTTAATCACACACACTGTTCGTTTTATTTACTAAAAAAATGTCACTTGGGTTGGTTAAAGAAAAATGTCACTAGAATGGATTTTACTTTTAATGACAATCGAAATTTATTTTTATTTTTACGAAAAATGATGAAACGAATATGATTTTGTTGTTATCGATAAACATTTCACATACTTGTACATATGTACAGGGTCTTCCTTATAATTTGCAACCCTTTTAAAAAGTTTATTTCTTGAGTTAGAAAAAACGATAATTACAAAAGTTGCAGGATTTTTCCTGAATATTTTTAATTATTTAACCAAAACCACAAAAGACGATCGCAAAAAAAACATTACTTATATCATTTTTTTAAATGAAACTCCTTGTATATTGTCACATTTTTTAAATCAATTTATTATTTGATTAAAGAAATCAAATAATAAATTGTACCTACTATGACATTACATTATAAATAGCAAAAAGTTACAGAAGGCAATTATAACCACCATTTTTTATTATACATTTGGATTCTACACCACAAAATATCCGAAATTATTTAATACCGAACTTATCCGAAACTTGTTTTTATTCGTGATATATCTAATAGATGACGTTGTAATCTCAAGAAACAAGTTTTTTTCGCAATTCTCGGGTAAACACATCGAATCGAAAAGACAAAAAGGACTTGTTTAATTTTTTAAAAAAAGCTATCCGATAGTACCCCTCGTCACAAGTCGATACAAGTCGACCCCACACTCCCAACCCCCGGGTTAAGGGTGGTAACGTTCAATTCTCAAATGAAAACCCACATTTTTCATTGCAGAATATTCAATTCATTTAGGTTAATTCCCTCGCCTCTCACCGTCGGGTAGCGTGTTTTATGTGAATTCCTTCGCATTTCACCATCGGGGTGCTTGTTTTAAGTAATTCCCCTCTTAAAAATGTATAAATATGCAGGAGAGCCCCCGTAGCTTGGGTAAACGTTCACTAAGGCCTCTTTGCCCGTTGTGAGCAACATTAGGTTTGTACAGGTCCGCCCTCCTGACGAAGGATGGAATGCTATTTAACGAGACCTTCTGAATTTCATTTGATTCCAGACATCTGGATTGTGGAAGTGAATAGCTCTCACACTAGCCAATGAAAGGCAAATAATATGGTGAGGAGCTTCCACCTCTTCACACATCCTACAAATATCATCGCCCTACCGGACATCCTGTATACATGTTTTGAATGAAACAAATACATGTTTTAACATGAACTAATTTTTAATAATACTCTATGTTGTATTTAGTTATTCCCCCTACTCCCTAGGGGGTGTATTATTGTAGATTTTCTAATCTAATAGTAATAGTATATACATAGTCCAAGAAAATAGGCCTTCAAATGCAAATTTTGAGATAAATTCTTGAATTTTTGATATAAGTTACTTTGAACGGTTTAAAAAACGAGTTATGAGTTTTTTTCTTTAATTTTTTCGCCCCCCGAAGGGGCGAAAAAAAAAATTAACAGTTTTTTTTTTTCAAATTTTAGGAAAACGGTAAGGACTAGAAAAAAAAATAAAATAAAATAAATAAATGTTGTAGAGCATCAAATTTCACATAAAAATGATCTTTACTTTTTTCGTTAAAATAAAAATTAACCGAGATAGGGCGGCTAGAAGCTAGGGGATGATAGTAACAACTTTAAAAAAATCATAAGTTGCTGAAAAATTGATATATTTAATATTTTTTTTTTCATTTTACTCAGAAAATTATAAACTTTAATTCTAGTCCTTACCGTTTTCCCAAAATTTGAAAAAAAAAACTATTTTTTCACCCATTCCCGGGGGTGAATTTAAAAAAAAATTCACAATTCGTTTTTAGACCATTCAAAGTAATTTATATCAAAAATTTATTTCAAAATTCGAATTTGAAGGCCTATTTTCTTGGACTATACATGACTATTAAATTTGAAGTGAATATCTCTTGCATTTGTGAATTATCTATAGGAAAAGAAAGAGTTTATAACTGTCAGCTATTTCCCGATATTAAGCTTAACCGAATAAGCTTAAAATCTAATCAGCAGAGATCAGCAGCAACTCTCTCACCACTCACTAAGATGTACCGATATTTCAATAAAATTTATTGAGAAGTATATTCCGTAAGAAATGTACGCGCTTAGTCCTTCATCTTTTATTTTATTGCACCAATAAAAATGTGAGTACAACTATTTCCTGACTTACCTTAACCCCCTTTCGAAGCAATTCTTTGGCGTACCGCAACCCGACCCCAGAAGCACCCCCGGTGATCAGAGCGACTTTATCTTTCAGCTCAAAAACCATTTCTTATTACGCCGACACTATTTTTACGCCGTCCGACTACAAACGAGTCTCAGATACGTGTGGGGTAAAAACATAAAATATCTCAATTTGAATTATCGCAATCTCCACAAATAAACTTTGAACAAAAATCGGCGATAAAAGCACGCTTGCTCGTTTTTGTCGTTCGATTGTCAAGCAAAAAATTGTACGTATTTATTAGTAAGTTTTTATCTTATAGTAGGGAATGTCGGCAATTACAGACATTTATTTTTTGTTATTATTAACATTTCAGAACCTAAAATTGACAAATAGTGTTACTTATAGAAGTTTTAGTTTAATGTAACAAATTTCCTAGGCTGGAGAAACTTATCTTTTTTCTTGTTAATTTATGCAATAAAATTTAAAACCATAGCAGATTTGAATAGAGAATGAAAAGACCTTTCAAATGAAGTATCACAAGCCCCTACTTCCAATTTGAACATTTAGGGATGACAGTTTTACGTCGCAAGATGTCATTTTAGAATTAGTAATTGACGTGCCTCAGGATTTCCTAAAAAGATGCATAATAATGGAGCCACTGAATTTATTCCATTTGGCTGTTCCACACTGTATATGTACAAGGTTAGTTTTTATATAATTTGACAAGTTATTGTGAGTTTATTATTGAAATTAGAAAATAGTTCTCCAGACAAAAGTTATAGAGTTTTGTATAAATTTTTGTAGCACGATATGAGAAAAAACAATTGAACATCAGAAATTATAAAACTAAACCAAAGTTTTGTTTTTTTTTTTTTAAATGGAACACCCTATATATTATTGCAAATTCTGATTAATCGAAATCGATTTTTTCCCCTAACATGTTTAAAGATAAACATATATTATAATTATATATTTTTGAACGAAAACCTGCCAAAGCAAAGGCTTTGGCAGGTCGCGACATATTTCACATAAAAATCAATAAAAAATATTAAACTCCACAATTTGACAAGTTATTACGAGTTTATTGTTAAGATTATAAAAAAGTTCTGCAGATAAAAGATATAGAGTTTTACATACATTTTTATAACACGATATCAGAAAAAACAATTGAACATCAGAAACCATAAAACTGAACCACAATTATTTTATTTAATGGAACACCCTATATATTATTGCATATTTTGTTTCTTCGATTTTTTTGCCTTTTTAGAAATATATATATCATATATGTCTATGTTTGCTTCAGAAGGTCTAGATACATTTTATTTAGAAAAGTGATTAGCGACAACGAATCACAGCTACCATTGACGACTGGACTAGAAAAAAAAGAACGAAAAATAAAAAAGAAGAACAACTCTCATTTAAATAGTATTGAACTATATTTCAATGATTTATACTTTTTATTAATTGTTTAAAACAAGAATAATCTATAGCAAATAGGAAAAATTTGAATTTATTGATTTATTTAAAAAAAATATGTTGCGACGTAGTGAAGCTAACTTAAACATGTTATATATTTTTGAAAAGGGAAAAATTCGAGGAATTAGAATTTGCAATAATGTACAGGGTGTTTCATTGCCCATAATTAAATTGCCCATAATTAAATTATCCATGGCTTAAAAATAAATATATGTGTAATAACAACAAATATTTATTGTTATTGCAATATTAAAATATAAACATTTAATCTGTTTAGTTTTAACCAGTGGCGGCTGGTGGAATTTAAAGTTTTTATATATTAATATATAGAGACATCCAAAAAAAACGTCATCTAAGTTGGCCGAGAAAAAAATACGTATTTCTATTCTTATTCGAATTTATAACCTTATTTACTTGTCAAGACTGTCACTTCATATGACAGCCATTGTTTATTTTACAAATTGTGACAGTCACTTGTCAAAAAGTTTGACATAACCGAAAAGCTTAGACATGACCGCTATTTCCATCTCTCTCGTTCATAACCAGAGTTGATGACGTTGTTTTTGGATGTCTCTATATTATAAAATATAATAATATGAAGGACTCACATAACGGAACATAGCATCTACACCATATTTGAGGGGGTGATTACTAGATCAAAGTAGAAGGCTATAGTAGCAAAGGAATTCAAACGAAACACCCTATATATTATTGCATATTCTGTTTCTTCGATTTTTTGCCTTTTTTAGAAATATACATATGTACATATATGTCTATGTTTGCTTCAGAAGGTCTAGATACATTTTATTTAGAAAGTGATTAGCGACAACGAATCACAGCTACCATTGACGACTGGACTAGAAAAAAAGAACGAAAAATAAAAAAGAAGAACAACTCTCATTTAAATAGTATTGAACTATATTTCAATGATTTATACTTTTTATTAATTGTTTAAAACAAGAATAATCTATAGCAAATAGGAAAAATTTGAATTTATTGATTTATTTAAAAAAAAAATATGTTGCGACGTAGTGAAGCTAATAACTAAACTGAAGATAATAACTTAAACATGTTATATATTTTTGAAAAGGGAAAAATTCGAGGAATTAGAATTTGCAATAATGTACAGGGTGTTTCATTAAAAAAAAAACATTACCTTGATTCAGTTTTATGATTTCCGATGCTCATTTGTTTTTTCTCACATCGTTTTATAAAAATTTATGCAAAACACTATAACTTTTGTCTGAAGAACTATTTTTTAATTTCAATAATAAACCGGTAATAACTTGTCAAATTATAAAAACTAACCCTGTACATATATGTATGACACACATGTTAAACTGTAATATCTCAATTTGGATTATCGCAATCTCCACACATAAGTAAGCGCCTTGAACTAAAATTGGCAATAACGAGTGAGGCACGCATCACTGAAACAACTCGAAAGTCGTCTTAGCAGTGCATTAAATACATACATACATATATGTATATACATATGTGACACACCCATTAAACTGTATAAGTACATGGTCCTTGTAAAAAAAATATGTATACTTACAGGGTCCGGCAAAAGTTTGGAATGATGCCTTCACCTTTTTTACCTATTTGTTGCTATAGGTAACATTTTCAAATAAAAGTTGTTTCACTAATTTCTTGCATGTTCTGGCTATCTTTATTTTTTATTTCTTCAACTGATTTCCAGCTGTGGTAGCCGTCTTTGTTTTATTAAATAGCACTCTATGTTTTCTAATTAGAACACCAGGTTGACTGAATTTTCTGGGACAATTGATGGCGTGGAACAGCAGACTGACCAGTAGGCCTAAAAGTTAATCGAACTGAAAAGGTGGTTGAAGAGAATAAGGAAGAAATCGAAAGAAAACTTGAGAGGAAACTAGAAGACACCAGACGCCAAGTACAAAAAGAAATACTGGAAAAGATTAATGGGCTGGGGCACCAATCACATCGTATTGCAATAGCCGATTTAGGAGATGATTCGACCTCATCAGGTCGCAACACAACTCAAGCCTTAGATATGCTGAAATTTCAGTACTGTAGACAATTTGAGGCTGATTGTAGCTTGTAGCTGCTTGTAACTGTAGCTGGCGGCGGAGTGGGGGTAACGCTATTCGGCCGCTCCGAAAACTGAATTCGTGCGTTATACCTACTTTCAAAATCTTTATTATCTCGACTTCTAGACCACGTACAAAATTCCATTTGTACTTAATCTGGGGTCGCCTCGACGAGACAAATATGACATTTACGACGGCCTCGAATGCACAATTACCTTTGAAAAATTTTTCTTTAGTCTAACATTCTCTCGCCTATTGTTACCACTCAAATAATTATTAATAATTATAATTATTAAATACTTATTTATGAAATAAAATAAAGTACAACGTTTTATGGTAATTATAACTAAAGCCGGCAGATCCTGGCGGCGGGCCATAACCATACGCGTCATACTACTTACTACTTGTATGTGCAAAAACAAAATTCAGGAAAACAATAAACTGTTGCAATTTAGAAAGAGATGTATTAGACTTACCCTGTTATTTACGTTGAGATATGGTCCGTTGAGATGGCCCGCTGCAGGATCTGCCGGCTTTCATTATAACTTTTTATTATAACACTGTTACAAAATATTTATTTAATTAAAGTTTATGTATATCAGTCTTATATACAAGGTGTTTCGCATAAGAACCGACATAGAGCAGGGGCATGTAGGGGAACCTAAAATATGGTGATTTGACGCAACTTATCTTTATACAAAGTTGCACCCCTGAGAAGTTATAGACCTTCAAAGTGGGGTTTCAAATTTCGAAAAAAAATCAATATCTCAGTTATACTTGAACTTAGAAAAACCAAATTTGATAGACGTTGTGAGTGTACCAAGAGCATTAATCGAGTTGATTAGGGTTGATTTTAGAGTTGATTAGGATTAGGGATGATGCACCATTGAAATGTAACAGAATTTTGTAACCCGTTGGCGGACTTAAAAAAATTTTCATTTTATTTTATGGGGGAATTTAATTCTAAAATTTTTCTTACTCTTCTACTTCTCTCTACTTCTTACTTGTTATTTTTCAAAAAACTTTGTCGTTTTCAAGAAAAACTCGGATAATTAAAAACACCTATTTCAGCAGTGTTACTTAAAATCATCGAAAGTTCAAAAGTTGGCTATGAAATTAGACGTCAAACTTGACAATCAGGAGAAAAGTTACTTAATTTTAGTTAATTGTTAGCTGAGTGTTTTGAAAATGGCCGGAAAGTTTTCATTTAGCGAACAAGTTGACATGCTATTAGTGTTAGGTTTCTGTGAAGGAAACTGCAGAAGAAGTGTTGAAGAATATCGGAGAAGATTTCCTAATCGTGTGATCCCCCATACAGAAACATTTTCCAATGTTGAAAGACCGGCTCGATAAACAGGCAAGTTTTTCAGTAGCATTCGAGAACGTGCTATTGCAATCAGGGCACAAGACGAAGAACTGATTTTGAACATAATTGAAGATGAACCACATCTGTGACCCGAGTTATCAGACGTAATCTACTACACCCATATCATAATCAAAAAGTGCAAGAATTGTTACCGGAAGATTTGGTTAACCGAGTGACTTTCTGTCAGTTGATTTTACATCAAGACGTTCATTTTCAAAAGAAAATTATCTTTACTGATGAAGCTTGTTTCACCCGCAGAGGTATTACAAATCTACATAACTATCATGAGTATTCTGATGTAAACCCTCATTCAGTAAGTCCTCGACATTTCCAACGCGAGTTTAAAATACATGTTTGGATTGGTGTTATTGACCGATATTTAATTGGTCCAGTTATGTTACCGAATCGACTAAATGGTGAAACTTATTTAGAATTTCTCCAAAATACTCTCCGGGATTTACTTGACGAGATGCCACTACAACTCAGACTGGAACATTGGTTTATGCATGGTGGAGGACCGCCTCATTTTAGTATTATGGTTAGAGACTTTTTAAATCACCAGTATCCAAATAAATGGAATGGACGAGGAAATAATTGTCCACAATTCTTTCTTTGGGGGACGTTAAAAGAATGTGTGTATTCCTCGCCAGTTGCGTCCCGAGCAGAACAGTGGAATCGCATTACAGATAAATCAAATGCCATTAGAAACAATCAGCGGTTATTGGAAAGAGTGAACCTCAATTTTCGATAAATAATTTTATGCCTGAGAGAAAACGGTGATCATTTTGAACAATTTCTATAACTTGTCAGGGCAAATCTGTTATTTCTGTTGTTTAAGTTGTTTGTTTTTCTATAAAATTATTCTTATTCCAACTTGTTTTTTTTGAAAAATAACAAGTAAGAAAATTTTTAGAATTAAATTCCCCATAAAACAAAATGAAATTGTTTTAAATCCGCCAACGGGTTAAAAAATTCTTTCACATTTTAATGGTGCATCATCCCTAATCAACTCTTTAAAATTGAACTCTTCTTACTGTCGATTAATGCTCTTGGTGCACTTACAACGTCTACCAAATTTGGTTTTTCTAAGTTCAAGTATAACTGAGATATTGATTTTTTTCGAAATTTGAAACCCCACTTTGAAGGCCTATAACTTCTCAGGGGTGCAACTTTGTATAAAGGTAAGTTGCGTTAAATCACCATATTTTAGGTTCCCCTACATTCCTCAACTCTGTGTCGGTTCTTATGCGAAACACCCTGTATATATAATCTCCGTCTCTTTCGCTCGATTCTGTTTCATTTTGTCCTTCCTCTTCCATATTTTCATTTCCTACATTTTGCACACACTCATCTTCATTTTCTACATAATTTGTTTCAGTAATGACTGATTCAAGAGCGTCAAAACAGTCATCATCTAATTGGATCTTCGTAGTTTCAAAATTTTCACATTGTGATGCATCCCAATGTAAACACCATAAAATGTACTTTATTTTATTTCATAAACAATTGTTAAATAATTATTTGAGTGGTAACAAGAGGCGATGGAATGTTAGACTAAAGAAAAATTAAATTTTTCAAAGGTGCATCAGGTCAAATTATGCATTCGAGACCATCGTAAATGTCATATTTCGATTTGTCTCGTCGAGCGACCCCAGATTAAGTACAAACGGATTTTTGTACGTGGTCTGGAAGTCAAGATAATAAAGATTTTGAGAGTATAAGCGCTTTTGAACGCGCGAATTCAGTTTTCGGAGCGGCCGAATTGTGTTACCCCACTCCGCCGCCAGCTACAGTTAGCTCGCGACGTGCTCGAATTGACGCACAAAAAAACACAACCAAAAAATTTTAATTTTCTTCAAAGGTATTTTTGGACCCTTATAGTAAATAAAATCGTTATCACTGTTTTTTACCATAAAAGTAGGTACAACTCTTAAGGCAAAAAATGAGCCCTGATTTGTTTCCCTACGACTTTTTGTCGAGATATAAGAGCCGATTTTCGAGATGACCTTTTTTTCGAAAAATCGATATAACTCGAAAAGTTTTTTTGATATGCTTAAATAAAAAAAAATGCACTTTTTTTGCTCGCCGAGGGCTATATTTACAGTAAGTAACAAGTGTCAAAACCTTAATTTGCAAGAGGTATAGCAAAAACAAGAAAAGGCGATTTTTGACGTTTTTATCGATATATCTCGAAAAGTAATACAGCAATCGATATCTTCAAAAAATACGAATCGATAGGTTTTTTTAATACCTACAACTTTCTCATTTAACGTTTTCCGATCAGAGTTCAATTTTTTTTTTATTAGCGAAAAATCGTTTTTTTTACTTTTTATGAATTTTTTAGGTTAACTTCGCCGTTAAAAGGAGAAAAACACACAGTTTTTCTTGGAATTTTTTTTCCTATATCACCTTATTTTTTGTTTCCTGTTAGGATTTTTGGGAAATTTAACATTAGGTCGTGACAGATTGATTGGACTATATCTCCAAGAAGCAAGCCGAAGGTGGTCCATCTGGAAAAGCTCGTGAAGTACACAGGACATGATCCACCCAAATAGTTCGTCGTCGAAGATCCACCGCCTAAGACTGAAGACAGTGTTATTCGGGACGAATAACCCTAAAGAGGGGAGCAATGTGACATTTGTAAAAGTGACATTGGTGACAACGGTGGGATTATCGAAGAATTTAAAGTGAAATACGTAACAATATAAAAGTTTATTTTATGGCCATAACAGCATACCTTAATAGATAAAATGCTTTTTATCTGTATTTTTATGAACATAATTTATTGTTTAAATATTAATATAATTACACCATAAACAATTCAATAGAAACAAAATGTTATGTTCTAATGTGTTACAATTACAACACATTATAATTTATCTCTGTTGTTCAGTCCTTCAAGTCTCCTTTCAGGGATAATAAATTCATAGACAGATTGTCCACCTGCAACTACCCAGAGTTCCGTTTTCCCCATGTGTGATAACCTTCATCACCTCTGATGCCAGGTGTTCAGGCCTGGAAAAAAATATATTCTACAGAAATTGCCCATAATTAAATTATCCATGGCTTAAAAATAAATACATATGTGTAATAACAACAAATATTTATTGTTATTACAATATTAAAATATAAACATTTAATCTGTTTAGTTTTAACCAGTGGCGGCTGTTGGAATTTGAAGTTTTTATATATTAATATATATTATATAGAGACATCCAAAAAAACGTCATCTAAGTTGACCGAGAAAAAGAATACGTATTTCTATTCTTATTCGAATTTATAACCTTATTTACTTGTCAAGACTGTCACTTCATATGACAGCCATTGTTTATTTTACAAATTGTGACAGTCACTTGTCAAAAGTTTGACATAACCGAAAAGCTTAGACATGACCGCTATTTCCATCTCTCTCGTTCATAACCAGAGTTGATGACGTTTTTTTTGGATGTCTCTATATTATAAAATATAATAATATGAAGGACTCACATAACGGAACATAGCAACTACACCATATTTGAGGGGGTGATTATTAGATCAAAGTAGAAGGCTATAGTAGCAAAGGAATTCAAACGAATCTTGCCAAAACAACTTCAAAATATGTAGGCTTCACATAATATGAAAATTTCGTTGAAGTTTTTTTTGCTATTATTGTAGCCTTCTACTTGGTAACCACCCGTCATTTAATACCAGAAACCAGAATATATTTTTCTGGGGGTTTTTGATGCGCTGAATCCGAATCCGAGATATGTACCACGTGTACATCAAAGAGTTGATTAAAAAGAATTGCTCGTCAGACTCCAAGTCAGATTTCTAGGAAGTCTTTTTTACATAAGAAAAGTCAGATTTTCAGTGTTTTCTAATCAAAACACCAATCGATGTACACGCGATCCTTAATAGGTTTTCAATTATAGAGAAATTCACAAACTTAGAAATTTCAAAATGCGATATCGCAGCGAAAAAAAAAAGATATTTGAGTAAACTCGACGTCATTTAAAAGGGCAAAGGCATGTACTTTTGATATATTGTTCATAGTTTTTTGAGAAAAAAAATACAATGCTACATAACCTCAAATATAGGCCTAAATCGCTTTTTTTGCACTTTTAGGGTTAGAACATCTCGAAAACGCATCAAAAACGTTTGGAAAAATATATTCTGGTTTCTGGGTTAAAATCTTGTCGGCCTGTGTAATTGAAGAAATATTTTTGGTACTTGCGACAGGAATAAAGGAAGCACTGTCACCTCTTTCGTTAAACATATGCCTGACCTTTAATTTCCGACATATCGCAGAGTATATATTTATGAACAAAAATCATGCGGTCGGATGTCTTACTATTTAGAACTAAACAGAAATGTTCGGTTATGTGAACTGAACATTTCTGATTAATTTCTAAAATATATCTTGTCTGTCGATATAAATAATCATGTCCATTTGTACAAATATTGCCAATTAATCAATGTTCGCATCGCGGCATTAATTAAATTAATATACAGTGTTTATACGCTTAGCAGAAACTTGAGTACAATTTTTAACAGTTTATGGGTTATACAGTAAGATATTTGAAAAACTTGCATAATTCAGTAAAAACAACAATGAGATCATTGCTATATAAACTACGCGCTACAAACCGAAATAGGTATTGCCGATTTGTATTGCTTGCGCATGCACAGCAAATCCTTGAAAAATAGTTCAGATATTCAGTGATAACGTAGGAATCGGTTTTACTTAGAGATTGTTGTTGTAAAAAAATCGAGCCGCCAGTAAAAGTAAAAAATCACACTAAACTGAGATCGTTTTTTACCTCAAAGTTCGACGTGTCCCCTCACTTCATAATCATAACATAGTATAAAACAAAGTCGCTTCCCGCTGTCTGTCTGTCCCTATATATGCTTAGATCTTTAAAACTACGCAACGGATTTTGATGTGGTGATGTGGTTTTTAATAGATACAGTGATTCAAGAGGAAGGTTTATATGTATAATACATGCATAATATAGTAGAGAAACACTGATAATTTTAGAGGTTTCTAATGTGATGTCGTATTAATAAATTATGCGGCTTGTTTTCATTTGACAGTAAATCGCGACTTCGCTTTTTTTAATCAGTGTAACTTATTTTTGTTTTTTCGGCCGTAATATTTGTATCATTCTAGTTTTTCCACTTGCTTTTTACTTAATTTATACCATTTGAAGTTCATTAATATGTTTAATATTGCACGTCACAGTAAAATAATAATTACTAATATCGTTTTATTGTAGAAAATTGTATTGTAGAAAATTTTTATTAATTCAATCCGCTGTATATCAATATTTTAAACGTAATTTTGATTTGAATTCAAATTGAAGGTTTGATTCGATTGAAATACTTTCAAAATTTATTGCTACTTCCTTTTGCCAAATGCTGTCATTGCAAATACCCGCGTTGTTAAATAGGATGTCAATGTGGCTGAATGTTTCCAAAGTTTTCTTAAAGGCGTCTGTATTTTTTTCTTTTCAATTAATAATTACTACAGGATATACAATTGCCTACCTTCGAATTGTTGAATATCAGTCACGTCCGTTTTGGTAAAGATTGCTTTGTTAGCTCCAAACTCCTTCTTTATTTCCATTAGAGCCGTTTTTCCAAACTGAGGGTCTATATCTGCCAAGGTAACTCCCTAAAATTAAATTATGACTTTGAATGAAAAAAATATCCTTTACTTCAACTTTCTATTGTATTCATGAGTAATCTCGGTGAATGATGTTTATTATCATTCTAATCATTGTACCAATGAGAACTATGTTTACCCTGCAGGCTAAATGTTGCTGTTTTTAAGTCGCGGAGCGTAGCAAGACAGTGTCAAGGGGAACACGGCATTGTATATGAAATAGTCTTTAAAAACCATGTAAATAATGAATCCAAAATAAGCAATTTCAATAACGGCTCGCACAACACAGCGAATTATAGACTGCCCGCGTCTGACACACGGGAGGCTCGAAATGGATAATGTTGTGCGCTTGCAATAACATATCATTCATTATATCACATCACGCTCCGTCGAAGTACCCGCGCTGTGGTATTTTGTCAACTGTAGGTATATACCGAGTGTTTCGTTATGCGTATTAGTGTCATTGTTTTCACGCAAGTTCTGTCAGCACTACGATAAAAAACAAATTGCTTCAAGTCTTTCAAAAGTCGGTGTCATCAGTAGACGTTGACCGCTCATTTTCGTTAATAAATTAATATTAAGTGATATGTAGGCGTCGATATTTGACAGCAGCTAACTTAGAAAATGTGTTAATGATTGTATATGAACACCGTCATTCTGAGGATGACTCTTAACCGAATAAAATGTAAAGAGTAAATTGTTTTGTTACGTAAGATATTATTTAGTATTGACATAACTAAATTACATATTTAATGACTTCAGTTCTGTGCACGCGGTAGAATTCACGTTAGTGAAAGAAGTCCGAACCTTTTCATCTCCGCGACTTAATGATGACGTTTCATTTTCAATAGTTGTTTGGAATTTACATGTCATATTAATAGCTACTAATATCACAAAGGTAAAATTGAATTTAGTCTTCTAAATAATTATTTTTGCACGTTTTCAGGTGATTGCGACGGCATAACATCTGTTTTCCGTGTACAAGCAGATTCCTGCGGTCGACTCTGGGTGCTAGACTCTGGTCAGATATACGTCACAGTGAAACCCAAACAAATCTGCCTCCCCAAGATCCTGATTTTCGACTTACAGACCGACAAGCTTCTGACGAAATACGTCCTCCCTGCTGAATTCGTAAAAGAAGATGGTCTCTTTTCGAATATAGTAGTCGATGTGAGAGACGATTGCGAAAACGTTCATGCATACCTGACTGACGTTTGGAGGTTTAATCTAGTCGTTTTCAGCCTAGAAAAAATGAGGGCGTGGCTAATCTCCGATCATTTGTTTTATCCCGATCCACTGGCTGCTGCATATAAGGTAATTTAAAATATTCAGTAGGATGATTGTAATTTTTGCGGATTATATGGCCATGCAGGTGAGATGGCCAACGTTAATAAAATAGCAGCTTTTGTAATACGCATTATAACTGGCGACCACTGGGTTCACATCCTCAAATGAAGGCAGTATTTTAGTTATCTTATCAAGTGGGGGTTTTGACAAAACACGAATTCCTCGGTATTAAAAATTTTCAGTTTTAAATATTTTGCTCTGAAATGTTTCTGTGGATATTTATTAACGTCGTTCCTACCAAGCAAGTTAGTATCGATGAAAGGACCCGTTCAGATACTTCTGTAGAAAAGTGCCATGGTAAAAATACCATGACAGTCACTAGATTGTCATGAAACTGCGAAAAGTGACCAAAAATGGCTCATTTTTGGCCAGTGACCAGATGTTATACCTAGAGTGACATCCATGGTCGGGAACTCAAAAGAGCACCGTTCGCTTGCTTTCCGGTAAAATAAAATAGCCCTATTCTGCACATATTTGAAAAAAACAACGATTTTTTTATGTTCTCATCCCGTGAGACAAAATAGCCGATATCTCAAAAACTGTCCATTATTAGATTTTAGGCCCAACAAGACTATTGATCAGAACGACCCAAGGAACAAAAAAATTGCTATTAGAAAAAAATGAACCGAGGGCCAAAATTCAAAATAGGGCTTTGTGCGGGGTCCATTAATTTCTAACATCGAATTCACCATTCCACACTTGAAACGATAGTATCGTTTCAAGTGTGGAAATTGAAGAGACTATTTTCCCATATATTGTATGGTGAATACCAGTGTATTAATTATTCGATGTAAGAAGATAATAATAAAAGAGGATAAAGTAAATCTACCTACTCGCAAACTGCATTCCATTAAACATTTACTAAAATTAGATTCCAGATGAGCCTAACACTAATGAACTAACACTTTTAATGTAAAACGTGTTAGTTTCTGACAGCAGTGAAACTAATGCCTTGAAGTTTCACCACTTACAAAAAATAGTTAGAGATTAGAAAAATTCTGGTGACATCTTAACACGCACAAAAACAAGATTATGAGACACAGTGGGAGACATAGTTCTTAAAAAAAAGTAAATGAGAATGGGAAGTAATTAAATGATCTGTCATTTAAAATTTCACCTGTGTGAACCTGGCAACCAACTTAACGGAAACCGACTTATCTTTTTTTCATTCGATTGTACCCGGTCTGTACCCGTTTGTACAGCATTTAATTTCGTTTGTACTTTAAAGGGGCAGAAATGGCAGGGGGGTGGCAAAATTACTGGCAACTGACTTCACGAATGCATTTTATCATTATGCATTCGATTGTACACGGTTTGTACCCATTTGTACCGCTTTTTATTTCGTCTGTAACTTAATGGGGTGGAAATGGCAGGGGGTGGAAAAATTGCTGGCAACTCATTTCACGCAGTATATATTTCTTTTTTGGAATTCGATTGTACCCAGTTTGTACCTGTTTGTACCGCATTTTATTTCGTTTGTACCTTCAGAGGGCGCAAATAGCGCACAGATGAAAAATTTTATACTGCGTAACTTAATCGCCCATCGTCGAGTATTCCGCTTGTACCACTTCAAAATCGTTTGTACCGCCTTGAAAACGATAGCACGCCTTCATATAACCGAATACTTCGTTTATACCTCTCTAAAATCGTTTGTACCTCCTAGGAAACGATATCATGCCTTCCTCTTTATTGATTATTTTATTTGTACCCTCTTAAAATCGTTTGTACCCCTACGAAATCGTTTGTGCCGCCTTCGAAACGACAGTATGCCTTCATAAGATTGAGTATTTCGTTTGTACCTCTTAAAATCTTTTGTACCTCAACGAAATCGTTTGTACTGCCTTGGAAACGATACCATGCCTTCCTAGTATTGATTATTTCATTTGTACCCTCTTAAAATCGTTTGTACCCCTACGAAATCGTTTGTACTGCCTTGGAAACGATACTATGTCTTCCTATTATTGATTATTTCGTTTTTACCCCTACGAAATCGTTTGTACCGCCTTGGAAACGATAGTACGCCTTCATAAGATTGAGTATTTCGTTCGTACCGTCTTAAAATCGTTTGTACCTCAACGAAATCGTTTGTACCGCCTTGGAAACGATAGCCCGCGTGCCTATTATTGATTATTTTGTTTGTACCTCTTAAAATCGTTTGTACCGCCTTGAAAACGATAGCATGCCTTCCTCTTATTGATTATTTTATTTGTACCATCTTAAAATCGTTTGTACCCCTACGAAATCGTTTGTACCGCCTTGGAAACGATAGCACGCCTTCCTATTATTGATTATTTCGTTTGTACCCTCTTAAAATCGTTTATACCCTCTTAAAATCGTTTGTACCCCAACTAAATCGTTTGTACCGCCTTGGAAACGATAGTACGCCTGCATAAGATTGAGTATTTCGTTTGTTCCCTCCTAAAATCGTTTATACCTCAACGAAATCGTTTGTACCGCCTTGGAAACGATAGCCCGCCCTCCTATTATTGATTATTTTGTTTGTACCCTCTTAAAAATCGTTTGTACCGCGTTGAAAACGATAGCATGCCTTCCTCTTATTGATTATTTTATTTGTACCCTCTTAAAATCGTTTGTACGCCT
Organism: Aromia moschata; assembly: GCA_029963805.1. Lineage (NCBI taxonomy): Eukaryota > Metazoa > Arthropoda > Insecta > Coleoptera > Cerambycidae > Aromia > Aromia moschata. The sequence goes on from JAPWTK010000012.1 coordinate 1,222,693, forward strand.
ACGAAATCGTTTGTACCGCCTTGAAACGATAGTATGCCTTCATAAGATTGAGTATTTCGTTTGTACCCTCTTAAAATCGTTTGTACTCCAACGAAATCGTTTGTACCGCATTGGAAACGATAGTTTGAAAATCTCGTCTCGTCTCGTCTCGAAAAAGGACTTCTTGTCTCGTCTCGGAAATTCGAAATCTCGCACATGCCTAGTTGTACGGCTTTGGAAACGATAGTACGCCTTCGTAATATTGAGTGTTGGTTTTGTGCCTCCCCAGAAATTTTTGCGCTACCCACTAACAATTTGTAACTTATCATGTTCTCTTGAGTATTTGGTTTTTATCTCTTTGCAAAAGTGCGAAATCTTTTGAATCGGTTTAAAGTGGTCAAAACAAAACAAAAAAAACAACTAAAACTTTAAATAATCAATAATCAATATTACGAAGGTATGCTATTGTTTCTCAGGCGGTACAAACGATTTCGTAGGGGTACAAACAATTTTAAGAGGGTACAATCGAAATAATCAATAGTAGGAAGGCATGCTATCGTTTTCAAGGCGTTACAAACGATTTCGAAGGGGTACAAATACAATAATCAATAATAGAAAGGCGTGCTATCGTTTCCAAGGCGGTACAAACGATTTCGTAAGGGTACAAACGACTTTAAGAGGGTATAAACGAAATAATCAATAAGAAGAAGGCGTGCTATCGTTTTCAAGGCGGTACAAACGATTTTAAGAGGGTACAAACAAACTAATCAATAATAGGAAGACATGCTATCGTCTCTAAGGCGGTACAAACGATTTGGTAGGGGTACAAACGATTTTAAGAGGGTACAAACAAAATAATCAATAATAGGAAGGTGTGCTATCGTTTCCAATGCGGTACAAACGATTTCGTAAGGGTACAAACGATTTTAAGAGGGTTCAAACGAAATAATCAATAATAGGAAGACATGGTATCGTTTCCAAGGCAGTGCAAACGATTTTAAGAGGGTACAAATGAAATAATAAATAATAGGAAGGCGTGCTATCGTTTCCAAGGAGGTACAAACGATTTTAGAGAGGTATAAACGCAGTATTGAGTTATATGAAGGCGTGCTATCGTTTTCAAGGCGGTACAAACGATTTTGAAGTGGTACAAGCGGAACACTCGACGATGGGCGATTAAGTTACGCAGTATAAAATTTTTCATCTGTGCGCTATTTGCGACCTCTGAAGGTACAAACGAAATAAAACGCGGTACAAACGGGTACAGACTGGGTACAATCGAATTACAAAAAGAAAAATATATACTGCGTGAAATGAGTTGCCAGCAATTTTCCCACCCCCTGCCATTTCCACCCCATTAAGTTACAGACGGAATAAATAGCGGTACAAATGGGTACAAACCGGGTACAATCGAATGCATAATGATAAAATGCTATTGTCAGTGCGTGAAGTCAGTTGCCAGTCATTTTGCCACCCCTGCCATTTCTGCCCCATTAAGGTACAAACGAAATTAAATGCGGTACAAATGGGTACAAACCGGGTACAATCGAATGAAAAAAAGAGAAGTCGGTTTCCGTTAAGTTCGTTGCCAGGTTCACACAGGTTAAAATTTCGATCAGCAAGAATAATCAGCGAAACAATTATTTGTGCAGCATTTTATTTTTGGTTTGCGATTTTAATATACGAACGGCAAATTATGGTAAGCAAAATAAAATTATTATGTCGGCACAATAAACTTTTAAGAGGCATATAAACCGCTAGTGGCGATGCCCAAAATCTATTCAAGCAGCAAAATTATCAGTTGGTCTGCTAAATTATTAAATGAGTAGCAACTAATTTGATTCATCAGCGGGTAAAACATTCAATGTTCTAATATTTATCGGAAAAGTGAAAAAGGTTTTATAGTATCGACAGATAAACAACTTTGTCAGCTACAAAAAATAAATAAGCATGATGTTATTTTTTTGAGCAGCTATATCGTTGGAAAAATGCGGCTCAATTTGGTTGAATCATGGATTCCAGGGATATTTGTGAGCATAGTAGTGGTTCAGCTGATGAACATAGATCGAAAGTTCCTTTATTACAATCGGACAGCGATAGTAGTGATGGAGAAATAGTTCCAGCAACGAAGAAAAAGCAGCAAGTCATATCTTGGACATTTGATACAAAATATGATAACAGCAATGAAGCCGAAGTCGCCCTAAAAGAAGAAGGTACTTGGTCTATTAATTTCTCTCATAATTCGGAGGAAGGACAGAAAAAGTTTTACCGGTGCAATAAAGTAAAAAGACGAGGACCTCAATGCTCGGCAAAAGTATACCTGTATTTACTATTTGATTCTACTTCAGATTCAGTGTTATTATATCGAGCAGATGCTGAACATGACCATGGCAACCTAAATAATACTTCTGAATTCGGTCTGAGTGAGGCTGTGAAAATTATAAATTAACAAAATATTTGACCTTAACATGAAACCAAAGGCTATAATGCCTTTACAAATACACAGGGTATTAAAGTGCCCACGATGTCGCGGTTGAGAAATCAGTTAAGTGTTAAACTTCGAGTTAAATATGGGAATCACACTATCACTTTCGTAATTTCATATGATGTGATCGAAAATGATATACCCCGGCCTTTCGGTTTGCTATATCAACAAAATGTTTGCTGGAATTAGCTCGTGATGCAGAAATCCTTCACGCAGACGCGACGTATAAATTGATATGGCAGGGACCCTGTGCTAGTGGTCGGTACGACTGATAAATCTAGGAAATTCCACGCTTTGTGCCTAGGTGTAGCTACTAATGAGAAAACAGATGATTTCAAAATGCTATTTAATGCTCTGAAAAAATAAAGTTCATGATTTATTTTCAAGTGTTTTGAAGCCCACTGTTTTCTTTTGTGATGCTGCAAAAAGCATTCAGAATGCTTTTACTGAAGTCTTTGGAGATGAAGCCATAGTGCGAATGTGTTGAGCTCATGCGAAGAGAAAAATACAAACTCGAGCAGAAAGCTGCATGAAAAATAAACTCATTCTAAAAGACTTATTGGCAGACGTAGACACTTTGCATTTAATAACGTGCCCAAACAGTTTCATTACAGCTACAGAGCTTTTTCTGCAAAAAATATCATGACCATACGGAGTTCCTTGACTACTTTAAATAGCAGTGGCTGAACCAGGATCGCAACTGGTTTTTGGGTCCAGCTCCTAATTCGCCTTCAACTAACTTGTTTTTTGCCTTGCTTCCGATATGATCAATGAATGGTCGAAAAAATACTTTACAAACCCGGAAGACAATGTGTTTGCAAAGACTCCCACTATATAAATAATTGGACAAAATCTTATCAGTGGGCAAAATTGCCAAAAGAGGTTTTCGAGTTGCGGAAAGACAAATATTTCAACATATTACGCAATACCAGCTGGCGAATCCGTCAATTGTAGAGATATCGAAGAGCAGTGGAATAATTTTGGTGAATTCAAAGAACAGTATTTCAGTAGATAGGTGGTTTCACTGCCAATCAATACAGAGGAGTGGAAATTAGGGGAAATGCAACTGCCCGACGTTCTATAGAATGTATATGTGTAAACACATCGTTGGTTTGGCTATTCGTATGAAGCTCACAATTCCTCCAGTTGAAGCTAAGAATATACCCATCGGGGAAAAAAGAAAGAGAGGCCGACCATCTAAAGCCAAACGAGCACTTATTGTTCAATAATTGTTGTATTAATTATAGGTAATTATGTTACCTATTACAGTTATGTTTTTTCTTTTCTAATAAATACTTACTTTTTTGCTTATATTCTACTCAATAATTTTTAAAACATACTTCATTCTGGAGCCGATAAAAAAGTATTTGGTCACTGATCAATTTCTACTGTCATTGTAATTTTAGAGCTGGGCAAATGTAATAAAATACTGACAACATTGTGCCAATCACATAATTATTTTGAAGTAATTTTCTTTTTTTTGCTGCCTATATCGTTTGAAATCTGCTCGTAAAGAAATTGAATGCAAACCATTTTAATTTTAATTGTCGCTCATGAGTTGCTGCTTATTCAATAATTTTGGGGCTCAAATATATTTTAATGCTGACCAAATCTCTATTATTTTGCTGACCGTTTAAATCATAGTCAATGAGAATTAAGATCAAAATAAACATTATGTATAAAAAAGTCAGAGTCAGAGTCGGAAGTTGCATGATGTTAGAAATTATGTTAAAGTATGATGTGAAACTTACTTTGAAATGACGTGAAAATCGATTGGAATACGTATGAGAATTGCTTCAATTTCAATTTCAATGAAAATATAAAACTTGTATTAAAAAAAAAGAGATATTGGCCATCTCCACCACATTAAAAAAAGTACAAATTGGTCATCTCACCCAGGCAATACTAGGCAAGTGACCTAAATGGCGTTAAGTGTTTTATAAAAATTTTGGAGTACGCAAAACCTTCCATCCGAATTAATATAATCTTAAAGATGAATCGTTTGTTTATCTTTTCATTTTTCAGTTACATCATCTTGATTTCTATTGGACAGATGGAGTTTTTGGAATGGCGTTAAGTCCTTACAATAAACACCATCCGGATAGAATTTTGTACTTTCATCCAATGTCGAGTTTTCGCGAATTCTATGTACGAACGTCAGTGATTTGCAATGAAACTGGATGGATGGAAACAAAACACGCGTTCAAAGCTTTGGGGCAAAGTAGAGGACCATCTGGGCATGTGTCATCTTCTTGGATGGACAGGAACGGTAAGACTATTTAGAATATTATCAGGTGAAAAGAGAAAAAAATCACGTAAAGCTGCATATAGATGTGAGCACAACCCTAAACCGAACCAACAACAACCAAAAGGCAAATTATCAAACATGAAAATACAGAATGGACCCCAGCAACTTGTCAAGCCAACTAATGCTTTCAACTTAGTTGACAACACAGCCACACACGAAAAATCCGATGAAATTGTTTCATTTCATCCTCAACAAGCACATTCATCCTTCAACATGCCCATAAATTATCAACATGACAAGTTGACGACATTTTTGACAACCCAGTCGTTCGTCTATGGCCCATGCTTCGACTTTCGTAGTGGTCCCACCAATTATTTATATTTATATTGTAAATAAGTACGTCATATTGGATCAGCTATATTGTATTGTAGGTTTATACTGTCAGACTCAGATTCAGTAACCTCGAAAACATCTTATCACGTACCTCATGTAACCTTAGGTTATTTTTACTATGGTTCACTATATTCGGACACCTTGATACATAATATTGGATTTAACATTTTTATCATGATTCAGTTTGCAGATAACTCGAAAACGTGGGAATTAACAGTGCTATAAAATAGTCGTCAGTTCTGGTGCAATGCTATCAATGGTACATTACAAATGCACACTGAACTGACACATTAAAAACGATAATTTAAGTCGAGTTCTCATTAGTCGATTCCATTGAATCTATGCAATTGAAAATAAAGTGAATAATGGTATCAGACTTTCAATCATATCGATCAATGATTTTTTGATTAAACGAAACTGAACGCCATGTCTACTTTGTGTGGTCAGCGGGATTGATTCAATGACATTTAACAGTGCTGGAAATGTGACAGCGAGAGTTCAGTTTTGTTGAAACAAATGAATACACCATCAGCTCATTGTTAGCGTCTACTTGCGCACAATTTTCTTCTTTGCAGCCATTATGACACCTGATCCTTTCTGGTCTGAATGTTCAATCCCTGTGAATAGCATAAACAAATTATGTATTATATTTTATATTCAATGCAATATTCAGTCTTATTGATCAATGAAATAGAATTATGAGAATCAGGCTTTATTTGTGATAACTCTCACAAGAACGTTCTATTCACAAGGACGTTGTATTGTTTAAAATTCACAATAAAAAAATTCTCATACTTTGGCTACGCCCTTGGTATTTTCGTATGACGTCATTTCAATTCAATGAATTGTTGAGAAAAAGTTGAAAATGATATTACCAAAAGAAACACTAACTTCAGAAAAAGTCTTGTCAGTTTCCCTGAATCATGCTACTGTCATGCTACTTCTTTCCTTACGGCATCCATATATTTGGGATGTTGCAAATTTTAAATAAATTTTACAAACATATTCTATCAATTTTTCGCCCTCCATAATGTATGTGCATCTGTTCACGGCTAGCTAAGAACTGTGTTCAATCGGGGATAACAACGCAGGGTAAACGGGGCAATATAACGCGGTTTATACGCGGAAAAAACTCTGTGAGCCGCCTGCGCACACCGGTGTGACAACGTAGCCTACCAAGCGCGTTTCGTGCCGGTACCTACAAAAATATGTGGACGTCAAATTGTTGACGGTCGGGTCATGGCACGCTACGTTGTTGGCTGGTGACGGAACGGCCTAGTGGGTGTTGTCTGATACTAAACCATATAAAGAATATTTGGTTGCATGTGTCGATACGGTTACGGTCCTAGTATGTTACTGTATAGTGGGTAAAGACCTTTAAGGGGTCGAAGTTTGTGGAAGCTTACGCAACGCGGTGACTGTCTTGTTTTGCTGTATGCCTAGCCGGCCGGCAGTTCATCCTACTGGTGGGTTTTCTACCCTAGTTTGTCCATGTATAGTATTTGTTAACGTTTAGCCGTTAAACTACTTTGCTGTATACATTTACGTTGCTTTTAAATACATTTAATCTACATTATTACTATTACTATTTTTGTGATATATTTTTAACATAATACATCTTTATTCTGACAAATATCACCCATTTGCATTGTTTCCCATTTTTTAAACAGTAATGTACCATATCCTAATGGCCAGTGTACCATCAGGAGTAGGTACAGTGACCAATTAATTTTAAATTTTTGCAACAGGTCGCTAAATTTTGTCATCTGGTGCTCGAAGCCATGACATGGAGTGCATTAGAACATGCCCAAAACGAAAAAGAGGGTAGTTATCAGATCTAAAGAAAAAAATGTATTATTGAAAAATAAAATGAAAAGTTAAATAAAAAAATTAACCTCACCTCAACTAGAAGGACTTCGTAAAATATTTACAAAACAGTCTCATGAAGTTTAAAGGACGTCACAAATATTTTATGTTTTTTGTCATTTTTACAAAATTTTAGTTTGCAGGTTTGATTTTTTATGTGTACCATAGTGAACCAAATTTAAGTTATTTCTGAAATTTTATAACGAAAAAATCTATGAAATTTAGTAAAAATTGTTCCTAGAAAAGTAGGAAAATGTGGCAAAATCTTAGCTTTCATCTAAAAACCAAATTTTGTCCCTACTTTTATTTTGTTGTTTGGATGAAGTTTACAAACTAAGGTCTGTGATAAATATTTTTTCACACACATATTTATTTAAAATATTTACTGTACTGGGAAAATGTTTGTTGCGTATGCACGTGATGAACAGTCCTGTACAGGGTGTCCCTTTTCGACATTTTTCTAAGGTATCTCAGTTAATACAGAAGATAAAAAATTCCCGCTTTCGCGAACCTCCGCTACTTTTTTGAGTAAAATTCACAGAGCTAACTAGATTTTTGATAACAATTCTAGTTTTTAAGTTACAACGAATAAGAAGAACAGCCATTTATAAGCATATAGCGGTCACAATTTGAATAATTTTGATATTGTTACAATGGTATCCCACAGATATTTTTATGTAGAATTTACTGACTAATTTTTTGCTGTGCCAAACCCACATTTTCTTAAATGAAAACCATATTTGTCCATAACATACTTGAAGATGGCATTCTTTGTGCTTTAAAAAAATATATTATTTATATATTATATATTTCCATAAATAACAAACTTTAATTTTAAATTTAAATTTAAAAAGTTTTAAATTAATTATGAAAAAAAATACATATATGGCCAAAACGTTAAAATTCTTTTTGTAGGTGCTTCTGATCAAAATTGACACTGATTACTTAATCTATTTCCTTATTATTATTAACAAAAACATAAACATATTAGTTAATTAATTACGTAATAGTAAATAAAACACTAGTTAGAATTAAAGGAATGTTTATAGATGTAGATTTAGCTATTTTTTGTACGACTATTGCTTATACTCGTGCATGTTGATATGAATTCATAATATGTAGTTCACATCATCGAGAAATGCTTTTACTTTTAATAAATACATTAGCCTTGTTCTGAATTCTTCAAAAGGCGTATATAGTAATTATAGCAATTAAATCATGGATACCCATAAAACAAAACATTTTATATATATTAATTACATATTTATAAGCAATTATCAAAACTAGGTTTATTTTTTAATATAATTTATTATATGTGATGCAACCTGTGAAAAGGTACCAGATGTCGGAAAAGTGAATTTTGCGCTACAGCTTAAAACGCAGTTTCGAGTCGAAAAATACGAATTCCGGATTTCAACGGATATATGTAGGTGCTAGACATATCTGGCAACCATGTACAGTACAAATAAGTCGTTGGATTGGAGTAATAGAAGACGAGATATCGATTTTTTGTGTACAGTTCTGTTCCAAAACTTTAAATGTGCTCTTCTCAAAATTACGATTTTATATATTGAAACTTTACCTGCTTTCAGTTCGAGCTATATTAACGCTAGAGACTTCATTTTTTTTAAATGAAGCGAAATTTATGCTCTATCGAAATCTGACCCCCACCCGAAAACAGTTTTTCCGACATCTGGTACCTTTTCACAGGTTGCATCACATATTTATAATATAACTATATACATATATATAGAGGCCGTAACATGGCGCATAAATTCGACATTTTTTAGGAAAACGCTTGGAGACGTCGATTAAATTTTTCATTTGTCGACATTTTGACGTACTTCATTTATTTTTTTATTTGGCACCTGTCAAAGATATGACGTCATCCATATTTTTTTTAAATGACAACAAATTTCTTGTGATACATCATTTGAAAGCCCTAATTTCACGCAATATGGTCCTAAAAATCTTTAGGATACAACCGACACACTCGTCCTTAGACATTCACCGTCAACTATTCACTGTCATACTGATGAGATCTAAGATAAGACCGAAATCCGGATCTCTGCTTTTGACGGCGCGGCGGATGAAGAAGAACGAGGAATATTTCATTATCTATTCATTTCATGTATCTATTTATCTATAAAGCTTTTTGGCGAGACAAGTCCCCTCTTCTTTATAACCTTATGTATTTCTAAATAACCAAAATATGTTAGTCAAAACATTGTACCCTATTTGATATCTTGCCTTTTTTAGGTATAATGTTTTTCAACCTAGTCACGAGAGATTCAGTAGGTTGCTGGGATACGAGAAAGCCTTACAAGAGGGCAAATTTGGGAGTCGTGGCGAAAAACAGCAAGACATTAGTTTTCCCTAATGACATCAAAATAGACCAAGAACCAAGACAAAGCGTATGGCTCATATCAAACTGGCTACCATATTACTTGTATGAGGGATTGGATGAGGATAAAGTTAATTTCAGGATTTTAAGGGCTTACACAGATGAAGCCATCAAAAACACTATTTGTGATCCCCACATTAGCATATATAACACTTACATTCCATATTCTGATGAAGGTGATTGTTTTTAACGAGATTCATGGTTCTAAAGTAGAACTGATATCGCGTGCGTAGTAGCAGAAAGAAAAACTTTCTTTCCACAAGACATTGAACTGTGAACTGGAAGTAATATATAGGTTTTTGGTGTCGTGCGGAAACTCAGTCCTCAGCGGAGTCCTCAGTGTTTGATGTGTTGAAAATAGTTCATTAACACATGATACTGTTATTGGCATTATTGCACTCTAAGTTAACAAAAACAAGTTTGCTTTTTGTGGACATTTTTCTTTTGAAAGGACTAAACGAAGCATGTACAGAATCTTTACTAAATAAGTTTGATTGCTTTCGGAACTTATTCTGTAATAAATACCAAAATTAAATTAAGAGAAGTACAGACGTGCAGGATAAAAGAAATAAAACAAGGTTTTCTCACTATATCCGTAAAAAAAGGGTGGTTTTAGATTTCTATGTCATCGATTTTTTTTAACAAATTTATGTAAAGTATAATTTAGAAACCACTATCATAATTAATGATAATGCAACTAACAACTAACATGAATTTATGTTGTTCAAAGCTCAGAAGCAAATGAATTTCAGAGCTAATGCTCATTTTACGATAAACTCATTTTAGTTAGGTACGCTTTTTATTTATGTTATATTTATTTTTCCGATATGTATGATAACATGATAAAGTATATTAAAACTAACACCATACTCTGTACTTTTATCAAATTTTGATGAGATCACGGTTGAAATTCAAAAATGAACATAAATAGATATATGTACATACATTCTAATATTACATTCCTTCCCAGTCCAAAAGTTCTTTGTCAGGTATTTTGACCCAAATATTGTTAGTTAGAATATGAAATTGTAAAATGTATTTTAATGTAAAGACATATTTTTATATGAAGTTTTTGTAAGGTGCCAGTGTAATGCTTGAAACCTTTCCCGTAAGACAACAATTCCAAACGTATATTATTAATTTATAGATACTTAAACGGGTATAAAAGACAAATAATTTTCGAGCTAAAACTGGACCTTTTGGGATTATCCAGCTTAATTAAAAAGTAATTTTTAATCACGAAAAATCAAGCAGGTCTTGGCAGGAGCATTTTAATTATTTTAAGTGACTTTGTAAGTTAAGTGCCTTTTCTAAGCCAAATACCAAAACATTATAGGTATTAAGAAAAGTAGTTCACCATTAAAAATTATAGCAATATGCCAACTTTTAGCTAACTTGCTATCTTTGAATTTTTGTATAGTCTTTTCAGTAGAATATATGAATATATATAACACTTGATAATCATTCAGAATTAAGAAACAAATTATCAACGGAAATTCTGATGGTTTTAGATACATAATACTTCAAAAACCTGCGGAAGAATGTATGACATAATATGTTGTTGTAATCAGAAGAACAAGTGAAATTCAACAAATCAAAAAAAAATTCAGGGAGTTCCATTAAAAAAATATATTACTTAAACAGCTGCTATACTTTTTTCTCAATTCTTTTTCTGACAGCATATTCATATATGAATCATCAAATCCACATCACATATGAAATAAAAAAAAATGAAAAAAAAATTAGTAGCTCAAAAGATAACGGAGAAAAGGGAGTTCTTCCGAAATCACCCTCTACAGTTAAAAGACGATATAGTTCTAGGTCATGGACGCAAAACAAAATATGTTATCTGGTAAAATGGTTAACATGTGCGTTATTAATTTTGTATGTTCAATATGTCGATTTATTATTTTTTAATTGGCAGGTAATTCATTCCTCTGAATCTGATCTGCATCTGATAATATGCTGAATACGGAACAGATAAAAAATATTTATATAAAAAGTTATCGTTAAACTGTATAAGAAAGAAGACACGTATTTAATATTGGTTATACAATTTTTTTTTTTTTTTGGCTTTAGGTCCTATACCATGCAGCCAAAGACAAATTTTGTGAGGATTCTAGAAACTTATATTGGGCAATAATTAAAAAAAAAAATCAAAATTGGCTAATGGTTTTAAAATTTGGCACTTAGCTATACTTTTTTATTCCGAACAATTTTTCTGAATATAATTTTTCGGAACTCTGTTGATCTACACAGATAATAATTTCTGTGTTGCTCCTGTGAAGACCTATCTGATTTTTCGAAAATGAGCTTATGATAAAAATTACTTTTTAATTAAGCGGGGCTTGCAACTCGAAAATTATTTGTTCTTTACACTTCTTTTTTCACTTATGCTGAGACACACAGTATATATCAGTTGATATTAATACTTGTAAAACTAAATATTTTTTGATATCTTGAACACATTATTTCTTCAATAAGCTAGTGGTTATAATAGATTGACATTTTTTTATATATTATATTCTATGCAAGTAAAATAAAGGCATAATAAAACAAATTGTTATAGTTTCATTCTCATTACCAGAAATCGCGAATCCATTATATATATGCTGTGAATAAGTAGTACCAACAACTAATTCGTAGCAATTGATATTTACCTCACCTAAATAACAAATAACAATCCTCCAGTTGGTATAACTAGGGTTCGGAAAGTGTGCTACAACGCAGAGTCGACATTATACAACTCTATGATTATTAAAGTAAAAACCGTATTTTTTAAGCGCCTTATAAATTATGTACGAGTATTGTATTTCTTGCCCGTCTACCGACTAATTCGATAGTTAATTGAAAGCAACTAATTCGATTATCTTTTTCGACATATCGAGATAAAAACTAGTAGTATTTATTATTTAGTATTAGTACTCCGACGGGAGACGGAATTACGAATTATTCAACTGGTATACGCCTATACCTATCGAATATTTACGATGGAGGTCGAGTGTCACGTGTCGAGTGAAGCATACAAGGGCGTAGCCAAAGGGTCAAGTAAAAACAAAAATACTCGGGGGAATGCGGTTGCCGTTGCCTGTAGTGACCTTTTTTTTGGGTTTTTTGTTTTATCTGCAGCGACCGCCCCTCACTGGGACGAATTTATTTATAGGTATAATTTAAATTTATAATTCTACTAAATAATTCGAATTATTAATTCGATTTTGAAATAGGAATTATTATTATTCGATAGTGAAAATAATTCGATTATTCCCAACGCTAATGTGTACGCCAGTGGCTGTGCCTGGTAACACACGCTGGGAGTCGCCCGTGGCCGGTTCTTGAAAGGCTATATGCAATTTATCCTTATAGCGTAGCGGACATTCCGTCGTCGAAATTTAGTATTGTGTTAGCTCGATGTCAGCGGACGTACGGTAGAACGCCGAGTTTAAAATAATTTTATGTGTCGTGAGTGACTAACTAATAAATGTGTGTACACACGTATTTTGCATCGTGTTCGTATTTATTTTAGAGTTCGTGTAGTAAATTTACAAGTTGTATGATTTTGTGTGGATTTTTGCAATAATTACACAGTCGTTACCATTTGTGAATAGACTGAAAAAGATGTTTGAATTTTAAAAGGTTTTTGACAATAGTCGGATCACATATTTGATGTATTCCTTGCAATCGTCGATATATATTTCATAGACGCGAGTGAGAGACAGTGAAGCGAGTGAAAGACATTTAGATTCAAATATACATCAAGAAATTATTAGAGAATAGAGAAATTTTAATTTGATTTCTGCATAATGTTTTGAACATATAGCCTTTCGTGGAACATGGTCAACAATATTCACTTTAGACGTTTTTTTACCAAATGCGAGTATGCATCCGATTTTCCATTGCCTACTACCCATAGATTGCGTATAACATATTTACAGAAGATATATCAACGCGTCATGGCACATATCAAAGAAGACATGCAATAAATTTTTGTGGCTGACAGTGGACAAATTTTTGACAGTGTACTTTTGCGGTAATAAGGTCGTTAATGTTCTGATACGAATTTTAGGTGTTTCAGATATTTCGGCCCTGATATTGATAGCTAGTAAACGGGTTTTGCAAACAACGGCTCAAACTATAGAAATATGAGAAATATGTAGTAGTAACACGGGCATAGTCGTAGTACGAGAAGCAGAAAGACTACGGGTTGTAACAACGTACGCTCAAGCACTGAAGCCAGTATGGTGTTTCTGAATGATTATGTAAATTAGTAATACATTTTTACTCCTGTCTATTTGGTCTCTCATATGTCCTTCCGTCAATGACATGACGCATTACGTAGCCCGACCATGCGTTATAGCACATTTTCCGGACCCTAGCTATTACACAATCAAAAATAATTATTTGATCGAATTAGAGATGTTTGTTCGAAGTTTACCCCGAACTTGTTAAGTATTATGAGAGAAGAATATCAAAATAGACTCTTTTAGTATTAGGAAGTGCAGGGTGAATATTTTGAACCTTTATTGACTGACAAGAACAGAAATTGACACTTTAATTATGAACCGCTGGACAGATTTTCAAAAATAGAGCTGTGTTGGAGAGCGATTTGAAATATATTTCAAACGAGGTGTCACAAGACCACCCTTTCTATTTGAAAACATTGCGATGACAGCGCCCTCTGTGTGGTAGACGTATGTAACTTTTATGTTAAACGATAATAGAAGTAGAACGATATCATTTTATTGGGATATCATTTTCTTCCTTTTCAGTTTTCACGAACACTATTTTCACCGATACGATCTGATCTGATGACGATATCAGATAAATGCACCTTCCGCCAAATGCAGTGGCGGCCGGTATAATCTGATGTGCTCGTATTTTCGGAAGGAGGCATGGGACCCCCACCATAATTTAGGGGGTGATTTCTAGACATAAGTAAAAGACTATAATAGTAAAAAGTCTTCAGAGAAAGCTTGCGAATTTTTTTTCCAAAAATGGCTGCCTCCGGCCAGACCTTGGAAACGGCTTGCAAAATATTTGCGAAATATTTTTTTTTTCATAGTCACCGAGTAAATACAGTCATTTTATACTTTGTGATTTTCTTGACATTTTGAAGTCTGCTTAAGTTATGGTAATTTGAATTTTTTATTTCCCCCATTCCATTTCGTCTGTGAGATTTTACAAGAGTTGTATCTTTACGCAAAATAAGAATTTTCCAAAAATCACAAGTTTAAAAAAATGTACTTACTCGGTGATTATGAAAAAACATGTTTTGCAAATATTTTGCAAGCCGTTTCCAAGATCTGTCCTGATGCAGCCATTTTTGGAAAACAAAATCGTTTGTTTTTGCCATTATAACTTACTTAGATCTAGTAACCACCCCCTAAAATATGATGTAGGTCCCATGCCCTCTTACGGAAATACAAGCACGTAAAATTCCACCGGCCGCCACTGGCCAAATGTGTTGTGTACGAATATATTTGATTAAATATGTAGTTATATAAATAAGTAATTTTCCATGACGTCTTTCTGTCATTGTAATATAGAGGGCGCTTCACAGTGAGTGTCCTAGTAAACGTTTTGGCAGAACTATAAATGATATGGAGATGAAAACTTGCATGTGGGGGTTTTCGGATGTGCTCTACGTATCTAAAATAATGACTTTCTGTTACTTCCGGATATACCGGAAGTGAATACTAACTTCGGTGTTTTGTATGCCATACTACATATTCCATGTACCATATTTCGTTTCTAATCATCAATTTAAGGTCACTAATATATTAGTCTAAGAGCCAGTAAACAGATGGCAAAACATATTTGGTAAAAGCCTCAAATTTGCTCAGTTACTCAGTTGTACCTACCATTCATGTGATGGGGGCTAGTTAAACCCAGTCGCGGTAGGTTCAGCGTCACACAGGGGCGACAGGTGTGTTAATTTAGCAAACTAAAAATGTATTTGATAAAAGCTGCCGTTTTGGTATGTCAAAATATACTATTATAGCTACTTAAAAATAAAATGGCAGACCGTTCCCGCGGTTGTTACGTCATGGCAGACAAATTCAAAATTTCAAAAAAAAAATTTTTTCAAAAGTATTTTATGAAACTTGAAATTTATATATGTTATTCTTGATAGTATTAGAATCATATACTTTTCAAGGCAGTCGGGTATGTCGGTTGCTTTGATCTGGCAGACAGTAAAATATTTTCTCCTACGCGAGCATACCTATGTGTAGTAGATACGTTGTATACGGAATAGAGATATTTTCTTTTCTCTTTCTTTTCTATGATATTTAAGGGTCGGCTGATAAGTCCCGGACCCGGGCCTCTCAATGAAAACAACATTTAAACATTTTTTTTTTTGTTCGGTTTAATTTAATTAAACCATCTCTGTAGTGCCATTTATCAAGGTCCTTAAAATAGCTGATTCTGCAGGTAATTATATAGTTATAGATATAAATTTGAATAAAAAACACTCGATTTGCAAATTTTAATTTCACTTTACAGAAACCGAGCCAGTGGTGACATTCTCTCACATGATGAAAACCATGATTCAGAAGATGACACTGTATTCTCTCACAAGTATGAAGAGAGAATATAAGGATCTGAATTCTTCGAATATACAGATTCAAAATTTTTATTTTAATATTGTTTACAATTAATATGTATTAATTAAAAAAATAATTTATTAACTTAATTTATGTTTAATTAAAAAATAAAAATAACATTATCATTTATACAGGATGTGTAAAACCGACATCGGCCAGTTGTGAAAAAGGATAGTCTACACTTCTCTTTCTAACGTGGTGAGAGGGTCGGTCTTATTCCCTCACTACCTTCGTTGCGTATGCGGTTGCTTCATATCTGTCGTCTCACTTCTGTTTGTCCTTTTTTATAACTGTCCGATGTCGGTTTTACACAGACTGTATATTCATGATATCATTATTATCCTCTACCACTGAACATAGGTTTGTAATGGCCCATTTTCCCCATAATCCATGTAACGACAGTAAGTATGATCATTTATATGATTCATATTATTTCTTATATTCATAGTACCTACCTAGTTCATGAAATAGTCAGCAGATTCCATATATTGAAAGGAAGTTCTATATATTTGTGTGCTCGCGCAGGAGAAAATATTTTACAGTCTGCCAGGTCAAAACAACCGACATACCCGACTGCCTTGAAAAGTATATGCTTCTAATACTATCAAGAATAACATATATACATATATTTCAAGTTTCATAAAATAGTTTTGAAAAAAAAAAATTTGAAATTTTAAATTTGTCTGCCATGACGTAACAACCGCGGGAACGGTCTGCCATTTTATTTTTAAGTAGCTGTAATAGTGTATTTTGACATACCAAAACGGCAGCTTTTATCAAATACATTTTTAGTTTGCCAAATTAACACACCTGTCGCCCCTGTGTGACGCTGAACCTACCGCAACTCAGCTTAACTAGCCCCCATCTCATGAACGGTAGGTACAACTGAGTAACTGAGCAAATTTGAGGCTTTAATCAAATATGTGTTGCCATCTGTTTATTGGCTCTTAGACTATATTTAATATTTCAATGTTACGAAAATAAAAATGCAAACCCGTAGAAAAAATTAACAACTCTCCCAGTGGTAAAACATTTTTTTGCCTTGTAAGTATGGAAGGTTAAACAACTATAAAATATGGGACACGGATGAAATTTTAGGTAACCACATCATTCAGCTATTTCTTTTTTTTCAGTTGACTGCCTGGGATTAGAGAATTCGTCCTATTGAATGTGAACTCACATCCATGTTAAATAAAATGATACATGTCAGTAATATTAAATCTTGTCTTAGGCGACAATATACTCGTAAATATCTAGAGATTGATTCTAACTGCAATTAGCGCATAGTAGGTCACGATTCGAGTGGGAACTAATTGAAAAAATTAACTTCGCATTTTCTCTTACATTAGGTTATACTTATTTGATAAGGTAATTTAATTAGACTTGAGCAAAAGTGGTTATTCTGGAAAAGGCATGCTTAGAATGCCGGCGAGGCATTAGGAATCAGTTAATGCAATCGTGTTAATTTCTTACTTAATTACACCTCAGACGTATTTATATAGTATACATTAAATGGCCAAAAAACAGGGATAAGGTTCGACTTTCATGAATTTCTTTTGGTGCCATTCAAAAGAGCACCCTCAAAAATCCTCGGAAAGGCATTTCCAGATTTTTTTCCATCATTTCTTGTATTTGGCACTTTTCTAAAGAGAGGATATACAAAAACTGTAGTTTTGACGTTAAAGGGTTAATATGTAGATATCAGAAGCTGTGCTATTTAACTGTGATAAAAGTTTTATATTTTTTCATGATATATGATGTTAAAGAAGGTAAGGATGCTGCTTTTTTAATTTTCAGTATCCAACTTTATGCTTTAATATTACTCGTAATATTTTAAAATAACACTTCGTTCTTCATGATTTCAAATATTTTTAGAGAAATATGTACAGATACGAAGTGTGTAAATTTAGTAATGAGGCTGCCAACCTAGCTGGCTAGAAAACCACGAAGAAAAGCGGAAAACCTCAGGATATTTTAACAAGAGCGATATTGGTATAATACGAAGTGTGTAAATTAAGTAATGAGATTATCAACGTAGCGCCCGATCTAGGAACACTGCGCAGACGGGACTTGGAAGGGCGGTATATTAACATGTAATGCACCTTCAGTAAAAGCTTCAACTTGGTTCAATACAGCTCATTTGTTTGTTCTTTATGACTATTTTCGTATACTGTATGTTTTTTAGGCGTATTAAAAATGAGATGAGATAAGATTTTGAGCAACGATGAGCTATCAGATTTTGCTTCAGACTTGGACACAGCGCAACGAATAATTTTGAAAAACTTCAACACGCCTACGAAGACAGTGTTTTTTCAAGAGCCCAGGATTTTCGGTGTTTAAGGCATTCTCAGGAGAGGAAAGTGTTTTGACTTTTTGGAATCGATTGTAAATGAGTCCCATTTTATGAAAAGTGTCACTACAGGTGATGAGACAGATGATGGGTGTTTGAGTACGACCCGGAAACCAAGCGCCAAAGAATGGAATGGCACACTTCAAGCTCTCCAAGACCCAAAGAAGAGAGAATGAGCAAATCGAAGATAAATAAGAATATCAAATGCATGCTGATTTGCTTTTTTGATAGCCAGGGAATTGTCCACAAAGAGTTTGTGCCTCCAGGCCAAACAGTAAATCAACACTGTTACAGAGAGATTCTTGAAAAACTTCGAAAAAGGGTCATGCGTGTGAGGCCATACGTCAAGACAAACTGGATGTTGTATCACGACAATGCGTCTTGTCACACAGCCATTTCAATAAACGAGTTTTTAGCTAGTAAAACATTCCTGTGGCTCCTCAGCCTCCTTATTCGCCTGACTTGAGTCCTTGTGACTTTTGTCTCTTCCCGAAATTAAAAAATCATCACAAGGGATGTCATTTTGGGACCATGGAAAACATTCAAACGGCTGTAACCGACCAGCCAAAGGCTATCCCAGTGTATGAGTTCCTGCACTGCTATGAGGAATGGAAGAACCGTCTCTAGCGCAGTGTGGCTTCCCAAGGAAGCTATTTTGAAGGAGACAATAATGAATTGTACCTAATTCTATTCGAATAAAAAAAATTCACAGATCTTGCATCTTACGCAAGTATCGTAGGCGTATTGAAAATACCAGACACAGCTGGTAGAAATATATAAAGTAAATTATCATAAAAATAAAACACAGTTTTGTTGTTACGATTTTTGGCGGTTTGACCCTTGAAGGTCTTGTCGTTTTAAACGGGTTATCTTGCATGTGATATTCTGTCAGGTTTCCGATTTATTTGCCGTGCATATTCTAAAAAAAATTTTTGGATTAGTAAGTTGACCCTATCATGTGCCTTTACAATGGCCTTGCTGCCGTGGAGTACCTGCAGTGTACCGAGAATGTATGTAGACGCAGTTACGATGAATTTTTCCCGTCGTATTCTTGAAAACCATTTGGGGCAGGGATATGCTCTAAGAGACTATTACATACATACATACATACATACATATGTAGTTACGCAAACAGGCAGAAATCTACACCGATGGATAGCAGAATATCGGCGTGTGAATAACATATACCGAGAAAATTATGAATATCTTGTAGATGTGAGATCGGCGTTTAAGCAACATTGCCCACCAGGATGTGATATTTCACAAGTGTCGGTGTCTGATAGTCCTGATCGGCAGTTTATACAAATACAAATTTTGGTGAACTGTAGATGCAAAAAAATCCCTAGGCAAAGAAGAGGACTGTTCCGCAATAGACTCATTGTCAATCCTCAACTTCGTTCAATGGAGCATTCGTAAGAGAAGCCGCCTCTACCAGCCAGTCTAGTTTTTAAGACGTCAGATATTCAATGTCTTGTTGAGCTGATATAATTTCTTGTCAATTGTTTAATATAGTGCTTACATAACGTAGGGTAAACGTGGGATAGATGCCGTAGGGGGATAGACGCGCAAGTGTTCCCCTGTTTTGTTTAAATGTAATACCAACACCCAACACCCACCCTGTTTTGTTTAAATGTATGCTGACCCCCTCCCGATTGTCAGTCAAAAACGTGCACTTTGCTTGAACAAGATGAGTCGTGGGCTGTGCAACGAAAACAATTTTTACGCGTCGACAGATTTGTGAATTTAGGTTATTACGTATAATCTTTACTCTGCCCGGAACATTTAATGTTATAAAGTAAATATTTATTTTTTTTGTATTTATAATCAATATATGTATTAATTAGAAATATTCAAATGTTATTTTAGCACTCTTTAAAACATTTTTTTTGTTAAATTGGAGGGCGTCTATCCCTCGCAAAAAGGATAGATGCCCCAGTTTTGGTGAGTATAGATGCCCTTAGAGGCTTCTAAGGGCATCTATCCCACATTGTATTATGAATTTAATTCATTGTTTTCGTTTTCTAGACATTCCACGCAAGTAGGTACGTATGCAAAGGGGGACACGGCCCCGAGGTGTGTGGACCGAAGACGCTCTTAAAGACACCTTTGAAGAGCTGAAACAAAACAACTATCCTCTTAATGAAATATCTCGTCGTTATGGCATTCCATCTAGAACCCTAAGAAGATGATTTGCGAAACAATATACAAAGAAATTGACATTAGGTACCTGGGTTTTGAAAATCGAAATACTTGCCATATTATTAAACGTTTTTTATTTGATTTATTTTCGCTTTTACCTATTATTAATTCCTACATTAATTTTTTTAGGGAAACGTCCCGTTTTGGACGTCAATAATGAAAAACGGCTGGTCGCACACGTTCAAAAATTAGAGGCAGCAGGATTTCACGAGATATGATACGAAGATCAGCGTTTGAATTCACTGAAAAACTTGGTATTGAACATGACTTTGAAAAAGAAACTCGCAAAGCAGGACGTCATTGGAAGTCTTTTTATGCAACGTCATCCTGAACTTAGCGTTCGTCAAGCTGAAGCTAACGTTGATTTAAGTTAGGAAAATCAAAGTGTTTTTTCATTAATTCCTCAGTGCAACTATCCCACAGGTCAAAATATCACTGAGGCATCTAACCCACACAGTAGGCATCTATCCTCATTTATAAGGTGTTGTTATTTCGTTTATAAATAAGTAAATAACTAAAAGTTTTAAATTATATTGATTCAGCCATGTTTTCATGCAAAATCCTAAAACAAGTCAATGTTTAATTTAAATTAGAGTTTAGAGATTACTTATTCTTAATTAATCACCCTGTATATATGTTAGTGTAAATTAATAAAATAACAGATCTGCTCCTCCTATTACAGCGATCAGTACATATCAAATATTTATTTTACATTCAACATCAGTTCATAAAATACGCAGGCAAATTTTCACTAAACGGTGTACTGCTGGAAAGTTTTTTATTCAACGTGCTCATAAGCGCCATGCAGCTCGGATGTCGTTTTGCCATTTCAGCGAATCAGCAAATCTCGGGCATTCGACGGTGCCCTTGGGCCCCTTGGACACACGGCAAGGTCGTTACGTGACCATGTCGAGGTCGCATGTCGAGGTCGCATGTCGCTTGCATTAATATTTCGCAAGACAGCTCCATTACTACGCGCCAGAAGTATTTTCCAATACTAAAAAATAAAAACCAGTCTCATTACTTAATTTACACACCTCGTATACAGATGTTTGCAGTTAGCAGTATAATACATATTTGACGTATAAATGATAGCGCTATCTATCATAACGAAAACAAAGTGCTCACAGTTGCTTTCCAAAATATCATTAATTTTTATTTTATAAAGTACTAGCGACCCGCCCCGGCTTCGCACGGTTTACGACATCACATTAGAAACCTCTAAAATTATCAGTGTTTTTCTACTATATTATGCATATATTATACATATAAACCTTCCCTCTTGAATCACTCTATCTATAAAAAAACCGCATCAAAATCCGTTGCGTAGTTTTAAAGATCTAAGCATACATAAGGACAGACAGACAGCGGGAAGCGACTTTGTTTTATACTATGTTATGAAAATAATAATTAAGAAAATGTTTCATGTATAGTATATGTAGATTGAAATATTTGAAGAGAAGTGATATGAAATATGGAATATGTAATTGCAAAAGTACCTTTTTTAATCGTCATTTTCTATTTACGTAGATATAATATCTTTGTAAATATGTAATAATAATTGAAATCATCGTGTGAAATACAAGTGAACCTTGTAAATCTTCTCCTGAAGATGCCAACTTGGTTGGCGAAACGCGCGTCGAAAAAAGTGTAGTAGTTCGGTGTTTCGTGGAAGACGTCCAGTTTTTTGTTTCTACGCCGAAGGTTCCAGTACCCACTCCAACATCAGATTAACACAGCGTTTATTTATCTTTCGTATTAAAACACTGACAATAACATTCTAGACCAAAAGTAATTTATATTAACAAACATCATAGAAACATCGTTATCCTCATACTGTTTGTCTCTAAAAAAACTTCCCCTCGAGATGTGAACGATGATTCTTAATCACAAAATTATTGCACTCTCATGATTTCACGGCATTTACAAAGTTAGGGTCTTGGAAGCGCCTTCCTCAAAGTATATACTGCCATGTCATTTATTGATGCATATTCTAACGAAAATTCTTATTTTCTTCCTGCAATAAATTAAGTTGCTTTATTGCCTTCTTTGTAATTTCGATGTTTTTCGGTTCTGTGAGAATAATTTTCTTCAATATATCCATTTAAATATGCCACTGTTATATCGAATTGGCCGATTTTCATACCATATTGCGCTGCAAGAGATGTTATCATACATATTGAAACAACTCTTGGAAATGGAGCAAATGTTTCATTAAAGTCTATTCCAGGATGCTGAAAAAATTCTTTAGCTACTATTCTACCCTTTCTTCTCTCTAAATTCTCATTTTCGTCATAGGTGTTTCTCAAAATATCATTTAAATGATCTATCCTTCTATGCCAATTGTTATTTGTTGAAGAAAATTTTCAATAGCACTTTCTTGAGATACTGGTTTACACATTTCAGTTCCGTCTTGTAGAATATATAAACCGTTGAATCGATCTGCTTTAGTCTTGAACAACCTTCTTTATCATTAATTTCAACAGATCAAATACTACTTTCAACCTTAATCTGTAATTTTTCCAACTGACAAGAAATTGCTGAGGTCAGGAACATAAAGTGTATTGTCAGTACTCACACTACCCACAGTTATCACATAGTACCGCCAAATGAGCTGTTTGGTTGGCACCCCCTACCTGAGTGTAAAAGATAATAACTTTGAAGGATTAAAATTGGCTCACCTCTTTTTCAAGACTTCTGAATGCAGAATTTGGCATAACTTGGGCTTTTGGAACGAACAGACACTCGAAACAACAAACAAAACAACAATTCCAAACTTATAAATAAACAAACAGTTTTCGTACTTACCGGGGGTTCTATTGCCTACTTGCGTCGTCCACTTATCATTTTGATGCATGCATCTCATTTAGTTTTCTATCGTATCGAAAAATGTATGAAGATGCTCACACTACATCCATCCAATGTAATGTCAGCTGCTTCAAGAGGGCAGCCTTTCTAGCTGCTCTTTTTCAGTTGATAACGTAATACAGCCTTTCATCTGTTTTAGTTCTAGTGTATTAACTGATATCTGACTAACTGACGCGTCTAAAGTGGATGTGATATAGTAGGTGTACAAAAGAATACAAAAAACATTACATCTGATTAATACGGCGTTTATTTAACTTTCTTATTAAAAGACTGGCAATGACATTCTAAACTAACAAGCTTTACATTAACAAACACGGTAGAATAATAGAAACATCATCGTCCTTAAATCACTTCCAACAACAATAAGACAGGTCTACAAAATAAAAAAAAGTTTTGTCTTTGCAATCAGACCCATAATTTCCTATGTATTTTGATGCACTGAAACCAAATTTGGCAAAAAAAAATAGTTCTACCGCATCAATTTTTCTCTCCAGCCCCATATAACCCCCATAAACTCTTATAGCAATGACAGCGTCAGAAAGCTGAAAAATTTCTAAAAAAAGATAAAGAGATGATGTTTAGTAAAATAAAAAATCATTTTTGACTTCAGAATCGTAATCAGCAACCCAAAAAAAAAACTTAATAATATGCATTTAATATCAACTTTTTACTTTTTTAGTGAAATTTGACAGCTCGTTGACAGCTGTCATTAAGTCGAAATTTATTCAAAAAACCAATGTAAAGGTCATAAAAAATAATTAAAGAAATATTTAAAAAAAAAAATTCTCCAAGTTTATGGGGGTTATATGGGGGTGGAGAAAAATTGATGTGGTAGAAAATTTTTTTTGCCAAATTTGGTTTCAGTGCATCAAAATACATAGGAAATGATGGGTCTGACTGCAAAGACAGAGCTTTTTTTTATGTTGTAGACCTGTGTAATTTGTCCAGCAGAATATTATATTAAGGTTTCAAGCAAATTAGGTCATAAGCATTACTGATTATATAGAGACATCCAAAAAAAAACGCCATCAAATTTGACTATGAACGAGAGAGATGGAAGTAGCGATTATGTCGAAGCTCAAAACAAAACTTTGCTGTTGTCAAACTTTTGACAAGGGCTGTCACAATTGTAAAACAAATAAATAGTGACTCTCACATAATGTGACAGCCTTGACAATTAAATAACATTATAAATTTAAGATAGAATAGAAATACGTCTTTTTTTGCTCGGCCAACTTTGATGACGTTTTTTTTTTTTTAGATGGCTCGTTAGTTTATTCACGCTAGAACCGTGATCTAGCCCGCTACGCAGTGCTTCAAATAGCGAACTAAATCAAAAAATTGCGTAGCCTAGGCACCGCTGACGTAAATAAGCGTAATTTACAAAATTGACGTGTTAATAAGGACAAGACAAAAACATTAAAAATCTCCTGTTTATAAAAAGTCTGCCGTAGACGCAATGTTTGCTGCATGCGTATTATTGATACTCCATCACAAAAAATCTGAATACAGGAGTTTCACGCTCAACATAATAAATTATCCACTTAGAAAATCGATATTTTCTTAATAAAACATTGTTTCACAACGAATAGAAAGTTGAAAGGTCAATTACTTTGCAATTAGAAATTAAATTAAATCTAGAGTTAAATTGGAATTGAGTTTCCCAGTCGGAAGGTCCCCGGTTCGATTCCACGATGGTACCTTTTCTTGTTTTAAATGTACTGAGACAGTGACGTAGACGTGTAGTAAAAATAAAAAAAAAATAATTACAAAATATAAGTAAACAAAATATCTTATAGGATATTTAAAAAATAGTCATAATAAAATCCCCTACCATTCTAAGTTGTGAAGAGAAGTAACAAATGAAAATGTTTATGGCACAAACGGGAACAAAGAACAAACGATTCCACTATCTGCGATTTTTTTATGTGAAAAGTTGTATTTCTGAGTCAATTTTTTGTTTATTCCCAAAAGTCGTCGCCTTCTTCACATAGGAGAATGAACGAAATCATTCTGGTTATGCAGCAGGTTATTTTCTGGGCTAAGGGTGTATCTACACATATATTTTTACGGATTCTAATAAATTTCACGTTGTGTCCTTTCCTTGTATGTATGGGACCATGGTATTAAGTATTCAAAGTTGAAAAACTGTGGCCAAACTCTAAAAAATGGTTTGCAAAGGAACGAGAAAGTTTGTACCTAGTTTCAGAACGATAAGTTTCCGTTAACCTATATAAAATGAATTATGTATGTACTGGTTAGTCACACAAGAGTGAAACCTCCTTTATTTCTCGTAATTTTCGTGGAATCAAAAGATTCCAACAAAAACTTTACACGATTATTTATGTATTTTTGGAATACTTAAACTAATGGAAACAGTTGTTAATCAGAAAACTACAGAAAATATTAAGTATAAAATTAAGGGTGTTCTATTAAAAAAAATCGCACCCTTACAATTTGAGTTTATTGTATTGTAGTATGTAAAGTTATAAAAAAATGTGTACAACCCTTTTTTGAACTTTTTGATTCGATGAAAGGTAAGAGAAAAAAAGGGTGTCAATTTTAGGTGACTACTCCTGTACATTCTGGGCGTTGTTAACTTTTAGAAGACTTGACAGGACAAGATTCTTTTTTTATTTTTAGTTTTTACTTTCGCATTACACATTTTATATTTTACCCCGCAATTTAAAATAAGTCCAAAGTAAGAATTATTTTCAAGATTAACGCGTAGTTCTTAAGACATATTTATAACGTGTAAATTTATACTAGGATACGTTTTGCCTGGAGATAAGAGTTTTGTATCTACTGAAATATTTCGAGTTTAGAGTGTCCCCATATGGAGCTAACGGTAGGAGCCAAAGACGATAAATTATCTAGTTTGCAGGTGGTATGTCGTAAGGCACATTGGGTTATATTTTTTTAATAGCACTAATTTCATATTTGATACGCCCGATATATTATATGTATAGGAGAATTGCTATTGTGCCTATGACCACAAGTCGTCGCCACAACATTTTTATTTACATGTAGCTAACACAAGAATATTGCACAATTTACCATTGTACATTAGACCCTGTGTAGAATTTTATTATCCAGCCATGCAAGAAAACGTTGTTACTCGTATTTCATAGTAAGATTTATAGGGAGGAGTATTTTAGTTTTTTATTAGGCATATTCGTATTAGCCTGATATACCGATACACTCACGTTATATTTATACTATATATGATTCGTTGTTATTAATTGTTGTATCAATAAGCGTTTATTTTTTAATTTCGCGTATATCCACACATACAGTTATTAAACTAATTATAATTAGTGTTATTGTACTAAAGTTTGTTAAATTACATTTTTCAAAGGTTTCTAACACTATCAATCATCAGCTAATTGTTGCTAAACTGAAACATTATAGTTGTGATATCTGTAGAATTAATTGCGTCATATTTAACTCATCACATGCAGTGTGTATAGACAATCAAATTTCAACAAGCCTAAATATGCTCCCAGGTGTACCAAAAGGTTCGATTTTAGGTCCTCTGTTATTTATTAAATATACTTAATACATATACACGGTAAATAATTGCAAGATGCAACCATTTTCAGATGACACAATAATAATGTGTATGCATATCGATTAATAGGAATTTTCTCGATCTTTCTATAATTTATTGTAACAAGCTTTACATTTTAAACTGCAAAAAAATATTATGTGAATCACTCGTTTCGTTTCACTTTAACTATTACGATTTTATTTATAGGACATGTATATTAGGGTGGACCTTAATATTTTTTTTTTTCGTTTTTTTCTCAGCGGGCCGGGTGAAAATCAGTTCTGGGTACCTAAAAAACTTGTGCGGAAACCAAAACTACCGCGATCGGAACCTTTTTTCCCGTGCCGCAAAGCGCCAGAAGTTTCTTATGGGATTTACATGTTAAAAATCACTGAAAACGTTCGATACGCTCAAAAACTATGAAAATCATCAAATCTGATAGTCGCAAGGATATATTTCCATGTATTTTTTCCACCTGAATCAGATGGAATCGTCATATTTCGTTTATTCGTTGAGTGAAAAAAATAATGAGCGAAAAATCGCAAAAAAAAACACCAAATTAAACCAATAAAATTTGAAAAAAGACGAAATAATTTATTATGGTGATTGTACCTGACTCTGAGGAGTATTACGCATATCATGATTCAAAAAGTAGAGGTAAAAACCTACAATTTGACGTCCGGTTGAAGTCTGTGGGTGCCTCTGAACCGGAGTTATGATCATTTCAAATTCAGGAGCGTATATGGCGGAAGGCGATCTTTCTGTTTTTTCAATCCTGATTCTCAAACGATAGATTCTCCTGCATCGACTTGCATAATTTAACGGTGGTATGAAATGATCCATATCATACGAATAATTCATCATCTTAATATATATAATATTACCTTTAACTTGAAGTCATTTTACATTGATTATAAGAGAATTTCGGATTGGAATATAATATAGTGTCCGACGTTCGTACACGTACTTGTAACGTTAGCATCATACTTTGGAGTTGAGGAACTGGGTACCTTATTCTTGCCAGGCAATGACAAATGGTCTAGACTTTGAAATTCTGTTCGAGAAAATTAATTTTTTAAGATTACATAATAAGTTACATCTTTTCTTATTTTAACTCATTTTTTATACGTATAAATTCAATGTAAATAATCTTTTTATAAATTTTATTCGTTCTGAAATGAAGTGAATATTAGAAGTGTGTATGTGATTAGTAAGAAACATTAATTTCATTAAAAATGAGTTCTCAAAAGAATTTTTTATTATAGTTTCATAATTCATTCATGTTTGCTCATAAGAGAGGCTTTATCGCAAGTCGGGAATAAATAATTGTTGCTCATCTTTTGTCAATATATTTTTAAAATCAGATATTAATTTGACTCCTCTTTCCGCAATATCCTTGACTACTTTCAAATTTTCAACAATTTTCAAACCCTTGTAGGTTTTTACCTCTACTTTTGAATCATGATATGCTTAATACTCCTCAGAGTCAGGTACAATCACAATAATAAACAATTTCGTCTTTTTTTCAAATTTTTTTTAGTTTAATTTGGTGTTTTTTTCGCAATTTTTCGCTCATAATTTTTTTCACTCAACGAATAAACGAAATCTGACGATTCCATCTGATTCAGGAGGAAAAAATACATGGAAATATATACTTGCGACTATCAGATTTGATGATTTTCATAGTTTTTGAGCGTATCGAACGTTTTCAGTGATTTTTAACATGTAAATCCCATAAGAAACTTCCGGCGCTTTGCGGCACGGGAAAAAAGGTTCCGATCCCGGCAGTTTTGGTTTCCGCACAAGGTTTTAGGTACCCAGAACTGATTTTCCCCGGCCCGCTGAGAAAAAACTAAAAAAAAAACATTAAGGTCCACCCTAATGTATACGCACAAATAAAAAATAAAAACAAGATACAAAAAGAACAAAAGTCATGCTGTAAAATGCTTTATGGTATAAAAAAATATATATTTCTCAAACAGTAAACAAGACTTTCTGGTCCAACACGGATAATATTGAAAGGAACACCGTTTTATTTTATGCAAATTTTATAATAAAAATTTTACATTATTTTACCACTATATAGTCATACTTCTCAGCGGAAACGCTATGAATCATTCAGCCATTCCTGCTGCAGACCGCGATGAGTTGGTTACTCATCCTCGCCCCAGAAGAAATTAAGGCACAGGCGAAGGGAGGAAATTATGAGGCAGTCCTAATTCCGCGATGATCTAGGCGAATGTGGTCGTTGTCACTCTTACTGCCGATATCACAAAGGCACATATCTCCACCCTTTCTATTTTCCAAGAGCGCTTCAGTTCGATTATTAGGTTTTCATATTTCGCGATGTTGTCACGTTTAGCTTTCCGAACGTTGTGGATAAGTGGCACTGCGATGTCTATAATGATCCCTCTTCGTTGTACCTTGTTTTGTGTCAGTGCAATATCTGATCGGTTGAAGTCCACTGTTCGATCGATGATAACTAGCTTTCCAGTGTGAGTCCAGCATAGCTTCAGGAGTATGTTTGTAGCGTGGCGGAGCCGTCGCTAATTGGCCATCCCTGGAAGCTGGTTGTTGGTGGACCATCTTCGCAGGTTAGCATTTTAGCCCACCAAGGTGTACTAACTGTGACTCTGCTAGCATAGAATACTACGAGCCCTAACACTATATGTTCGGAGAAACGCATTTTTTTTTTAAATTATTCATTGCCATGCAAACATTTACAACCACGTTTTAAAAACCTAAAATGTATAAAATTACATACATTTTCAAGATAATATTATACTGAAAATTATTATTAGCTTGGATTTGTTATGAATTTATGGCCAAAAATATAAAAATCTGCTAAAAATGCTGACAATTAATGTTCGGAAAATCGAGATACCTGCTCTAAAAATAAATAAAAGCTTGTTGCCGCGGTAACTATTAATTTCACAATTAGATGTGTCAGTTACAGGTGATTTCTGGTAGATTTTGCGAATATTCGTTATTTTTAAATAAAAATGGGCCCTGGACGTGCGACTGATTAAAAATTGCGGCAGCTCATTGTAAAAAAAGTACTGCAGTGCCAAAAAAATCCACGAAATTGCGGAAGAATTGTGCTTTGCAAAGTCTACTGTTGGGGACGGCAGGACTTGACAATAACAATTGAAAATACTTGATTAAAAAAAAATTGGGTTGATTTCAGTTATCCTTCGTTCGGTTTGGTTTAGTTTGGTAATAATATGTTATGTTCATAAGTAGAATATATTAGGTTCATAAATAGGATATTTAATGTAAAGAACTGGATTAATCAGCTAATTACGACATATTTCGGGGGTGTGGGCTTTTTTCTCTACTTAAAATGAAAATTTGAGGAACAAATTTTTGTATTACTCCGCTAGGGGGCGTTCCCACTAAAATGAAATACATCTTTCAATTCAGCTATGTATACACTAGGGCTAGAACCAAATGGTACATGCCAGGGTCGAACTTCAACATGCATGCTGCAGTGAATAAATAGTGACTTACTAAGTAATATTGTTTTCTCTTACTTTTCCCGCATCTGTTGTCACACTCTTACACCTCGTCGTCCTCATATAGGAATTCACTTCTTGGGATTCCATTTCTTTTATTTTCTCGGTGTTTTAGCGACTTTACGTGCTTTTCACATTGTCCTTTTCTGTAAACATGTAAGTAACACCTGCATATTCCACAGTACACAGTGGTAGCTTTAACACTTCTGGAATTAACACAAATCTGGAAAACCCTGCACAATTTTTTTTAATTGATAAGCAAATGGGGCTGGCGGTTTAACCATCGTTATAATATCAATTAAGTATAACAATCAGTAATGCACAATTACAGGCGCGCGACCTTCAAAGGACTAAATAAATACGGAACCTGTTTTGCGTCGCAGTCGTCCCGGCCCCCGCCCCGCTGGCCGAGCCACGGCCACCTGGAATACGGGATACCGATACGCGGCCGCCTGGAAGACGGTCGGTATCCGAGAATTTTGTTCTAGCCCTAGTATACACTATCAAATGATACCAAGTGGCGCCACCTAGCGAGCAGGTCAGATACTAAAGCGCAGCCTTGGGGACATATCAAAGCACTACCGCGAGACTGGAAATTTAGATGTAAAACGTAAAGAAAAGGTCCTGGAAGACCCAGACCTGTTACTGAAAGGAGCCAAAGGTTGTAGGTGAACATTTGCAAAAAAGTCGACGGAACACCTTAAGGGATATAACAGCGCAATGTAACTCTGAAACAGGAGAGCTAAAGGTTTGGAACAGTATGAGGTCATAGAGGGTACCGCCAACGCTGACAAATATATGTATACAAATACTTACGAATAGCTTATTACCGACTGTTTAGGATATGTACCCAGACAATAATTTCATATTCCAACAAGACGGCGCAGCTTCCCATTCTGCAAAAAAAGACGAAAAGTGGTTCGGGGAACAGCATATTAAAGTCCTATCATAAAAATATCCTTCTAAAAAATAATAAATAACTAATCTATATAAAAAGTGAGTTTAATTTTTTTTCTATTTGGCTTTGAACATAAATATCATTCTATGTATTATCATTTTCATTAAACCATCCCTTATTTTTATATGCAGGAAATAATTTTATAATACAGTGAGGTCCATAATTAACGGATAAATTCATTATCCACGTAATTTACAATTTATGGGTAAAAAAAATGAAGTACGTCAATTTTTAATTCTATAATGACATTTTTTGAGCATAATTTTATACCTCCCCCTCCAACCCCCTTGGGGTGACAGCTACCCCTTTAAAATTTTTAAATGGAACGAGGGTGCGTGTGATTGAATTGCTCATTTGAAAGGGTTCTTTATTATCTATTCAGCAATATAAGGTTTTTTAACTTTTTGTATATTTTTCAACAAGAAAATTTAATTTGATAAAACCTGATAAATTTGATCAAAATTATTATTATTATGAAATGTATACAATCGAGTGCCTATGTACCAAATTTGACGTTTTTAGTTAATTTTGTGTCAACATTACGCTGCGCAAAATACCCAACAAAAAGAAAGAAGTAAAAAGGGTTTCTTTTTATATATAAGAAAAAATTATACATTTAAATTTCTTTATTTGCTACATCTGTGAAAACTTATTATTATACTATGTTATTTATCGCTGATCGTCAAGTTGATCATTATTTTCACAATGAGTCTTTCAGATACCCAAAGAACTGAAATTTTGATATTATTAGGATGTAGTCATAAAACAAGAACGCAGAAGCAGGTATGCGAAATATTCAATACTAAGTATCCTGACCGCCGCATTTCCCAGTCTACGGTTAGTAGAATAGAATACAAATTTCGTGAATTTGGAAATGTCACAGATATTCCTAAATCTGGTAGGAAACGCATTTTAGACGATGAATAGAAATTGGATATATTGTTAGATATTCAAGATAATCCACATAAACCTACAAGACAAGTTGCCGCCGATAATGATGTTAGTAAAACGTCCATATTGCGTCTTCCAAAAAAACGAAAAATACCGCCCATATAAAATTCATTTAGTTCAAGAACTAACGACGATGACCCTGATCGCCGATTGGAATTTTGCGAAATCATGGCAAATAGATGCCAAGATAATCCTTTATTTATAAATAAACATTCTTTTTTCTGATGAAGCAACATTCGTCTTAAATGGAACAGTCAACAAACAGAACTGTAGATACTGGAGTACAGAAAATCCACATTAGATGATGGAGGCCAATACTCAATATGCTGAGAAGGCGAACGTTTGGGCTGGAATTATAAATTCTCCAATTATCGGACCATATTTCTTTGATGGCACACATTTTATTTAAACTGTTCTTCTGTTCTGTTTCATGTTCTTTTCTTTAGTTAGTAACATTAAAAATGTAATAGTTTTCAATAAAAAAATTATAGAAATTAGAAATATCTTATGCTGCTGGATGGAGAATTAAAAACCCTTTCAAATGAGCTATCACACGCACCCTCGTTGCATTTAAAAATTTGAAAGGGGTAGCTATCACTACAAGGGGGTTGGAGTGGGAGGTATAAAATGATGCTCAAAAAATGTCATTCTAGAATTAAAAATTGACGTGTTTCAGGATTTTACTCATAAATTGTAAATTACGTAGATAATGAATTTATCGGTTACTTATGGACCTCACTGTATATAGTGATAATATGCTTTTGACATATTAGGATTATGTCCATTTATAAATGATTCATTTACTAAATATGATTCAGGCTTACTTATAATGTCACTTACTGTCATATGGTTAAGATGGATTAATTCAGTGTGGCTTCCGATTGTTGTTGGTTCTGTTGACCTCCAAGTTCGCACGCATGAATTATTTTCAAAATAATCCAAAATTTTCGCAGTCCGACAACATTTCTGTAGTATGTTTTACAAAAATGCATGCAGCATGCAACACATTAATTACACCTTGCTCGCGTGATTTGTTGCCCGATGCTCCCAGATTCTCGTGCGGAAATTGCCTTCTAGAAGTCACACAAGTAAAAGTGGATATCATAAAATTAGAAATTCCCAGTTTCGCACCATTCACGTGCAACGCAAGAGAAATCTAAAGCCTAAAAATTAACGTCCCCCAGCACTTCTCCCCGACGCGTTTCGCAATCCTACAGCTTTATGTATGAAATTATGCCCGGAGTTATGCAAAGTGCGTAACCATTTAAAGTTCAGAAACCCAGCACGAAAAGCCAATCGCTTTATTAACCCCCTCGGTGCTATACGACACTCACAGTCAGTGTCGATCGGCCGATGTGGATACCGTGTGTACGTACGTATATATGTATATATATGTAGTCGTAATTGTTATAGTCCAAGATCCCACCGTGTGATTAATACTGCCTTCTTAATGAAATAGAATGCGATGTGTTGGGAATTAAAGGTCGTGTATATGTTTAACTGAAGAGCCAAGGCTTATGATATCTCACAATGATCAGATCTAATAAGATCGAAATCAGTGTCTGCGATTTCCTGATGGTGATTGACAATGAACGGGAAACTATTCCCGCTTCATTAAAGTTATTAAGTAAATAATGATATTACATTTTGCTGGTACTCGTGATTGAGGGAATAAAGAATAGAATATAAATATAGCTAAATAGATTTTAGCTACATAGTATTTAGCTATGGAGCCATATTTATTGTTTTAATTCTCCGATTTTTATCTTCAGATGTGACCAGTATATACATACATTCGATCCAGAGGAAGCAAATTGTCTGGAGAGTACAACATGGCAGTGGGTAATTTTTTCCAAAACTGGATGGATCTGAATGGACCAGTCACCAACGTCCCAAATCAGCAAATTCAGTACACACCTGTTGAGTACAAGAACGTCAGCGCTTTAAATTTTGTATACCAGGAACAATATAGTAAGTAATATTGGAATGCTACATTAGACCTGTAAGCATTTAGATATTTAAGCAAACAAAAGTATATCGTACTGCCAGTAGTATTAAGGAGTGGCTTAAATTGAGTTTTATTAATTTTAAATCAAATAAAAGAAACACAAAGTGGCGACCGGTGGAATTTGACATGTTTGTATTTTCGTAAGGAGGCATGGGACCCACACCATATTTTAGAGGGTGGTTACTAGACCTAAGTAGAAGGCTATAATGGCAACAAACCTTCAGGGAAAGCTTGAAAGTTGAAATTTTTTCAAAATTTGTGTAAGCCAGCCATTTTTCCACAAATGGATGCCTCCGAGCACATCTTGGAAACGGCTTGCAAAATATTTGTGAAATATTTTTTCATAATCACCAACACACAAACACCAACACACAACAGACAAAGTCTTTTTATACTTGTGATTCTCTTGATATTTTGAGATCTGTAATAGTTATGGTAATTTGAATTTTTATTTCATCCCAACATTTCGTCTGCAAGATTTTTCAATATTTGTATCTTTACGCAAAAATAAGAATTTTGCAAAAAGTATAAAAGTAAGTTGTAATTACTCGGTGATTATGAAAACAATTTTGCAAATATTTTGCAAGCCGTTCCGAGATCTGCCCGGAGGTAGTTATTTTTGGAAAAACAATTTCGCAAGTTTTTCCTGAAGATTTTTTACCATTATAGCCTTCTACTTAGGTCTAGTAACCACCCCTTAAAATATGTCGAATTCCACCGACCGCCACTGGAAACACCAGTATAATCATGAATTTAAAATCCTTATTGAAGATTATATCATAATCATAATATAGTTATAAAACAAAGTCGCTTCCCGCTGTCTGTCCCTACCTATGTATGCTTATATCTTTAAAACTACGCATCGGATTTTGATGCGTTTTTTTTAATAGATAGAGTGATTCAAGAGGAAGGTTTATATGTATAATACGTGCATAATATAGTACAGAAACACTGAAAATTTTAGAGGTTTCTAATGTGATGTCGTAAACCGTGCGAAGCCGGGGCGGGTCGCTAGTCTTTAATAAAATAATGTAATAGCTTACTTCAGAAACATCGTACGCCAGTTAATATTTAACACATTTAAAAATCAGGCCGCATTTTTTATATTTACAAATTGCTATAGCCAAAGGACCGCTATATGAAATTCCTGCAATTATACAAGTATATTATTTTTTATTTACAAAAAATGATACCACAAAAAATAATTAGTCTATTAAGCAGACATCCAATTTACTGGATATTGATCAAAATGTGCCCTTAAACTCTAGACTATCCTACTAATACAGCATTGATAAAAGACAAAGGCGAATAGTATAATTTAATATATAATGAATATTTTATTTTAATATTCTAAACACCCAGTATAAGCTTGGTGAGTACAATTTACATTAATGACAGATAGGCTTGCAACATAATGTTAAACATAATATCAAACAATAGTAGAATTAATACAATTTAAAAATTGTTTTAAAGATTGATGTTATATTATAAATATCCTACATAATAAACCTCCTATTGCTAATACAGGGTGTTTCAAGGTGTGTTTAACCGCCCTATTGTTTTATGTACAGGATGCATAAAGAAGCAACGGGTTATGCAAATTACGAGTTAATTTGTTTGTTAAGTAAAGTGAATTGTTGAAGAAAAATCTAAATATAATATAAAGTATAGAGTAGGTATAAAGCAGGTATAAGTAGTAGACTGTAAAGTATGCAATTTATATTTTAACATGCGGAAATAATAAAAAAAAAATTGGTTTCGTTATCTATTAGTTTACCCAAAATCATCGCTTTTTTTCTTCTTCTAAGCTATAGCTTCTTCATCTAATAAAAGCAGCTATTGTTGGTCAGACCACATTTTATCAATGCACTCTATTTTTATCTAAACGAAACTGATCACAAACAGAAAATGTGGAAAAATGTGAATAGACACAATGTGAATAGACAAATAGACAAATTTCGGTCCATAACCAATAAATATATTGGTTATGGACCGAAAACGGCGCGTATAGTGAGAATGAACCTTAAGCCCGGACTCACACTGAAACGTGCAATTGTGCAAATACGGCGCTAGTGATAGTAACGATGCCAACCTACCAATGTAAATTGAAGCTCTCATACTACTGGTAGGTTGATTCGTTTGCGTACACGCGTATATTTTCGCGCGTCTGAATAATCCGCACGTTTCCGCATCCAGTGTGCGCCCGGGCTAACACAGATATTTTAAACGTCGTATTTTGTACCCCAGCTTACGTAATTTTCGATCTACGTTAATGCTTCTGAGTCCCACCTATTATGTAACTCTGTGGTATTACTATACATCCTATTGAAACAAAAAACCGTGATTTTGAGAACACATTGTGATATCGATTTACTTCTTAAATATGATTACACGATTTCTTTACTTTTTAAAAGATTGTTTTCGTTCCTAGTAGTCAAGAGAGTTGTATCAACAAACTAGTAATTTTATCAAAAACTTTATTTGGGTGTTATACATATGTATGTTATAAATAAATTGGGAAACGGCAAATTTAATCAATTTAAAATATGTGATCTATACAGGGCGTCCTAAGATTACCCTGCAATATTTTAGTGGCGTATTCCTCGATCAAACATATTTTTTCCTATAAACATGAGTCCTGACATTGGTTCTAATGGAGCTGCAGACTAAATATAAAACAGCTTTTTGAAGGTGACGTAAGAAAAGAATATTTCTTAGAATATCGCCAAAACCTTTTGAACAACTAAATGCAATTTGATATCGTAGCTATTTGCTATAATAATTAAACACAAATGACCTGAAAATTATTTTAAAATGTTGCCCAGGGGCGTCCCAAAATGAGGGGATCAGGGTAAATTCATCAATCATCAATTAAAAATTCATAATTTTTTTCATACTCAATTTTTTTCTACATTTGAACAAAACGTTTAAAACCCTCTCTCATTAAAAAAAATATGAGAAAAAGGTCTTCTTGAACGATCACCGTAGAACGCATCATTTTCCAGTAAAATCGACTTAAAAATGATGCTACTCTATCCAAAATTCATATTTCTTCAAACTGAAAACAAATGTTCTAATCGTAGTACGTTGTACAAAACTATTATCGAAATGTCAAAGTAACATCTCATAAAAATATGTGCCTAAAATAATACTTGTATCAATTTACCGAATACTCTACGCAAAAGATTATTTAATTTGTGACTGTAAATGAGTTTAACATTCATATATAATAATTAGGGTCCGGAAATGTGTCCGGCAACGCAAGGATCGGCAGTATAAAACTCTATGATGATTAAAGTATGAACTGTATTTTTTAAGCGCCTTGTGCATTATATACGCATGTATTTCTTTCCCGTGCTGCATACGGCATTGACCCCTTCCCTAAAACGCTCCAAAGCTCGCGTATACGCAATAGTACGCCATCCCCATTCCCGCCGCGCGCCGTCTCGGGAACGCGGAATACTCTTACACGCGGAGTTTTACACGCGGGCACGGAAACTTCGGAAGCCTAATAATAATATATAATTTTCCATTTAATTGACTTTCTTATGTAATACCTACATCTCAGGCAATTACAAATAAAATAAAACATGGAATTGTAATCAACAACACTTTACATCAATTTACATAATTAATAGTGAAAAAACACATATTACTCAACTCATATTAGTTAATTAATAGTAATTTGATACATTTAATATAAAAAAACTACAATAAGAGGATACTACAATCTTAAAAAATATTTCGTAAAAACATTTTTGTAAGATGAACAAAAAATGTAGGTATACTTATTGAACAATTAGGTATTCCTACAGAAATAATATGTATTATTACAAGTACAGCGTGTCCCAAATTCGAGGGTGATCATGATCATTGTGATCTCGAAAACTATAAGATATATCTATGAAAAAAGTTTAAATAGTGGCAAATTTGGTGCCCAAACCAATGTTGTTTAAAAATTGAGGAATTACTTCCGGGGATATGCGGTCACAATACATTTTAAATTTTGTTTTGTATTTTTCTTGTATTTATTTGAGAAGATTTTTTTGAAACAACTTGCGATTCCTTATTGCCACTCTTTATTTTCTATAAAACAGCACTATCAGTTCTTGCGTCCGACGTTTCGATATTTCGGGCCCAACTTATTTTTTTTAATACGAACCTGGAGATTTTCTTTCAAATTTCGAAAGAGCTCGTCGTTCTAAAACTGATATATATGACACTTGGCATGTTATCATGTTAAGATCACAAATCAAACAATATTTAAACAATAAATCAACATGGCTATGCAACAAAATTATGACGTTTACCATTATGATCGTTTTGTGTTGACGTTTGTTGGTTCTAAAACGATGTAGGTAGTTATTTTTTGCTTCTACATATGTACCTAACCATAGACTATAAAATATGTTTTGAAATACGGAAAAGCACAGTATGTTATGTAGGTCTCTATTACAATTTAAATAGAAATTATAAAATTTCTGGTGAACGGTAATTCAAACCGGTATTTTAAATGGTAATTTAGATCACACAGGCGAATTTCTTTTAACGTGTGGTTTGGTATGTAGAAATACAAGTCTCGGTCTTAGATTATACGAGGGCAGTTTAACTTCCCAGTTGCCTATATCAAATTAATATTAATAAAATCAATAAAATTATCCAGCAGTTTGAAGAAGGGCCATTAAATATTATGCGACAGTTACGGTGACACCAAGGCTGTTCACCTCCTGACAATGACCAGGAAATAACAAAACTAAATATGCTTACTGTTTCCAAACAAATGAAGCAAAACGGGGAACGTAATGGCCTGTCAGAAGTCCAGACTTAAATCCATTGGCCCACTTCTAATAAACAATTAGTAACCAAATTTTATTAAAACTTTGTTTTTTGTGTTTGCAAAACACTTTTTCAAAAGGACCTTGTGAAAACAATTTTTCACAAGGACTCGAGTCAGGCGAATAAGGAGGCTGAGGAGCCACAGGAATGTTTTTACTGGCTAAAAACTCGTTTACTGAAATGGCTGTGTGACAAGGCGCATTGTCGTGACGCAACATCCAGTTGTTGTCGATGTTTGGTCTCACTCAAGTTTTTCAAGACCCTCTCTGTAAAAATGATGATTTACTGTTTGGCCTGGAGTCACAAACTCTTTGAGGGCAATTCCCTGGCTATCAAAAAAAGCAAATCAGCATTGATTTGATCTTCGACTTGCTCATTCTTGCTTTTTCCATAAAATGGGGATCATTTTCAATCGGTTCCAAAAAGTCAAGACACCTTTCTTTGCTGATGTCCTTTTGTTCCTGCGAAAGGTTTTTTGGAACCATTTTTGCGAAGATTCTTCTCATCCTCAATTCGTTATTCAAAATCTGATGAATAGTGGTGTGATTCAAATTTAACTCTTCCCCGATCATTCTTGTCGTCAGTGAAAGCGACCGTCTTTGGGCCCTTCGGCGTTTGGTTGTTTTCTCGGTTTTCTTTCCTGCGGTTTATTTGGGGTTTTTTTTTTGGGGGGGGTATCACAAAGGACCGAATGACTCTAACAAGTTTGACGAAACGAATGACTCTAACAAAATTGTACTGAAGGTACACATGTTAACCTACCGCCCTTCCAAGTCCGGTCTCCGCAGTGTTGCTAGATCGGGCGCTACGTTCCCAGTCTCAATAATTAATTTATCCACCTCGTATTACTCAAGTAACGCTGTTCTTAAAATATCCTGAGGTGTTCCGTATTTCTTCGTGGTTTTTCTACTCCACGGAGTTTACTTACGATTTTGTGGACTTTTACGATGTAAGTAGGTATATGTGGCTGTGCGTATACGATTTCTTAAGGTGATCGATAAGCCAGATTGTTTTTATCCTACTCTACTTGCGGTATTAAGATTTTACTGTACTATAAGAGCTGTTTTGTTGTAAAAGTTTCTGTAATTAAGAAACACCAATTTCATGATAAAAAAATTGAAAAGTCGTTACTTTTTTATTTCGAATTTAGCGTCTAAAACGGTTAGTTATTTTTTTTAATATTTAGATGACCCTTAACGACCACTTCACGCTCAATATTTTATAGGTAGTAGGTAGATTCACATAATTTTAGTAAAAAAAGTCTCCTATTTAGGCCACTGTAGACTAAACATATACAGGTCTTGTATTAAAATAATTCATTAAGAGGACAATTTTAGAGTTTTCCTCAGACATTTAAATGTTTTGCAAAAGCATCCGTTGCGCTGTGTCTAAGTCTGAAGCAAAACCTGATTAATCTCACTCATTTTTAAAACGCAGTAAAAAAACGGTTTACGAAAACTGTCATAAAAAAACAAACAATGACTCTAACAAGTTCAAACTGGTACTGAAGGCGCATTACACATTAACCTACCTTCCTCGAAGTCCCGTCTCCGCAGTGTTGCTAGATCGGGCACTAGATTTCCAGTCTCATTACTTAATTTACACACCTCGTATTACGCCAGTAACGCTCTTAATAAATTCATTAAGAGCTTTTTTTAGACAATTTTAGTTTTTATTATTATTTTGAGTTTTCCTCAGACATATAAATAGAAATTAATAATTAAGAAAAATATTTACCTCAAAAAGGCACCCAATAAAAAAAATAGCTCAACTTCAGTTTTGTCTACTGTAGTCAAGGGCAAAACTACTGTTGGTGCACTATAGTTACCGGTTTATCTTGTCTTTTTTTCAATTACTGATCTTTGATATTTTTCCTTTAAAAAAAAAAAATTTTACAAGTATATAACATTTTATTGGCCTTCAGGATGTTCAGCAAACTAAAACTGACACATGTTAAGAAAATCTAATTGAAATCTTGCTTACTTTTTGGAAAAAAATAGGGATTTTTATAATTCGGTAATTTCGAAAAACCCCATTTGTTAGTTATGTAAGAATTGCTCGATAAATTTGATAACGATTAATTAGGTTTTCAGACAAGCAGAAATAATTGTCGTTCAAATAAATTTCTAAAAATAATTTTTTCCCATTTAATGCTGACTTTGTAAGGGTCATTGGATATTTGAGTTGGGCAAAAAATGAGTTTCTCTACAACCATTCTTTAATTAATATCTTCACGCACGCTTCAGAGTTCTAAAATGAAAATGACCTCTAAATTTGGGTATCTAAACTTAACTAATCCCCCTTTAAATTGTCCATGAAGGGTTGAAATGTCAAAGTTATTTTTTTTTACCCAGTAAAAACCAACAGTGGAAAAAAACGTGTATATTTATAATTAACTGAAGTCAAACTAAATTAGTACTTTATTGGTGTATTTACTCGTACATCACATGATTTCATTGAATTAGTTGATTTTAACGTACTCAACATATGTATAAACAATTATTGTGTAATATAATTAATTTCCTTATTACTAGCACTGTTCATATATGTACATATTTTGCTGCTAATGCAACTTCTAAACATACTCATATAGGACAAATGTGACCATAAATAAAGCTTCTTAATTGGTTATTCGCTACAATTTAGACAAGTAACGGTGCGGCATCGGCAGTTCGTTACTTTATCGCAAAAGATTAGACCAATTAAAATTTAATTTTATGTAAATAAATGCAATAAATGTGCAGGTACATAGGTGCAAGATACGCATGACTATCTCTTGTATACAAATAAATTGCAGGTAATTATTTTTGCTTATTCAGTTTTCAACTCCTCATACATTTCAGTTAATAGTATTGATATAAGCTCACATAGACTATTTTATGGATGTAGAGATTCTAAAACAAGATTTCACTTTTATTTAGAAAATGTTAGATATAGAAAAACTAGTATAATGGAATGGTGTATATACCCGTAGACAGGGTGATTCTCGAAAGTGATTCACCCCCATGACTTTGTTGTGTTCAGAGATAAAGTAATGAAATTTAAGAATTGTATATTAGACATAAATCTGCATTTAATGACATTGTCATTTTTTATTCATATCCGTTTTAACAGGAAATGATCCCAACATCCAAATTTTTAATGGTACGTCATATTTATTTTCACTTGTTTTGATTCCAAATGCCATTCTGAGCACAATGATATATTTGTCAATTTTTCCACATCATGTCATTTATTTTTTTATTTACATCTTTTGATATAGAGGATGACAATTACAATTACGTATGGGGTAGGTACGAGCCCTGTGCACTTAAGCCGACGCTTATTGTGTTCCCAACAGGCTAGTCATTCAATTAGTTCTGTTTCCTTAAGAAATTTAAGGATAGTTTCTAATGGAGCGTCTGTCACATATTTTGATTATGTTGTTGTAGCCCCAAAGTTCGAATGCCTAACAGCTGACATTGCTGGGCATTCGCATAATATGTGGAAGGAAGTTTCTTCCTCCTCTCCATACCTCCTGCAATCGGGATCATTTTTCACCCCAATTGTGGTGAGACGTGAATGAACTGTGAACAGTTCTACTATCTCAGCTCGTTTCTACTCAGTTTTATAAGGTCTATTGACTTATTCCAGAATGGTTCGCCAATGAACATCCGCGATTGTTTCAACCCTGGGACTTTCGCCCAGTGAGAAATAAGCCAGACCGCAGGTGAGTTCAGGCCCTATCAGTGGAACCTCAGCCCCTTTCTTTGCGAGAAAGTTCACTATTTCGTTCCCTTCGTGGCCTTGGTGTCCTCTCTCCCACTTGAGAGTGATACTGTTGTGTTCCGCTAGTCGTATTAGCGAATCCATACAGTCTTTAACTGCCTGAGAGTATATTTCTACTGCTCACAGGGCTTTGAGTGCTGCTTGGCTATCAGAAATAATCTGGATCTTCTTATTTGCGTAAGACCTCCTAATCACCTCCTGCGCACAAGCGGATATTGCAGTTATTTCTGCCTGAAATACGGTTGTTGAATTCCCCATGTTTATACTAATTTCGCACCCTGGGTCTCTGTTTGTTACACCTACTCTATTACTTTGTTCCGTTTTGGACCCATCTGTGTACCAGATGGTTCCATTCTGCTGAATTGGCATGTGTCTCTTGTTTTCGTCTCCCTCATTCGGTATAATCACCCGATAAGGTTTGTGGAGGACTATGACACGGCCAATTCTGTCCGACCGCATGTTTAACATGCGGTTTTGTTTTAATTCATTGAATATCTCTGTATGGAATCCTCGTCGTATGGTGGTTACTCCATATCCGGAAATTTCTTGCCTATCCGCTGCTGTCAGAGCCTCCGCCTCCAGCACAATGTGTAGAGGCGGAAGGCACAGCATTGCAGCATTGCAACATAGCTGCAGTGGGCTTAGTTTGCATGGCCCATGTTATTCCTAAGCAGGCAAATATTTGCAGCTTGCCCAGTTTTGCTATGGCTCCCTTTTCTCTAGCTTTGTGCCACCAGATTAAGGATCCATACGATACCATAGGAATTATTACTTTGGAGTATATCTAAAGTGCCATTGCTGGTTTTAATCACCATGTCTTACCAATCATACGTTTGCAAACTCATAGGACCCGAGTGGCCTTGTTGGTAGTCCTTTCCAGGTGAGCCCCAAAGTTTAGTTTAGTACTTGTCCTAAGTACTTAACCTCGTTGCTCAATTGGAGTTCGCTTCCCCACAAGTTAAGTCCCTTCATATCTTGAAGGTCTCTTCTTCTTGTGAAGGCAACTACCGCTGTCTTTGAGGAGTTAACGCTTAGCCCCTCTTTCGTGCACCATTTTTCTACTATTCTGAGGACACATTGCATGAGGTCGGATATCAACCCTGCAAACCTCCGACTGATCAAACCTCCGACTCCGGCCGTCGACCCAACAGTCGATTCGACCAAAGTCGCTTCGTCTTTTTTAGCCTAAGCATCAGAATGGACGAAAACAGTCGTTCGCGATGTGAAAATTCTAATGAAGTAGACAATGTATTACATTACAATTACATAAGCACTTCGCATGCTAAACATTGCTACCAATAGACAACAAGTTATGACGTCCCTTTCATCC
Source organism: Aromia moschata (assembly GCA_029963805.1). Lineage (NCBI taxonomy): Eukaryota > Metazoa > Arthropoda > Insecta > Coleoptera > Cerambycidae > Aromia > Aromia moschata. Next base: position 1,267,003 of record JAPWTK010000012.1, read on the forward strand.
GCAAAATACAAACTATTTGCAGCTGCAACTTTTTTTTGCACAATTCATTTCTGGAATTAACAGTAACACTAAAATAAACTAGAGTTTTAATATAGCCCTAGAAATATTTTAGTAAATAAATCCACAAAATTAAAATATGGACTTCGTGGAGGCCATGGATGTTCACTCATCCGTCCGAATACGTTATTTAAATATTTTCATACTGTTACGAAATAATGAGGAGGAGCGCCATCTTGTAAGTACTACATACATATTATCCTTAAGTGATTAAATGAAATGTTAAAAATGTTAAATGTAAAAAAATGTTAAAAAAAAAAGGTACATTAAATGAATGGACAGGATGTCCATTCATTGTTGCTGGAAGATCAAAAGGTGATCTTCAACTATACCGAACCAAACGTTTAATTTAAATTTGTGATGAAAGTGACACCCTCGTACTATTTGGATTTTCATCAACCCATGTGTCACAATTTTTGTGACTGAAAATTCCTCTTCTCAAAAATATTGCCTCATCTGTTCAAAGTACTAAGCAAACTCTTTTAGAATTAACTATTTGTTTTAATTTATGTATTCTTTTCCAAAATTTACAAATGCAGTCAGTAAAGAATGTATTCGTACGCCCACTTTGTGAAGGTTGCTTAAATTTTGATAATTTTTGTATTACAGTATTGATTTTTTTTAGGGCAATCTTCAGAGTATCTACCTGCCTGACCCGTTTTGAAAAAAAATTTCTTGACATAAAAATTGAAACTAACAGTTCTAAAGTTGAACCACAATGATCTACAAAATTCACAAAAAGCCCTGTACGGCATACATAACTCAGTTTTCTCTCAAATGGTTCATTCTAGCGACATGTAACAATTACACCTTTTATACCTTAAAGCAAATTGGATATTCTTTCAAAATAACTAATAATTTCCCAAAAAAAAATCTGTATGCTTCAAAAATTATTTTATATGTGTATTTCATAAAATAATGTAAATTTTTATGAAATAATTTTTGGAATATTCTAGTGGTATTCGAGTAGTATGACGGTTGTGTCAAAATACTTTAACTTTTAACTTTAACTTTAACTTTTAACAAAAATGAACTTTATTTTTACTCTAGCGGTTTAAGCAGGTTAGTTACTCTTAAATTTAGGGTTCGTAAGTTTATTAGTTCCCGGGATGTAACCAGTCAAAATCATTCCAATATTCAAGTGGTCCATGAATTGCATTCTTCTCCATATACATTTATACATTGTGGAGTATTTCCCTCTCCGAATTAATAGTACTTTTTTACACAACGGTATGCAGAAATTGTTCCTCTTTTCGAATACTTTGAAAAAAAACAGGATTGTCGTGTAAAAACTGCCCAATTATGCCATAACTCAACAACAAAATATGATCTGGAAATAGCATTTACTGAAAAAGTGTCTTATTAAAAAACAAAATCGACCTGTGCGAGCTTTTTTTTGTAAAAACTCTCCTAAAAAGAAATGTCGAATTTGTTCCTTTCATTGTGAAAGCACTGTATATATATTTGACTGACAAAATTCAAAAATATTCTTTCATTTTATGGGTTTTTGATGATGTTCTCTTTGGACTTAATTTTCCATAAACAATATCAATTTTTATATAATTCTATAAACACCACCATAAATTATTTAATCCAATATATAGTGTCACCAATATTTTTTCCTTTTTGAATCATAAAAACATAAACACTAACCCCGAATAAAAGAGTGTTTTCAAATACTTTTGATTCCACAGGACAAAAATGAATGAAAACAACACATGATTTGAACCTACGAGGAGGGTAAATTAAGTAATGAGACTGGCAACGTAACGCGCGATCTAGCAACACTGCGGAGACGGCTTGGAAGGGCCGTAGCATTAACATGTAATGCACCTTCAGTACAAGATTGAACTTGTTAGAGTCATTTGTTTGTTATCTGTGACTGTTCTCATAAACCGCGCGTTTTAAAAATGAGTGACATTAATTTTGAGCAACGGTGTGCTATCAGGTTTTGCTTCAGACTTGGACACAGCGCAACGGATACTTTTGCAAAACTTCAACATACCTTGTGGCTTTTTTCTATTCCCGAGATTGAAATATTACCTCAAAGGACGTCATTCTGGGACCATAGAAAACATTCAAACGGCTGTAACCGACCAGCTGAAGGCTAGTCCAGTATATGAGTTCCAGCACTGTTATGAGGAATGAATGTCTCATTATTTAATTTACACACCTCGTATAAAACATGTTGCTTTCACAGGTACATTTATTTATTCATGAGTAATTGGAACAGCACACGTCGGTTGCGCGTGAATAAATCCACGATATTAATTATTGTAAAAATTACATGATTTAGTTACCTCAGCCATTACAATATTAGCAACTGCATGGTCAGAACCAATTAAGCGATTCAGTTTCATAATAATGCAAGAATTATGTTACCACTTCAATCAAAGGAAAACGTTTTGCAAAATTTTCGTTTTGCTTAGAGATACAGCTATTGTAAAATTTAAAAACGAAATGCTGGGATGAAATAATAAAATTACCTTAACATATACAGATCTCAAAATTTCGAAAAAACATAGCTATAAAAAGACTTTGTATTTACTTGATGATTAAAGTTATTATGAAAAATTTGGTGATAATAACGCTCAGTTAAACAGTACCAAAAAAACTTTCATACGCATGGCCTATCTTAAATTAAAATAAAATGATCGTGCATACAAAAGTTACGGTACTGCGTATGTAGGTGATTATATTAAATGCTGCATTGTTATATCAGAATTAGGTGACTTTACCTACAACAGACAGAAGCTGACCTAGCAAAACATCAAACTGTAATTTCAATAACTACACTTTTTTTGCAGACAGTCTGCCCAGTCGACCTGACAATGTGTTACCGTATCTGCTGTCCTTATCACTGATAAATAGCGAAAATAACCCACAGGAAACAACAGGGCCTTTCACCACTTTATTTCAATGGAACCTGATCGACTTTGCCTACCCGTCACTGGAAGAACATCACAAGGCCATCATATTGGAAGAATTTGTCCCAAAGAATAATGCTCCTTTAGGTATGCTAACATCACATCGTGAGAAATTCACTTTCACTGTATACATTTTACGGTTCATAGTAGTAGTTTAGAAAAAAATCACGTAAAAACGGTATTTTGAAATTTTGTAAATAATTTGCAACAATTGGATCTACAACAGAAAAATAATAATAATAAAAATTATGGTAACAAAATGGTATTTAGTTTTCCGCTTAATATTTCGATATGTACACTTATGTAATTTTTCCAGGATTTTTTTTATTTATTGAAACTTTTGGAAGCTTGAACGAGTCATCGTCACTCTCTATGAGACCAGTTTAAAAAAAAGTCATAACTCACAACTGTATTTAACATGAACGTATTTTTTACTTCCTTATTTACTTTTTTACTTCACGTTCTTTCACAGCCTGCCGAAGAATATAGAAAAATAAAATCACTTTTTTATAAAGTCAAAAAACGAAAAAATTAAACAAACATTGCAGCAAAAAAATGGTTTCTAATAAGAGACCCATTCTTGTCTGGGACTAGAAATGGTTCAGTGGAGTAATATTGAATTTAAAGGTTTAGAATACGAGGTGTGGTTATAAATACCCGAACTCATGCTGCCACCAGCGCGCTGCGAGCGTGTCCCGACAAGTTTGAACAGAACTGTGTCTGGTGATACTTTCCGCACCCTCAGCCCGCTGGACAAGCCAGTGGGTCGTTCAGTTTGACTGTAGCAGTTGCTGATCTAGTCTACGCACCAGTGACGCGTGGAAAAATTGTTAAGTGTTCAGATGGAACAACGGGTTAATCTCAAATTTCTTGTTAAACTGGGGAAAACTTTTACAGAAGCTTATGCAATGTTAAAATAAGTGTATGGGAATTAACGTTTATCCGGCACACAAATTTTTCAACGGTTTAAACGGTTTAAAGAGGTACGTGAAACGATCGAAGACGATCCGCGCCCCCGGACGGCTCTCAACGTCAAAAACGGACGAAAACATTGAAAAAATTGGTAAATTAATCCGCGAAAATCGTCATCTAAGCATCCGAGGGCTTGCCGAAATAGCAGGAACCGACAAAGAATGTGTTCGCCAGATTTTGCATGAACCGTTCAACATGCGCAAAGTTTACGCAAAAAAGATGCCAAAACTCCTCACTCCCGAGCACATGGAATCAAGAATGAACATTTGCGCTGACATTCTAAACAACATTGACATTGATCCAGGCTTATTAGAGACGGTGACACTGAAGGGGACAAGATTCGAAAGTATGGAGGCGGTTAAAGCAAAAGCGACGGATGTTCTGAAGTAGCTGACAGAAGCGGACTTCCAGCACTGCTTTCAACAATCGTATGGAGCGGTTACAGATCGCCAAGGGGATCGTTGAAAGCGAGTTTGTGCGAGAAAAAGTTGATATTAAAATTGGTAACGAATAAAAAGTGTTATGACTGCAGTTCGGTTATTTAATATCCACACTTCGTATCTCGTTTAGAATATCTACTGCCCGCTTCGTGACGCTAAATTCAGTCAGTGTCACAGTTACAGATCATATTACGTGATCGATAGTTATCGGTTTGAATTGCAAATAATTTCATCATGGCAAGTCTACGATTGTTTGTGTAATTACGCTTGGATAGTTATCCAATCTATAACTACAGTTCATGCAAAGATGTTAATTAATGGTTACTAGTTGTCAGGATATAATAGTCTTAACATAAAAACAAATGTTTACTTGTGTTGTCACCTTTTCTTAGTATGAGACCTCTCTTATAATAGGGATCCATGAGGGTCTCATGTTAGGGAAAAAGTTACATCACCAGAAATTTTGTTTTGAGGTTGACTTTATTATAGCCTGATATACAGCCAATAACCACTAACCTTCTTTGCGTGCACTATCCAAACGTACTTATATAAATAATCATAAACTACAATGATGAAATTATTTGAAATTCAAACCAATCACTTAAAAAAACTTTCTGATGTGTGTTACAACGAAGTACGATAAATGACATTTAACTAAATTTAGCGCCATGAAAAGGGCAATAGATCTACTAGACGAGGTACCTGTAATTACAATATTACTCCACTGAAGTGTTTTTTGTCCGAAATAAGATGGGGTCTCTTATCAGGAGAGCGTCTTATCTTATAATAGACTACTTTACCCTATGTGTTTTTTTCAAATGAAAAAAATATATTTGTACACCACAACACAAATATTCTTTCATAGTTAATGGACAACCAAATTAATCTAACAATTAAAAATAAATGTTTATTATTAAGGAAATTCAAAGTTTACTTCAACACAAAATATATACCGGGTGTTAACGGAATCATTTTCAGGTTGTCATTTTTTTAATTTTAGAGATATTATAATGAAATTTGATGTATGTCATATTGGTATAAATGAAGATGGTATACACAGCATATTTGTACAACTTCCAGCTTCAACGGAAATGAATGCCACTTTTGATTTTTAAATAGGACACCATGTATATGTATACATATTTGGAATCTGCAGGTCATGTTTACCGAAAACGATTGTTTTTTTTTGTCGTTTTGTTTGTTGTCGTTTTTGTAATTTTTTTAAATTTATTAAATAAGCAATTATTGCTCAAACATGATTCTTCTGATCTAGAATGAGGTTAAAAAAAAATGCCACTGCTATGATAATAATATTCTCTCACCGTCCAGTATCGATTAAAGTTCGCAAAATCAGATTTTTTATAATAACTTGAACAACTCAAGTGGACATATGTCACTTTCATAACTGCATAAAATTAAGCTTTTCGAGACGAATCCAATGACGTATCAAATGTTGAATTTCGATAAAAAATTATCGTAAAAAATATAAAACCCGAATAATTAATTAATTAATTGTGACGCGAAAACTCCACTATTCTGAGCGAGAAAAACAATTTTTTGTAATAGTATGTCATGTCGAAGTTGAGCTGCCACCGGGAAAAATGCTTGAAATGAAAAATGAAAATCGATTTTATAATTTGTTACCGTCATTCTAGATCAGAAGAGTCATGTTTGGGGGGAGCACAATCAATTTAAAAAAATTAATAAAAAAAAACAAAAAACCAGCAAAACAGACAAAAAACAATCGTTTTCACTAAACGTGACCTGCATATTCCAAATATGTAAAAATATACAGGGTTTTTATTTAAAAAAAAAATTGATTTAGTAGGAAGGAATTGTTTTTCATGGATTATTGTATTTATACCAAATATGAATAACCAAATTTTTAATTATCTTTGAAATTAAAAAAAAGCAAAGAATTAGTTGAACGGTATATTATGTAGATGAGGTTTTTCTGGAATGTATGCAATTCAAATTTTAACAATGTTCCTTTTCAATTCTGAATTAGTTAACTAAATTCTCACTATTTTTCCTTAAAATACGTGATCACTTAACACTTTTTAAGCTGTGATTAGTGCGTAGTAGGTACTGTATGATGAATGAAAATTATTACGAATTATTATTCCATAGGAATCGAAACATCTCAGTTGTCTAAACTTATGTCGACTTATTTTGCCTTAATTTTTCCATTTATGCATTGTTGTCAATTTCAGGTCTGGAAGTATATCAAGATCGCATATTCATAACAAATCCAAAGTGGACTGTTGGTATACCAGCATCTCTAGCAGTTATACCGAGAAATTCAATTGATAAATCACCACCGTTGGCCCCTTATCCAAGTTGGGAGTGGCATAAAACCGGTGAGTGACAGACACTTTCTTTACTTACTGAATAGGGGAAAATAGAACAGTATCTAGTTTTACATTAGCCAGGCAGTGTTAAATTGTTATGAAAGTTCGTAGTTTGTTTCTTTTTGTCATAAATGTTTCATAAATTAATTCATTTGAAACATGCTAATATTTGTTGAATACATCTTAATTATTAGTCGAATACATTAAACTAAATGTAAATAAAAAAAAGAAAAACGATTATTATGAGCTAAGAATAAAAAATAAAGAAGGATAGCAAAGAGTGAAAAGTTTGCGACAATGATATTTTTCTGTTTTAGCTGCTATTCAAATTTTTCTATGCAAAAAAGACTAGATTTTGGTTTAATTCAGAACCACACCTTCTATAACACATTTTCCAATAAAACACATTTTCCAATAAAACACATGTATCAATTGTTTAATACAAAATAATAAATGTTAAGGATAAATAGACAAATTACTATAAATGAGGCGGTGTAAAAGCATCTGAAATTAATGCTATTAAAGGTATCCAGAAACAATAATAAAATCATTTTTTATTTCTTTTTTGTCTGCCTTCTCGTAGTCTTAATAATTATTATTATGTGGAAATAATTAATAAAAGAGTTTTTCATTGAAAATTCTGATATTTAATTAATTTCTCAGATGGATTGGATACGATAACGACAAGTATCTCAAAAGTTTTCTCGACACGTTATTTTTGTTACACGACTATATTTAGAAAATGTTCCCCTTTCTGAATGCGTTGAAAAAAATCAGGGTTGGTGTTTAAAAATTGTCCACCTACATCATAGCTCGAATTATTGCGTTCAAAGCCAAACACTTGCACCTTGTACACTGTACAGGAAGTCTCAGTAGCAGTTGCCAAATTAACGAGTCTGATTGGCTGGGCACATTATATCATGATCAGGCTACGGAATGTTTGCAGTCACGCTTGATAGAGTGTATAAGACTCTCCCGCGTTCCCGCGCCGAATGGAAAGGGGATAACGTACTAATGCGCATACGCTGCATTGCGCAGGCTCTCAAGAATATTAGGGAAGGGGTCAATGTCGTATGTAGCACGGGAACGTAATACATGCGTATATAATGTACAACGCGCTTAAAAAATACGGTTTATACTTTCATTCATTGCGTTATATAGTGCCGAGCCCTTTTCTTGTACACATTGTTTTACGCGTTATTGGATACATTTCTGGACCCTAATCATGATCTACCTATCACAGCCTAGATACCCAACGGAATGGAACTGTAATATTTAGCTTAATTATTATAGCTACATTATTCCTTCGAATGATCTCAAAGTAAAACGGTTGTTCGTTCGTATTTTTCGTAGCCTCAGGCAACATAAACTCATATTAACAACACCCATCCAGAGGTTATTTTGCTTTCTTGTTTTTTTTTTAAAGAGATAAGTTTCATTATCTAAATTCGTTTTCGTAAAAACAAAAGATCCTATTTCGCTGTGGTGAAAATTCTCAGTTAGTGACATTTTTCTTTTATTGACAAAAAGACGATGACATTGTATAATGGCTATAATAATTTATATAAAAAAATCACCATAATTACTGCAATAAAAATTCTAGAAATATATTGCTTATCGTTTCAAGAAGTTTATGGAGTTAAATGCTCTTAAACAAGACGATGAATATCAATTAAAGTTTAAAACATTTCCAAATATGGAGAATGCGCTAGTGATTATAAGTTCCTTCTTCAGAAAAACTGATTTCATACCAAATGAAGTATAAAACTGCTACTTTCAAAACACCGATGCATAAATAAGTAGTAAAGCATAAGCAAACTGAGTCTTTTCTCTCAGGGGTTCTCTCAAACGGGGTACAGTACAAATTTTCTTTAATATTCAATAAATTCAGTTTCTTTCAAATTTAAAGTCGATTTTCTCAAAAACCTCTTTCATATGCAACCTACATCGATATTTACATTATAAAATGCAAATTGTAAAATATTCCCACGAGGACAACAACAAGCTACAATAGCCGTATTATTTATATGATTAAGTAAATACATTTTAAAACTTTTTTAAAAGTTAAAAAAAGTAACTTTTTAAAAGCGTTTTTCTCGAAACTGTGCTTTTCAAATTGGCGTACAACGTAGCTAGCTCAAGTACATACGATTTTTGCAATTGATAAATAATTATATTTGCAATAAACAATTTAAGATCCATTTTTTAAGAAAAAAATGAAAAAAAAATAAAATCGATGACAATTTGCGAATTTTCAAAAAAAAAGTCTTGGGTACTTGCAAAGAAAAACTAATGTATATTAAGAAAAACATATTTGTAAGTGGTCTACGAAGAATACATTGTACGCCGATTTCCTCCTCCAGAAAAATTTAGTTTCATGTTACCTAGAGCTACGACGCCATTTTGTAACTTTAATGGAAATAAAAAATACTTTTATATACATTAATACCCATAAAATCGAGTGTCAAAAATTTTATTTTGATCCATTACATAGGTATCGAAAAAAAATCCCAAAAAATTTCTTTTTCAGTGCGCCTGGTAGTAATAGTAGTAACCCCTTAAATAACATACATATCTCAATTTACTCGTACCCGTGAACGTATCGAGCTTTAATGCCGGCTGTACGCTCTCGCTGAGGACAAGACTACCTGTATGCGAGTCAAGTCGGTTCTTTTGGTTGCAAGTCAAAGAACCTGAAAGGCGAGAACGAGAGTGAACGAGCGCAATCAATACACTATCGTTCGAGGATAAAAGTCCAAGTATTATTTTTGTTACTAAAAGAGAAAAAGCTTCTTAATCATTCAAAAATTATGGCGAACCGGGCCAATGGTTAAATTATGAACTACATACTTTGGACACAGATAGTTTCTTTGAATTCAATGAATATTCTTTTACTGAATGGATATTTTTGTAGTTGTAAACAGATTTTTTTAAATAAACAGATTTTCGATACAAAACACATTTGAACCTCATAAATTCAAACTTTTGATCTCTTTTCATACATACATTTTAATTAGATTCAAATAAACATTTTTCTAGTGTCAAACATCCTGTAATTTGGTAAATTTCTGATAGATTTTAAAATTGGAAAAAGAAAGATAAAGCAAGAAATCTGGACTTTTACACACTTACCCCAACACATCTGCAACACAAACTACTAGTGAAATTAATGGCTACTCTGCACTTCCCCCAGTTCGGTGGGGGAAGTGTGGAACACGGACAAAACTAAATAATTATTTTGCTCATGAAAATTTAATCGTTAGGATGAGATAAAGTCAACACAGAACATATAAAATGAATTTCCAAAGTGTGATACAAAAAATGAAAAAAAAAACTTCAAAAAGGAACAGCTCAGTCAACCAAAGTTGATCTTTGCAAAATGTAGGTACTTTTACAATTTCAACGTTACAACTTAGTATATTTTCTCTGTATCTATATTTCGTATTTACATACAGCTGGTCACTGACTCATTATCAAGAGCATATTCCAACGTAATAATTAGTGCGCTATAAAAATAATTCCCAGGAATTATTTATTTTGGTTTGTAAGAATTTAATAAATTTGCTATATTCAACTGATCGTCAACATTAGCACAATGCTTTTTAGATTAGCGCCATTTGCGTTCTGTTCGGGCTAGAGACTTTAAATTTACGAAACGATACGTGTCTACACTCCAAAAACCAACCCCATATAAAAATTTGATTTCACAAGATTTTGGCGGCAATTCAGTTATACAAGATGATCTGAGGAGGACGCTAATTCCTGAGCTATCCTATCCATTTTCAACCCTTTTCTACTTCCTGTGAGCAACCCCTCTGCAGTTACACTGGATTTTGCACGGTCTAACCCCTTTGCATGGTCTAGCCGCCAGAATCTTGTGAATTCAAATTTCGACACGGGATTGGTTTTTGAGCTGTGGACGGCAACTCCTTTAAGCCACAGCGCATTAAAACCGACCCTATAAGCTACCGAAATTTAAAAACCGCAAGTTTATATCCCTAATTGAACGTAAATGGTGCTAATCTAAAACATAATACGCTAATTTTGACTAGCCGTTTATTTTCAGTCGATATAAAATAGTAATTGACTTTTTTTTCAAAACCTTGTAATTCCTGTCACGTTATTTTTCGGTCAGTAACTATTAGACTGGTATTATTGAAGTAAAAACAAATTAGTGCGACATCAAATCAAATACCTACACAACATTTTAAAATGTTGCACAACTTTTGGCAGATCAATAGTACTCTCCAAGTACTCGCCAAATGTGTTTCCAAGGTTATCCGAAGAAAAACAAAAGGCATATTTGTTGGCACACAAATTAAACCAATTTTAGAGGATGACTGAAAACAGTTTATATTTGATTGAAAAGGCTGCATGCCTTTTGGAAACAGTTCTTAAGACAAAAAAAAGTGGGAATTATAGACCACTTGTTTCTAAACTTTTCGTCAATTTCCATAAAATGGGGTGGGGGTTTCCAAAAAATAGGTTCACATCTTGATTTTTTTCTGGGAATCTAGGAGAACTGATGAACAATGAATGTTGAACAGCGATAGTAGGGATTTAGGCACGGGCATTTGTTAGGCAACTTTATTGTTATTGATAAGAGAACCCACTCAAATGTATAATGCATTGTTAGAAAATAGAAATAAATATGGGACAATCCGCGTCAACCGGATCAGAGCTACGACCAAAATTAGAAGCAACCAAAAAAATCGACCAAGGGCTCATTTTAAAGTTTAGAACGTCTACCTTCAAATGCCGAGTGCGCCTTTGAAAAATCCAATATGGTGGCTCCAATATGGCTGCCGGAAGCCGGAGAAAAATAGTGTCCAGCAAAAAAGCTTGTAAAAACAAAAATTCGCAACCGATCGGGTCGTTTTTTGGCTCAAATTGTAGCTGATGGATGCCCTAAAAAGCTGGAGTGGTAGGTTGACAAAATCTAACATGACGGATCCAATATGACGGCCAAAAATCCAATACGGTTGTCGAATTTTTGAAAATCAACCGATTAGCAACAAATTTGGTATACAGGGGTTTTTGGGATCGCTGATTACGAATCCGAGTCAAGATCTGTCAGATCTTTCAAATTCAAGATGGCGGGTTCAATGTGGCGGACGTACTTTTTAAAAATCCGCCCATTTGCACCAAATTTGGTATGCGGGGGTTTTTGGGTCGCCGATAACAAATCTGAGACGGGTTTTAAAAATTCAAGATGGTGGACCCAATATGGCGGAAATTCAATAATTTAAAATCGAACTTCGTAATCGGTGATCTCAAAATCCCCCCGTATAATAAATTTGGTACACATCGGTTGATTTTCGAAAATTTTGTCCACCATCTTGGATCTGTCATCTTGAATTTGGCAAATCTGACCTCGGATTCGTGATCAGTGAGCCCCAGTACCCCCGAATACCAAAGTTGGTTGATTTTCAAAAATTCGGCCACCGTATTGAACTTTTGACCACCATATTGGATCCACCATGTTGGATTTTGTCAACCTACCATACCAGCTTTTTAGGGGCATCCATCAGCTACAATTTGAACCGAGAAATGACCCGATCGGTTGCGAATTTTTATTTTTACAAACTTTTTTTTGCTTGACACTCGATTTTTCTCCGGTTTCCGGCCGCCATATTGGAGCCGCCATATTGACTTTTTGGATGGATGAGCCTTGGTCGATTTTTTTGGTTACTTCTAATTTTGGTCGTAGCTCTGATCCAGTTGACGCGGATTGTTCCATATATATTTTGAAAATGTAACGTGATCGAAGTTTTTATATAAAACTTTGGATTTAGTGACCTAAACAACCCCCAAAATAACCATTTTCTCTACTGGAGGAACAAACTTATAAACTAGTGTATTCCATTAGATAGAACGAGAAAAAAACTTAAACAGATAAAAAGAAAAAAAAACGCCAAAATAAAAAAATGTACATATTTCTAATTAAATAACTAATTTCAGGTAACTGTGACGGCATAACGTCGGTATTCCGCATACATGCAGACTCCTGCGGCAGGCTATGGGTGCTGGATTCTGGCCTGGTAGATGTCGAATCAAAGCTGGGCAAACCCAGGCAAGTGTGTTCTCCGCAAATACTAATTTTCGACTTGCGAACCGACAACCTCCTGACCAGATACGTCTTCCCGGCCGATTTCATTAAAGAAGATGGCCTCTTCGCTAACATACATGTCGACGTGAGAGACGACTGTAATGACGTCTACGCATACGCGACAGACATCTGGAGGTACAATCTGGTCGTCTTCAGTCTAAAACAAATGAGGGCCTGGCTCGTCTCTCATCATTTCTTCCTTCCCGATCCATTAGCTGCTTCATATAAGGTACTAAGATGTGAATGTTTTATCCATATTTTTATTTTATTTTATTCCATTGATTCATTACAATTTGCATATGCTGAGGTTTAGGGCCTCCGCAAGCATGTGTCCAAAGCAAATATATGTCGAAGGGGCAGTAAATGCCAAGGGACACAAAAAAAAATAAAAAAACCCAGTTAAACAAAAAAAATAACCCCTTGCTCATTCCAAGATTATTTGTATTTATTACTTATTAGTAATACCCTTAAAAATGTAAGAACTATTATAGCATCATAAAGTTTGTAATTAATATATTTTTATTTCCTCACTAAAAATGTATCTTGTTTAATAATTTATATACACTGGGAAGGCTTCTGCGTTCATTTCATTCAACTTCTGGCATTTTGTTTGCAATAAAATTATGGAGTAACAGCGATTAGCCTCATATTTACTGAATTTTTGGGTAAATTTTAGTTCTCAAATATCTATTTGTTTATCTAATTCGTATATTTAATGCAATCAAACAGAAAAAGCTGAAAAAAATCGTATTCTGAATTTATTTGTTTTGTACACCAACGCCATCTACGAGCGATTTGTTATAACTAAAGCCGGCAGATCCGGGCGACGGGCCATAATCGTATGCGTCATACTACTTACTACATGTATGTGCAAAAACAAAATTCATGAAAACAATAAACTGTTGCAATTTATAAAGAGATGTGTTAAACTTAGCCTATTATTTACTTAGAGATGTGTGGAAACTTTGTGGGCCGCCGCGCTGTTTAGCTGGCTTTAGTTATAACCTTCAAGTAATGTATTGTAAATTTAATGTAAAAAAAAAAGGTTTTTTTTTATCAAAATTCGTGCATTTCAAAAGCAATCATACAGAAAAAGTTGAAAAAATCGTCTTTTTATTTTATTTCATTTTGTACACCAACGCCATCTACGAGCGATTTGTTATAACTAAAGCGGCATATCCGGACGGCGGGCATAATGCGTCATATTAGTTACTATTTGTATGTGCAAAAACAAAATTCATGAAAACAATAAACTGTTGCAATTTATAAAAGAGAAAGTGTTAAAATAACGTATTTACTTTGAGATGTGTGACTTTGTGGGCCGCCCGCTGTTAAAGCTGGCTTTGGTTATAACTTCAAGTAATGTGAGTCTAACCCAGTGTTCCTAGACGGCACGGACAACTGACGCATGCGCAATAGCGGGGGAGACACCTAAGCGCGCATTGGCGGAACAGTCCGCGCGTCTTTCAAACGCACAAACTCTGCTACTCAGCGCGCTTAAGTTAAGCGCGCCACGAGAGTTCAGGCAGAGTTCCGCCAATACGCGCTTAGGTGCTGCCCCTGCTATTGCACATGCGTCAGTTGTCCGTGCCGTCTAGGAACACTGGTTAGACTCACATTGAAGTTATAACAATTCACTCGTAGATGGCATTGGTGTACAAAACAAATAAAGTCAAAATACGATTTTTTTCAGCTTTTTCTGTTTGATTGCATTAAATATACGAATTAGATAAAAAAATAGCTATTTGAGAACTAAAATTTACCTAAAAGTACGTAAATATGAGGCTAATCGCTGTTACTCCATAATTGTATTGCAAACAAAATGCAGGAGTTATAAGAAAAATAAGAAACGATGAATTTGACAATGAACACAACTTTATTCTTGAATAACTTTTGAAAGGCAGAATTTATCAAAAAAACATAAGATACCTTTTTTGTAGAGCGTTCATTTTCCAAAAAAAATTTGCCTTTTTTTTTTTTTGTCATCCTTTTTTGGGAAAAAAAATAAAATTGAAAAAATAAAAAAACCCCATGTTATTTAAATAGGAAATGTATCATGATTTAGGCACGGGTTGATATGAATATTAAGGGCTTATTTAGGTCTGATATTTTTTTTAGGTCATAAATTAAAAATTTTAGGGGCGTTTGTAAAAAAAACTAACTTGGGAAATAACGGACACCCTAATATATTAGGGTGTCTCATAAATAACGTCGGTTGTCAATGTTCACTTTGTTTATTAAATAGTCATACAAAAAGAAAAGCTTAATATTCAAAGTAAAGTCCATCGTATTCTATAGTCCTAACCCAACGTTCAGCCAGCTCTTTGAGGCCTTGGTAAAACCATTCTTTGGGCTTAGATGCGAAGAATTGCCGCACTGCATTTTCTACATCTCCTTTGGACTCGAATTTTTTTCCACCCAAGAATTTTGCCATGGATCTGAATAAATAATATTCGAACGGTGCAAGGTCTGGACTAAATGCTGGATGTGGATTGGAGTTCAATAACACCAAGTTCTTCGATCTTATCCCGCGTAACGTTCGCAGTATGCGGTCTAGCGTTGTCTTGTTGTAAGAGCACCCGTTTTCGGTTTACTAAGCCTGGATATTTCTGCGATAAAGCCTCATACATTCGTGTCAGCTGTTCACAATATACCGGGTGTCTCAGTTGTATTGTTCCAATGGCATATCTCCGTTAGATAATAAGATATAAATTTGAAATCTGGGGCATCTAATTTACACCTAAAGTTCTTGACATAGAGCTTAATATTAATATTCTGCCACTTCCGGTTTAACCGGAAACGAC
Organism: Aromia moschata; assembly: GCA_029963805.1. NCBI lineage: Eukaryota > Metazoa > Arthropoda > Insecta > Coleoptera > Cerambycidae > Aromia > Aromia moschata. The sequence continues at coordinate 1,282,663 of JAPWTK010000012.1, forward strand.
CCTAATTTTCTTATTTCAAATGACACCCTGTATATTTTTCTCAAAATTTGAATTCTACGCAAAATTCCCTTTCCAATGATGTATCACAATTTGAATTTTGGATTTAAGAAAGAAAGCAAAACAGATTTTTAAAGATTTTAAAAAATTATCGAAGCTAAATCGATCAACCCAGGAAAACTAAAGCAGGCTTTGAAAATATTTGAATAATTGTTAACTGTTTGATTTTGACAGTTTATAAAGTTATTACTTTGTATTAAAACTTAAAATTGCTTCGAACAAAAGTGGTATTAATAATGAATAATGGCAATTTTTCAAATGTAGAAAAGTTACATGTGATTCTAATTTATGGGGAATGTAGGAAAAATAGGCGTGATGCGTTACGTGTTTATGGAGAGAGATATCCTGACAGACGTATGCCAAGTGATATGTATTTTACCCGTTTGGCTTCAAATTTAACCACATGTGGGGCATTCTAAAAAAAAACAAACTGTTTGTAAAAGAAAGACTGCTACTGACGAAGAGCATAGTGTTGGTGTTTTGGGAAATGTGTTTAATGATCCACATATTTCAATTTGACAAATTGGATCTGAATGCGATATTTCTCAGCGAATCCTAAAATCCTTCCTTTTAAAATCCATTTGCATCAAGGATTAGAAACAGGAGATTATGAAAGAAGAATGGCGTTTCTTGCATGGCTAGCGACTGCTCATGAAGATGGCAATATTAGCTCAATATTATGGACAGATGAAAGCCTTTTCCATAGTAATGGAACTATAAATCGGCACAATTGTCATTATTGGTCTGAGGATAATCCTCATTGGATGAGAGAGACTAATTTTCAAAGAATTTGGGGAATTAATGTGTGGTGTGGCATGATCGATGGGTACATTATTGGACCAAAGTTTTATGGAGGAACATTAACTGGTGAGGTATACTTAGAATTCCTTGAGGGCGATTTTTTAGATTTTCTTGAAAATCTTCTACTGGAGATACGTACCAACATGCATTTTCAATAAGATGGAGCACCCCGTCACAATTCTAGAGCTGTAAATGATTATTTGAATCAAATTTTTCCAAATAAGTGGATCGGAACCCATGGACCAATAAGATGGCCTTCAAGATCACCTGACTTGACGCCGATGGATTATTTTCTCTGGAGGTATTTAAAGGATAAGGTATACCAGACGCCTCTTACAGATTTAGAAATAGAATTAGAAATGAGTGTGAAGCTCCTGATGTCCAGTTATTAAGAAGTGTTACCACTCGTGAACTTTTGCATCGAGCCGAATGTTGCGTTGAATCAAATGGACAACACTTTGAACATTTTCTTTAGCATAATTTCTGGTGCTCATGGCAGTGGCGGGGCGGGATTTTTCCGTCCCCCCTATCTTTCAAAACGCGCGGGGGCCCCCCCCCCCCTTTTCTTTTTTGCACCTCCCCTCTCTTTTTTTAAAAATTTTTATTTAAAAAACCCCCCCCCAAATTCCCCAAAAAAAATCCCCCACCCCCGGCGCCCCCCCCCCCCCCCCCGCCCACCCCCGGGGGTTTTTTTTTTTTTTTTTTTTTTTTTTCTTTTTTTTTATTATTTTTTTTTTTTTATTTTTTTTTTTTTTTTATTTTTTTTTTTTTTTTTTTTTTTTTTTTTTTTTTTTTTTTTTTTTTTTTTCCTCTTTTTTTTTTTTTTTTTATTTTTTTCCTTTTTTTTTTTTAACTTATTTTTTTCCCCACTCCCCCCCCTCCCTCCTTTTTTTTTTTTTTTTTTTTTATTATTCTCCTATTTTCCCCCCCCCCCTTTTTTTCTCCCCCCCCCTCCCCCCTCGTTTTTTTTGTTTCCCCCCCCCCTCTCCTCTTTTTTTTTTTCTTCTTTTTTTTTCTTTTTTTTTTTCTATTTTTTCTTTTCCCCTTTTTTTTTTTTTTCTTTTTTTTTTTTTTTTTTTCTTTTCCCTTTTTGCTCATGGTTATTGTGTCAATTAGATATTCTTAAGTCATGTTCTCGTAAAAATCGTTTTATCCAAGTAACTATTCTTTTTGACAGAGATCTTAAACATGCATATCTTGAAAAGTGTATCTTAGCAACTTTATAATTTAAATCCAAAGCAAAGCACATTATTTTCATAAATTTCTACAAAATCGATTTTAAAATCTTTTAAAATTCGATTTTACTTCTTTTCTTAAATTCAAAATACAAACTATGATACATCATTGGAAAGGGAATTTTGCGTAGAATTCAAATTTTGAGAAAAATATACAGGGTGTTATTTGAAATAAGAAAGTTGGGGTCGTTTCCGGTTAAACCGGAAGTGGCAGAATATCAATATTAGGCTCTATGTAAAGAACTTTAGGTATACATTAGATGCCTCAAATTTTAAATTTATATCTTATTAACTAACGGAGATATGCCATTGGAACAATACAACTGAGACACCCGGTATATCGGCAGTAATAGTTCGACCATCTGGAATTATCGCAAAGTACACTAAACCTTCATAATTCCACCAGACACATAACAAAACTTTCGAATCGAATCGACCCCTTTTCACGACAGGTTGAGGTAACTGTCCTTTGTCTAACCACTGATTTGCCATGTTTGGGTTGTTTAGATAAATCCACTTTTCATCGCAAGTAACAATGCGTTTAATAAAACGATCATCTTTCAGCAGGGCAAGGAGCTGTTTACACACTTCAACTCGACGTTTCGCCTGAATATCGTCTAATTCATGGGGCACTATTCGACAACTTTTATTGGTCTTACCTAATGATTTTAAGTGGCGATGTATAGTGTCCTTAGAAGGTCCAAGCGAGTCCGATAATCTATAATAGTGCTGGTACACGGTTGGTTTTCTATTGCTTCCTTTGTAGCCTCAATATCCCACACAGGTGGACCACCAGAGCGCGATCGATCTTCAAACATCAAATCTCCACTGTTAGAACGATTAAGGGGGTATTCTAGTCTACAAATTTGAAAAAATCGATTTTTTTTTTGTTTCATATTTCAAAAGTTTAGACATTAAAGAATATGCCCTTAAAAGGATTTTTCAAAATCTCAATTATATTATGAGTTACAGCCATGTTTGTGACGCGGTATCGGCTCCGGTCCGACCGGAACAAATGAGTAAAATTGCCGGAAACTTGTCTCAAAACTTTAAACGCGTTTTTCTCAAAACTACTTTTTTCAAGTTGGCGTGCACGATATCTCAAGTTCTAATGAACCGATTTATTTGAAATGTTGTGTGAATGTTCTTTATACATTCCTCTATCGCCTCAAGTACGCTCAGATCAAAATTTTTAATTTTACTATTTTAAAAAAAAATAGGAATTGTTAAAAAAACATGAAAAACAATTTATTTTTCAAACGGCCGTCATTTTATGAAAAAAAATGTTTTTGACTTTTCCAAGGTTCGGGCTATAGGGGCATCTATACTAATTAAGAATCCGTTCGGATTTTTTGTTTCAGTTGACCAGAAGGGTTGAAATCATGCACGCCAGGACACCCTTTTTTTTTGGACCCCCCACTTTGCCAGCTCATAACTTTGTCAATTTTTAGGTTTTTTTTTTCAGTTAATTTTTTATGTTATTTTAAAATATCAATAGACAAATGATAAAAAAAATGGATAGTAAAAATATTTTTTGTTTCGTTTGTACAGAACTTCAAAAACCGCCCGAAATTCATGCCTCTAGACTAGAATACCCCTTTAAACCAACGCTGTACCGTTCGGTTATTAACCATGTCTTTCCCTTCAATTTCACATATTTTTCTTGCTGCAGGAGGTGCTTTAAACTTTTGTTTCCAATAATGTCTTAACAGTACACGAATTTCCTATTTATCGCTTTCCATACTTTTTATTATCAAAATGGCCTACCCCGTCAATAAACAAAGGCAGTATGATTAAAATAAAGTAAAACAAGTTCACTCTTCATAGAACTAGAGAATTTTCTGAACAGGTTACGACATGTATAAAATGAGGCGTAGTAAATTTTTAGTTATGAAACCGACACTACTTATGAGACACCCCCAGTACATACGTGTAGAATGTAGATTTTCCTGTAGAAAATGTAGAATGGGAAAATGTAGAATTTTCCTGTTGATTACTGTAAAAATACATGTAAAAAGCGAAATTAACAAAAAGCCATCGGTATTTCGGCATCGGTACGGTTTATATGTCTAAGAAATTTAGAATTTTAGATAAGATATTTAATTCTAATGCGACAATCCGACAATTTTTGTCGGTGTTTTGTTGGTGTGAAGTGCAAAGTTGCTTTTGTTACCAGTTTTATTATTTAAATTAAAATAAAATGTTTAGTATCTGCATGTTTATATTCACTAGTTTTAGTTTAATTATTTTTTATTTAACTATGGAATAATGCCTTATTACATTATTTGTAATTAAGGGTGGGGCAATATTTAGTTACTGTAAAAACGTAACACTAGAAATGTTACTTTTTTAGTCTACATTTGAATCGTTAACAAGTAGGGAAAAAGGCAACCACATTTCAACAACAGATATTTTCTTCTTGTGTACTTATTTAGTTTATATGGGAAAAACATTTTATGTAGAAAAATTCTGTACCAGGAACTTGTCAAAAAAAGCTCTGATTTTTTTAATCTGACGATATATTTTTGATTGCACATTTATTGTAAAAAAATCGTTTTATTCGTGTTTTATAACCTTGTGTTACAATGTTCTTGGTTAGTAATAATTTATCATGAATATTTGTTTTTCAGTTGCATGATCTTGGTTTCTACTGGATGGATGGACTTATAGGAATGGCATTAAGTCCTTATAATGACTATGATCAGGACAGAGTTTTGTATTTTAATCCTATGACGAGCTTCCGGGAGTTCTACGTACGAACTTCGGTGATCCGCAACGAAACTGGATGGATGGACAGAAAAGCGGATTTCAAAATTTTGGGCCAAGGCAGAGGACCATCTGGACAGGTGGCATCCTCCTGGATGGACAGAAATGGTATGGTTTTGATTCGATTTTCAGGGGACAGAGAAATTGTCAGAAATTAGAATGATTGTTTCATAGCTAGTATTGGATTTTTCTTTTTTCATAAAATGAAAGAATGAAATTTTTTCTCAAATACGTAACATTTAATGTTAAACGTACTATCCCTTCAGTATATAGCGCGTAGCGTATCTACTCCACGGCTCTGGGTGAACTAAATTGCAAGTAGGCGATGTGCGATGTGCTGTACATGTTCGGAACGCATCGGTAACTAATGCCCACAGCCGGTTCTGTCTAGCCGATCGGTGGCCGGGCTCTAATGATAAATCATTATACAACGTGATTTTTTCAATTTTCTATTCAATTTTTTGTATTGGGTTCTCAGAGTAAAAGAAAAATCTTGATTGAAACGACCGTTGACTTTACTTTGCAGCCGAAGTCTTTTTCGCCTATAGTGTGATCGTAAAATAAAACTTAATACAGAAAGACATTTGACTACACAGTTTATATTTCTATAATTTTAGTTAGCCATATGTTTGTGAAAGTTTATTTTGTAGCCTTTGGGAGTCTATTAGTGGTTTTTTAACGTTTTTGTAATTTTTTGTGTTATTTTCGTCACGTTTGTCTTACAGGTGTTTAGCGTACCACTTTGAAATTATGCTGCTTTTATAATAAGCTTAATAAATAAGTTTAATGTTGAGCGCTTTTCAGTGAAACGCAGCCGACAAACAAAAAGGTACAAAACCGCTAAATGACAAAACTTTATCTAATATGATATTTGGATAATAACAATTACGGGCATACGAATATGACATGCTTAATTAGAAACCACGTTAAGTGTATTAAATTTCTGCATTAACTTTTTTTTTCACTATATCACTATAAGCCAAATTGTCCTCCTTAATGCTCCTCCTCCTTTTCAGACATTTAATATTCAATTAATAGTTTTTCCGATATCAATATTATAAACCCATCGTACAGAGCGTCTACTTTTATTTATGTACAATTCCATATAATCTTTATTTTTCAATATAATCGATTATCTTTTTTTTGTCGACAGACAAACATTTTTATACCCCCGAAATTCAATATACTTAACCTTTGCTTAAATAAAAATAAAAAACTGCTAATTTTTTTATTTAAATATGACTCCGTAGCGTTAATTGAGACTCCTCAAAATCCCCATATGTAAAATTTGAACAACAAATATACAATGTGTTTCTTTCTATACTATCTCAAAGTTGAGTAGAATATCGAAATTGAGAGCCGCTAAGTGAGTCAAGTGTGCAATGGAATTATGTCAAGACCGTTGTATGTTATCTGGAATCAGTTAAACTTAATTTTGACCTACCTGTAGTATACAAAAAATATTTTTTTGTTTACTACAGTTTTTTTTCTTGGTGCATATTAATATATTGAACACAGGTGTAATTTTCGAAAGAATAATCACAAATTGACTGATTTACATCCAAAAAGGGCTAATATTGTTTAAAAAAATACGTTGAAATGCAACTAATTGTAAAAAAAAATTGAACAGATACTAAAACGGGGTGATGAAAAGGGATGTAAAAAGGTTTGAGCATTTGTTGGTTCACACAAGGAAAATAATTAAATTAAATTTATGTGATTCGAGATAACATTCAACAGTCTTAACATTATTCCACGACACACTTAACTCGTCTAGCTGCTGTCAAATTCGATATTTTGCTCAACTTTGAAATCATATAGAAAGAAACACCTTGTATACTTTTTGTTCAAATTTCGCATATGGGGGTTTTGAGGAGTCCTAATTAACGCTATGGATTCCAATTTCAAACAAAAACGTCACTAAATGGTTATATTCAATTTATATTCAATTTCAAAGGAAAAAAATCATAGTAGGCCATCAGGCTGCATCAAAAAGCAACGATAGAAAAAAAAGTAAGGAGGATTATATGGATTTGTACATAAATCAAAGGGCGCCCTGTATATAAAGGTGGGTAAAATATAAAGGCGTATTGAATTTATTGTTAGGTATTTCTCTTTAAATAATTCAATTATTCACTTCAAAACACTTTTATTAACACTTTACAATTCGTCGACCTTAACTCTGTTACATCCAAATCACAACTAAGTCTATCCTAGCAACAACACCAGTATTTATAGTTTCTACATTTCTAGAAAATTCTTTTTTACATCCAGAATATTCAATATGTCATTCCATACAATTCTTTACTAATAACTAGTGTGTATAAACTAAATAAACTAAGTATGTAAACTATAAAACTTAATAAATATCAGCTGTCACAAATGTCACTTTTACAAATGTCACAATATCTATTAGGAGGTGTTTCGCATGGGAAAATTGTATTTATAGGAAGCGTTATCCAAATATATATTTAATTATTAGTTGCAACGGCTGAACTTCCGTTTACGACTTATCTCCAAATCGCTTGAAACTTGATAAATAGGGGTTTTTCGGTGTGCTAAGCACGAACCTGTGTATGAAAACGACCGCAAATGGCCCTAAGTGCCCCAAAAATGCATGTAAAGTCTGTTTTATCGACAATGAGTAACTTAGTTATTTCAATTTTTTTGTTTTGTCTGGAAGTGAAAATAATCAACAATTTTGATTTATAATAAATAATCTAGTTTATTTTTAAGTAATTTTAATTTTTTTACAAAATAATGTATTAACTTATATATTTACAATGATGATAAAGTATATAAACTTTTTACTCTAATTCTGTTTTTCCTGGGAAGATTGTTCTAATGTGTTGAATAAATGGATTAAAGGGATCAACATTAATTTTCGCTTGAAATTTTGTATACGAGGGTTTTTTGGTGTGCTGAGTACGAATTTGAATAAACATATGCGCAAGTGCCCGCAAGTGTCCAAGTACCTAAGGACAAAATGCGTCAAAATCGCTAAATGAAAGTGTTCGATATATCGCTTCGTTTTTGAGATATCGAATCTCAAAGTAAATTCAAAACAACAATTATTACATTAGTTTACGCCTTCCTCCATAACAACAAAAGAACTTAATAGTTCATTGAAACAAATTAGTTTTCAAATAAACCATTTCAAATGCCACATAACTGGTATACACCAATATTACAATTTAAAAATTCCACCCTCGATATCTTGAAAACCAAGCGAGATATCGACTTTTTTTACAAAAATAAAAAGTGTTTATTTTGGTCTGTTCAACACGAATATATTTATATTAATAGTTATTTAAAATATTTTGCGGTACAGAAATCGTAATCGTGTACATTTCAACCTCACTTATGGGCACTTCGAGGCACTTACGGATACTTTCGGGCACTTGCGTGTATTTTCATACGCAGATTCGTGCTCAGCACGCCAAAAAAAAAGCCATATAACAAGTTTCAAGCGGTTTGGAAATAAGTCGTAAACGGAAGTATATCCGTTGCAACAATCTGGAATAGGACGTAGCCTTTATATGTTCATATTATATTTTTTTAGGAATACTGTTTTACAACCTCGTCACAAGGGATGCGGTAGGCTGCTGGGACTCGAGAAAACCTTACAAGATGGAAAATTTGGGAGTTGTAGCGAAAAGCAGCAAGACGTTAGTTTTTCCCAACGACTTAAAAACAGACCAGGAACCAAGGCAAAGCATATGGGTCTTGTCGAACTTTCTGCCGTATTATATATATGCCACTCTCAACGAGCAACAAGTTAACTTCAGGATTTTGAGAGCTTATACAGATGAAGCCGTCAAAAATACCATTTGTGATCCTCATATCAGCACATACAATACTTATGAACCATATTCCGATGAAAGTGGTTGTTACTAACGTTATTTGTAAATCTGTAACAATCCAAAATCTCGAAAGCTGAAATATTTCTCTGTGTACCTATTTGACACACTACTGCAACATTACATCTGAGGAGCAGACTTAAAATGTGTTTTGTTAAAATTAAGTATTTTATATTAGTACAACATAGCAACCGTTAATGCATTATAACAGTTTGATGGAAAACATATATATAATCACAAATAATATTAAAACACACAATTATTTAAATCAGAAACGGTTATAAATCCTGACCTTGCTACATCAATTTATTGTTGTTGCTAATTTTCTTGATTCGTTGTAATTTTTGAACAACCTTCCTTGGGGTGCTTCAGGTGCTTGGACAAAAATAATATTTTTTTCATCAAATTGGATTTCATGAGAAACTTTGTTTTATAGAGCACATTTCAAAAAATTGTCTAAGGGGTTTAAAAAGTTTAAGCTTTGTGAACCAGAATTGTTCTGAATTTTCTGTTGACATCTAAACTATTGTATATAACATTAGTAAGATTAGAGCTTGCATACGCCTCTGTTGTTTGGACTCCCCAGTGTCAGTCTTATGATCTGACTCGTTGGAAAGAGTACAAAACGGGTTCCTTCGATTTTCAGTATCCAAATTTAATATCATCTTTGAGAGCTATCATATGGCTGATATTCTCGCAAAGGTGAAATTTGGACACACTAGAGAGGAGGCGTATTGAGCTTGACTCAGGTTTTCTATATACTTAGGTTCATTGTATAATAAATTGTTCCCCTCTTCTCTAAAATCGGGAATACTGTACCTCGAACAATTTTGACTTTCTTACATTCTATTATATATAGCTTATTATAGTCAACATTTCCCTATAGACAGATCTCTTCGATTATAGAATAAAATAGACAATAGATATATTACTACTAAAGAATACTATTACTAAATAAGATAGTAGATATATTTAGATATACATTGGCTGGTTGTAAAAGCTGAGTGAATTATCGATGACGATATGATTTCAAGACTGACCTATTATCTTGTTTATTTGTTATTATTGTCTCTTATTTTATATATCTTATTTTATAATTTAAATGTAATTTACGTGAATTTTAAAAAAACATTATGTATAACTACATAAAACTTTTCATAAACAAACATTTAAAATGAAAGTCAAAATTGTTTGATAAAACTCAGTGTGAACATCAACCAACATTCTAAATAATTATAACACAATGTGAACATCAACATACAAATTATAAATCAAACAAATTATTGTACATAAAAAAGGACAAAGTTAAAATTTTGAACAAAACGCGTTTTGAAAGTCTGCTCCGTTAGCCAAAATATGTTATTTCAATGTTATAAGGAAGTTACTACTATTCACTTGTTTGATTTTCTTATGGAAATCTTTCAATAACAAACAAAATTATTGACTGTTAATAATTTCCAGGTCATTTTCGAATTTAAAGAAGTGCAACTTATTTTCTACTATGTATTTTTAGAATGAATAAACTTGTGAAAATAACTACTGTGTTGGGTTTTCTGTAGTTATACTGAAAATATCTGTCATGGAAATATGTATACCGGGTGACCACGAGATTACTACCCAGGCTCTAGCTGAGGCACGAAAAAAGATATCGATTTCAAATTTTGGGAATGTATATCATTGAATGGGATGCAAAACTTAGTTACAAAAACGACTGATCATCACTTCCTGTTTGACCGGAAATGCCCTAAACTTTGTTATTTTATATGGAATATCCTGTAGTGTAGTTATATATTTTTTTAATTCTACTGAAAAAAACTAAGACTAAAACATGTATCATGTCCTATACCTATCTTTGACAGTTTCCGAGAAAATCGCGTTTAACCTGTCAAATGTGTCATTTATAAAATTCTTTTGAAAGAAAACAAGTGAAGATAGGGACAAACTCATATGATATCTTTAACTTATTTTGGAAGCACTAAAGCCTGATATCATTAAAATTTCGCACTTCCGGCTCAACCGAAAAATACCGGAAGTCATCTTTAGTAGCAATTTACTGCAATAATTTTAATGGAATGCCCTATAACTAATTAGAAATTTGAATTCTACAAACAATTTCGAATCATTCTTATGTACAGTTCCCCTATACCTACCCAAAGTTCATAGTTTTTGAGATATTAAATGTTTAATGTCAGAATGTCATAGGTATGACCGATGCATAAATAGAAAACGATAGAATCAGTCAATGCATCTATCAGAGGTGCCTAGGAATTTTAATATAGGTAGGCGCTATCACAGGCTTTTGTTTTTAAACGTCAGTTTCTTCATTGTTGCTTAATTTGACAATTAATTCTTACTGTTTACAACGTTTGGTGGTAGTGTTATTACTTCTCTTTTATTTAAAATGCCACTTTTTACTCGCGAACATCAAATCGACATGCTGCTAGTGTATGGAGAAGTGAGAAAAAATCGCAGGGAAGCAAAAGCTTTATACGGGCAACGATATCCAGATCGTGCACAACCACATGATAAATATTTCCCTTGGCTTGAACATCACTTAAAAACCGAAAGAATTGAAGAAGAACCTAACGAGTTTATTGTTAGTGAAGAGGCGGAGATTAATTCTCTGGCGTGTATTGAGGTAGATCCGACTACTTCAGTTAGACAAATTGCTGCCAATATTGGAATTGGAGGGGAAAGCGTCAGAAATATTTTAAAAAAGCACAAATTTAAGCCATTTAAGTACCAGGTACACCACCATCTTTATGAAGCCGATCACCAACGGAGGCTGGAGTTTTGTAATTGGTTTATGGTGCAGCAACGCCCAAATTTAAGCCGCTTTATCCTTTTCTCTGACGAATCACGCTTCACGAATTTGGGTATGTTCAATAAAAATAATTCGAGATATTGGGCAAGAGAAAATCCTCACTTATTTAGACAAAGAGTTTTCCAGGAGAGATTTGGTGTTAATGTGTGGATGGGAGTAATTGGAACGCGCATCGTTGGAATTTTCTTTGAAAATCCACTAACAGCAGACCAGTATTTACAGTTTTTAAGCAATGAAATAGCTGACTTTCTCGAAAATTTACCAATAAATGAATATTTCCACATTTATTACCAGCAGGACGGAGCCCCAACCCATAATGCTCGAACGGTTAGGGATCATTTGAATCAAACGTTTGAAGATCGTTGGATAGGTACGTACGGACCAGTTAGATGGCCAGCTAGGTCCTGCGATATCACTCCCTTGGATTTTTTCTATTGGGGTCACATTAAAGAATCAGTGTACAGAACACTACTACTGATTTACAAGATCTCCGCGACCGGATTACAAGAGCGGTGAACAATATTACTCCTGCTCAAATGGAAAATGTGTTAAGGGAATTTGAAAACAGGATTCATTTATGTCATCAAATGGATGGTGGACAATTTGAACATTTAATTTATGGATGATGTTGCATTTTTTAAAATTTATTATTTTTTATGTTTTTTTAAATAAAATATTATATATCTCAAAAACTATGAACTTTGGGTATAGGGAATTGTACATAAGAATGATTCGAAATTGTTTGTAGAATCCGAATTTCCAATTAGTTATAGGGCATTCCTTTAAAATTATTGCAGTAAATTGCTACTAAAGATGACTTCCGGTATTTTCCGGTTGAGCCGGAAGTGCGAAATTTTAATGATATCAGGCTTTAGTGCTTCTAAAATAAGTTAAAAATATCATATGAGTTTGTCCCTATCTTCACTTGTTTTCTTTCAAAAGAATTTTATAAATGACACATTTGACATCTTTAAACGCGATTTTCTCGGAAACTGTCAAAGATAGGTATAGCACATGATACATGTTTTAGCCTTTTACTAGTTTTTTCAGTAGAATTAAAAAAATATTTAATATGCAGGGCGTTCCATATAAAATAACAAAGTTTAAGGGATTTCCGGTCAAACAGGAAGTGATGATCAGTTGATTAGTTGTTTTTATAACTAAATTTTGCATCCCTTTCAATGATATACATTCCCAAAATTTGATATCGATATATTTTTTCATGTCTCAGCTAGAGCCTGGGTAGTAATCTCGTGGTCACCCGGTATAGATAGATATTTCAATAAGAAATATTTCAAAATAATCTCACTATTACGCAATGTTCGGATGCAAACGTACGGATAGTTAAATAATTTAAATATAGCCTTTAGTTATAAATATAAAATGCTTAAAAGTATACTAGATATATACGAAAATTGGCTACAATTTTAGAATATATTTATATTTGTTCAGTGTCCTAATGACTAAAATTCTATGCTTGCCATCCAAGAATAGAAATCAAGTACATCTGGTCAAGATTAAACTCTGGCCTCAAACAATCAAAGTTTCTTCAAAATATGTAGGTACGCGTTTATCATTTATGTTTTGATACCTAGAAAGGTACCAAAATATCGAGACAAAACACTGTTTATACAAATCATTGAATGTATTTATATAAAACACATGCAACACATGCATTTTTTTGCATTTCTTGTCTGTTAAAAAGACCAAAATGACTAATTGAATCGAAAAGTCACACACAAACCAAAAATTAACATTTTTGTGCAAGAACTCTTTCGTCTATTTACAGAGATGTACCAAGTTGTCTCGTTTAGCCGCTAGAGGCCGTCAAAGTTGACATACAAATTTTTTGCCAATAACTTAGTAACGCCCTGTATGACCTTAATGAAATTTGGTGTGCTACTATGTTCCGACAGATGGCACATTTTGACATTTGAATTGAAGTTATTCCATTAACAGGGTGCGAAAAACTACCCCTACGCTTAAAGTAACCTGCTCGTATTTTTTTTTGGTGGGTGACACCACCTCATCTAAATTTTTATCATAAAGATAAGTCATTTTTCAACAAATTTTCTCTCTTTTTAAAATTTTTGTATTCCTTACCGTTTTCGCTGAATTCATGTTTTATTACATCATTGTCGATTCTAATACGATTCACTTTAAAATTGATTTTAAGGCGAAAGCGAAATAAACAAACTTAAATAATAATTTATTGAGACTTAATTAGGTGTTCAAAATGACCTCCATTTTCATTAACAAAGAAATCAATCCTACGTAAGAAATTAAAGTGCACTCTTCTCAGGGTTTCCTCGTTCTGCAATTCTTGAACAGCATTTTGAATTCTGTTCCACAATTGTTCCTCGTTCTCAAAACTCACAGAGTAAACTTTCTGTTTTAAGTCACCTCAAATAAAGAAATCGCAAGGATTCAAATCTGGTGAACGTGGTGGCCATGAAATAGGAGCATCGTTTCCTCTGCCAATCCATCTACCTGGGAATTGCTCATTTAAATATTCTCTTACAATACGTGCAAAGTGTGGTGGGGCACCGTCGTGTATACAGTACATTTGATTGCGTAGATTTAATGGTAAATCGTTGAAGAGATCCGGCAAAGTATTCTGCAAAAAATCTAAATGCCTGTTGCCGTCGAGGCGATTTGGCAACCTAATCGGACCAATCAAAGAGTTATTGATAAATCCCTTCCATACGTTTATACTAAATTCGCGTTGAAAAGATGTTGTTCTAATGGCATGGGGATTTTCATCTGCATACATGTTTATTATGCAAATTTGTTATTCCACGTCTTGTGAAAGATTCGTCCGTAAACAAAATTTTCTTGTGGAAGTCCATATCGTCAGCACGGTATTGTTGAATAATCTGTGGGAATTGAAGATGAGCGGCAAGATCATGAGGTAATAGTTCTTGAACTGATTGAATGTGAAAAGGACGAATCAGTTGTTCAGTGAGAACTTTGTTTATTGTACTTTTTGAAACTCTGGCTTGCCTCTCCAATAATCTGACACTGGTTTCCGGGTTTTCATCTACTCGTTCCAGAATTTCTTCTTCTACAAGGATTGTTCGGGCTTGACGAGGCCGTCCGGCATTACGTCTATTCACCTTAAGCATACCATTTTCTCTAAGACGTTTTTCAATATTTTTAAAGGTCAGATGATTTGGAGTTCTGCGATTGGGATATCTTCGATGATACTCGCGCACACTTCTACGACAGTTTCCTTCACAAAACCCTAATACTAATAACATATCGGTTTGTTCGTCAAAGGTGTATGTATTACCCATCTTACAGAGTCACCAGAATAATGACACTAATGACAAATTTCAAATTGTAGCATCTGCTTCACCTGGTAACTTGGCCAACTAGTATTTGTTATTTGGATTTATTAAAGGTGACATGAAATCTTTGTATCGAACACCTAATTAAATTTAAACAAATTTCTTCATTTGTGACTTAAAACATAAAGTTTACTCTGTGAGTATTGAGAACGAGGAATAATTGTGGAACATAATTCAAAATGCCGTTCAAGAATTGCAGAACGAGGAAACCCTGAGAAGAGTGCACTTTAATTTCTTACGTAGGATTGCTTTCTGTATTCATGAAAATGGAGGTCATTTTGAACACCTAATTAAGTCTCAATAAATGATTGTTTAAGTTTGTTTATTTCGCTTTCGTCCTAAAATCAATTTTAAAGTGAAATAAATTAAATCGTATTAGAATCGACAATGATGTAATAAAACATGAATTCAGTGAAAACGGTAATGAGTACAAAAAATTTTACAAGAGAGAGAATTTATTAAAAAATTGCTTATCTTTATGACAAAAATTTAGATGAAGGGGTATCGCCCCTATCAAAAATATACGAGCAGGTTACTTTAAGGGTAGGGGTAGTTTTCGCACCCTGTTAATGGAATAACTTCGATTAAAATGTCAAAATGTGCCATCTGTCAAAACATACCAGCACAATAAATTTCATAAAGTTCATACAGAGCGTTACTAAGTTATTGGCAAAAAACCAAAGTTTTATGTCAACTTTGACGGCCTCTAGCGGCTAAACGATACAACTTGGTATATAGGTAAGTTTAGTTAAATCGACTTATTTTGACGTCAGGAGCATGTGGTAGCTTGCACGGTTGCATGTGGTTGTACACGGGATATTGGGACACCCTGTATGTTAAAAGAATTTTAATACAACTAAAGATGGTACTAGAGAGCTAGGTGGAGATTAAATACTTACATATTTCATCCAGAAGAAACATTCACATGTCACATGCATTAACACGTCAATTTTACACACTGCACTACTGATAAGAGCGTTAACTGTGCAAACGGTACCAACATGCGCACGTTACCAATTTAGAATGCCCCGCTATAGAGGATGCTGCTTTTACATTCGGAATTGCTGATGAAGGAAAGCCCGAATGATTCTCCGATGACGAAGATAAGGGAATTTTCGAAATCACTGACTGAATGCGAGTCGGAGTTTCTTCTGAATCTGCCATTGTGGCAAAACAATTTCTTTCATACATTCGTCAAACAAATTTCGGAGATGAAAGAAAACTTGTCAGAGAAAGCATCCCGATTGAGCCTGGAATCGACTTTGGCAGACAAATTGATAGATTATGTCGCCAACTGTCAAGAAAAATCAAAATTTGCAATCATCGCTAGCTGACAATGAATACTTTCACATCCACGTCGTTTCACTTCAAACTTTAGGCACAAGTCTAGATTATGGGAAACAAGGTTTTGAGTAATTTTTTAAGTTTTCTAGACTAATTAAAAGGTGCTGAACACGATGCAGTTGGTCCCGTATTACGACGACGTTTACGAGATACATAGGGAGCGCGTTTTTCGGCGTCAAAGGTTAAAATTTGGGAGAACCGGTTTTTAAACCACATGTAGTATAATATCTGCAACGTGGTCGTTGTTTATAAACATGTCACGTATCACGGTGTATAATTGGCTAAATTTGCCACATAATGAAAGCCAGGCCATTGAGTTTTGCACGAGAAACGAACTTTTCCCTGCTGAGAAAAAATTTCTCTGTGTCGAAAAAGACCTTTTCAAGCTTTTAATTTAAGCCTTTTCAACTCTTAATTAGATTATTTTAGGTTAGGTTAGGTTGAAACTTTTCATTATTTTTTTAGATTTTAATTAACTTTTTTAGTTTAGGTTAGGTTAGGTTAGGTTAGGTTACGTCAATGGGTTAGGTTATTTTGAGGCGCACTTTGCCCCGCGAAAACCAGTTTTGCGCGCTCCGTAGCCTAAAAACTCGAAATATCCCTTCTCTACGTATCTCGAAAACGAAGCGTCGTCGTAACACGGGACTAACTGCATCGTGTTCAGCACCTCCTAATTAGCATAGATTAACTAAAATTTTGTCAAAACTGTGTTTCCCATAATCTAGACTGGTACCAAACTTTATCTTCTGTACGTATTTATATTACAATTAAATTATTTTTAACGCTTTGGTGATAATTTTTAATGCCGATTTGTCTTTCAACTCCTTAAAAATATGTAAATGACGACTGGATCTGACGTCGTAACGATTTCTTGATGTCGATCTTAAATGATCCTCAGCTACCAATCTTATTCATCATATACATACATTTCCGAGAATTTTGGTAATTTTGAAAAGTAATTTCATAGTATTGAGATTATGGGTTTTAAATAATTATAGATACCTGGTTTCCTGTGGAAATATATTTAAGATCAAAAAAATAATCTTTCTCAGAAAAAAATATTTTATTAAGAAAATCCACAGGCGACTTTCGTACAATCCGTATATCGATGTGTCTCCACCCCGGTCTATCGTCTGACTGCCCTCACATCTGCGAGAATTCATATTCACTTAAGTCTATTCCATAAAAACTAAACTAATAAAAATATCGATATGATAAACATATACAGGTTCTTGAGGGCATATCGGGCATATGACAGAGATATACAGGTTCTTGAGGGCATAATTTACTGGGTAAAGGTCTCAGGTTACGTAAACAATCTCGGAGACGGCACAACCCAATTCCGTCGATCGCTCACACGGCCAACCTGACATAATTCGCTCTCGAATTACAATATTCTGTAGCTCCTTGAACCCCGTTGCATGGACCTGCAAAACCATAAGACCGAGTTTCCGGCTTCCACAAATCTTGGCAAAGCGTTACGGCTTTCAACCAAACGACGAAGCTACTGCGAAGCGTTATCGGCTTCCAACAGATAAACAAATAGCATTGGCAAAGCGTTACGGCTTTCAACCAAACGATGAAGCTACTGCGAAGCGTTATCGGCTTCCAACAAATAAAAAAATAGCATTGGCAAAGCGTTACGGCTTTCAACCAAACGACGAAGCTACCAGAGGCTGTTCACTCTTATGAGCCTACCTTAAATGTGATATTTAGTATGAGACCAACTCTATAGATGGCGCAACCAGCTTAGTTAGTTATGTATAGTTGGTACTGTTAAAAAAAGAGATTGGTAGTCCTGAAGAACTAGTTCAGTCAATGCGCCCAAATGTTTAATATTTATAATTTGCGTTATGTTCTTACGTCAATATTTATCTGGGCGTATCGATTGAATTGGTTCTAAGTACAACCAAAACAAACCTAAGTTTTGTAGTTTTGTGTTTAATTTGTTTCCATGTGTTAATTTATTTTGTGTTTTATTTGTTTATTGGGTATTATATATTCTTATTTGAGACAGAAATTAGTTGAGTTAATATTACAGTAAAAGAAGGAGAACTGGAACTGGTACCAGATGTGTGTTATAAATGAAACTTCATGTAAAGAAAGTTATGCCTTTACTTTTTTTAGTTTATATAAATGGCTAGTTATTGTATATTGATAGTTATAGGAAATAATTTATACTTAAATGTGATTGTGTCTTGTGTACGAATGTGATTGTGAATGCGTATAAATGTGGTTGTGAATAAAGGAATCTTACATCTAAAACAATTGATTTTGGTATTTAATGGTTTCAATATCTCAAATATCCTCCTTTTTCATCACAGCATGTCTTTAAAATTTATTTTTTAAACATTATTTCTTGAGGAACGGTTTCAAATACAGTTTGTGGACTTTTTTAAGTGTTCCCTTATGGACGAAACGTATATATATTATATGACAAGAATAGCAAAATCATATTTAGTTTATGCTAGATAAGGATAAAAAACTTTATGTAACCAAGTATGATAATGCTATTCTTATATACATACGTTTTGTCCATAATGGAACTCTTAAGAGTCCGCAAACTGTATTTTATTTTTGAATATTTTTTTGAATATAGCTGCATCCGCCATATTAGTTAAAATTAGTTTGAGACCAATTCAAGAGATGGCGCTTCACGGTTTCATTTAATTGTATTAGAGAGTTCCATCTATCTCTTCTTTTATCTATGGAAGCTACTGCGAAGCGTTATCGGCTTCCAACAGATAAACAAATAGCATCAGAGACAATAAATGAACTGTCTACAATATAAAAACATATTTCAAATGATGTACCCTCGTATTCAATTTTCAGGGTAGTCTTAGTATTTGCAAAAATCGTGCTATCTCCTATTCCTTTCAAAGTCATCAAAACAGGTTCGAGATGGCAATGTAATTGTTTAGCAATTTTAGCTGAAAGCAAACTACATTCTGCACCGGTATCTATTAAACAGTTTACTGACAGGTCCTGTATATTAAATCTGGTACAAAACCATCATTGTCCAAACTGACACAAAAATAATTAATTCTAGAGCTAGAAGGCAATTCGCGTTTTTTTGCGAAAACAATTGTCAGCTTTATGTCCAAGTTTCTTGCAAAAAGTGCACACAATTTTGTTTGAACTACTGTCGGTAGGACAGTTATTATTATTTTGTGTTTCAGTGATTCTACCAATCAAATTACCATGAAATGATTTCTTCGGACAATTACGACTAATATGCCCTGACTGATTGCAATTGTAACATAATTTTGCGCAAGTGTTAGAGTCAAAAGGATAAATTCTTTTCGTCCTATCCATTCCTACACCTCTGTCTGACATTTTATAATTACTTAAAAGAGTCAACAGGTCACTAATCGTTTTTAAATTGCTGTTAAAGGCAGCGGTTTTAACATTAATATCAATTATATCGCCAATAACTAATTCTAACAGCTGACTATCGGACAATGCAAAATTTAGGGATTTAATAAGTGTGACTTTCTTTCTGGCATACTCACAATATGAATCAGCTTTGTCGCTGGTGTATAATCCGGCCCAGCGAAATTTCTCGCTCAAGTTTCTTTTCGGTGGGCACATGCTGGAAATTTCTGATTTGAAAGCTTCCCAGGTTTTCTCTGTTGGTTTCCACGATGAAAACCATTCCTTTGCTTCACCCTTGAGGCCGCTTGTACCCCTGATCAGTAATTCATAGTCGGACCAATCAAACGTAGTGCCCAGATTTTCCATTTCCTGGCACCACTTTGCTGCTCCATCGTCAACCAGGTTAGCATTAAACTTCGGGATATTAACTGAACTAGTCACTGCACTTTTCGAGGTCTGGTCTTTTATTGACATTAAAGACTCCACCAAAATTTTCGCGAACTCTTCCATTATACACTAGTAGGTAGGTACTATCCCACTTCTGATTTGAGATCAAAAAAATAATCTTTCTCAGAAAAAAATATTTTATTAAGTAAATCCACAGGCGACTTTCGTACAATCCGTATATCGATGTGTCTCCACCCCGGTCTATCGTCTGACTGCCCTCACATCTGCGAGCATTCATATTCACTTAAGTCTATTCCATAAAAACTAAACTAATAAAAATAAACATATCGGGCATATGATAGACATATCGGGTTCTTGAGGGCATAATTTACTGGGTAAGGGTCTCAGGTTACGTAAACAATCTCGGAGACGGCACAACCCAATTCCGTCGATCGCTCACATATATTTAAGGCAGATTAAATTTCCTTCCCTCTCAGACCAGCCGTGCGGTGTATTCTAATTTGTGTTTATTTTAATTATTTAGTGCAGTTACAAAGAAGTAGTTTTTACGACTTGGATAAAAGACTGATAGTGATTAATACATATCTACACATTGATAAATATAAAGAAGTGTGATAATAAAAAAAAAAAAGAAACACATACCGTGATAACAATTTCGGAAGCAAAGAGATTGTATTGTGAATAAATGGAAAAATTTGATGAACCATGCCGACGAATGCTGTAATTGTAAAACAAAACCAAACCAAATTTTGTCAAATGTGCAGGGTAAAAAATGCTATCATCCTGAATGCGTGAATATGACAAACTGAAGTCAAATGGATTAATAAAGTTAAGAATATTAAATGGTTTTGTGACAACTGTCTTTCATATTTTGAAAATAACATAATAGAAGCTAGAGTTAGATGAATTTAAAAATGATAAGCAAAAATTTGAAAATATACAAAATATGCTGAGCACCCAAATGAATTATATAGAAGCAAGAACTTACAGAAAAATAAAAGCTATGCGGAAGCTGTTGCCGGTGAAGTAGTTGTTATAAAACCCAAAAAATACAAGAGAATAAGACTACAAAAGAAGCGGTAAGAAAAGCATTAAACCCTACTAAACTAGAGATAGGTTTTACTGAAATCAAAGACATAAGGGACGGAGGAATGTTAATTAAATGCAAAAGTAAGGAAGACGTGAGAAAAATAAAATCAGAAGCAGAAAAGAAACTTAAAAAAGGATATGAAATAAGAATAAAAGAACAGAAAATCCTCACATAAAAATTGTGGGTTTAGAAGATGATATAGATAAGGAAGTATTAGAAGAGTGTATATTAAAACAAAACTCATTTCCGAATAGCGAAAACTGTTTTTTAAAGGTAAAAACTGTCAAGCGAATGAAATCGAAGTATATGGCTATTATAGAATGTGATCCCCAATTGTCAGAATTATTTTTAAATGAAGGAAAAATAAGCATTGGATGGTCCATCTGCCGGGTGTATGAATATGTGCCAGTGTTTAGATGCTACAAGTGTGGAGATTATGACCATAAAGCAGATTTATGCAAGAAAGAAGAAAGATGTTTGAAATTGCAAGTACAGTTCACAAAACAGGGATTGTATAACAAATCTATCGTTGTTGCAATTGTATTCAAGCAAACAGAAATATAAATTAAATTTAGAGACTAATCATACAGTATTTGAAAACTGTTCGGTATATATAAAAAAAGTGGAATCATTAAAACAAAAAATAAAGACATCTCTGGATAAATAGCAATTACCGATTAAAGAAAATGATTCACTAAACATACTAGTTACCCATTTTACATCAAAATGTACAATGTATTAAAAACAAAATAGAGCATCTAGAAATATGTTTGCAGTCAAATGACATAGGTATAGCTTGTATAACGAACACTGGTTAGAGAAAGATGAAATAAATAGCATTAACTAAACGGAACAAAGTTTGTAGTATATATTGTAGGTCTAAGTATAAAAATGTGGCACAGTAATCTTTTGTAAAGAGGCTCTGAAAAGTCATGTAAAAGAAATAGAATGTATAAAAAATTATTCAATAGAAAAAGACATAGAGATGTGCGGTATCGAGCTAGAAATATCCAATTGGAAAATCAATATTTTAGTAATATACAGATCACCCTCAGGTAACCTAAACCTATTTTTTAGAGAACTAGATAATATATTAAATCATTTATGTCAAGATAATACAGCTTTAATTTTATGTGGTGATCTAAATGTGGATCAGTTAGAATCCCTCGATGGCTAAATATGAAATCAATGATATACTTATGTCATATGATATTATGTCAATAGTTAATGAACCTACAAGAATTTTTAAAAATTCATCTAGCTGTATAGATTATATGTGTACTAATTTAATATCAACAAATGTTGTACATCTAGAGTTGAAAATATTCATTGTAATGTAGAACATAACGCAATATCCGATCATTCAGCTCAAACTCTAACATTTATAATGACAAAACTAATCTAACTGAAGGAAAAATAACTTGTAGGTTATTTAATGATATTAATATAAATATGTTTTATCTTACATAAGTAATGAATCCTGGCAGGAAATATATATAACAGAAAATGTGAATGAGGGATTTGAGCAGTTTATTACTACTATACAATATTATATTAATATAGCTTTTCCACAGCGAAATCTAGTAAATAAAAAAATAAACAAAAAACCTTGATTACCAAAGGTATATACATTTCAAGCCAGAGATTAAAAAACTTATATAACACTATGATTAGAACAAAAGATCCAGACATGATTAGTTATTACAGGAAGTACAAACGTATATACAGGAATGTAATTCAGACTGCGAAAAAAAGACATAATGATAGGATATATTTTGAATCCGAAAATAAATCAAAAGCGGCTTGGAATATTGTAAACAACACCATACAACACAAAACAAAATGTCGTGTACCTATTACAGAAATAAAAAGTGATGATAAAACTCTGACAGATAAGGTGAGTATTTCTGACCATTTCAATAAATATTTTAATGACGTACCTAAAAGACTTAATGCACTAATTGAAAATAATGACAATAACTCTGACGTTTTGATTTTGGTAGACACTATCCCACCATGTTCTTAACACCAGTTACAGAAAAAGAAGTTTATGATGTTATAAGGGATCTAAAAAAATCAAACTCTACAGGAGAAGATGACATTAATTCTAATATTCTGAAATATAGTATAAATTACATAGTACCACCACTAACACACTTAATAAATTTATCATTGTCTCAAGGTATATTCCCAGAAATTTTTAAAACATCTAAAATAGTACCTCTATATAAAAAGGGTGATCGTGAAAATGTAGAGAACTATAGACCTGTGTCACTTTTATCTTCTGTATCAAAAATTTTAGAAAAAATAATTTGCGGTAGAATAGTGTCTTTTATTACAAAATATAAAATACTACATGATGCACAACATGGTTTTAGACAATTTAGAAGCACGAAAACGGCAATACAAACTTTTTTAGAAAAACTTTATGTAAACTTAGACAACAATAAGAAATCTGTTGGGCTTTTTATGGATTTAAGTAAGGCATTTGATTTAGTCTCTCATAATTTGCTATTAGCAAAATTAGAGGCTTATGGTTTAAGAGGGCTTATTAATAATTTGCTTGGAAGTTATCTCAAAAAACAGATTTCAGTTTGTTGAAATAGATAGTATAAGATCAGATAAATTACAAGTTGAATATGGAGTTCCACAGGGTTCAGTTCTGGGTCCATTACTGTTTATTTTATTTGTAAACGATCTACCATATAATTTTAATAACAGCGATCTTGTAATGTATGCGAGATGACAATACCTATTTGTGTTCTAGAGATAGTATTCCCGAAGTAATTAGTGACACTCAGCTTATGATACGAACATTTATTAACTGGTTTAATCGAAATAAGTTATTTTTAAACATGAGTAAAACAGTTTTCATCAACTTTACACCGAGGTCTAAAGAAATAAGCGAATCCCACCTACTGAAAGCAAACGGCAAGTCAGTCGAACAGGTTACTAATGTGAAATTTCTGGGAGTGTACTTGGACATAATGTTGGATGGCATACACATATCGAAAATCTATCAAAAAAAACTATCATCAATTTGCTTTTGTTTATATCGCATGAAACAAGTGTGTAACAGAGAAGTTATGTTATCCTATTACTATGGACAGATATACTCTCAACTTAAATATTGTATTTTATTTTGGGGTTGTTCCAGCCTTTCTGTCAGAGTTTTTAAGTTGCAAAAAAAGAGCTATTAGATCAATTATAAATGTATCAAAATTATCGTCATGTAGATCATACTTTAAAGAATTAAAAACTCTTACATTACCCTGTATATATATTTTAGAAATCCTGTTATTTGTAAGGCAAAATCAAGAAAAATTTACAAGGAATAACTATTTTCATGAATACAATACTCGAACAGCGGATTTGTTTTGTTATCCACATCATAATTTATCTTTAGCTGAAAAAAATCCTGTATATATGGGTGTACGTCTTTATAATAAATTACCAAAATAAGTTTAAATGTATCAATAATTGTAATGCTTTCAAAAAATATGTTAAAGAGTTTCTAATTGAGAAAAGTTTTTATAGCATCTCGGAATATCTTACGAGTAGTTTTGATTAAGGTTTAGTTATATATGTATATGTTTCCGTTTGTGTAAACAATATTTACTTACAATATTTAAATTTTACAATATTTGCTTAATTCAATATGTTATTTAATATTCTTGTGATTTCGTCGCATTTAACTTTTTAATTTCTTTTTCTACTTCTTTGTTTATTGTTTATTGTATGTATTTGACTTATCCTATGCCATATATGTGGTCTTTTGGGATGAATAAAGATTATTATTATTATTATTATTATTATTACTTTGTTCTCTACTTGTTCGCGGGTAAAATTATATCTAACATCTATGTGTTTTTAGCGTTTATGACTTGTAGGATTAGTGGCTATTACAATAAAGCTTTGATTATCTTCAAAGTTATTGGATCTAGTATTTCAATATTTATACTATTTAACAATGATTTTAACCATAAAGCCTCTTTTACTGCCTCAAAAAGAGCCATAAATTCTGCTTCAGTTGATGAAGCAGCTACTGAGCTCTGCCGTTTTGTATTCCAGGTTATCGTAAAATTATCAAATAGTTTAAATATGTATATACCCGGTTATACTTCGTCGGTCAGTTTCATTATTAGCCCAGTCTGAATCAACATAGCCACTTAACTTTTCTTTAAATTTATTTATTTTTTATACTAGTTTTAATTGAATTGTACCTTTTACATAACGTAAAACACGCTTCAAGGATTGCCACAATTCCTTTTTTGATTTTTGTTGATATTTACTTAACATATTTAGTGAGGTACATAAATCTGGACGTGTACATATCATTGTATACATTAATGAACCAATTAAATTTCGACAGGGTGCTCCACAATTTTCATCTGACTCTAAAGCTTCATAATTTAATTTAGTTGGTAATGGCGTACTAACTGCGTTGCAATCGCTCATATTATATTTCTTTAGAATATATTTTAAATATATACTTTGGTCTAGAAATATTTGAGATGCCGTTCTTTGTATTCTAATTCCAAGAAACATTTTTATTTCTTTTAAATCAACCATTTGAAATTTAGACATTAAAACGTGTTTAAAAGCATTCATTGTATTTATTTCTTGTGTGACAATTACAATATCGTCTATATACAACATGACATAAATATTCCTATTTATCTGCCCTTTATCTCAAAAAATACTTTTCAACAGATGAGTTTATAAAGCCGTGTTGTTTTAAAAAATTATCAAAACACGCATACCAGCATCGAGCGGCTTATTTCAATCCGTATAAGGATTTATTTAGTTTACATACTAAATTTTTATTGTGAATGGTAATGCCATCAGGAACTTTCATAAATATATCCTCTTTTGAATTACCATTGAAAAAGCTGTTTTTACATCAATTTTAGGGATTAATAGGTTATACTGCAAAAGCTAAAAGACATCGAAAAGTACTAATTCGCGCCACTGGAGCAAAAGTTTCATCATAATCTAACTTATACAAGTGATTAAAACCGCGAGCTACCAATCGTGCTTTATATTTTGTCAGATTGCCATTTTCATCATGTTTTAATGTGAACACCCATTTACTATAAATTATGTTTACATTATTTGGTTTTTGTACCAACGTCCACGTTTTATTTTGACTCAAAGAGTTAAGCGCTTCTTCAATTGCTTTTTTCCACTTAAGTTTATTTTTACTTTTAGCTATGTCTTCATAGCTTGTAGGAATTTCGTCATCTAAAGTTCGAAAATTTAAAATATTGTAACTGTTTATTTCTAAACCATGATCTTTATATGAAATTGACGATTTTTTCTTTAGTCTTTCGCTCCTTCTCACATCCTGTATTTCATCTCTTTTCCTCAGCTTGGAGGAACAAGGATAGCACATATCTTTATCATCTGGTTCGGGGACATCTTTTGCTGGAGATGTTTGACCTTTCCCACCTGACTCCAGAGTACTAATACATATCTAGCAACTATAAATTTTCTTGCTCTTGTAATAAATATTTTGTACCCATTTGGTACATACCCTACAAGAATTCCTTTAATTGATTTATCATCAAATTTATGTTTTCTTGTTTTATTATGCACATATGCGGTGCAACCAAATACTCTTAAAAACTGTAATTTTGGTTTTTTATTGTGCCACATTTCATACGGTGTCTTTGGTATTTTAATAGCTTTTGATGGCGTCATGTTTGTCAAATATGTAGCGATTAACACTGCTTCGCCCCAAAACCGCTTATTTAGACCTGCACTGTACACCATTGCACGCGCCTTTTCTGTCAATGTTCTATCCATATGCTCCGCCACAGAATTTTGTTGCGGAGTGTATGACACCATCAAATGATATGTGATCCCCTTTTGTTTACAAAATTCTTTCATATTGCCAGATAAATATTCTCGACCGTTATCGCAATACAAGTGGACCACTTTTAAATTAAAATGAGTAATAATTGTTTGATGATTAAATTATTAATAAATAAGTGGACCACTTTGTTTACGTAATCTTTAAAACATGTAATTACTTCTGATTTATTACTCATCAGGTATGTTACCGCATAGTGAGTGTATTCGTCAATAAAATTAACAAAATAATTTTTGTCATCAATTGTGGCTGGAGTAATCGGACCACATACGTCCGAGTGTACAATATACAGTGGCCTTTGAATATTGATTTTATTTTTAGATTTCGCGAATGGAAGTCGCGCTTGTTTGCCATTTATACAAGCCTCACACACTGACACTAGGGAATTTATAGAATTTAAACGGTCAATGTCATCGGCTAGTTCTTTTGCTTTAATTTGAGCAAATTTATTTTTACTTATACATATGTATGTCCTAACCGTTCAGCCATAGTTTATTTTTAACATCTAGACTACTTAATGATGCATGACCATTTACTGACAACGCATTTTTAACAACAGTAAACTGTACAATATGCAATTCATTTATGCGCTTACCTGCCATGATGGTCTTATTGTCTAGTTTTGCAAGTACTGCACCTGTGTGATGAAAAAGCACAGAAAATCCTGCCTCTTGCATTTTTCTTACGGATAGTGGATTTAATGTAACCTCTTTAGCATACAAAACGTCGCGTAGAACTTCTACATGACCCATCCTACTGATATAACTTCAATGTTACCTATATGTGTTGCCCAAATACACACTTCCTTTTTCGCAACTCAAATTTTAATGGGTTTCTTCAATTCGTTGTAGTCTTTGTAGACACTCAAGTTGTTGATTAGGTGTTCTGTAGCTCCAGAATCGAATACAAATTGCAATTTTTCTTTGACTTTGTTCTGTTTTACTTTCAGTATGTATCATGAAAGCAATACTAGTCTCCTGTTCTTGAGGGGGATACTGTAGCAGTCATTATTTCAGGATATTGTCTGGCCTTACGGGATTGTGCCTGCCTTCTTGGGACGTGCAGTTCTTGTTTCTTCAGATGCTCTTTATAATAATAACAGTCTTTCTTTACATGGTTTCTTCTGCCACAAAAGAAGCATTTTAGTAGTGTTATATCTTGGTTTTGAATAGTGATTACGTGAGTAAGTTGCTTTATGTATTGGCTTGTCGCTTCTTTGGGAATCTATTAGTTGATTGAAATTGCAGTGCTTTGGTACTGGTGTCAGCACTTTCCTTTTTCAGTTTTTGTTCGTGCTCTAGCAGCACTTTTTTGACAAATGCTAAGGTGAGAATCGGAGAGAATCGGACATTGTTTTTATTGCGGTAATGACTCCATCATAAGAGTGAGGTAATGTATTTAAATAGTATCACACTTTTGTCATCTCATTTACACTAGTGCCACATGCAACTAAATCTCGTATCATTTCATCTACTTCTATAAAATGTTTCTTTAAACTCATTTGAGGCGTCAGTTTATAATTAAAAAGTTTCTCTTGCACATTTAACTGGGTGGCGAGATTCTTACAGGCATATGTGGAATTAAAATGTACAATTATTTGCCGCGCTGTTGCACCTTCTGATATTTCACCTAGCATGGAATCATCCAAATGTTCGATTATTTGCCCTTTTGCAAATTGTTCCCATTTTCTCCATTCATCCGTTATTTCGTCTGGCACTTCTTCATCTAGTACACTCAACGCACCTTCCTGTTCAACGATTGCACGTAATCGGTACTTCCACACTAAATAGTTATCACCGTTAAAAGGTTGAATATTATGTTTTGTGCCTTTTTCGCTTGCCATTTTTTGTTTTTAGGTCACAATTGGAATTCGTACACTGAATCCGCACAAACACGCACACGTTTTTTGTTTTCCCCTAAAAAAAATTTTTTTTTTTTTTTGACTGGCCCCCCCACCAAACAAAAAAATGGGTTTTTTTTAATTTAAAAACAAAAAAAAAAATAAAATTTTTTTTTTTTTTTTTTTTTTTTTAAATTTAAAAACTTTTTTTTTAAAAAAAATTTCCCCCCCAGCCCCCAACCCACGGGGGGGGTGTTTTTTTTTTTTTTTTTTTTTTTTTTTTTTTTCCCCCCTCCCCCTTCCCCCCCCAATAAAAAAAAAAACATAATTTTTATCTAACAAGATCAATATTTGTCACTATCTTTAGACTGACGGTCTAAATACAGGGTGATTGGCTAGTCGCATTCATTAAAAGTTTAGGCATTTCTGGGTCGGGATCTAATTCTAAAAATTTAGACCAAAGGGTAACAGGACACGTCCAGTTCAATAAAAAATATTTTCTAATATCTGACACTTCCGGTTGTACTAGAAGCTGACATTAACTTCGTTATTTTAAATGGAACATAGTGAATTTTATTGATTTTTTTTATTTCTCGTAAAATTATAGTTTGACTTTAATGAAGATAACTTATTCCGAAAGTTTACCGTTTTCGGGTTATCTCTTTTTAAAAAAAAAAAAAATTATGTAATATAAGATTCATCGTATCTTGCTTAATTTTGAACATATCAATTTGAGATTTTAGAACTATATTGAGGAAGACTAATGTCTACTAACACAATTCAGAAAGTTTCAGCCTGTACTACAGGTAACTATGATTGGATGCTTAGATACATGCCTCTTCATTAGATTGCTGCATGCTAAATTCCATAGGTATGAATATAAGATTTTTGAGATTGATTTGTTTAAGATTGGAGTTATGAAATTTCAGAGCGGGTCTATGGGTTTGAGTCATGATTGGATCATATTCATCTCTTTTCATCACATTGTTGTCTTCCAGATTTCGTGGGACCTACTTATAAGATTTTTGAGTTTAAGGGTTTGAAGGTTGTGAGGTTATGAAACTACGAAGCTTTGGAATTCCTCGTCCATGAAGTTGAGAGTCATGATTTGATCATATTCATACTTCTTCACCATTTGCTGCGCTTTAGCAGTTGCAGAACACATAAATAGTTTTTTTGAGGTTATTGGGTTTTGAAACTGAAGTCTGATTCGTGTTCAGCGACCACAAAAACATAGAGTAGACCAGGTCTGTATTTCCAGCACACCAGGTGTACTTTTGATATGTAGGAACGCCTAATATTACCCATGCGATAACGTACTTCACAAATCATAAATGAAGATATAGATCAAATAAAAATTCCTTTTTGTTGTACCATTTTGTTTTTAAAAACCTCTTATACATTTAAGACTTTTAGTAAATTTTATATATTATCTTCTAAGCTTATCAAATTATATATTTACGTATTATATTATAGTTTTGTAGTACTCTTATGTTATTATTTGAGTACATTTTGAAGTACTCTTATGTTATTCTGAATGGCCTAAACAATTTCAAGTCTTGCTTCGAAATTAATTATTATATTTTAACATGAAGAAGAATGTGAAATCAGTCGTCTATTTTGTTGACATAATAACACAACATCGGGAGTTCAAATTTTATTTAGATCTTCCTCTATGTTTTAGTTACTAAGCTAGTTGAGTTGCTAAACTTAATAATACGTTTGCGATTATTCACGGTACTTGTTGCACAGGAAATATTTGTTGATACCCTTTCCTCGAAACTATTGATGTTTTGTAATTGCATATGTGAATAAAAATAAACGAATTCCAAAGATATACTAAATTTCCAAGCAAAAAGTAAATTTGTGTAGACCTTTGAGAATAACAAATGAGTATTTATTTATAAACGTCAAAATGTAATATAATATGTAGTTGTTTGTTTTTTTCATGGCAATCTAGAACTCAATAGTTCAGCACAGTTTTTAAACTTCACATTTAACTAATTCGAAAACTGTTGATATAAATGTCAATACAATATACATTTTTGTAATCAGGAGGAAGAGTTCTTGAAGAAAAGAAACGGATATAGTGTTCAATTAAAAAAAGTGATATTTGTTTCGTTTTGTCACTTTCCATTGTTCAATTGTTAATTTTTATAAACTCAACAGATAATACAGAAACTTTACTAAAACTCTTATACTTATAGAAAGTTTATTTTTTTTCGTATAATAAACCCTGTAGGTAGGTATCAAAATATAAACAAAAACCCTGTACATATTTTCTGTACTGTATGTTTCCCATATTTATTTTTTAATCCATTTATCAAAATTTATGCTTTTTTTGTTGTAAAACATTTCATAACATTAAATTAATACATTTTAATTTGATTATGTTTTAACAACAAACATTTAAAAAAACCCTTGCCATTGAACGTTCCATTGTTTATTATGAGTACATATTGTTTATTTAAACTTGTTGAAACCTTCGTTAATCATATATTTCGTATCTTCTTTCTGGAATGATAAACTCATAGGCCGGTTGTCCCCTTTCTATTACCCACATTGCTCCATTATTTCCATTTTCAATAAGTTTTACCACCTCGGAAGCAAGATACTCCGGTCTAAAAATAATACATATTGTAACATATTCATAAAATTACGGCACACCAAACACATGCGTGATAAGCAGATGATCTACCAAGCATTTTTAAATTTAGATAAAGTTATAAGTTTCCTTTGTAAAAAAGTTTTTTTTATGATAATAGTCAAGGTGTGTCAGAGTACATTGAGGGCCAAAGATCGTGCACTCGATAAAAATGAAGGGAAACATTTTTCATAAAAACTCTTGGGCGCTTCATTCCTTGTTTTTTGTTTCGCATTTTCATCACTCGTAGTAGATAAATGTTTTTATCAAAGTTTTTCTCATATAACCTCATGTACATCATTGCATTTTTTGAATTGTCCAAAAAATGTTTGAACAATTCAAACAAAAAAACAAATTTGATATTTATTTACATATTTATTCATTCATTCATTCATTCATCATTCATCTTCTTCATATTTTCTTTTCCTCTTTATCATCTTCTCTCATCAAATCTAATTAATAATCAAAATAATAAAATAATTTTAATTATTAATTCAATAATTCAATTAATAATTAAAATTAATTTCATCTATCTTTCTTTTTATTTTTATTCTCTTTTACTTTATCATTTCATTCATTCAATATTTTATTCATTCATTCTTCATTCTTCATTTTCTTCATTCATTCATTCATTCATTCATTCATTCATTCATTCATTCATTCATTCATTCATTCCCTCATTCACTCATTCATTTATTTATTTATTTATTTGTACAATGTTCTGCAGGTGATATTCAATTAAACAATAGGGATGTATGAAAATATATGATAAAAACTACGAAATAGGTTCCAAAACACAAATTATTCTAACTTTAAGCTCTTCTTTTTAAAAATAAATATGATAACAAATGATATAATAAAATAATAATAGAACAACGTACTGTACACAGAGTGTCGTCTGATTGTATTCTGTTATTATTTTATATTATATCAATTGTTTTATCAATGTTTCATTCATATTTTTTTTAAAAACGACAGAAAAAAACTTATTCAATTAGTCCTGAGGATGCAAATAAATTTTGCGAAACGTCGACTAACTGAAAATTAGTTTTTTTGGAAAACTTTTCATCCCCCCCCACTAATTAACTATATAGTTATATGGAAACAGGCTCCTCATTACAAAAACTACAAGATTATTCAAAGAAAAGCTTCAAAGAAAGAATAAAAAATAATGCAGTATTATACAGTGTGAGTAAAAAAGTAAGGAAAGGTGCTTGTATTTCTTTAAATATTCGTTATTTTAAAAATGTTTTAATAAAAGTTTTCGAGCATATTTTTTGTCAACATGATTGGCGGCTTTTCTTAACGTAATCAAGTTTGTTGTTATGGCAAACGACGTAGTTGTTTTAATGGTGTGATATGATTTTCTTTGTATTTTTGGAAAGAACGTCTCTTCTTGGATACGGCAAGCCAAAAATAATAGAAAAAAATTGCGAAGAAAGTAACTTCTCCAAAAATCACCCCTCTCGGTTTACTTCGTTAATCCAGTTCTCATCAAGTCGGCCATGGAAATAAGTTGATGACATTTGTGGCTATCATGTAAAGACACCGTTATCAGTTACTTCGTTTTGTCAGCTTTGTAAATAATTAAAGACAGGAAAACTCAATAGTAGTTTAATAATAATTATTATTACGGCAGCATTAAACGAAAATCAGAGAAATGAACTTTTAATGATGGTGTTCTATGGTGGCCTATATGGCCCACAAATTAATGAACTTACATTTCAAAATTATTAAACAAATTTCTGCAAACTGATACTGTCAAAGATTAAGCACGAACAAAGGGAAGACCAAAAACAGCTGTAACCGAGAACAACGCATTAGATGTTTTGTTATCATTGCACGAACATTCACATTACTAAAAAGAAATTGGTAGACTAGATAATGTGTCGCAGCCCCGTTTTAGCTAGTGCTGTGTGCTACCTCCACTATATATAATATGTTGAATAGTATGATATACTTTCATAATAAACGATGGCAAACGTATGGAAAGCAACTAATAGTTACTTTCGTCTATTACACTTATGATACGCACGCCTCTATGGTGTAACTCGTTTCTGCCAAGCTTGATCATAGATAAACTTAACGAATATCCGAAAATATATTCTCAAATGAAGCTACTTTTACGTTTTTAGTGCGTTTTCTGGCATCATAACCCACCATCATTAAAATTTCAGTATTCTGATTTTCGCTTAATGATGTTCAGTGTTCTGATGATAATAATTATTATTAAACTACAAAATTGTTGGATTTTTTTATCTTAACTATTTACGAAGCTCCCAACATGCAGATGCAAACTGATAATGAACGGTCTCTCTACTTGGCGGGTACAAATGTCATTAACTTATTTCCGTTGTCGACTTGATAAAAATCAGAGTAACGAAGTCGACCTGTGGGGGGGGGGGGGGGGGGGTGATTTTTGGGAGTTATTTTTTTTTATTATGAAACCCTATTAAAATTTTATGGTCCTGTATCCAGCAAGAGATGCTCTTTCCAGAAATACAAAGAAAATCATACCATGCCATTAAAAAAAATTACGTCGGTTGGCATAGCAACATACTTGTTTACGTTAAGAAAAATGGAAAGCCGCCAATTTATAGCAAAGAATATGCTCGAAAACATTTATTAAAACATTTTTTTTTAATAACAAATATTTAAAGAATTACAAGCACCTTTCCTTACTTTTTACTCACGCTGTATATCTTAGCTTAAACAGAATAAAGAAAAAAGAAAGCAAGAAAGTTATATTGAAATGCATCAATATAACTTGGATTACAGTGGAATATTACACCATTGAATTATAATGGAATATATGCAATTGGTGACTAACACAATTATAATCATTGCACGTATTATGTAAGGGTGTGTTTCTCAAGGCTTGAAATGAAACTCTACCTCGAGGCTTGAAATGAAACTCTCATCTTGACTTGACTTGAAAAAAACATGACATATCCTATACCAAAAGTCAACATTTGTCAAGTTTACAATTGAATATCATAAAACGCACTCTTAAATATTTATATGTTTATCAACAATTATATTTATTATCAACATTATAAGTCAATGCAATCATTGTAAATGCTATGTATTGTTTACTTATATAATATATTATCTATTAACTCACGACATATATTCATACAAATAATCGTATTTGTTAAAAATATATGTTTAACGTACAAGTAAAATAACGTATTGTAACGTACAAGTAAAATGTTCATTAATCTTTTACACAGTTTTCACAAACAAGATAATAAGCAAATATTACATTTGTTTCCTGGAGGTAGTTCAGTCCAAAGGCCATGCATCAGGTAGACAGCATTTAAACAACTAAATACACTCGAACCCCTCTTATTTCACCTTCGCTTAATTCACATCCTCTGTTATTTCACCACGTTTCCCCCTATTAGGTCGCGAAACCGTCCCGGTTAAGTCGCCGCCTGTAAAAGTTTTAGAACTACGTTTGGAAATTGGATTCTCGCATGAATATGTACAATTTTTATTGAAAAAAATTGTGTAATACATTTATTGATTTAAAATAGGTTAGGTGTCTTTTAAAAATATTTAATCTTTAAAATATTAATTCAAGTGGAAAATTGAACTTTGTCACGCACGACTGGGTATACTTACGTTTATTTTTCGTTCAGTTGGCTCATTTTTCGTTATAACAAGTGACGTGGTATATCTCTAAATATTTCTTTTTGCAGTTAAAACACAAAAAAAGTTGAGGTTATGATCGCGACTTAAGAGAGGCAAAATTTCGCGACTTAAGCGAGGTAATGATGCACGGATTTGGCGACTTAAGAGGGGTTCGAGTGTACACTCAACATCCACATATCCAAACTTTTACGTTCCGCAAAATTCCACATTTCCGAACTCTCGTCATCTCGGGATAACCGAACTGCTGGCGCATGCGCAAAGGATTTTTCTGGCTCATTGGTCATTCGACAGCGACATTTGACATTCGACAGCGACAAGTTCGGTTGTGTGGAAGTACAAGTTCGGAATATGGAAAAAATATGGTGAGTTCGGATATGTGGAGTTCGGATATGCGGATGTCGAGTATAACTTAAATAAGCTTGCCTAAGGTCGATATTAGATTACTACTACCACCAATGCCACAACCAAACTAATTAATCGGCTACTCAGCACGTTTTAAGGCTTTGAGATTATTATAGGTAAGGTCCGGAAATGTGTCCGGCAACTCAGGGCTCAGCACTATAAAATGCTATGATAATGAAAGTGTAAACCGTATTTTTTAAGCGCCTTGTACATTATATACGCATGTTCTTCGTTCCCATGCTACATACGGCATTAACCCCTTCCCTAATACTCTCCAGAGCCCGCGTAATGCCGCGTATGTGCAGTAGTAGGTACGTTATCCCCATTGCAATCTTCACGGGAACGCGGGAGAGTCTTATGCACTTTACCACGCGTGAGAGTAAACATTCGGAAGCTAATTATAGGATCTGCTAGTCTAGTAGACAAAGCTACTGGTGATGCAACTAGTGGAACTTGCCAGGTGGGATGTTCTTGCCACCGGAAATATTTTTTGTAGGCCACCAGTGGCGCCACCGGAAAAAAATAACATTGAGCAATTTTACTAGAGCGAGGGATTCGTCTCGACCATACACAGGCGTCGCACCGGAATTTCAAATCGTGTGCAAAAATCGTTTACCTCTTTGCTCAGCGTCCGTCAGATTGTTTATATTTGTTGTAGAGTTTTGAAACAAGAGCGAGCGTTGTGTTCTGTGATTGTTGTGTAACGATTGTTGTGTTATTCGTTATAAATATACAAGGTGAGTCTGTGAAGTGTAACCCCCTCCACAGAATCATTTCTCGGAAACGAAGAATGAGAAAAAATTGAAATTGAAAATTAAGAGATGAAATAAGACTTAAAACACTATAATAGAAATAGGAATTAACTATTTTTTAACAACTTGGCTATTACTACACACGTCCATTTGGGTATCAAAGATGAATTCATACTTACTCTTGGGTGCGAACTGGTGTAGCATCCAATATTTTTTGGTACCCGGCACCTAGGTTTCTACCCGACATTTCAGAAATTAAAGGTGTATCCGTAACCCCCGGGCATATACCGATAATTCTTATGTGAGTCCTCTCGTAGTGTTGGGGTGTTCCCCAGCTTCTCGTCATTGCCAATACAGCGGCTTTTGTACCACAATATATTGGGAAAACGCTAAAAGGCGATATGCCAGCGATTGAGGAAATATTCACTATGACAGCTTCTGATCCCTGCCGATGTTTCTGTAAGTAATTTTCCATACCCAGCAGCATTCCATTGATCACTCCGTTCTAGGAACATCAACGATTTAAAAAGGTATGAAGACATCCAAAAAAAACGTCATCAACTCTGGCTATGAACGAGAGAGATAGAAATAGCAGTCATGTCTAAGCTTTTCGGTTATGTCAAACTTTTGACAAGTGACTGTCACAATTTGTAAAATAAACAATAACTGTCATATGATGTGACAGTTAATAAGGTTATAAATTCGAATAAGAATAGAAATACGTCTTTTTTTTCTTGCCAACTTTGATGACGTTTTTTTTTTTGATGTCTCTATTCTCTATATAAAACACGTGTTAATGTATTACTTATAAAAACCATTGTCATTATAGTCCAGGCGATCTATGTTTCGGACTGGCAAAATAGTTCATAAAAGAGGTCTCAACGGTTTCATATAGAAGAAAGCGTCCTGATTAAATATCCGAGAAGGCGGAATCACGCATGTGCCTACATCATGTTTTAAATAAACAAATTATTTCTGAAACACCATTTTTTTTCGAATTATCTCGAAAAATATGCGTGTTACGAAAAAATATCGAGACAAAAGTTATTTATTATTAAATTTCCCATCGAAATATGTGGTTTCGATTATTTAAAAATCAATTTTTTTAACGAAAAATCGAGCAAAACTTGCGAAAAAAAAAACCGTTTTTAAACAAATATAGTTAACTCGGTTAATAATAATCGTATCGTCATGAAATTTTACAAAAAGTTGCCTTTTTTTATTGTTAATAAGCTCCCGCATAATAATCGGCATTCTGTGCGATAAATAGTTCCCGAGTTATAATCAATTGAATGCGGAAAAT
Source organism: Aromia moschata (assembly GCA_029963805.1). Classification (NCBI taxonomy): domain Eukaryota; kingdom Metazoa; phylum Arthropoda; class Insecta; order Coleoptera; family Cerambycidae; genus Aromia; species Aromia moschata. The sequence goes on from JAPWTK010000012.1 coordinate 1,320,246, forward strand.
TGCTAATTGTTAACAATTTGTTATAACAAAATAGGGGCTTTTCACAAGTGACAATTTTTTTTACACATAAAGTTGGATGTCCTTTATCATATTCCGTATGCGGAATATCGATAAATCAATTATAGCGTTGTTTATAACAAATTTTAGAGGTAGAGTTTTTTACGCGACGTATAAAACCTCGTACATAGCAGCAAAAGGAAAAATCCGTAGTGCAAATGATTTGCAAGTGAAAGTACTTCAAAAAAACGCACATTTAATAAAAAAACATGTCGCTAAGTTATTTTGTTGTTGAGATATTTAACGTCAAAGTTTTTGGCTCATATCTCCGCTCCTAATAAGCCTTTCGACTAGCGCTCTTTGAAGCAACTTTTAGCTTATCTCATGAGCTATCTACTCCTAAGATTTGAAAAGTCTGCGTTCATTAATTACGTCGCAGTCGCGTTATTAACAAAGCGCGGCGCACTGCAAAAAAGCCGTGCGAGCACGCCGGAGCTGCCGGGAGAGGTGGAGGGGAAAGGCGCGCGTCGTTCATTGCGGCGAAGCTGCGAATTTGAATTATTCAAAAAGTATCGAAATTACTTTATACATAATTTAGTTATAATTTAGTTATAATTAAGTATTATTTATTCATTGGTAGTTTTAGTATTAATTTTTAGTTTATGTACAAATTTAGTTTATGTAAAAATACATTTTTAAAAAAAGGTTTCGTACTGAAATAAATATTTTTTTTAATTATTTTTGAAAAAAAAATGTTTAAAAAAAAATTGAAAATTGGAAATTTTATATTTCTAAAAATTCTTTTTTATTTACATTGCATTAAAAATTCACTTGCCGAGTAATTCAAATTTTCATCTGCAACACTTTCTAAACATTCTTCTTCTAATTGCATCTCTTCCGAATCGAGCGGCTCAGAGATTGCGCGATTCTCGCATTCGCCATTGCAGTGAACACAAAATTCCGAGCACCGCTTAAGTCGTGCTTAACGCAGCCACAATGTTTGTTACACTGCTTTGTGCATTGACACCGTATTTCTCTTAAGAAATGTTCAGGCACTAAAGCACCTTCTACATGGACTGGTTGTAGGCCTTCCGATGTTAATTTCCAGCCCCAATCTATTGCAGGTTTACCACACCGAACCATTGCTAAACTTGAGAGTATCTTCGGAAACAATGTGGAATTGCACTTGATTTGACAGGCGGCAGAGCCTCAGGTTAAAATGCACCTTTAGTTACTGCACTGGATTTGAAGCAGTTATACCTAAGAATATTTAGATCCATTTCCAACTATTTTTTTAATGCTTTTTTTTGTGCTGTACATAGCAATAATTAGATTGCAGCCAGCTTTTCTGATGTCGTCATCTGTTGCTTCTGGCGAATTAAATATTACTGCAGTTTTCAATAGCAGTGGGTTTTCTTGTAGCACTTTATTATTTTTGATTTCCCTTGCTTACAAAAAGTGGACGTTGTGTCGCAGCCTGTAAAAGCGTGTATGAAACCCACTAGACTTTTTAAAGCAGGATATTTAAAACAATTATTATTATAACAGAGAGGCGTTCGTTTTTCGAGTTCCTCAAAAAAATAAAAACATTTATTGACTGGAGTTAAAAACGTTAGAATGACTAATAAATCCACATCTTTACCAACGATTACACTTGGATTCGAAGGAGTGGCCTTTTATTGCTGTCTGTACTATCAACACAAGAGGATCTTCGTTAGCTTGAATTCGTAGGACCCCCTTCCCCCCCCCAGGGCAAAAGGATTTAAAGCATTTAAGAGTTTACAAACATAAACCGCCGCCGGCGCGCCTTCCCCCTCCACCGCTCCCGGCACCTCCGGCGTGCTCGCTCGTAGAGATGGTACGGGATAGTAGCTTTTTCGTGTACCTAGTATGACCTGTACCAGTTCCGGACACAAACCTATTCCAAATACCTATTCCGGTTCCAAAAAACTACACTGAGTCTCCAAAATTTGGTCCTCCAAAATTCTTTTACCTCCACAATTTGGCGAAAAATCCCTTCGCAATTCGGCGTTTTTCTATCCCCACTATTACCACGAGCTCTTTGCTCCTGTGCGGCGCGCTATTTGAAATCCTTGCAACTTTAATTTATTGAATAGGAAGCAGAATTATATTTAAAAACGCGATATTCCTTTATATCATGGGATCCTTTATGTGTATTTATAGAACCCTTACAATGTTTGGCTCCATTACTAAAAATTTACTAAAAATTTGGTCCGCGCACTCCTACGTACATTTTTCACGCCGGCAAAACAACAAATAAGTAGAGATGTCAGTATTGTAACTATTCGTTACTTTTTATCCGTTACTTGGCGAAGTAACGGATACTGAGTAATCGTTGGAAAAAGTATTCGGTACTAAGTACTGAGTACTTTGGAACTGGCTCCGTTGCCCCGAGTCATGATTACATGTAACGACGAATATTTCGGACTCGGTAGTATTCGTACTCGTACTTGTACGACTGTAACTTACGGACGGATATTGACTTTGGTATTATTAAGGTGTCTAGTATACGATCGGATATGTTATATAATAGGTAATCTGTAATTATTCAACGTGATGAACACAGATACCTAATAATTATTGTGAAATAAATATATCACAGAATTTAATTATTTATTTACCTTTTTTAGTGCACTCTGCAGGAGAAAAATGAAATATTATGTTTTAATTGACATACACATATATTATCTAAAATATATTATCTTATATTTTAGAATGATACCTACTGTTAATAAAATCCAATTTTTTTTACTGAAAGGATTCCTCAGACGAACAAAGTTACAAGTAACTGTACTTCTAGTAACGATAAAAAGTAATTTGTAACGTCGTATACATAAGTAACTGTACTCAGTAACGAATACAAAGTACTCGGTATAAAAGTAACGATTACTCTGAGTACTAAAAAGTAACTGTATTTGACATCACTACTGTGGTGGGGTACCCCTCTTGAAGCCAAATTCTGGAGACATTCTGTTCCCGAGCTATGCCGAATTTTGGAGACTCCAGTGTATTCCGAGTCTATGTGATCAGCGACGGCGATTGGCGCTGTTCTGGTTGCATAAGGTTAATCAGGTAATTTTAAATTTGTCAATACTCATTCATTATATTAGGTATCGTAATCTCGGATTAGGTATTTGAAACATTTGAAACGTAGTAACGTATCTCAACCCATAAACGTCGAGTCTCGAGCCGAGACCGGCAGTTGGATACCACCATTCGCCGTCACCATTAATTTATTACTTTTATTAGAACACGAATTGAAAACTAGGCTCCGATTTTCGTGCCTATCGATTTAAAGTTATATTTTTTCTATTTATTTAAAGTCAAGAAGATTACATTTGGTTTATGTTGTTATTTATTTTTTCCCTATCATCCTATTCCAAATCCAAATATTTCAATCAACGCTCATCTTACCTATTACCTGTGCGCGCGCCACTAGTACCGCTGGCACTGCCGAAATTGCAAAGCTGAACATGTGACACGGAGCCGCCGAGCCGTTGTCACGTTGTCGGTGCCAGCGGAGCGGGAATAGGTACATCCAATAATTGGTAATAGGTACGCGGAATAGGCAGGTGATACCTATTCCAAAGAAATAGGTCCAGTTCCACTGTAACATCTCTACTCGCTCGGCTTTTTTGCAGTGCGCCACGCTTTGTTAATAACGCGACTGCGACATAATTAATGAAAGTAGACTTCAAATTTTAGGAGTTATCTACTCTATCATAGCTATCGCCCATGAGATAAGTTAAAAGTTGCTTCAAAGCGCTAGTGGAAAGGAGCGAAGATATGAGCCAAAAACTTTGACGTTAAATATCTCAACAACAAAATAACTTAGCGACATGTTTTTTTAAATGTGCGTTTTTTGTACTTTCACTTGCAAATCATTTACACTACGGATTTTTCCTTTTGCTACTATGTACGAGGTTTTATAGGTCGCGTAAAAAACTATACCTCCAGAAAATTTGTTATAAACAACGCTATAATTAATTTATCGATATTCCGCATACGGCATATGATAATCGAAACACACATTTCGATGGGAAATTTAATAATAAACAACTTTTGTCTCGATATTTTTTTCGTAAGACGCATACTTTTCGAGATAATTCGAAAAAAAATTGTGTTTCAGAAATAATTTGTTTATTTAAAACATGATGCAGGCACTTGCGTGATTCCGCCTTCTCGGGTCTTTAATCGGGACAGTTTCCTCTATATGAAACCGTTGAGACTTCTTCTATGGACTGTTATGTCGTTTTTTGATACTTTTTGACATATGTAGGTCGCCTGGTCTATTACATCTATTGTGGAGTGGACTATAGAATCGGCGAAAATGGTTTTAAATTTTGACAAAAAATAATATTTGTACCTATATATCATGTATGTCAGTGTGTATGTCTGTTAACCATTTTATGTATAAGGTTATTGGTTATACAGGGTGGGGGAAAAAGTATGGAAGCACCTAGGAATTCCGCGAAATTAATTACCTTGTTGTTGAGGTTCAAGTTCAAATCCAAGGTCACCATTGGACTCCTCATTGAAAGTTAAAACAGAGTACGACCTTGATTTTTAATTTTTTAACCAATTTCGCTGAATTCCTACGAGGTTCCATATAACAGTAGTTTGACCTGTATATTGACCGATGCCCTCATCTCGCTGATATTTGGAGATAAAGTTATACATTAAAAATGTTTATTTCTTAGAAACCTCTGTAATATGCTGTCAGAAAAACAAATGAACGACGCAATTTCGAAATATGACATAAATATTTGTTTTTTTTTTTTTAATGGAATACATATGGAATATGTATGTTTTTACATATTTAAATAGCTTTGTTTTTTTCTTATTGGTTTCATATAAAAGTGTAGTATATCATTTTTTGTTGTTTGGAAGCAGATGGGGTATTTATCAGGTTTATCTCTTTTGGATTAAATTATGGATAATAATGAACATTCGTTGTTATTCGTGGATAAATAGAATATAATAACATATGTATGTGTAAATAATTTCGAATGTTTTCATCCCACACATGAAACTACAATAAATAAAGATTTAGACGCCTTCTATGTAGCGGTACATACACTACAATGCCCCTACTAAAATGGTTTCCATTTATGTCAGTCCAGATTTGTAAACGATTTCTCAAATTTCTAATAATCATATTATCTGATTATATAATATATAACACATTTATTTCGTAGTATAGAGAATTAGTTGTTGAATTTTTGTCATCGTATCTTTCTGTATCAATGATTAATGATCGATTAATTTCTATTAATTTCTCTAGGTTCTCTCAAAAAATGTTTCCATCACAGTTAAGTCACTTAGCCACTTAGAAAGAATTTTTTCTAAACCCAAAATGGAAAACTGTAGTTCCCTGTGAACCAATGGTCCTAACTTAACCGTGATACATTTTTTGGGGGAACCTAGAGAACGCCCCTAATACAAAAAGATACTATGACAAATGATATAATAGCAATACTATTGATAACACTAATCTAATAAGAAATTTGACAAATAGTTTGCAAATCTACCGGAACATAAATGGAAAATCTTTAACGGTATTTTCACATGGAGAACTAAAATATTCGAAATTATTTAAACAGATTTATTTACGAGTAAAGAGCAGTTATTATGCCTACAAAGTGCACTTTGCTTCATTTCAAGACGATTTTTTTTTATTATGGATATATGGAAGGATAATTTCCCAAGAATTATTTCGAAATTTTCTCTATAAACCAAATTTTACATGTTCACTATGTTTATATATGAGTAAAAATTTGTGAAACGTGTCACGGATTTTCCAACTATTTAGAAATTTGGAATGAGTTGGCGCATTTCAAAGTACCTGATGGTACTAAACTCTTCCTAAATTTTTTTTCGAAAAAAAAAACAATTATTATAAAAGTTATGAACAAGTGAAATTTTATGCAGCGATTAAAAAGAACATTTTTATCTCGAAATGGAAGGCTCTAATCGAACAATTTTATAGGACAACTTTTTTTCGAAAGGCATTGAACTTTTTGGAAAAAATTGTTAAAACCTTAAAAATGGTTAAACAAACAAAAAAAATGTTTATAATACAAAGTGTTGAGAATTCAATGTTCTCCATCACTTATTTCAATTTTCTTTTTTTCTAAATACTCGTTATACATTTCCATATATTTAGAAAAAACAAAATTTTTGGGATCGCTGTTTGCAAATAAACTTCACGCTGTTTTGTTGGACGTTACGCCCGCACGCAGTGCCAGTGCTCGCGCCATATATGCGTCTAAACTTGAAAAAAACATGTGATTTATCGTTTCTCAACTGTTTTATTGAATGAGTTAGCTTTTCTAAGCTTATTGCAACCATGCCACGAAGTAATCGTTGTTACAATCCTTTAAATAAATCGAAACATAAATGTGTCTATAAAAATGTGATGCAAGTGACGAATAGTAGAATTCAGCCTTTCACGGCTGTTGTCCAATGGTGAAGTTATTTTTTCCGGGTTTTGCCGCGGTCGCCTAAATTGACTTGACGTTTCACTGATCATGCTGTCAGCTTCTTCAGAAGGTTTCTAAAGACAGTCTTTAGAAACCTTCTGAAGAAGCTGACAGCATGATCAGTGAAACGTCAAGTCAATTTAGGCGACCGCGGCAAAACCCGGAAAAAATAACTTCACCAAGTGACGAATAATTGGAATGCAAAGTTTGCTCATTTGATTGGAAACTATGTGTGTGATTCCTGTAAACGTTCAATTAACAACAATGAACTGGATTCGACTACGTAAGGTTTTTGTAAATTAAGTTTAATCAAATCTCAACGATGATTATTATTTAACATTAAATAATATTATTTAATGTTAAATATTATTTAATTTTAAACAATAATTTATTGTTAAATAATAATAAATAAGATTATTATTTATTGTTAAATTATAATCATATTTAAAATTTGATTAAATGTGATTAAAAAAAACTTACGTAGTCGACTACCAGTTTATTGTTGTTAATTGAACGTTCACAGGAATCTCACACAGATAGTTTCCTATCAAAAGAGCAAACTTTGCATTCCAATTATTCATCACTCGCATCACATTTTTATACACACATTTATGTTTCGATTTAATTAAAGGATTGTAACAACGATTACCTAGAGGCATGGTTGCAATAAACTTAGAAAAGCTAACTCATTCAATAAAACCGTTGAGAAACGACAAATCACATGTTTTTTTCAAGTTTAGACGCGTATACGGCGCGAGCACTGGCACCGCGCGCGGGCGTAACGTCCAACAAAACAGCGTGCAGTTTATTTGCAAACAGCGATCCCAAAAATTTAGTTTTTTCTAAATATCTGGAAATGTATAACGAGTATTTAGAAAAAGAGAAAATTTTAATAAGTGATGGAGAACATTGAATTCTCAGCATTTTTTTTATTATAAACAATACTTTTTTCATTTGTTTAACCATTTTTAAGGTTCTAAATGTTTTTCCAAAAAGCTCAATGTCTTTCGAAAAAAAGTTGTCCTATAAAATTTTTAGATTAGAGCTTTCCATTTCGAGATAAAAAAATTTCTTTTTCATCGCTGCATAAAATTTCATTTGTTCATAACTTTTATAACAATTATTTTTTTTTCGAAAAAATTTTAGGCAGAGTTTAGTACCATCAGGTACTTTGAAATGCGCCAACTCATTCCAAATTTCTAAATAGTTGGAAAATCCGTGACATGTTTCACAAATTTTTACTCATATGTTTTATATGAAAAAAAAATAAAGCTATTTAAATATACATGATGTTCCGTTTAAAAAAAAAACACACATATTTAAGTCATATCTCGAAACCGCTTCATTCATGTGTTTTTCTGACAGCATGTTATAAAATGTTTTAATAAGTCGTATAGCTTTTGATTCTTCGTATTTTTTCGTATCTCCAAAAATAAGCGAGATAATGCATGAGTCAACATAACGAGCCATCCAAAAAACACGTCATCAAAGTTGGCCGAGCAAAAATAGACGTCTTTCTATTATATCTTAAATTTATAACCTTCTTTAATTGTCAAGGCTGTTACATCATGTGACAGTCATTATTTGTTTTACAATTGTGACAGCTACTTATCAAAAGTTTGACAACAACAAAGTTTCGTTTTGAGCTTCGACATCACCGCTATTTCCATCTCTATCGTTCATAGCCAGATTTGATGAAGTTTTTTTTTGATGGCTCTTTATAACCAATAACGCTGTACAAAATAACTCTAGAGCGGTTGTATATATCAATTTAAATATAGGGTGGGTTTTTAATGCGTATTTGGTCTATAGAATCGTTGCTTCATAAGCAATACAAAAATGTGATATGTGAAGTTGTTTGCACCTTCTTTTACCATTCTTTTAGAAAACTGACGAATATACAGGTTGTTCATATACTTCTGCATGACATATTTCAAATATTTAGAAAGAGCACACAATTTTTAATCGAAAACCTGTATCATATTCATAATATATACCTAAGCCCAGTAGTTTCGGATACATTTGATTGTTAATTTTTTCATTGACAGATGTTATGTTATGGAATAACCGTCATAACTTATTTTAAGCACCAAAAGCAACAAAAAAAGTGGCAAAAACGTATTATCTTTGAATTTCTTTTGTTTATAGATGTTAATCTTGGATGACGATGTCATTAGAATGCACCACCTAACACTAAATAAATAAAGAAACAAACAGAAATGCGACTCAAAACCATCTGTATTTGAAAAAAAAATCATCTTTGAAATCAATTTGGTAATTAGTTTAGTATAAATAAATAAAAGTTTTTTTTTACAAGGACAGTATAGGTATGTTAAATATATTGTACTTATAAATACACAGTGTTATTCCTAAATAGTCAATTAGGCAATTTTTTATTTTTAAGTTTTTTGAAAAATATTATTTGGAAAAAGTGTTTGTTTTGAATAGTTCTGTACCTTGTTAAAAATATGACTCAACTTAGGAATCACCCTGTATATTATAAATTATGAATGATCGGATGTCCCAGAACGACGTTAACAAAATACGAACATAAACTAAGAGGACATGTAAATGGCACGAAAAACTGCATCTTATAGTTCAAAATCCGCGTTTGAGCATTTTTTCTATATCCAATATGGTTTCAAAGGTGTTTTTTGTTATGGTTAAAAAAATTGTCACACCGCCGCGCCCCCTCATGAAAGGCTACAGAACTGTTAATGAAAACGACCTCAGCGTCAAATCAAATAGTAGGGGTCGGTTATTTTTTATGTAGTATCTGTCATTAATTTTTGATCCCACGTTTTTATCCCCCTGTGTATCCAAAGTTCTTGTTTACTCTGTTCTTATTTATATACTTACTATATTAATTGCAACCTCTTTTTCCCAGACAGAATCATTCATTATCCCTGCATTGTTGAAAAGAATGTCGATATTTCCAAAAGATTCCAAAGTCTTCTTAAATGCATCTAAAAAAAATTGTTTTGATCAACTATTATACTAACAGTTGTGAAATTGTTTACCTTCAAATTCATGAATATTGGTTACATCCGTTTTTACAAAAATAGCCTTGTTGGCACCAAATTCATCCTGTATCCCTTTTAGAGCGTTTGCTCCAAACTGAGGATTTACATCTGCTAATGTAACTCCCTATAAATAGAGTGAGATCCTAATGTTGACGATAGTAAGTTATGATACTAAATGCAAATATTTACGTACAAGGTGAATAGCAGTAGATATTTGTATATCAATGTTATCTGTTACTGATTTTATTCTCAGCTTAATTTCAAAATGAATCAATGAATCTATTTTGCTAAACGAAGTTTAGGTTTTAGGCTTAATCGGTACTTAGTACGGGTTTTATTTTTCACTTCACCTACATTTGTGAAGCAAACCTCTAAAAACATAAGTAAGGTTAAGAAGGAAGCACATAATAAGCAGAGTAAAGTAACATATACTTCTTATCTCCAATATGGCATTTGGTAGTTAATTTGCACATCAAAGGTAAAATTGCAAATATCATTTCGTTCTCAATTTGATATTAATAAAGAAAAAAACACGTAAGGCATGTAACAGAAACAAAACTTTAGATACGGCTATTTAAACTGACTAGTTTTATCGTAGACTACTTTCTAGATAAATGAATACTTATTAGAACACTGCCATCCTTCTTGTTCTAAACAAAAAAAAGCATGATTTGCTTTAAATATCATGGGATTCTGTGGATCAGATTGTTTTCACCTAGAAGTACTAATTGCTACCACTAATGTCCACAGCAAATATGACCTTATATCGATTTTGCATTCCTGATTTACTAACTAAAACTTGACTCAGAAATATAGAGTATTCTGTATCTCCAGAACAGTGCAATATTGGACTCGTTTAGTTCAGTCGACTTATTTCAATCGACTTTGACCTTCATGCCCACTGCTATTGTTCATTCAGATACACCTTGTACAGAAGAAATAACAAGCTTCCCAAAACTCTCTACAAAATATCTATTGCGATAGAACCACAAGCAGACTTACACCCCATTAAACCTGATGTGCTAACATGCTTGTTAAAAACATATGTTTCTCAACATATCCTCCGAGAACAGTAGGGTTCTCAACATATACATACATACATAACGTACCTTGGCTCCTTTCCGCAATAGTTCTTTTGCATAGTGTAAACCAATGCCAGAAGCTCCGCCAGTAATTAGGGCAACTTTGTTCTTCAAATTAAAACTCATTCCTGACGCTCTAAGATACAAAAACGTTTCAAATTTAGTTTCCGTTTACGTTTATTATTATATATAAATACTCGTATACTTAGAAAAATGAGATTATGTTGATAATAACTGATAACAAGTCATTGTTGATCAGTTTCGCTCAAATAAAACGTTTAGCGCAATGCGTGTACACACTAAATGTAAGATTACACAGGGCGTTCTATTTCTTCAGGGAAAGGTTTCTTGATGAATTTGGCGATAAAAACGTATACATGCATACAATATGGAGATAGGTACGTATTCGTTAAAGAATGTTTTGTCTTCAATGTAGATGCTTGCTTCAAACCATCATAATTTCTAACCGATAGATTCTAGCTGAAGATAGTACAACATAGAGCAAACACAGATGATAGACATAGGCATCATAGGCGACAAAGGTTTATTCTCAGGAGGATGCCTCTTCTGAGAAAGGCATTCTCAGAAGGAAGAGAGTCGATTGAAGATGAACCACGCAGCGCAGCGGAAGGCCCTCATCTTCAAGAACTAATGAAAATGTCGATAGAATATGGGATATTGTGCGTTCAGATCGTCGGTTGACGACAAGAATAGTCAGAGAAGAGTAAAATTTAAATAAAAGAGAAAAACCTCTCGCAGGAACAAAAGGACATCAGGACAGAAAGGTGTCTTAACTTTTTGGAATCGATTTAAAATTTCCTCATTTTATGGAACGTGTTATTACTGGTGATGAGACTTGAGTGTTTGAGTACCGGAAGAGTTGAAGACCCGGAAACCAAGCGCCAAAGCATGGAATGGCTTTGGCTCTCAAAGACCCAAAAAAAGCAAGAACAAGTCGAAGATCAGTTGCATGCTGATTTGCTTTTTTATTAGACAGGAATTTGTCCACAAAGAGTTTGTGCCTCCAGGCCACCGTAAATCAACACTTTTACAGAGAGGTTCTTGAAAAACTTCGAAAAAGGGTCATGCGTGTGAGACCAAACATCAAGAACAACTGGGTGTTGCATCACGACAATGCGCCTTGTCACACAGCCATTTTAGTAAACGAGTTTGTAGCCAGGAAAAACGTTCCTGTGGCTCCTCAGCCTCCTTATTCGTCTGACTTAAGTACTTGTGACTTTCTTCTCTTCCGAGACTGAAAAATAGAAGTTATTTTGAAGGCGGCAATACTGAATTGTAATTCTATCCGAATAAAGAATTTGAAAAAATCAGTAAAAAAAATCATTACTTAATTTACACACTTTGTATTTAACGCATAAAAACATTTCAGACTTCAACGCCAGTCATATTGCTTCATCCATCAGCTAAGCAAATGCAAGACAAAAGCTGGTGAGGAGGATTACCTCGAATTAACGCTGCATACAGTTGTCTCGTTGTTTGCTTTTTCTTGAGTAAAAGTAAAATTGTTGTCTCAAAACCTTGTTAAGATTTATTTGGCCATCAAGAAAACTTGTCATTTTCTTGTGTTCCCAGGAATTCATTTGGGAGCAGTTATAATTGAATGTTTCCAAAATGACGTTACTGAATGAATGATGTTACTGATGTTCAGGATTTCCTGTATTTAATACAGCGATACAGGAGCAAAAATATTTTACGTTTCAAATACCTACTATTAGTAAGTGTTACAAGAGAACTTAAATAAAAATAATAACTGTAAGATCGGCAAAGTTAATGTGGGCACTTGAAATTGGAATATGACATACAGTGTGGTCCACTTAAGATGCAATACCCCTGTATATCCATTAATTAGTATTTGATTAATTTCAAGGTTTGGCGGTGGGAAGAGGTCAATAAAATAATATAATTGTGTGCAATTGTAAGAGGAAAACCTCTTCAAACGCTTCAAACCCACAATCGCGTGGTACTGAGGTACCTACTAGTATATATAAATAGTCAACTTGTCGATCTTTCCCCACCACCTTTGTTCGTAATCAAATACGAGTATTAATTAACGGATATACATTATACAAGTAGACTATGGTGTTACGATCTGTAATGTAGACTGCACTGTATACACTAATGTTAACAGAAATACATTACAGATATTTGTAACATTATACATACTTAACTTTAATATTATCCATTATACATTGTAATATTAAAATCCTTTCAATAATCGTATCGTAACCATACCGTTTTTTATGCACGTAGACTGTAAACTAGGGATGGGCACCTAACATCGATGTTTCTGAAATATCGATGTTTTCCACTGAACATCGATGTTTAAAACGTTTTAATTTAAAATGTTTTAATTTCGATGTTATATTTTCAACATCGATGTTACTTGTAAACATCGAAACATCGATAAGTAATACGTATCCCACAAATATCATTTAATATTTCAGTACGAACATTTTTAAGTTGCTAAAAAAAACGAAAAAAAATCTAATTGATTCGTTTTACTCTTTGTACATTGTGGCTTACGCGACATATATCCGTCAAGGCAGTAAGTATTAAATTCCAGCAAAGATCTCATTTATTAAACGACAGTAAGCCGATATCTGTAGGCACATTTTCTAGTTTCTACTTCTACAAAACTATACACTTTTTTTCAGAGAACATAAAAATGAAAGTCACTTTAAGTCCTGGGTGTAACAGGTATGGTACACCCCCTTTTCTCCTTTAGTTTTCAAGATAGTTAATTGAAATTTGGGATATCCTATATACATAATAAGCGGCACTGTCTGACATACAAGTGATTATTTTTCCACTTCCGGTTTCGCCGGAAGTGACACTAACTTTCGATTTTTAAATGGAACTCCTTTTATATTATTGCATTTTTTGAATTCTGCATAATTTTCTGAATCCAACGATACCAAATAAGTGACATTTCAAACGTCAATATTTTTTACAATTATAAGTTTTAGTTTTCCATTTAAGTGAGCCATGACGGTTCCGATTTATTCTAAATGACCCATGTAATGCTACAAAAATCAAAATCCCGTCAAAAATACTAAATAATGTGATTTATGAGCAAATAAATTTCATAAAATCATTTCTCTTAGCTGTAATTTTGTTTGTATTTATCGCACATATTAATACGACATAAGAATAAATTACTTATTAATAGTAATAATAAATGGTATTACGGTACCAATATGGTTCCATTTGAAAAAATTGAGTTCTGTCCAAAAAACAATTTTGATGAACTTAATTTGCTCATAAATCACATAATTTAGTATTTTTGACGGGATTTTGTTTTTTGTTTCGTTACATTGGTCATTTATACTAAATCGGAACCGTCATGGCCCACTTAAATGGAAAATTATAATTGTAAAAAATATTGACGTTTTAAATGTCACTTATTTGGTATCGTTGGATTCAGAAAATTATGCCGAATTCATAAATGCAATAATATACAGGGTATTCTATTTAAAAATCGCATGTTAGTGTTACTTCCGGCGAAACCGGAAGTGGAAAAAAAATCTCTTGTGTGGCAGATAGCGTCGCTTATTATGTATATAGGATATCCCAAATTTCAATCAATTATCTTTAAAACTAAAGGAGAAAAGGGGGTGTACCATGATCCTGTTACACCCGGTATATATTATTTTGAAACATCGATGTTTCACAACATCGATGTTTTCTAGCCGATGTTTTTACTACCATCGATAGTAGGTACCGATGTTGAACATCGATGTTTTTAAAAATGTGCCCATCCCTACTGTAAACTGTTCATATCTTACATTTTTGCAATCCCGACTAGCTTGCCTATTATGCCTCTTTATTTAGGTCTAAACCAATAAACTCTCTGATAGACCAGCGGTCGGCAACCTTTTTCTATAGAAGGGCCATTTGGTGGTACAACGAATATAGCACGGACCACCATTGTCATCCGAAAATTGAAAATACATTAGATTAATGAAACAGTATGGTAAATTATAACATTTAATTGTAGATAACGGAAACTTATAATGAATGGGAAATAAAACGCACAAAAAAAATAGTTCATAAAATATCTTAATCTACTAAGTCCCAATTGTCCTGATTTTTTAGATTACACATTATTTAGATACAAAAATATTTTTGTATAAACTTCATATTTTTTTTTCAAAAACTACGCTTTGGTAAAAAATGTTCTAAAAATAAAAATGTCAGGATCAATCCAAAAATACAAAAAAAACTTCAGATTTTTTAAATGACATTTTTTGGAAATTTCGATTTCGTGATTTTTGGAACAATCAAAAATCAGTTCTGAAATATATATCAAATATCAATAATTTTTTCTCGAAAACTACATTTTTGGAAAAATTTCTCAAGAACCAAAATGTTTTAAAATTTTTTGAATAATCTATTTTTTCAGGATTTTGAAGACCATTATTGATTGTTCCAAAAATCATAAAATCAAATTTTCCAAAAATGTCATTTAAAAAATTTGAAAACATTTGAGTATTTTTCGATTCATCATGAAGATATTTTTATACGTAGAACATTTTTAAAACCAAAATCCGTAGTTTTTGAGAAACAAAATTATGAAATTTATTTAGTAATATTTTGATTTATTAATATTTAGTAATAATTTTGTTTCGGCCGCTGTTTTGTTTTGTCAAAAATTTTTGAAGTTAAATAAAGCAATTTATTTTAAGTTTAGGTCTCGAGAACGCGATTTTTGCCAGTATAGAGCCCGGGGATTACCTGTTTCATAAAGAAATTCAGGTTAGGTCTATTTTTTTTTTTCCGAATAAATCGTAATTTTGTCCAAAAATTTGTTATTACTTTTTTAAAATCAATTTTTGAAAAATTTTCTCTTGCCCGTCATCACAAGAAGTTTTTTGTTGTTCTACTATTACGTGCTTAAATACTGTAAAGGCATTGTAAGCCGATACTTTAAAATATTATATGTATAAGAAATAAACAATGAATAAATAAACAAATAAATAAATAAATATTAAATAATATTAAATAAATGAATAATATGTTCACTCACAAACAATACGAAATTGTTCACTTTTTTTAAGCGAAACTGTACGATGTTGAAACAAGACATTG
Source organism: Aromia moschata (assembly GCA_029963805.1). Taxonomy (NCBI): domain Eukaryota; kingdom Metazoa; phylum Arthropoda; class Insecta; order Coleoptera; family Cerambycidae; genus Aromia; species Aromia moschata. The sequence continues at coordinate 1,335,960 of JAPWTK010000012.1, forward strand.
GTGTTCAGAGAATCCCTTTTCTCACTGAAATTATATTATGCTCTTAAAAAAATTGAGTGTGGACACTCAGTAAATACGTGCTGAAAAGTCAATTATGTTACTTACGTATACAACGTCTGTATTGTTGCCCTAGGTCATATGTTTCTGATTACATCATTGGAAGGTCGCAACCCACTCCAATCAAAGAGGGATATTTTAGGGGAATTATTTGGTGACATTGTTAAGGGGGCTTTTCCGCTTTTCGGTTTCAAAAAATCGTTTTTTTTTTTTACTGAAATCGATCGTTATACATTCAAATTTATTGTCTTGAAATTTTAAGTGATCCGTGCATTAGATTTCGAGTTACAGCCGGATTAGTGACGACGGTCCTTGCGCTTGAAAAGAGTCACGCAGGGAAAATGGAGGTGGACAGTGTAAAGGAAGTGTTTCAACGATCCGAAGAAAAGCATAATGTAAAATATGCTCAGTATATTGTAATGAAAAAGGAACGCGTCGGTCATGTGGAGAAAAACGCATGGGAACCAGGCTCCGTAATGCGAAGAAAACAAACAAGGGACTCGGGGGAAAAGGTACAGGAACACTGACCATCAAGGTAATAGGCGAATTGACAACTTATTACGTCCTGTTACTTATTATCCGTATTCGGCGAAATGCGGATTCAGTGGAAAAAAATGCGTGACGCTATCTGACGTGAAGCCAAAATGAGGTCTACAAGACAGAGGAGGGTGTCCTGTACGGGCCCCGAATTGATGACGAACTGTAAGTAAAAAAATTTCATAATTATATGACAAAAAAACCTAAAAAAAAAACTTCAAAAGATTTTAATGATTTTTCTTTTAAAATGTTCACAAATGATTCCATTAGTGATCAACATGATAGTAATGATTTTTCTGATATTGCAAAAATTCGATTTTTAATAACAATTTAAAGGTAGAAATTTAAGGTGAAAATTGAACTTTTTTTTTCAAAGTTGCACCAAATCGCGTAAAATTTGAATTTCAAAAACCCCTATGTTAAACACTAACAACAACCCTGTATTTTATAAAAATGTTTTATTTTTTGATTTCACATGAATAGCGTCGTAGAAAATTCTCATTAACATGAGACATGTCCGCCTGAAGTAGCTGCATTGGAACAAGGATCGACGGCCGCCATTTTGGTTTAAAAAATAAATACAAAACTAAATATAACCTACATACCTCTATCTTTTAATTAAAAAAAATTGTCTCAATCCGTTTTATATTTTCCTCAAAAAAAAAAAATCCCACAAAAGAAACCTTTTTTTTCCAGCGAAAAAGCGGGAAAGCCCCCTTAAGTTGCACAAAACACCAGTTGGTTCTAACCCTAGTACACATTTATAATGTACCCATCCCTTTAATAACGACTGGAGTGTTATTACCATATACATAATCATGATTCATAATTTATGAATTATACAAATAGTATACAAATAGTATATTGCATGTTATTTCCACGACTTGACAGTCTTGACACCCATGTGATGAAACAGATATATACAATATGAAACAGATATATACAAATCTCGCATAAGTAGTATGTCGCCAGAAGGTCATCTATTTATTTGCATAAGAAGAAATAACAATTCGTAGAAAATCTGCTATTAAGAAGATAAAAAAGGCCGAAACAGTAAAAAAGAATATAGACCACCATCACTCCACAGACATAATTACCACAAGCAGGTAATACCACAAATAAATGAAGGTTTACCTTTTTCGTAAAATGGTAAACTCAGTTCACGTTATAATTATTGTTAAATGTATTATATGTTGTTCTACTAAAGCCCTTAACACGAGACTTTCATATTTCATATACTGTCTGAATGAAAGGATGTAGTAGTGGCAATTTTTAATAACTTTATTAATATATTTTAGAAAATCATATATGTTGATGAACTTTTACTTGAGAAATAATAAACAATTTTATAACATTAACATAAAATTTGTAGCACCTATAAAAATTGCATTTCTTAAATAAATATAATATTGAGAAAAATTTTTTTTCAATTTGGAAAAATACATATTGCCCTAAATAATATATTTAATTATTTATTGACACTTATTATATCCGACTTTATTCAATTCTTCTCTCTGGAATGATGAACTCATAGGCAGGTTTTCCATTTTCTACCACCCACATCGTTCCATTAGTCCCATTTCTTATAAGTTGCACCACCTCTGATGCTACATACTCCGGTCTAAAAAAAATCTTTTTTACCACAGAAATAATGAAGTTTAAATGGTTTATAGGAGTAATAATTTTAACAAATGATCAAAAACTATATCAAAAATATCTTTTTATAGCCTGTGATGAATGAACAGTGCATGACATTGATGAATAGGATCCGGGAAGTGTGACATAACACAGACTTAACTGTGTTCAACTATCCAGAACTTCCGCACGGGACCGGCGTACTACGACATACGCGCGTTACCAGGCACGGTCAGTGGCGTACGTATGCACGGGCAAGTAATACACCCGAGTGGTATAGTGCTGAGATGACGAGGTGTATGAAAAATGATCACTATAATTATTGCCTTTTTTTCAGGACATTGCAGAGTCTAATTTGTATGACAAGGAACGCCAGATAGATGCTTGAAGAAAATAATAACCCATGAACCTCAGTTTACCTGGGACGACAAATCAAAGGTCAATATGGAGAAGGTAATCTGAAATAATGGGAGTGCTACAATAACAGACGAGGAAATTTAGCATTCCACCTCCAAAATTTCCGCAGTAAGATGGATTTTGACGTAATTAGGCTCGTTGGATTCCTTGTAAAATTTAGAAAAAGTTTTACTAATATTTGCCATATACAAATCAGAAACTGCATTACTGCACCTAAAAAATGCATTTTTGGGGTGCAATTTTTCCAGCCAATTAAAGAAAAAATCATAATTCGAGAATACATTGTCGAAATGGGCTGAATTTGGTTACTCAGGGGTTTTTGAGATCGCTAATCACGAATCTGATGTCAGAAATTGACCCTGATAAACCTGGAGATCCGGAACAATGGTCACCAGGCCCATCCCCGAGGTTTTCCCTCGAATTCGACCTAAATCTAAACGAAAATGGTCACTCGGGTGTTTTTGGGGTCGCTGATCATGAATACGTTGTTAGTGTTGTTGTCCGTTACACCTGGAGGACCAGGAACCCTGGTCGTCAGGCCCATCCCCGAGATTTTCCCTCGAATTCGACCTGAATCTAAACGAAAATGGTAACTCGGGGGTTTTTGGGGTCGCTGATCATGAATACGTTGTTAGTTTTGTTGTCCGTTACACCTTGAGGACCAGGAACCCTGGTCGCCAGGCCCATTCGCTTCGAAATTCTCAGAATTGTTACTATATCTTGAAAGTACGTTCAAGACGCGTATTTAAAAAAAATGGGCGTCAAGGAATGACCACTGACCATAAATATTTCAAGGTGGTGGATTTGTCTCAAGATATACAAGCTCATATTTATCCAGTAAATATTGGAAAATGAAAATCGTCAACCAAACTCTTAAGGGTTGAGTTTTGCAATATCACTTAAGTGTAAGATATTTATATAGCCCATGATCAGTTCTATTCAAGAACATATTCCAATATGTTTTCGCTTATCATTGTTAGTAGCGAAATCGAAAAAGGTTGTCAACTAAATAAAAGTTTTATTAGCACAGTACCTTGAATATTGTACCACATAAGACCTATACAACTATGGCCTACTTTAGGCGAATAGATCTATTTTACAGATTATAACAGAAACCTTATTTCGATTTCTTAAGGCTATTGTCTGTCCCTCAGCAGTTTCATAGGTATATTTCGCTAGCTGAAGCTGAAAAATTTGTACCTGATTCAATTTTTTCATGATTATACTATACATCCACTCCACTACTTGGATATGGAAGTAAATATGCCACTGGTCATATTTGCAGGTTCTTTCATTCCACATTACATCATGCACAATTTTCTGGTGCATTACTCTGCACGCAGACATTCAGCATGGTCTGTAAATATAATATGGAAGGAACCTTTCTGTAGCTTTAGTACAACGACATAAATGCGATAAGAGTTAAGGAAGAAGTGAATAAGCAGTTGTGGGTGGTCTTATATGTACTGTATATATTTGGTGTTACCAAATAACTATATGCATTTGGCGACAACTCACAACAATCAGCAGTTACTAGTAGTTAATATTAGTAGGCAATAATTGTCACATTTTATTAAGGCCGCACATATGCAATTAAAAACTCATGTACATACGTAGATAGTACATATGTACGTAAATGACTAGTGACATTAAAGATGTGTATAAATAGGAATAGAAAGCAGCAACGTAAACGACCATAAAATAAAAATTTCAAAAGATAATAAAGCTTACATTTAATATGGAAATTCTTAATACGTGCATCGTGGAGATTATTAGTTTAATATTTATGATTTGTTTTAACAACTTATCTTTGCGGTATTAAAATGAAACAATTACCTACATGAAACAATTGCATTATCAGCATTTTAGAAATAAATGGTAGGATTTGTTTGAAGTGTTGTAATATTTACAAATTCCTGCTTATTAATTTATAACATGTAACTGTGGTTTATGTTTTCTAAAACTATATGTAAAGTTGGCATACGGCAACGAAACACATAGGCAACTCATGTAGCAGGTGATGGGGTTGCCACAATTTGATTTGATTGCAGGAGTCATGTGACAGCTGAGGCTGTTGTAAAACTTTCGTTATACGCAATACGTTAAGTAGTGTGATATAATTTCATAATAAAATATAGCAAACGTGCTAGAGAATACTAGTTATTTTCGTGTATTATAAAGAACCATCCAAAACAAGTCACCAAATCTGGCTATGAACGAGAGAGATGGAAATGACGGTTACATCGAAGCTCAAAGCGAAACTTGTTGAAACTTTTGACAAGTGGCTGTCACAATTGTAAAATAAATACTGGCTGTTAAAAAATCAAGCTAGTCTATTAGCTAAGAACAATTAACATTTAACAATATGAGCGGTAGTAATAGTATCAATAAATAATACAGAAACAAAGAAAAAGGGCAAATAAATAGTGACACATTTGTGTTACATGACCTGAGCAAGGTTGAATTTTGATCTCAGCAGTCCTTCAAAGAGTAAAGGTAAACAAAAATCGTTACTTGATTTCTAAGTCATATCATAAAATTGTAAATTTAATTAATTTTCGTCATTTGTTTGTACTTGAATTATTTATAGTTTTTAAATCTTTTTTATAGTCTTTTACAGTCTTAATATTACTTATGCGTCTGACATGGCCAACTTACTTATCTTATTTTTGTGACTAGGTATTTATTATATTTACTTATAAGTTACATAAGGTAATACATTACTTAAAATAATATACTTAATGAATGTGCGTAGTATCCTTATGGATTTTGATTTTGTTGTCTTATTGATAACAATGAAATGAATATAATTCATTTATATTTTCATTTCATCATCAATTCCACTCTTATTTTTTATTACAGTTTAGTTTGTACTCTACATACATGTTTTAAAAATATTTTGTTTGCACCACTTTGTATGTACCCGTAGGATTGTCTTTTCATCAAATAAATAAATAATAAATGTGGTTGCAGAGGTAATACTTATTTAGAGACTAAATACATATTTGTTCTGTCATTTAAGATAAATTTAAGCTTTTACCTCAAGTATAATCAAACGACAGAAGTGCATTGCAAAATTTTACATATTTAAAATCATGTTTTGCTTGCAGTCAAATAATGATATTTTTTGCTAGAAGGCAGAAGGGTTTTTGCCCCTGTCAAAACATAATAACTTACACCGGCCCACAAAAAAGCAAGTGGATATTTTAACAGACCACACCACCATACCCATATGTTTTTTTTAAGTCGCTGTCACTGAATTCTAACAATTTCATAATTAGTCCCTGACCTTAAGAAAATGATCTAGAACCATCAATTTTGTCATTTGTAAGGTTGAATTTGGAATCAAGATATAAAATAAGAAGATATATTGCGACTTTTTTGTCAACCATTGGGATCTAGAGAAACAAACAATGAACCCCAAAACCTTAGTCTTAAACCTAATAAACCAATAGCCTGTCGATCTGCATGTATGAAACTAGAAACCGAGAATCTCAAGAATTCGTGCGCTGACAGCCTCAGACCCATTAACTCCATAGCACTGAGGATTTGAGTGTTAGAATCCTCAGAGCGAATCACCCCAATAACCTAATAGCCCCATAATTGAAGATCTGTGAATAAAGGTGAACCTCAACCCCAAGTTCTTACTTGTATATTAGTCTCGGAATATTTGCTGATAAATTCCCTGTATGTGATCAAAGAGTTTAACGTTATTTCCCACAGGATATATGCCTCGAATCTATTTTACAAAGCTCTCGGATTGTAGGTATGAAGTTATTGGTTTTAAGGATATAGAGTTGAAGAGTTATAGAGTCTGCGGTGCTTGAATACAATCCCAAGGACTTGGTGTAATAAAGTCTGCAGTAAATTCAAATGTATTCGATTTATACAGCTACGTGGTTATAGATTCAGCGAAAATGGATTTTTTTCTTTGGTGATTGATCCCCAGGGTTATGGAGTTTTAGGTTTAAATAAATGATCTTGATTGATTTGATCATCATTGATTCATAGATCTTCAGGCTATAGGCTATCAGAAATAACTTTTTTTACTAACTGATAAAGGTTTTTTAGCAAACAACCTCCGAGATACGTTATTTCTAATCCTATATAGGCAGCTATCGGACTATTGGGTTATTAGGTTCAGTTTAACGGTATGGGTTATGGAGTTATGGGATTATTGAGCCTGAATATTCTGACTCTCTCAACCCTCAGGGCTATGGCGTTATGAGAACTTATCCTCGGGGATAAGTGGTTTCTAGTTTCATGTATACAAACCCCCTGGACTTTGAATTTAAGGATATGGGATTATAGAGTTGTGGGGTTCACTATGCACTTCTGTTGATCCCAAAATGGTATCTTATGGCCTGTCATGGCAAAAATTTCACAGTCTCTCTCTCTCTCTCTCTCTCTCTCTCTTTAGCACGTTTTTTGAGGTTAGGGATGATCAACGAGATATGAGTTAGATATGTAAGTATACAAAGGTGAATTTTTTTGTGCCGATGTCGTTTTTGACTGTTTTTTTTTTGTGAAAGTCTATCTCATAGAAATCGAAATTAACTAATTTAATATGAACGTTGAATAACTTATCAGTAAATAATTTAACAGTAAAAATACCTGAAAGGACCTGTGTGCATTTGAGTAATAGAATCGTATTCATACTTACTCTTGACGGTGAACTGGCACTTGTTTCAAAAGACTTTGGTAAGCCTCCCCAGGTTTCTACACGACATGTCATTTATTAAAGGCGTATCTGTAACCCCTGGGCATATCCCGATAACTCTTACACGAGTTCTGTCGTAGTGTTCTGGGGTTCCCCAGCTTCTCGTCATTCCCAATACAGCAGCTTTCGTTCCAGCATATATTGGTAAACAACTAACAGCCGTTATGCCGGTAACTGAAGAAATATTCACTATGACGGCTTCTGATCCCTGGCGATGGTTTTGTAAATAATTTTCCATACCCAGCAACATTCCATGGATCACCCCATTCTATTAACAAAAACGAAACCACATAAAAAGTTTAAAAGAATTTATAACAAATGAACGAAATAATTGTCAAATGTGCTTCTTTCTAACTAAAACCTCTTTCTTTGATAACTTAAAAACGGTTTGGAGTATTAACTTTATACCAAATAATTATCTTGATTTTATAGGTAATCGAGGTGTTGGGAGATAAACATAAATAAAAACCTTTTTGTGTATATTCCAAGGATTCCTAAAAAGTTACATACTCCTATAAAAGTATCAAAACATTGATAAGTAGGTTGTTAGGTACTATCAGGGTCCGAAAAGTGTACAACAACACAGGGTCGGCACTATACAACTGGCACTGGTAACGCGCTGGGACTCTCCCTTGCCGGCGTAGCGAGCGTTCCGTTGTTTGATTTAGTAGCAGCCCGACGCGCGATGGACGAACGGTAGAACGCTGAGTTTAAAATAATTTTGTGTCGTGAGTGATTAACTAATAAACGTGTTTACATACGTAGTTTGCGCCGTGTACGTAATTCTTTTAGAGTTCGTGTAGTGTATTTACATATTATCTGATTTTATGTGGATTTTTGCAATAATAGCACGAACATTACGAGGATTATACAATAGACGGATCACATATTTTATGTATTCCTTACAATCGTCGATATATAGGGTGTCCCGAAAAGTATGTAACAAACTTCAGGAGGTGATGGTACATATAAAAATAATATTAAAAGTCTTTATAAACATACCCCCGCAAATGCTTCCCTTTGGAGTTATGACCCTCTTTAGGTATCCCCCAGACGGAAAATATTAATTTCTAATTTTTTTTGGGCCCACGTCGGAAGACGAAATTTTGAAAACAAAGTTGGGCAAACAATGCCCTTATTTGATGAGAATATGAATAAAATCCAGAAAACGTAAAGGGTATTTTTCGAACACCCCGTACATATTTTTGGCGGGAAAAAATTGTGGTTATTATACTATTTGTGGCTCAATTATTTTTATAAAGACAATTCGATTTTGAAACTTTTTTCTCTCTAGATATTTTTTCGAGAAACGTGTCGTTTTCCCGTAAAGAAAGTTAAAAAGAGATCACCTCATTGTTCACCCCGAGACAAACACTTTAAAAGTTTACATAGTAGGCGTCTATCGCTTGCAGTGATATTTATGCTGTGGCTTATTTGACAGCGGCCTTACATTCTGCAAATGAATAAGAATAATTAATTTTCATTTCACTTATAGTGAATATAAAAATATGCATACTTACGGTAGGAAATGTTGAATTTAGATGTACTTTAGCATTATGTATGTGTTTTGGCTCAAGACTTCTGTTCTTCAATGAGAGGACGTTAATCGTATCTAATAACTTAATTTAACATTAAATGATATCATTTAATACATGCTCAAAGATACACACCTTAAAATAGATAGAAATAATACAACAATTAGTGTAGGAACTATGGTAGAAAAAAACAATTCTTTACTATCATTATTGAAAGAAACAAGTAAATACATTTTATAGGTAATTATAGTAAATGTTCAAACTGCGCTCCATGGGCTTCAACACATGCTCGCAGCCATCTAATAACGAGAGATTTAGTATATCCCCATAAATAAAAATCAGCCGCATTTAAATCAGGTGAGCGAGACGGCCAGTTTATTGGTGGATCATTCCCTCGTCCAGTCCATCGACCGCGAAAGACTATTTAAATGTCGTCGTACTTGATGATTAAAATGGGCTGGTGCCCCGTCATGAAGGTACCATAAACGGTTCCTTAATGCAATTGGAACATCTTGCATTAACTCAAAAAGATGTGTTTGCAAAAAATTTAGGTTTTCTCTGGCACCAAGTCTTCTTGGTAGAAATGATATTAAAGAATTGTTTTTTCTTTTACCATAGTTCCTACACTAATTGTTGTGTTATATCTATCTATCATAGTTTTATTGCTGCTATCTATTTTAAGGTGTGTATATTTGAGCATTTATAATGATATCATTTAATGTTAAATTAAGTTATTAGGTACCTAACACTTTTTCTAATATTCATTATGACGTCCTCTCATTGAAGAACAATCTTGAGCCAAAACACATACATCATGCTAAAGTACATCTAAAATCAACGTTTCCTACGGTAAGTATGCATATTTGCATATTCACGATAAGTGAAATGAAAATTAATTAGTCTTATTCATTTACAGAATGCAAGGCCGCTGTCAAATAAGCCACAGCATAAATGTCACTGCAAGTGACAGACGCCTACTAAGTAAACTTTGAAAGTGTTTGTCTCGGGGTGAATAATGAGGTGACCTATTTTAATTTTTTTTTACAGGAAAACGACACGTTTCTCGAAAAAATATCTAGAGAAAAAAGTTTCAAAATCGAATTGTCTTTATAAAAATAATTGAGCCACAAATAGTATAATAACTAGAATTGTTTTCCCGCCAAAAATATGTACGAGGTGTTCGAAAAAAACCCTTTACGTTTTCTGGTTTTTATTCATATTCTCACCAAATAAGGGCATTGTTTGCCCAACTTTATTCTCAAAATTTCATCTTCCTACCTGGGCCCAAAAAAAAAATTAGAAATTAATATTTCCGTTTGGGGGATACCTAAAGAGGGTCATAACTCCAAAGAGAAGCATTTGCGGGGGTATGTTTATAAAGACTTTTAATATTATTTTTATATGTACTGTCACCTCCTCAAGTTTGTGACATACTTTCACACCCTGTATATTTCGTAGACGCCGAGAGTGTGAAATATATGTAGATTCGAATATCCATTGACAAAATATTACCGGTACTGTTAAAAAAAGTTTTTTTGGTTTGATTTGTGCATACTGTTTAGCGCATGTAGCCTTTCGTGGAATGTGGTCGACAATATTCACTTTAGACGTTTTGTGCCAAATATGTATCCGATTTTCCATTGCCTACTAGAAGAAATGCAGAGAGACTACTGGTTGTGGCAACGTACGTTCAAGCAATGAAGACAGTCGCTGTTTCTGAATGACACAAATGATAGATATGTACATTATTAACACATTTTTACTCCTACCTTTTTGGTTTCTCGTACAGATTAGGAAATTGCACCTTTACATATTGGCGATACATGTGTAGAAGAGAATAAGTTAAAAGACACCAGTAAGGACGGACAAAGACAGTTAGATGCCACAGTGTTTCACGCTCGTACACGTATAAGAAACGTATGAGACCTGCGCGTGATAAAATGTGAAGAGAGGGGTAGTTGACACGGCCCATCACCGACCACCTATCGCCCAATTGGTTATTGTTCTCTAGAGTCTAGACAAGAATTCAATTCACACGTGCGCATTATAACTTATGGGTGGGGGCGTCCCGCCTACATAGTTTTATTGTTACCCTATTGATGTAAATACGAAAGACAGAGAATAACGCTGATAAAAGTTTTAAAATGACATGTCAGTCTGGCAACTAAGGATATAATATTTCTCTGTCAGTTCCCTTTACTTGAAAAGTGTATTCTTTTCTATCTTTTAATGCTCGGCTTTGAAATCTTGGACTTTCCAACCCTGTATGTATTCCGTCAGTAGCACGACGGAAAACGAGTCGTAGTACATGTACGAGTTGTAGCACACTTTCCGGACCCTAGTTATTATAAGGTGTTCCTATAATTTACATTTTCATTCATTTTTTATTAATATTATGTTTTCTTACTATATTTATTGCAACCTCTTTTTCCCAAATAGAGTCATTCATGATGCCTGCATTATTGAAAAGAATGTCGATATTGCCAAAAGCTTCCAAGGTCTTTTTAAATGCATCTAAAAAAAGATTTCTTTTTAATTAACTAGTAGCTATCATAAAATCGATTACCTTCAAATTCTCGAATAATGGTTACATCTGTTTTTACAAAAACAGCTTTGTTGGCTCCAAATTCTTTCTGTATCTCTTTTAGAGCATTCGTTCCAAAGTGAGGATTTGAATCTGCCAATGTGACTCCCTGTAAATCAATTGAGGTATTTATAGAGATTTGATAGTAAAAATATTACGAAACTGCGTTCTGATCCACGCACCACGCACAAAGATAACCAAATGCTGCAAGGGCGGAACAGTTCTCAACCGATAATAAAGTGGGTAATAATAATAAAGCGACTCCATTGAAACGATATTTAAATACAGATATTGATTCAGGGGCGAAGTTTAGTCCACTCTGACAATTTACCCCGATTTATAATATTTAACAAAATAATGTCAATAAAATAATGAACAGTAAACAAAAAAAAACAGTAATACAAATTAATAACAGACTTGTCTAATTGAGGGGTATAGATGCAAAACTCACATTATCCACTTTTTTAAAATTTTTCAGGAAGAAGGAATAACTGATTTCTCACTTTTCAAGTGACTTAACGCTCTGAAATTATTTTGGTATTTGGATTAGAACTTTACATTTGCTTCTGAATTGGTGAAATGACAGCACAATACTATTTGACTCCAAGAAAGTGAATTAAAATTTGGATAATGTGAGTTTTAATACAACTTTTTGGATAATGGTTGTTTTGCTTCAAATTATTCTACATAATATTATTTTTTACACTAAAATTCATGAAGTTAAGCTAAGAAAAGGAACTTGGAAACAAACTCAATGGTATATCAATAAAAATTGTATGTATTATGGTAGTTGATAATCAAAATAAAAAGCTGCACAAAATACTTAGAATACGGTTTTATTATCATCATTGACTGATGAAGTGAAATATTTTTATAATGAACCTAAAATTGTAAAGTACAAAAAAATGTTGACAGTAAAAAGTTCTAACATTCTCACATTCTCCTTAGAAGAATATGAGCTTTGAAACAATTCACAGATTCCACAATTTAAAATAAATACGAAAATGTGACTTTTATACCACTTTTAAGATTTGAAATGGTGTAGTTCAACACGACGAACAAGATAGCGCCACTAACTCTATTTCGAACAATTATGAATAATGTGAGTTTTGCAGCTGTACCCCTCAATTAATAGAAAGCACTAACGTCTTAGTTAAGATACTGAATAAATGAATAAAAAAATAAGTATACCTACATAACATCGTTAACAAAAAGTAAAATAATATAACAAAAAGAATAGAAGAGAAAAGTTAACAGAAAACAATTCTGAGACAAAATTGTCAATTTCCAAAAATACAAACAAAAAAAAGTATAAGTACAATTATGCTCGTATACAGATAATGTGAAAATGTTCTTGTTCTATTCTTGTCTACAGGTTCCGATATTATTTGGATATTCTCAGGCTGCGATAGAAATCATGACACTGGCTAGACACCCATTATAGCAACGTCAAAAGATGCTCATATTTCTTTTTACTCCTGTCTTTTGGAATAATTCTCAGTGGGGGTAGTATCTGGTAAAGATAGGTAGATGTTTGTTTTTCGAGTGAACCGATTTAAGTCACAATGTCACGATCAAAAGCTATTTAATAAAAATTTTCTCTTGATGGTATGGAGATGCAACCCAAATAATATCTTAATATTAATATTAATTGGATATTGGATAAAATGTTTTGGTTTTAGTTTTTTTTTTTTTTTGAGTATAATGCATCGAGAGTTTTAAAATCGTTTAATTTCACACTCAACGGTAGCACCTGTTGATTGATGAATATGAAATAGAAGAACAAAATACAGGTACTAAAGAACCATTAAATTCATAAATAGTTTTCTTGCCCTTTATTCGTCTTAAACATAATAAATTAATGTTGTTCCACATTATAAAACGATGTAACAACCTCCCAAAGAAATTATAACTATATACCAGTTATAAAAGTGACACAAAATTACAAATAAAACAAACATATAAAATCAGGTACAGCATTATAAATAATAATTTGAATATATTTCTCTTTACTTCAACATCTAATTTATTGAACGTTTAGGGAGTAGAGAAATAAAATAGTAACATTACGTTATGTTATGAGTTTATGGATGAAAGAAAAATAAATATTACGCTTTGTTAAATTTATAATTGTCCTTAAGTGTCTCCCCCCCCAGCGCGAAACCCGTTCGTCTCTCCTCGGACGTCCGGGTAGTCCTTGTTCCCTATGGGCTTGCGTGGGAGTAAGTGATTTATTTCTTTCCAGTGTAAGTCCACGGTTTCAACTCATTTTTATTTCTTCGCGACCCCCGGCCCTGCCTTTTCCTCATGCCCCCTTATGGGCCATACTCAACACCCCATCTGGGGTCGACTCCCTGTTGCGAGGACACGGCCACCGCTTCCTTCGGGCCTCCCGGGGCCTTCTCTTACCCCTTCCTCCCCCCTCCTCTCCCTTACCCCCCCTCCCACCCCCTATCCAGCCACCTCCCCCTCACCCCCCGGCCTCCCCCCGACCCACAGGGCCTCCCCCCCGCTCCCCCACCTTCCTAGACTCGGACCGTCGGTCTCCCCCTGTCCTAGCCCTTTCCCCCACCGCTCGAACTGAGCCCTTCCAGCCCGCAGCCCCACCAGAGGGCAAACGTACCCTTAGGACCCCACCGCATCACCAACCTCAACTACCCAGCCGTCTTCAGGCCCCCTTTCCTCACCCGAGACGCCGCGCCGGAGTCCCAACCTCTCTGCCGGACAGCGCCGACCAAGGGTGGGCGTCCTGCCTTCCTCCGCGCCCGGGCGCCCGGAGCCGACTGCTACCGTCGCTCCCGCCTGCCGCTCTTCCTCTCAACCTGGACCGCCGCGCCTGTCTCGGACCGTCTGCCGGCCCGCCGACGTCCTGCTTCCCCCCCCCCGACCTCCCCCCACCCCCACCGGACCTACGCGCCCGCCCCTGTCGGTCCTCCTTTCAGCCCGCGCTCGGACCGACCGTGCCCGGTCGCCCCCTCGTCCGGTGACCCCGCCGGACCGCTCTCGCTAGCCGCCTCCCACAAAAAAAATCCCGAGGCGCTCGCCACGCCGAGCTCCACCACCTCCCCCCCACCCCCCCCGTCACCCCGGCCCCCGCCCCGCGCTCCCCTAATCGCTCCTCGTGCCCCTTACGCCCAGCCTTCCCGGCTCCCGCGCGCTGTCCGCGCGTTTCACCCGCCCCCCCTCCCAGCCCGCGCCCACCGGGCGGCTCCAGTGCCCGCTCCCCCCCTGGCCCCTCGGCTTCGCCCCCCCCACCCCCCCCTCCGCCGCCCTAGCTCCCTGTCGCGCCTCGGCCCCCCCCCCCCGCCCCCCCCTCCTCCTACCGCCCCCAGGCGTCCCCCCGACCCGCGTCCCCCCCCTCCGAGCCGACGCCCGTCCCCACCCCAGCCGGACGTCGCCGACCCTCCCAGCCGTAGCCAGGAACGGACCACGCCAGTCGCCCTCCCTCCCCGCGCTGGACGCCCCAGCCGCCAGGCCCCAAGCTGCCGGTCCAGCGTAAGACGTCCCTCTATTGTTATTTCTTTCCCAACTATTCTCTTTTTCAGGCAATTGTTATTTTTGTATTTTTGCATATATCTTGTATTTTGAAAAAAAAAAATTGAGGAAGAGTAAAAGGGATTCCCAAACCTACCCCAGTCATGTCTCCAAGCGGGAAGGTCCGGAGAGTGTCTCTTTCCCCGACTTACCACGCTTCCGTGCAAACGGCGGCGCGCAGCTCGTAGGGAACAAAAAGCAAAGCGCCGCGCTGCTCGCTCTCTTTGCGCTCGTGACCGTCCCGGGTCAAGTCCTCTCCGCTCGTCTCCCTAGTGGGACCTGAACAACACTATGTGGTACGTTTGGGAGCCCGCATCAACAAAGTAAGTGATTTAATTTCTTTTCCCACGTCGTAGAGTTCCGCACCGGAACCTCGATGTGGGAGAACTTCCCAAATTCGCCACTCAGGAGGCACAACGACGCTGCACGCACATTTTCATAGCGTGTAGTGTCTCCTCTGCGTCCCCACGTGGCAAGGGACGCACATGAACATCGTCTCCAACGGCATTTCACACTAGCGTCGGCGCGGACACCCCATAGCCGGGTACCTCCTGCCTTTTCCTCGCACCGCGCACGACGATAGTCCATAATTGTATTCATTTCGTTGGAAAATTTTAAGATGACATACAACGTATATACAGGTACGTAGCTTACCTTGACCCCATTACGCAATAGTTCTTTCGCGTAGTGCAGCCCAATACCAGAGGCCCCGCCAGTAATTAGGGCAACTTTGTTTTTCAAATCGAATGCAACCATTTCAGAAGTAAAGCGCACTACGATACTAAATTGTTTTCAAGTTATGGTTGTTTTTATAAATACCCGTATACCTACAAAAATGCGATAATTAATCTGTTGATAATAACATAATCACAGCGAATTACTGTTGGATTATTTCAAATTGTAACATTGCACTGGTTTTCCTTAATTGCTTCTGGAATGATTTCTTGGAAAATTTTATGATAACAAAATATATACGATGTATACACAGCATAATACAGCAGTATACATATTGGAGTGTTAGATAGTTAGAGGTGGAAAAATAAAAAAAAAATGCAGATATCTATTTGCACAAAAAAAAAAGTAATACACTTACGTTCCTGCATACAATCCAGGAAAAATCTAGTTTACTTGAAATAATCTTTAATGTTTTGTTTTGCATGTTTCGTTTTTTCTTTTGCTAAATATTTCTTATTCGCATTCAAAAAGAGCTTGAGATATATTCTTAACGGTGTTTAAATTGCTAGAACTTTGAAAATAGTTTTCAAGTTATTTTAATATTTTATGTGCTTCTAAATTATTTGTAATTCTTGTTACAAGTTCTTCTTCTTCGACAGAAGATTCAGTTGGATCGCTGTCTTCTTCAATGTAATCAATAATATTATATAAACATGTTGATTTTCAATATTCAGTATTCAGATATTTACTATCAATTAATGAGTATGTTCCAAAATCGACATCAGTAAGACTAAAATTTGGAAGTAAAAACGCTAATGGTATACTGCCTTCTATATCACACTCACTGTCGCATATATCAAATCGATACTTTACGAAACATTTTTCCGTTACAGGCGATATTTTCTTCCAAGACGCTGAAATCCATATTAATGCACTGACTACTCTAATGTTTTTCTTCACCATTTCCAGTGACTCTTCCGTGTTCATTAATGCCAAAAGCAGTTTAACAAACATGCTTTTGTAAATGACTTTAAAGTTTTGAATGATGCCCTGGTCCATAGGTTGAAAATAGGAGATCGTATTTGGAGGAGGAAAAATCAGTTTTCCGTTCTCCAATGAAATATTTGGAAGGAAAGTTGCATTATCGAGAAATAAAACTACATTTCTCTTTTCTCTTTTCATATTGCTGTTAAAAAGTTTTTAACCATGCAGATATAATATTCAATATCATTCAGGTTTTCTTATTGGAGACCCAGTCTATTGGCAACTTATTCACATGCACCCCTTTAAAACATCACTCTTACCAATGTCTAACGGCTTTTTTTATCTCCTTTCATGTTTTAACAAAACATTATAGTCAGTCGTTCCTCATGTACACTTATCTTTTTATTACCTTTTATTTCTTAATGCAAATGTTTTTGTAGGAAGTACACGGAAAGAAAATACCTCTCTAATCGGCATTAAAAGCATTCCTTGGCGCATTTTAATTCAATAAACTTTCCCCTCCGGTCATCAACTGTTTGCTAGTTTATAGATTCAGATGCAACAAAATATCTCCAACCAACCACTGGATGTTTTAAAATCGGTTAGCTGCAAACTTTAAGTGCTGCAAGTGTAAAAAATTCCCGAGATACGTCAACTTTTAAATGTATTTACCTACATTTTGCAAGTAATGTGAAAAATATAGCCCTTCAGGGGTTTCTGAAACCACCCTCGACATGATTTTTTCAAATGCAACCCTATGGCTTGTGCCCCTCATTGTAAAGCTGGTGGAAAGAGGAATCCAACGCACTGATCAAATTTTAATTTTTAGTATGTTTGTAGGGTTGCATACAATTAAAACAATTTAAAAATTAAATTTATTTTCAACGTAACAATTGTTTAAAATGTGCACCATTCACTTGTTGGCAGCATCCCAGTCTGTGGTAGGTTTCGTCCCTTACATTATGCAACATTTGCGGTGTTATTTTTCCGATTCCTCTCTTATCCTTTCCTGCAGATCTGCTATGTTGTTGGGTTTCTGAACGTAAACCCTACTTTTAAGATGTCCCCACAAAAAGAAATCCAGTGATGTAAGATCTGGAGATCTTGCTGGCCACTCAATATTACCTCGCCCCTCGCCTCCTAATCCACCTACCGGGAAAAATTCTGTCCAGATACTGACGAACAATGGCAGCATAGTGTGGTGGGGCCCCATCTTGCTGAAACCATAACCTCTCGTCGGTCAAGTTAGGGTTTAAGGGGTTTGGAAATAAATGACATAGCACTGGCATTAGTTTGTGCTGGAGTAAACGCAAGTATCTTGCTCCATTAAGAGTGTCATCAAAGAAAAATGGTCCTACAATTCTATCTTGTATTATTCCGTCCCACACATTAGTTTTCTGTGGGCGCTGAGTATGAAGTTCCCTCATCCAATGGGGGTTCTCTTCAGCCCAGTAACGACAATATTGGCGATTTACGTGCCCATTTAATGTAAAAGTAGCCTCGTCAGAGAAAACTATCCACTCTAAAGATAACTGGTTTTGATCATTACAAGTCAAATACAATACAAAATTCCAACCGTCGATCTGGATCATCTTCAAGTAGCTCTTGAACAGCTTGCATTTTATATGGGCGTTTTTCTTCATATTTAAGTATTTTTAAAACTGTTTTGTGATTAAGATTACTATCACGGGCCAGTTGACGGGCTGGAGTGATTGGATTTTCTTCTAGAGCAAGCAACAAATTCAACTTCGTGTCGTCATCAACAACAGCCTGCCTCTTACTCGGTACTTTCCTGACATGATCCATCTCTCGTTATTGTGCCTCAATTTTACTAATGGTACCTTGATTTAGTGGTGGCAAGTCAGGATGCGTTTCTCGAAACAAGCGAACAACTTCGAATTGAGTTCGCGCCCTATCACCATATCCAATCATCATCAAAATTTCGATTTTTAGTGATTCAGTTAAATAAGACATTTTCACCAATTTGAAATAACACTTCGTTTCAAACTCTGAATACAGCATACAAACTAAATTACTCTTTGCGGCCGTGTAAAAACACTAGCAAAAAATAACAAATATCAGTTGTGGCAAAAAATTGCTTGGAATTTTTTGTGGGGACATATGAAAAGTAAGGTTTACATTCCAAAACTAAACAACACACATTTTGAGTACGAAATTGTTGCGTTAAAAATAAATTAAACTATAAAATTACGTTTTAATTGTATGCAACCCTACAAACATACTAAAAATTAAAATTTGATAAGTGCGTTGGATTCCTCTTTCCGCCAGCTTTACAATGAGGGGTCACAAGCCATAGGGTTGCATTTGAAAAAATCATGTCGAGGGTGGTTTCAGCCACCCCTGCAGGGCTATATTTTTCATATTATTTGCAAAATGTAGGTAAATACATTTAAAAGTTGACGTATCTCGGGAATTTTTTTGAAAAATCATTCACCACCCCGCTAGCGAATATATTCCAGTTAAAGTCTCCACCGTGTAGATGTACTTCAAGAAACCCATCATCGTATCCACAGTTTGCTTCAGACCACGTTCATAATATGAAGGGCCCAATAAAAAAAAAACCCGGGGGGGGAACCCAAAATTCAAGATGCCCTCAAGAAACATTCAGATATGTTTAACACCGCAAAAAGCTTTAAACCTCAAATCTACCAACATGCTACAATAAAGTTCGTTCTAGTTAACGTTTTTTAGTAACTCTTTTTGATCCTTTTAATTCTTTTAAGTCCTTACAAAGACAACCGAAAATCATGGCTAGATCTAACGTCGCGTTAAAGATTGCATATATGTATGTATGGTAGAAGAGGTTAATTTATCAAGTGTTAATACATATTAAGTGTATTTAATAATTTTGCATTTATCTTCAGAGCAGATCACTGGGAAATGATTTTCTGCAGCTACTTCCTTATCCATAAGCCAAGGAACTGTTTGCAGTTTGTTGTTTTTTTTCCCTCGGGTAATGTAAAAGCAGATGTAGTATTTATAAACTATAAACCAATCGCCTGTTTATAACCCATTGATTCTCACAGACTGAACTATGTTGTCTGCACAGATTTCTCTAAGGCCAAATTGACCAGACCTGATTACCAGATATTAAAAAAAATACTTGATGCCCAAGTCCATCCTGGAAAATTTACTTCTTATTATTTATCAAATATCAGACAATAATAAGCGAGCGTAAAGGATAATCGCGAAATCGAACTTGTACGAGATGTGAAAGAAACAAACACAATACCTCTCGATACGACTAATGTAAACTAAATATAAACTAACTTCCTACTTTCTGAAAGTTCCGTTGAGTTTGTTATTTCTAAAGACTTCTCCGTCTTAAATACTATAGGGAGTAAAAAATAAATGTATTTATGTATCATACATTTTTTTAATATCCGTCCCTATGTAATTTTTTAAGGAGTTAAGTTCTGAGGAATTACATTTGATTTTTTTATCTATAATTTAACCATAATACTATAGTATCTACTTGTAATATGTACGTTGCTTCATCTACACGCAGCCGATAACTTATTTTTGTTAAAATGTTATCGTTTCTTCTCCTATGGATATTGTTATCTCTGATTTATTCAAATAATACAGTTTTGTAATCTGACCTTGCTCCGATTGTTTGTGTGTTACTAAACCATAAAATAACATATGGTGAGATACAGATATGGCTTACATCATTGTTACACTAGATAAAGACCTGTATGAATAAGATTACGAGGTGTTTAAATCAAGTAATGAGGCTGATTTCTTTAATTTTATTAGAATAGGATTACAATTCTGTATTGTCTCCTTCAAAATAACCTCCTTGGGAAGCCACATAGCGCTGAAGATGGTTCTTCCATTCCTCATAGCAATACTGGAACTCAAATACTGGAATAGCCTTCAGCTGGTCGGTTACAGCCGTTTGGATGTTTTCTGTGGTCCCAAAATGACGTCCGTTGAGATGATTTTTCAATCTCAGGAAAAGAAAAAAGTTACAAGGACTCGAGTCAGGCGAATAAGGAGGCTGAGGAGCCAGAGGAATGTTTTTACTTGCTAAAAACTCGTTTACTGAAATGGTTGTGTGACAAGGCGCATTGTCGTGATGGAACATCCACTTGTTCTTGATGTTTGGTCTCATGACCCCTTTTTCGAAGTTTTTCAAGATCCTCTGTGTAAAAGTGTAGATATACTGTTTGGCCTGGAGGCACAACCTCTTTATGGACCATTCCCTGGGTATCAAAAAAAGCAAATCAGCATGCATTTGATCTTCGACTTGCTCATTCTTGCTTTTTTTGGGTCTTGGAGAGCTTGAAGTGTGCCTTTTCATGCTTTGGAATTGCATTGCTTGGTTTCCGGGTCGTACTCAAACACCCAAGTCTCATCACCAGACGTTCCATAAAATGAGCATCATTTTCAATCGATTCCAAAAGATACCTATCTCTCCTGATGTCCTTTTGTTCCTGCGAAAGGATTTTTGGAACAATTTTTGTGCAAATTTTTCTCATCCCCAATTCGTTAGTCAAAATCTGATGAACAGTGGTGTGATTCAAATTTAACTCTTCCCTGATCAATTCTTGTCGTCAACCGACGATCTGAACGCACAAGATCCCATATTATATCGACATTTTCATCGGTTCTTGAAGATGAACGCCTTCCGCTGCGAGGTTCAATTTCATTTGACTCTATTCCTTCTGAGAATACCTTAAACCACCTAAAAATCTGGGCTCTTCAAAAAACACTGTCTCCGTAGGCGTGGTGAAGTTTTGCAAAAGTATGCGTTGCGCTGTGTCCAAGTCTGAAGAAACAAAACCTGATAGCACACCGTTGCTCAATATTAATGTCACTCATTTTTAAAACGCACTAGAAAAAACCGGTTTACGAAAACAGTCACAAAGAACAAACAAATGACTCTAACAAGTACAAACTTGTACTGAAGGTGCCTTATGTAATGCATGATCTAGCCAAAAAGTAGTTATATGCGAAATTCAAGCTGACATAATTTCATTAGGGTTTTCCTACTCGCGTCTTTCGTATGTATAGTTTTCGAGGTATATTTTCGTATGTATACAAGGTGTCCCATAATTATGTTAAAATTGTTAAAAGATCTATTGTACAGGTGATTTTAAAACAAATTTTGTGCAAGTGTTTCGTTAGGTCTGAACTTTTACACTCTTGCTGAACCAATACTCTCTCTGAAGAGACCAGAGTGTGTATTGAATCCTCACTTTGTAATTATTCATGCGTTCTACGTAATTTTTTATTATTTTCGTTCTAAATTACCTACAATCATACAAGTACTATAAAGTTTTCTTTCTCCTTCTAGTCGGAGTTTACAATCTGTAAAGAAGTGGTTATTGTAATGTAAGACATTATACAATAAATAAATAAATAGATGAAGTAAATAAATGAACACATACATAAATAAATAAATAGATAAAGGTTGTCCACCCACATACAGTGTGTACACTTTGAAATGGAATAGATAGAGAGAAGAATAGATGGAAGCTATCTATTTTGAAAAGAGTTAATCGATTTTGAGTTTTTTTTTTTATATATAATATAGTAAAGTGTAGTAGTACTCCACAGTTCTCTTTAACTAGATAACTAGATAGTTAAGAATAAAATTTCGTTACACTGGCGGCAATTTCTGATTGGCTATTGGGTGTATAATAAAACAAGGTTTGATTGTTAGTCAATTTTTTTTTTTTCAAAAAATAAAGAGCAATTTACATTTGTCAAATTTGCCTGCAATTTATTAAAGGTGTAACAGTAAGCGGCCTTTACAGTTCGCAATTATGCTTGCTACAATTTTTATTGCGCACAATACAAACGATGACACAGCACATTGAACGTTGAGGTTATATGAAACAGTTGGAAACACGTAAAATTGCAGATAGCCGCAATAATTATAGCTCCGGGCTTGCAAGAAATTGCAAGGTGGAACTTGCACAGGTGTTATATATTTTTTTACTTACTCCTTCTTATTATAGGTTCTTTCATCATCTACCTCATAGCTCGATCACAAACCAGCGTCTTTTATTTTAATAAAGCACGCACTTTTATCTAATAGCCTCTTTACTTTCCAGTAACAAATTAGTACTGACGTTTGTTTGCTATCTCGTAAAATCACAAAACTATAAAGATAAACAAAACTATCATTCCTCAAAACATCTTTTATTGAGCAGTACAACTTGAAATTTAATATATCTATAGTTGATGCAATACAAAGAAATATATAGATTCGTCTGTTGAAAAAGTATTAATAAGAGGATCACATTATTTCCTTGTGTATTCATAAGGTATCCCTTACCAGGCATTAAATAAAATTTTCTTTGAAAACCGGAACCTTTTTGTGACCTCATCTGCAGGCTGATCTAATAGTGTCCTGCTTAGAGTACTCACTTGGCATCCAAAATGGACCATCTTTTTAATGTCGTTTTGCATTACAGTTGCAAACTTCTCTAAAAAATCTTTCTTCAGTGCTGCTTTGGTTTTCTCTTCAGCGTTCTTACATTCCTTGGACTCGGTCACAGGTTCCGATTCTTGAATCTTTGTTGCCTTGGGAGTCTCGACATCGAAAGAAATACTACTTATTTCTACTTCGTTCTCGCTCAGTGGTTCGTCCTTTTTGCTATTATTTTTTTCTTCACTGACAGGTTTGGAAGAGCCGGTTACATTTCGATCAACTTTATCTTGATTTCTCTTTGTGTTTCCTTCATTTTCTAGTATAAAAGAATTGGAAGCGGATTCCAATTCTTTGTCGATTTCTTCTGCAAAAATCATTACAAAGTTAAAAAAAACTGGACATTTTCCACAAAACACCGAACTACTACACTTTTCTCGACGCGCGTTTTGCCAACTAAGTTGGCATATTCTCCCGATGATGAAACGCACATCGAGAAAAGTGTAGTAGTTCGGTGTTTCGTGGAAAAAATCCAGTTTTTTGTTTCTACGCCGAAGGTTCCAATACCCACTCCACGATTACAACATTAAACAGTTCATTCATCCCATATGAAAATAAATACCAATTTATACAAACATATTTTTGATTAAGTTAATTAACTATAATTATGTAACAGGTATTTTAAAAAGATTTGCAAACTAAAGTAAAAAAAAATGCTTATTTAAAGTTTAATTGGAAAATGAAGACGAATATATAACTGATAAATTTAATAAAATACTTTAACGAATATTTATATCTTTGCTGCAAAACGCTTAGTATTGTATATTCCATATTCTGAAACCCCAAAATAGGATTTCTTTCATTTCTAGCTTTTAAGTTAATCTTTTATAGGAAACTTTTTCTAATATCATTTACACTCCACATCCACATTTCCGAACTTTTACGTTCCGCAGACTTCCACATTTCCGAACTTTCGTCACCTCGGGATAACCGAACTGCTGGCGCATGCGCAAAGGGTTTTTCTGGCTCATTCTAGTACTTTTCTTTGTTTTTCGAGGTTTTTATGCAAATGTGATACATACATACATGTGTACATGTTAATAAAAGAACGTTTTTCTAAATAAAAAAATGTCAGGTGTAAAGGAGAGAGTGATGCAGGTAATTATTTTGTAATTCAAAGTAAAGGTTTGTTTTATTGAACATTTTGTTGACGTAACCTATACTAATTTCAAACTGAAATGAAAAATTATGAGAAAATATGTATTTTTAAGAAAACCGTGATACAAAACAAACATTATTGTACTGTTTATTTGCAGAGAAAATAGCCTGCTAAGAGGCTAACCTTGGAGCAAAAGCTGGATTCGATAAATCACGCAAAAAATGGTGTTAAAAATGTTGATCTATGTAAGATGTACAATATTTGTAAATTGTAAGTGGCAGAAATTCTTGGAAAAAAAGAAATTTACTTTGAAAAAACTGAAAAAAAGACGAAAATTGAGTGGACGGATTGACACAATAAAGTGCACCAGTACTTATGATACGCCATTTGAAAGAAGTGTTTTTCACTGGTTTGTACAAAGAAGAACGCTTGTCTCAGGTGTGCTGCTGAGGGAGGGCGATTTCCTCTTTGCTGAATTCTGTGACAATCGAAATGTTTGATAACAATCGCATTATTGTGTTTACATTTTTTTTCTCATTTCAAATTTCGCGGTTTTTTGCCGTCAAGCGACAAGTTCGGTTATGTGGAAGTATAAGTTCGGAAATATCGTGAGAAAAAGTTCAGAAATATCGTGAGTTCGGAAATTTGGAGTTCGGATATGTGGATGTTGAGTGTATAATAACTGAAATAAATAATGGGAATCAAAACATAATGAACTATCCTGATTCACGTTTTCATATTATACTACATTCAACATATTACAATTCCACTAGAGTCCACTAAAGTTTAGAGTCCACTAAAATCATCACTGGCTACCCAGATCTTACACACCTAACAAAACACTGAGCGATACGTCCGTCCTTTCCGATAGCATTTTTATAATGTCCTGATTTTCTATTTTCAGTAGCCTCATTGCCTTTTCAAGCACGCTGATGTTTGATTCGTCATCTTGTAAAATACCGCTGAGCAGTATTTCATCCTTAGCTTCTTTGTTGGACTTCAATTTCAGGAGGGAATCAAGGGATCGAGATGAAGTTGGTGTCGATTCGCTTTCAAGCCGACGAAGCAGATTACTTAACATGGACTCACTTATCAGATTTCTGTTAACAATAAATATAGAAAAGAGAAATCGGAAAAAATATATATATATGTATATGAGGTGATTGATCGAAACCATTCATTAAAAGTTTAGGGGTTTGTAGAGGTAAGTAATTTTTGAAAATTCGGACTTCAGCTAATAGGCCTATGGCGGACTTGAAAATATTTTCAAGATGGCTGCACTTCCGGTTATGCCGGAAGTCGGCATCAACTTCCTAATTTCAAATGGAAAGGTACATTTTTTATCGATTCTGCACGTTTTTTTAGGTCGATTTTCATGATATCTCCCTATACCTATATTTTACCGTTTTTTCCGATTTTTTTCAAATTTTGTTCATTAACACCATAACCTTTGAAACTATCTGTAGTGGCCATTTCAGAAAATTAAGTATCGGTATTAGAATAATTGTACTTTTGTTAGTAAAAACCTAAAGCTATGCAGCAATGGTTTTATTAATTTTCAATTATGTACAGGGTGTTTAAAATAGAATTACCATTTAACCCAACTTCAAACCATCCAAACACATTTTTTTAAATACGATACCCCCTAGTTTACTTTACATTTTAATGTAGAATTCAATTCTGAATCCATCTATATTACCATTCCCTATACCTATATTTAATGGTTATTTAGCGTTTTTTTAATTTGCTTATAATCTAACAAATCTTGATTTTTTACTAGCAAGAGAAAACGATTTAGGCCTCTTACATACTTATAGTCATAGTTTCTGGATATTAATTATCACTTACCGTCCATCATCAACTCTTTCGCTCAATTTTAGCAGGGGGCTGTTCATACATTTAGATATTCTTCTTCTTTTTGCTATTTCAATCTGTACTGACTTCGCTCTTTCCCTTTCACTGCAGTCAGTATGGAGAGTCTTGTAATAACTTAAAAAAGAACGAGTTTGCTGTGGTATTATTGAAATTAGTACATAGATTCAATGAAATTTGAAGATTTTGTAAGCATGGGTACTTATAGTAAGTATAAAAAACTGACTTTACAACATAAAAGTGCACTACTATTCATTGAAGCAACTCATATGACTGACAACTACCTACCTGTATATAGTCAACCATGCGTACAACGATGGACCATGGTCTATAATTTGAGAGAGAAAAAAGTCGAAGCAAATTGGGTGGTGACCTTTCTGAGTTATGCAAATGTAGGAACCAGTTATTAGAGTTACGAAATTTACTGCTACGCTTCTAACTGATCCTACGATCAACCATGGCACCATTAAATTTGGTCGCTCTTCCTAAATAGACAGTATGTATTAGTACTTCTGCTTAAATTAATTGCTTAGCAGAGAATTAAATTGCTTTGCAGAGAACTCTCGTACTGACATTATAATAATACTACTAGTTGAGATGAAGCATTTATGAAAGCTCACGAAATTCTTGGCTCCAAGTCTATATAAATTCAACAGCTTTAAAAATTCTTAGTAGATAAAGAGAAACAATGAGATAAGTCTCTATGTTCTAGTATACGTTTGCTATATTTTTCATTAAGTTGTGAATACTATTATTCCGAATAACTACCAGTTGCCATAGGTGGAATTTAACATGCTCGTATTTTCGTAAGGAGGCATGGGATCAATACCATAATTTAGGGAGTGGTTACTAAACTTAAGTAGAAGGCTATAATGGCAAAAAATCTTCAGGAAAAACTTGCAAAATTATTTTTCCAAAAATGGCTGCCTCCGGGCAGATTTTGGTGACACCGAGTGAATACAATTTTTTTATACATGTGATTTTCTCGAAATTTTAAGATCTGTAAAAGTTATGGAAATTTGAATTTTTATTTCCTCACATTTCGTCTATGCGATTTTACAATAGTTGTACCTTTAAGGAAAATAAGAAATTTACAAAAATCACAAGTATAAAAAATGTACTCGGTAATTATAAAAAAAATGTTTTGAAAATATTTTGCAAGCCGTTTCCAAGACCTGCCCGGAGGCAGCCATTTTTGGAAAAACATTTTTGCAAGTTTTCCCTGAAGATTTTTTGCCATTACGGCCTACTACTTCATTACAGTTACTAGGTCTAGTAACCACCCCCTAAAATATGGTGTGGGTCCGATGCCTCCTTACGAAAATACGAGCATGTCAAATTCCACCGGCCGCCACTGATAACTATTTACTAACTTCATTCGGTCTTAAGGAACTAAAAAATAATTATGGATATGGAAAGTTTAAAACTGACCAGTCTTACTTTAATTTTGACAAGGTGACAATGAAGTAAGTTCCTTTAGAACAATAGTTGCCTATAATGAGATAAATTTATATGTTCTAGTATATGTTTGATATATTTTTCATTAAGTTGTGAATACTTATTATTCCGAATAACTACTTACTAAGTTCATTCAGTCTTAAGGAACTAAAAAAATAATTATGGATATGGAAAGTTTAAAACCGACCAGTTTTACTTTAGTTTTGACAAGGCGACAATAAAGTCAGTTCCTTTAGAACATTGTAATAAGAGTTGCCTATGTCTTGTCATTTATTCGAACATAGGAGTAGGAGCATAGTTAAAAGATTTTTGACTAGTGAAAGATATTTGACTGTGTTATTTCAAATTACTTAGGTACTAGTAACAAATACAAATTACCAACAACCTTTTTTGTTGATATATTAGTTCTTTAATTTAATTTACTAGTAAAGTTACTGCTGACCATAATACGACTCGCTAATTTCCTACTATCCTGAGGCATTTACTAAAATCAAGAGAAAATCAATATTCGACGGTATTCTTAACAGTGTGTTGATTCCAATATAGACGGCCCCATGCATAATAGTATTTACCAGAGAAACCTTCCTCCACGATGAGAAAACTGGATGGAACATGTTTTCTTATCACGTTTTGAAATAAACCTGTAGTTAATTTGACCGCAGATTTTATTATTGCAAATATTTTCTCTTTCAGCAGTTCACTCACAAACTGAATTAACTTAGGTTAGTTGACTCAAATTATCCACCTAAACACGAATCTGGGCTTGCTTAAGGGGGCTTTCCCGCTTTTTCGCTGGAAAAAAAGGTTTTTTTGGGAATTTTTTTTAAGAAAGTATAAAACGGATTGAGACAATTTTTTTTAATTAAAAGATAGGTACAGGTATGTAGGTTACATTTCATTTTTTTTTTATTTTTTAAACCAAAATGGCGGCCGTCGATCCTTGTTCCAATGCAGCTACTTCGGGCGGACATGTCTCATGTTAATGATAATTTTCTACGACGCTATTCATCTGAAATCAAAAAATAAAACATTTTTATAAGATACAGGGTTGTTGTTAGTGTTTATCATAGGGGTTTTTTGAAATTCAAATTTTACGCGATTTGGTGCAACTTTGAAAAAAAAAGTTCGATTTTCACCTTAAATTTCTACCTTTAAATTGTTATTAAAAATCGAATTTTTGCAATATCAAAAAAATCCTATGTTGATCACTAATGGCATCATTCGTGAACATTTTAAAAGAAAAAATCATTAAAATCGGTTAATTAGTGCCAGAGAAAAATCTCATTCCAGTTTCAAAAACGTTGTTTTGAGGAAAATGCGTTTGAAGTTTTTTTTACGTTTTTTTTTTCATATAATTATGAAATTTTTTTTACTTACAGTTCGTCATCAATTCGGGGCCCGTACAGGACACCCTCCTCTGCCTTGTAGACCTCATTTTGGCTTCACGTTAGATAGCGTCACGCATTTTTTCCACTGAATCCGTATTTCGCCGAATACGGATAATAAGTAACAGACCGTAATAAGTTGTCAATTCGCCTATTACCTTGATGGTCAGTTTTCGTGTACCTCTTCCCCCGAGTCCCTTGTTTGTTTTCTTCGCATTATGGAGCCTGGTTCCCATGCATTTTTCTCCACGTGACCGACGCATTCCTTTTTCATTACTTTCGGATCATTGTTGTACGGGTTCAAATCCAAAATCGCCTTGAAGGTCTTACTGTCCCCGTCACCAATATACTGAGCATATTTTACATTATGCATTTCTTCGGATCGTTGAAACACTTCCTTTACACTGTCCACCTCCATTTTCCCTGCGTGACTCTTTTCAAGTGCCGGGACCGTCGTCACTAATCCGGCTGTAACTCGAAATCTAATACGCGGATCACTTTAAAATTTCAGGACAATAAATTTGAATGTATAACGCATCGATTTCAGTAAAACGATCTTTTGAAACCTAAAAGCGGGAAAGCCCCCTTAAACCCCCCTGGTTATCCCCTAGGTGAGAAAAATCCCTAGAAAACAGCGCATGCATTTGTAATGAAAGGAACCAAGCAACCTCAATTAGATAAACCAAGCTCAGTTTCGTGTGTAGATACAGTTGAGTCGGAAAATCATATTAATATCTCCCGCTCAATCAAGTTTTTTTTTGTGGCCCTGTGTAATTTGTGCTAAATGAAATAATATACTGTTATCTACGCCATCCGGAAGGTACACTATAAGGCGTATATATACTCGTATGTGTATATAAAGCGTGTATAAAACTATATGTTTTTTGAAGGTAGATACTAATGAACTACCCCCGGAGGAGCGCAAGGTAACCACTCCGGAAGAACCGGCAATTCCTACAGACTTACACGTAGATAGTGATAAAACCGACGACAGGTTTCCACCGATTCCTCTTTAATGAATTTCACTTCCATCAATTTGTTGAATTGCGCTATATCAATGGAAATGTCTCTATTTCTTGTTATGCAATGGTTATGAGAAACGACGAAATGAATGAAACATTTTATTTTTGTTAACAGTATAACAATTGCAGCTACATACGAGGTGTGTAGATTAGGTAATGAGACTGATTTTTAATTTTTTTTATTAGAATAGAATTACAATTCAGTATTGTTTCCTTCAAAATAACTTATTTGGGAAGCCACACAGCGCTGAAGACGGTTCTTCCATTCCTCAGAGCAGTATTGAAACTCATATTCTAGAATAGCCTTCAGCTGGTCGGTTATAGCCGTTTGAATGTTTTCAATGGTCCCAAAATGAAGTCCCTAGAAGTAATTTTTCAATCTCGAGAAGAGAAAAATGTCACACGGACTCAAGTCAGGCGAATAAGGAGGCTGAGGAGCCACAGGAATGTTTTTACTGGCTAAAAACTCGGTTACTGAAATGGCTGTCTGACAAGGCGCATTATCGTGATGCAACATTCAGTTGTTTGGGATGTTTGGTCTCACACTCATGATCCTTTTTCGAAGTTTTTCAAAAACCTCTCTGTAAAAGTGGTGATTTACTGTTTGGCCTGAAGGCACAAACTCTTTGTGGACAATTCCCTGGCTATCAAAAAAGCAAATCAGCACGCATTTGATCTTCGACTTGCTAGTGCTTGCTTTTCCAGCTTGCTCCAGGGTCTTGGAGAGCTTCAAACACCCAATCTCATCACCAATAATGACACGTTCCATAAAATGGGAATCATTTTCAATCGATTCCAAAAAGTCAAGACACGTTTCTCTCCTGATATCCTTTTGTTCCTGCGAAATATTTTTCTCATCCCCAATTCGTTAGTCAAAATCTAGTGAACAGTGGTGTGATTCAAATTTAACTCTTCCCCGATCGTTCTTGTTGTCAACCGACGACAATCTGAACGCACAAGATTCCGTATTATATCGACATTTTCATAGGTTCTTGAAGATGAAGGTCTTCCGCTGCGTAATTCATCTTCAATAGACTTTATTCCTTCTGAGAATGCCTTACCCCTCCGAAAAACCTGGTCTCTTGAAAAAACACTATATCCGTAGGCGTGTTGAAGTTTTGCAACAGTATCCGTTGCTCTTTGTCCAAGTCTGAAGCAAAACCTGATAGCACATCGTTGCTCAAAATTAATGTCTCTCATTTATAAAATACACTAGAAAAAAACGGTTTACGAAAACAGTCACAAAGGACAAACACATGACTCTAACAAGTTCAAACTTGTACTGAAGGTACATTACATGTTAACCTACCGCCCCTCCAAGTCCCGTCTCCGTAGTGTTGCTAGATCGGGCGCTACGTTGCCAGTCTCATTACTTAATTTACACACCTCGTAGACAGGCCTCCGAGTGACTTATTACACTCCCCATTCTGCGGACAGGATATTAGATTTAAATATTTTAGTGAAGTGGGTGCAACCGACAGTTTGTAATAAAGACATATTGCACCAAACGCACCGAACTTTAATCATAATCCTGCCTTGACTTTGTCATTTCGCCACAAGCCCAGTTGACGAGCTACACGCAATGCCTCTCGTATCTATAGATCTTCCTTATAAAAATGTGGGTGCGCCTTAACTCAATAAGCAATGCACTCAACGCGGAAATCACGGACACTCCCTTCTAGGTAAATATAACCTGATTTACAGCTCGCTTAGATTCGCTTAACCGTAAATATAAGAAAAATAGACGCTCTCTTCCGATATAAGACACCATGGGAACACGCCGCTCCAGGGGCGCGTCGACGATAGACGACGACGACGTTGTAGGATGATACCACACCCTCTTGAACTTGGAAATTACGAACCTGAGTTGGAATTCTTGTATTTTCATAAGGATGCGTGACATATCATATTTTAGGTGGTGATTACTGTTCTGCATTTTGAATTTTTTGCCGCTCCCTAATACTTTTTTGGGTTTTTTTGTGTCTACTCTAATGTGCTGAATTTAAATATGAGCTTGGGTTTTATCTATCACCCATAAGTTTTTAGAGAAGGGCAGAAGAATATAAAATACGAGATACCCAAACTGTAAGCAATTTAGTAAATTTTCGAAGATTTAAAAAAAAAACAAAATCACTTTTTTACAAAATATACTTCATTTTGTATCGAAAGAAGTGTAATACAATCACTAGGTTTAGGTTATAGGTTTCACGTTTGATGGCCCCACAGTAGCCAGCTAACATGTTTGGGGTCCATTTTCCACTATACCGCTTCTCCATTTGAGCATTTGCCGGTGAAATATTTCGCCGTGTTCGTCTGAAACTGCACCTAAATTGTCAGGGAATAATTCCAAATGGGAGTGAAGAAAATGCAGCTTAAGTGACATGTTGCAACTTAACAGGTTGTAAGATTGGATATTCTTTGGAGTATGGCAAAATGTGAGTTCATTTTTCAATTGGAAAGAGATGAAAAGGGGGATTGTTCTCAAAGATACAACTCTTATGAAATCTCAGAAACGAAATTCTGGTATGAAATAAGACTCATAAATTAACAGATCCTCTGGTGAAGAGGACGTTTTTTAAAAGTTCAGTTCTGTAAGTGTTTTTACTTAAAACTTTTAGTAAAAACTAATTTAAAAAAAATCTATTAAAAAAATCTTATGGTTATTCCATGTTCCATTATGAAGTACAAGAATTTCATATTCCACCAACCGCCACTGAGTTTAGGACAAGACAAATTGACAACTAATGCGGATCTGCAAAATCCTGGTCCAATTATACCACATACCTCCGATTTTCCAGACAAAACTGAACTTATAACCCAATGGAGTTAAACATATATCAAAATAATAATAACAAGAGAAGCGCATATATAATTCAACGGACACAGCAAAACATATTACAAATATATTTGCGTTACAAAGATTACATGCAGTTACATGTATAGAGAAATAAAAAGGGACGTTTGTGTTACATTTTTAAGTGAATAGTACTCTTCCCGAATCCGTTGAGAAAAAATAGGGTTATCATGACTGATCAAAATAACTGATGACGTCACAGCTCGAAAATAAGAGACTATCTAGAAACGGCTGTATTGAAAACGCTTCATTTTGAAAAACAAAATTGACATGATTGACTTGAAACTTTCCCTTAAACAAGTATAGAATTGATCCAATATACGACTTCACTGTATGATGAATTTTATATTGGCGTAATATTACAAACATTAATCAATTAAATCAGTGTCAGGATATATACAAGAATACAAGCCGAACAAGTTTGGGGCGGCAAATTTTTTTTGGTGGCAAATTTTCACCAACTGGCAAGTCATTGAGGTGTGTGATAAATTTAAAAACCTTTTACCTACTGCACTTTTTTGCAAAAATTTTGGCAATATGCAGTTAACAAGGAATCAAAAATTAGTTTATCATTTTAACTTCTTAAAATGAAATATTAATTTTATGATTGAGGGGCAAATTCTTAATAGCTATTACATAAAAAAAATAAAACAAATTAGCGTTCTAAAAATAGTATCGCTCGAGGAATTGAATCTACGTGTCCCTGAAATATGATTGAGATGCCGCAATTTTTCAACATCTCAAAGATAAGGTAGCACCTCCTTGAAAATAGTTCTGCCGACGCCCATGCTTCGCTTTATTTATATCTACCTTTAACCGCCATTATTATTATTATATTTATTACCTGCGGTTAGAAAATTGATTTATTCTGTGACCGCTAGAAAATTTAATGAAGTGATTAGCTGCTGGATACTTTTTTCAACACAAAAACAAACTTCGGTGACTCCTCTTCAAATATTTTCCGTCGATTATTTTAATAGTACATTGTCATTATATTGCCTACAGTCATGTAGGTCAATTGGACTAAATTAATTTATATGCTAATATACCGTGTAATTTACATTAATTCCTGCTTTTTGAGATGTTTGAGATAAAGCGTTATTTCATTTTACGACAAAAACCAGAATTCTAATTATTGATTATTATAATACTACGACTTGTTTGTCAACTTGTTTGGACAAACCCATTTATTCAACTGTCAAAAATAAAAAAAAGCGGGTTTTTTGTCAAATTTGACAATACTGTACTTTGTAAATAAAATGGTTTTTGAAAAGAAAAGTATAAAAAGTTTTTTTCTCGGTAACTTTATGAGTTTTTTTTGGATGTCTATATTAAGGAAATATTATGAGACACGTAACTGCTTTGTTTTATTTAGATGGAGACCATAAAAGCATATGATATAAGTGACAAATATGTAGCGACCTTGAAAAAGTTTTTTTAAATTGCAGCGAGGGTGAAGTTTTTTAAAAATTTTCTCAACGAACCAAATGCCAAACTTCCACAGTAACGTGACTATCGACCTTATCCAAGTTTTTTTTATTTGTGTCCAACATTTTAAATACAAAATAATGTATTGCGTTTTAACAATAGGTATTTATGCTGCTCTATTGTGATATGTTTTAGTTTTTGTAAACTTGCAAACACAGCAACAAATATCCGACTTAAAAAATAAGTACGTAGCATTGTTATAACATAATGCTGATTTTAAATGAAAAACTACTATTAAAAAACACTGAAATAGTTGTACATATAAATGCAAGGTAATTATTTGCACAATATTTAAAACAATTATGGTACTAAATAGACTAACAATAATATTAAACAAGGTGAATATACTCACAAAAATCGTTGGCCATAGCATTACTATGTAGAACGCCAGGTAAATATGTGTCGTAAATGCCCTGACCAAAATTACGCCACTCAAAAGATATTTCAGTATAATTTCGATATACTGGTGATGTAAATTGAGGCTGAAGTCGTAGTTCCAGACTTCGTCTAGGTTAGAGTTCAGGAAGAATACCGACGAATCCAACGACACGTAGATTATTCCTGCGATGATTATCAGTAAAACTTCGAACTGTTTCGATAGACCCAGCAAGTCTGCCAACATTTTCTTGCATTATGAGTAAGTTGAACTTGAAGGGTGAAAATGAAGGAAAACGTAAATTTTGATTTTTATGACAGGGCAATGACAATGACATTAACTGATTTACATACATCCGTTGACTGTTAACGTCATTTACATTTTCGAAGTTAAAATTGCAGTGAGAAACTACATACAGAGTATCATAATATAACTTATTCACATATACAACAAACATAAAAAAAAAAAAACATAAAAAAAAAAAAAAAAAAATATATTAAAGTTAATAAATGCTATGTAAAACCATGTTCTTAAGGGCTTATTCCCGGCTTTGCCCCAAAAAAAGGCTTTTTTTATGATTTTTTTGCACAGATATTTGAGATGAATGGTATACAAATAATATATAATTGGATTAAGCATTGAAGTACAGGAAAAAAATTATTGGCATTTTTTTACAAAATAGCTGCTGTACCGGGGTGGGCAAATTTCGATGTTTTTATAGGGTATCTCGGTAACTGTAAGGGCTATGGAAAAAATGAACCCACCTTCCCGACCTCTTTTTTCGAGATAAATTCATTGGTGAAAACCAGAATTTGCTATATCTTTTCGTTTTCGAGTTGTAAACGAAAATTGATTTTTTTTGAGTTTTCGATTGGTGTCGATAACTCGGTTGTTTGTATAATTAGAAGAAATCTGTTTGCACGTTCTACAGGCACTTTTTTAAGTAGAATAGGATTTCCTTAACAGATTTTTTATATCTTGTGTAGTTTTCGAGTTATGGCATAAACTTCTATTTTTTT
The DNA here is from genome assembly GCA_029963805.1 of Aromia moschata. Lineage (NCBI taxonomy): Eukaryota > Metazoa > Arthropoda > Insecta > Coleoptera > Cerambycidae > Aromia > Aromia moschata. The sequence goes on from JAPWTK010000012.1 coordinate 1,371,674, forward strand.
AAATGGAAACCATAGTTGGCTATGATTTAGCTAAAAAGAGGATTTTTTTCTCTTTACAACGATATATAGTTTGTGGGGTCTATGATGAGTGTTTATGCGGAAACAGTTAAAAACATATGTTTTCTAATAAAGGACAGTATAGTAATTTCAATGATTTTGCACAGTAGGCGCCTGTCATTTTGAAAACAGAACAGTTGGATATTGGGATGTAAATACACAGTTACACATTACTGTTTGATTAATTGTTTATGTTTGGTTTTTGCTTGCATTATAGTTTTAAAGTTTCGATTAAAGAAATTGACAAGGCGCGATGGCGTATCAAAATTACGAAAAGTTTAATATGCTAGAGTGTTTTATTCAAAATGGATATAATTCTGAAGCTGCATCGGAAGCATATTTTAATCGCTACCCTGAAAGGAGACAACCTAATATGTCCATCTTTGGTAGACTAAAAGAAAACCTCGTTGAATACGGAGGATTTAATAAACCAAGACCAAAAAATTATCGTATTCAAGATGCTGAGGATGTTGCCATAAATGTTGTTGGTATGGTAGTCGTAAATCCTTCAATTTCAAGTAGGCAAATTGAAGCAGAGTCTGGTATATCGCGACGAAGAGCACTTTCAGTTTTAAAAAAACACAAATTTAGACCTTATACAATAAGGAAACAACAACAGCTCCTTCCAACTGATCCTGAACGCCGACTGGATTTCTGCAATTGGTACCTACAACAAATTGAGCAAGACCAATTATTTTTTAAAAATATCATTTGGACAGATGAAAGTTACGTAAGTAGTGCCGGAATTTTCAACCGACACAACAAACATTATTGGTCTGAAGATAATCCTCATCAGACTGTTGATGTTCAAAATCAAGGACGTTTCGGTTTTAGTGTATGGTGTGCCCTATATAATAACCGCATTTTAGCTTACCAACTTTATGATGACAATTTAAATGGTCAACGGTATTACAATATGATAAACTACCACATAGTAGAAGAATTTTTAGACAACTTGCCACTTAACGAAAGACGACATGTATTTTTTCAACAAGACGGGGCACCACCCCATAATACTAATTTAATCTCGGAATTATTAAATACTAATTTTGGGGAGAAATGGATAGGGAACAATGGGCCAGTAAAGTGGCCTCCTCGGTCGCCAGATCTCTCACCGTTAGATTTCTTTTTTTTGGGGAACCATTAAAGACAATTTATACAAAAAGACAAATAATACACTGGTTCAACTGAGAGAAAATCTTATAGACTGTCTGAATTCCGTTTCAAATATTCACATCTATAATGCAACAAAAAGTGTTTCAAAGCGATGTGAACTGTGCATCGCAAACAACGGACGACAATTTGAAAACTTTAGGTAAATAATCATGCTCGTATTTTTTTTTTAATCTGTCTAGTTTTGTTTTTGTAAAATATATTGTATCGTATTTTTTACATACATTATTTGTTACAAATTTGATTGTTAAGTGTGTTAAACTTTCTTGTTATGAATATGTTATAATTAATTATTAATTAGTCACTAATATGTAATAATTAGTTATTTAAGTTTAATATACCATTCATTATATACGACTGTTACTATGTATTTATGTTACTTTTCGCAGGAGTAAATTTCCATAGCAACAGTTATTATTATTAAAACATTGTTGTAACAATGTGTTACTATAGAAACTTACTCTTCCTGCAAAGAAAAAACAAAGTAAGTATACCTATACAAAAAATTAAAATTTTTAACTGTTTCCGCATAAACACTCATCATAGACCCCACAAACTATATATCGTTGTAAAGAGAAAAAAATCCTCTTTTTTAGCTAAATCATAGCCAACTATGGTTTCCATTTAAAAAAATAGAAGTTTATGCCATAACTCGAAAACTACACAAGATATAAAAAATCTGTTAAGGAAATCCTATTCTACTTAAAAAAAGTGCCTGTAGAACGTGCAAACAGATTTCTTCTACTTTTACAAACAACCGAGTTATCGACACCAATCGAAAACTCAAAAAAATCAATTTTCGTTTACAACTCGAAAACGAAAAGATTTAGCAAATTCTGGTTTTCACCAATGAATTTATCTCGAAAAAAAGAGGTCGGGAAAGGTGGGTTCATTTTTCCATAGCCCTTACAGTTACCGAGATACCCTATAAAAAACATCGAAATTTGCCCACCCGGTACAGTAGCTAACGTAGACCACTATTTCAAAAAGGCCTTCCGCGGCCGGCAGTAGGACTCTCGTCCAACTCAACCTAGAACAAACAAAAATTTATTATCTACATGAGTTTCGCTACTGAAGTACACGTGATTATGTTTTTAGAATTTCTTTTCGCGAAATGGCGATTGTTATAACAAAAAATCGTTTCTTTAATAAAAAAAAATCGACCTAAACTGTTTATCACTTTTTTCCTGTTAAACAATCGCTAAAATCGTGTGTACTTCAGTAGATAATCAAACGATGAGGCTACAGTTCAAATTTCAAGACAATCGGATGAAAACTTTTCGAGTTCTACTGCCGGCCGATTTTTAAAACACGATTTCGAGAAAAACGCGTTTAAAGTTTCAAAATGATTAATCATTTTGAAACTAATTTTAACTCATTTTGATCTAATTCATAATTAGAAACTCTCAGGGTTTTAATGACGACAGAGTATTATTTAATATGTTTAATGCCTTTATTCTGTCTAAATTAGAATATGGGAACGTTATTTGGAATCCTGGGTATCAAGTATATAGAGACAATCTGGAGAATATACAATGTAAATTTCTAAAATTTGTTTCATATAAGGTAGATGGTTACTACCCAGCTGTAGGCACACCTCATCAAGACCTGTTAATAAGACACAAGATCATGGACTTACACAGTAAAAGAGAAATGCACTCCCCGATATTTATATTCTAAATACTTAACAATTACCTCGATTCGCCTTCCATCTTACTTCAAATTATGTTTAATGTGCCCACATTTGCGACTAGGCATACTAATATGTTTTACCTGCCAACCCCAAGGAGCAACTTACTAAAGTTCTCTCCGTTATTTAATATATGTAACAGTTATCATATGAATCAAAATAAGTTGGATATGTTTTACTGTAACATCTGTTCTATAAAAAAAGCTCTATGTATGTAGATAATTAGTTACTTTTTACCCTCTTCGTTATACGTATGTAGGTATATATTTTGCTTTTTTTTCTATTTTTTTGTTTAGTATCATATTTAGTATTATTGTTATTGTTATTGTGATTGTCTTTAAACTGTTGTGATTTTAAACATATGTTGTCCCCATCCTATAAATGGATTTATCTGTTGGATGATGTATCCAAATAAATAAATAAAAATAAATAAATAAATAAAAAATGTTATAAATCTTAAGTAAAAATTATGGTCCATAATATTTTTTTACCTTCAGTCTGCTATCCCTGCACCATACAATTGTCCTTCTAGGGCCTTATTTTGTTCTTCATCATCCTTTTTGCAGATGTAATGCTGCGTCTGGCCTCTTTCCTCTTCAAAAAAGCGAGCGTCGCGAAAATGGGCAAAACTTGTGATTTTGAAACATCAAAGTTGCTTCGGAAAAATTGATTTTAAGAAATTTTGAATTTAGATCGGTACTTGGGCGTTGTAGATTTTGATTCTAGGGATGTTTTGGCATGATTTAAGCCAATAAAAAAAAAATGGACAAAAACAAAAAATTAAGCCGGAAATAAGCCCTTAAAGGATAAGTATTCCCTAAAATCAATGGACTTTTAGATTATACATATGTAGTTGCTTTGGCGAATATACATACAGTGTGGAAAAAATGAATGGAATAAATTCATTATTTCGCAAACAATGAAGTTTCGTGAAATTTCCTCGAACACGTCGATTTTGGTTTTGGAAAAGACACTTTTACATGTACGTACACCATTTCGATAATCATTTGTTAGCACGTAATGACGTCATCGCAATTTTTTTTAAAGGAATCCTTATATTTTTTTGCCGGATTCTTGAAGACTATGACTTGCTGCATTCAGTAATATACACTTGTAGTACATTATTCATAAACATACATTATTTGTTTAGTTGTTTTGTGTTATTAAATTGTTTTTAAAATAAAGAATTCTGTTTTGTGAAATTTGAAAATTAGGTAAGGACTGAATTTTTTTTAAATTTTCTTTCCTGTAAAGTTTTTATTTTTTTTCTCCGGAAGTTGAATGAATAATGTACTACAAGTGTATATTGCTGAATTCAGCAAGTCATGGTCTTCAAGAATCCGGCAAAAAAATATAAGGGTTCCATTTAAAAAAAATTGCGATGACGTCATTACGCGCTAACAAATGACTATCGAAATGGTGCACGTACATGTAAAAAGTGTCTTCAAAAAACAAAAATCGACGTGTTTGAGGAAATTTCACGAAACTTCATTGTTTGCGAAGTAATGAATTTATTCCTTTAATTTTTTCCACACTGTATTGTAATTAAAATGCATGGTCAATGTATGAAGCCTGATTGGTTGCTATGAAAACTTCTCTATACTGTTTTACACTATAATTAAATATGTGATAGTCGATAGTCAGTATAAAAATATTGCACTGTATTGTAGTGCACAGCCAAGGTATTCTGATCACATTGTCACAAACACGGACAGAAATTTCTTCCACAATTGCCATAATATTCGGTGGTGGTGAGGAATATGTTTTATTCAGGGACTATGAATTGACAGAAAATGCAGTTCAATACAAATACTGATCTGCAATAAATATTTTCTAAAATACCTAAAAACACACCTTACTATTTTCTATTTTCATAGAACTATTTTCATAGTTCCCTACTTTCGACCGTCAAATTGCATTGTTTGGCCACTGACGCTGGTAAACTACACTGCGAGTGCTTATCTCCGATTTGTTTATTAACCTTTACATAGTTCTGTGATCAAAACACTGAATAGAACAGATATTAATAGGGGGCACTGTTGGGCTATTTCAATGATATTCCTATATCCTTCATGTTTTTTAAGCTTTCGTGGAAAGAACAGTTTCGCATGGTTTGTTATGTGTAGAAGCGTCGTCGATTGGAATAGTGCCATTGAAGAGCAGACTTTTAAATCCATTTGAACGTTCCATGCCAGCGGAAAATATTAGTTTTTCCGTATGGTGGAAAAAATTATGACAAATAATAAAATAATAGCTTGTACAACTGATTGAAAAAATAGTTATTAAAAAATATTATTGTCTCTACTCTCTACAGTTACTATCGTGTCTGTGCCAATGGTTATATAGAAAGATCAGTTTCTGTAGGTATAATATGAATAGTACTGTCGACATCAGCTTAAAGTCGCATTCAATCTCAGTGAAATCTACATGCACGTAATGCACCAAACAAACCTTAAGGTCTGTTGTCATTCCGTTCGAGAACTGCATCAAAACGGCCAAAAATATAAGTAATTCTCATCCCTACAAAAAAACAGGACTTGCTGAATGTATAGTTGGACAATTTCTTTTAAATTAGAACCAAAACAAACTCACATAATCACTGATGAAACTGAAGTAAAGCTAACTGAGGACTTGCAAACAAAATATGAAAAAGAACATACCTATTAAAGTAGATATCTAGAACTGGAGATACTTTTTGAGATTTTTGCACTAGGATTTTTTTGTTTTGAGGAGTACTGTGGCCGTAATAGAGGCTTGGATCATCCACCCTGCTAAAGGCAACTAGACCAAGGGCTACAGGAAAAATTTCATGTTCATTCGCTGCTTCCTTTAAACATTGCACAAATAAATATAAAATTGTTTCTTAATATTTGCAAATTGTAACAATATTATCATCTAAACGTTTTCTTACAGTCAGTCCACTTATATATCTTCTTTTATTAAATTTTTGTAAATCAATAGAAATATGGAAGGGATCGCAGAGTAAAATGAAAAATAAAAGGCTATGTGAGTAGTAAAAATTTAAAAGAAAAAAAATATTTTTTTCGTAATTGACTAAATTCTGTTTTCCTTAAAATTACAAGATTATAGCATCTTAAGAACACCTTAAGTGTCTGGAAATTACCCTTTAAAACATGGTTTGGGTAACCCATCCCTTTAGTTATAGGGTTATAGTTAGCGTCCGGAAAGTGTGCCACAACACAGGGTCGGCACTATACAACTCTATGATAATTAAAGTATAACCCGTATTTTTTGCGCCTTATAAATTATGTACGCGTGTATTTATTGCTCGTACATACGTACGCCACTGATCGTGCCTGGTAACACACACTGGAACTCTCCCATGGCGGAATCGAGAGATGCCTATTTGCAATTTGTCCATATAGAGCAGCGAGCGTTCCGTTGTTCGATTAGTATAATCCCGAAGCGCGACGGACGAATGGTAGGACGCCGAGTTTAAAATAATTATATGTGTTATGAGTGATTAACTAATAAAGTGTGCACGTATGTATTTTACACCGTGTACGTATTTGTTTTAAAGTTCTTGTAGTGTATTTACATATTATATGATTTTGTGTTGATTTTTGTAGTAAATGGCACAATTGTTACCATTTGTGAATAAACTGAAAAACATGATTGTGAAAATTACGAGGATTTTACAATATACGGATTACATATTTTATGTATTCCTTGCAATCGTCGATATAGTATATTTTATAGACGCCGAGAGCGTGAAAGACATTTAGAAGACATATCAACGTGTCATGGGAAATATCAAAGAAGACATACGAAATAAATTGATGTGGCTGACAGTGGACAAAACAACAGATTTTTGCTGTAATGAGGTCGTTAATGTTCTGATACGAATATTAGGTGTTTCAGATTTTTCGCCCCCGATATTCTCAGCTAGTAAATGGGTGATGCAAACAACGGATAAAAGTATAGTAATAGTAGTAACATGTAGTAACATGTGCATTGCCTTCCGTAGATGTAAAAAATAATAATTTGCTTATATTAGTGAAAAAAAAAAGTTAGTAATACAAACAACTGTGCGATATTCGGTAACATAATGTGCTTGGTGTGTAGTCCATGTGAACTATTTTGAATTGGTACCTTTAACTTCGGTAGATGTGGAACGATCATTTTCTTTCTACAACCATATGTACAGGACAAATAGCTCACGTTTAACGAGAACACATGCAGAAAGACTACGCCCAAGCAATGCAGTCAATCAGTTTCTGAATGACACAAACGATAGGTATGTACATTATTAACACATTTGTCTCTCGTATGTCCTTCCGTCAATGACATGACGGATTACAAGTCCGACCCTGCGTTGTAGCACACTTACCGAACCCTACTTTATAATACATTATGTACTATATCGATAGTATAAATGTCCAATTAAGAGAATAGAAAACATTTTTTAAAGGGTATAGATTGATTAATATTAGTCGTTTCATGATGCTTATAAAAAAAACTACATATATTTTAAAGTACACTACTTATATTAATTTAATTCTTAACACGTTTATAAATTAGTAACAATAATTAACAATAAATAAATATATAAAAATAAATATATTTGTTAACGTCGAAGTATATATTAACTAAAATCTATTTATTTATATTTTAACTAACGTAGAGGCATATTACAGATCACAACAGTTATAAAAAATATAGTAAGTATGTACAGGGTGACCCAGAGTAGATTTCCCTTTTCAAAAAATTATAACAAAACTATGTGTAAAGTTATAATAGATTTATTAAACAAATATCGAGGCACACATATGCGGATTTACTTTTTGAAAATAATATTGTTCATATGCTGTCCATCTTGCGCGAGGCGTTCCTCTATACATGTGTTGGAACACACGCTGGCATAAAGCAACTGGGATATTGGCGATTTCATCTCAAATTCGTTGTTTCAGCTCTGCGATGTTGGCAGAGAGATAGATTAACGTCAACGCGGCTTTTAAGGTACCGCCACAAAAATAAATCCATAGGAGTAAGGTCAGGCGATGGGGGAGGCCAGTCTATGTTGCCACGTTTGAAGAGCAGACAACCTGGGAAAAATTCACTTACAGTGTTTATGGACAATTATGCCTTATGTGCTACAGCACCATCTTTCTGGAACCAAGTCATATCGTCATAGCCTTAAACATTTTAAAAAGCTGGTCAAAAAAGTTGCGTATCATAGGCGAGTAACGTAAATTGTTCACTGTCACAGCACTGCACAGCACCGCGAGCATCTTCAAAAAAGTATGGACCAATTTCATCCCACTTGCTGACATTACACACCAAACGGTTACTTTTTTAGAATGCAGCTGTTTGGCATGCTTTTCGTGTGGTTTATAAGCGGCCCAGTATCGGCTATTGAATAAACAAAACTGCCGATACTGGGCTGCTAATAACCCACACAAAAACCATGCTAATTGTCCTTAAACACTGGTGAATTCTTCCCAGATCGTCTGCTCTCCAAACGTGGCAACATTGACTGGCCTTCTCGATCGCCTGATCTTACTCCTATGGATTTCTTCTTGTGGCGGTACCTTAAAAGTCGCGTTTACGTTAATTTCCCTGCCAGCATCGAAGAGTTGAAATAACGAATTCGAGATAAAATCGCCAATATTCCAGTTGTTTTATGCCAGCCTGTGTTCCAACATCTACGCACCTGTATAGAGGAGTGCGTCGCGCAAGATGGACAGCATATGAACAATATTATTTTCAAAAAGTAAATCCGCATATGTCTGCTTTCGTATTTATTTAATAAATATATTCTAACTTTACACATGGTTTTGTTATAATTTTTTGAAAAGGGAAATCTACTCTGGGTCACCCTGTATATTCTACAATAGCTATAAAAAATAAATATACACATTTAGCTGTTTCTGAACGGCGAATTTTCAGTGTTTCAATTTTTTTTAATAAACCGCTGAAAGCATAAAGTCTTAGAGTTTGCTTAATATTTATTATAATTTATGACACATTATTTATAGCACTAATAACGTCAATTTATTTTTACTTTTATTATATCTTATATTTTTAGTTTTAAGTAAGACAAAACCACTCTTCAAAAGAACGCAATGCTGCTCTATACTTCAAAATTGAAATCAAGAATAATTTTACCCCAAATATGTATGTGAATGTAGATTAGCCAAACGAGCCCTCAAATAGACTGCTCAACATAGTCACTCACCTCATGATATTGCCACGCAGATACATAAAATGACTTGAAAAGAAAAATGAAAAAAAAATGAAAAGACAGAGGACAAAACTGATGCTTCAAGAGACTAATAAGTATTTGTTTAAATATTTGGATAATGAAAAATTGATCTATCAAAAGTACATAACCAAAAAAAAATTAAATTAAAAGTACATAGGTATCAAAAATCTATATAATTTCAAAACTACATTTTTGTATAGAGTTAAGAAGGTATTTAAAAAGATACAATTGCGTTTGTTGAATTACTAATTTACTTTTCTATAGAAGAGCCTATTCTCTGTGGCTCCGAATAAGTTAACAATTAAAAGAATCGGTTTGAATACATCGAGTGACTTAAATTAGATGCAGTAGATTTGTTGATTTAGTGAGTAAAGTAAAAGAATACTTACAGAATATTTTAATATACAGGAATATTTTTTAAATATAAATATTTTTTTTAGAATGAAGCAGCGGTCGTTCTTTTTCAGCATTCATTTTGGTATAACTTAAACTAACTAAATAAAATAAACAAGTAGATACAGTCTCGTGTCACAATAAAACATTTCCTTAATTATCGCACGAGGACATTCTTCCTAAATTTATCATTTGCCTTGTGAGTGAAAAAAAGATATATGTATGTATTTGTTTACCTATTCCTGAAAAGTAAAGGTACTCGCTGATGTTTTTAAACTCGTTGGTTAAAGATGTTCTAATTACATATTAACATTATGTTATACGCGTAACTCATATCGTAACGTAACGTAACGTTTTATTATTATTATTATTATTATTAATATTGGCAATTTTAGTATTCATATATGGGTCACTGTCATCAAATCGTCTTATTTTCAGTTGCATGATGAAAACGCAAAAACTTGTGCTGTCTGGTTGATAAATGGGGTTAATGAATTTATGATATTATAAGGAAGATTTTCTTAGTTGCACTCCAGCAGATATGCCAGCAAACGGCAACTGCGACCGATTTTTGTATACTCATATACCAGAGTAATGACATAGTGAGTTCTCAGGAGCAGGATAATGACTAATGACAAAGCAATAGAAACGACATACATTACTGAAAATTAATCGATAAGGGAACTTATTATATATTTATTTATTCGGATTAACAATTGAAATTGAAATTGAATCGCCGTCTTTTCAAATTTTTCCTCTCTTGGTTGGTCATTACCCTGCTATATTATGTACATATCAGTATACAAAAATCGGTCGCAGTTGCCGTTTGCTGCCATATCCGGAGCGCAACTAAGAAAATCTTCCTTATAATATAATAAATTCATTAACCCCATTTATCAACCAGACACCACAAGTTTTTGCGTTTCCATTATGCAACTGAAAATAAGACGATTTGATGACAATGACCCATATCATGATATTTTCAGATACATACATATATTCAGTATTCATGACAATCAAATTAAAAGATATAGCTATAGATATGGCTATGGCTATAATATAACACATGAACACCCAATGTTTTACTTCGTACAAAAATATGTCTTTTAAATTAATAAACTTAGATGCGTTGTCTTCTGAAGGGATCTTTGGTATATGCACCCCTTTTGGCTTCCTCTAAGAGGTTCGAAAAGAAACTGGCACACACGTACCACATGTAACAGTACACCACTGAAACAAGAAAAATAACATACATATGTATCTATTAATAATATTATAATTATTATTAATAATAATGTGACATAATAAAGTGTCATTAGTGAGAGCTGGCAGTTATTAAGTTTTATAGTTAACATATTGAGTCTATTTAGTTTATACACTACCCGTTAGTGTGACAGATTAATAGAAACCGAATGACAGATTAGTAAAAACAATATTTTTTATGAAAATTATTCACAGAAAAGTTGAAAGCTATAATTTTACAACGAACATTTTTAAAACAATATTTTTTCAATTCTTTTTGGGAACATGAAAGACTCCAAACTTGACTTGGGATTATATCAAAAGATCTAGGAGAAAATATGGTCTGCGTCTTTAAACTAATTAAGGACACGAGATTGCAAAAAAAATTACTTATTGTCAAATAACACTGTGAGGTTTCGAGAGTAACAAAGATACGTATTTTTTGCGCTGAATCTGAATCTGGCCCATAATTGATCTACCTTGTCATTTCGAAATGACAAGGTAGTCCTTTCCGAAATGACAAGTTTTTTCCTAACCTAGTGCTAAAGTGCTGAGAACACTGTTTGTCGCTAAGTATTTTCGAAGTTAATTTCAAAGCTTTAACGCCGCACGCCTTGTATGTTTTTTTTTTGCAAAGCTATCTGTGGGATCTGGAAGTAGGGGAGAGTCTGTAACAGTGGCCACGCAGGAACAGTGGTCACTTTCGTGCTACATTTTTATTTATAAAGAGTAGCCGCCACCCACTACAAAGGGGTCCAAGTAACATCGTAAGAATATGAACAGGTAGTATCCTTGAGCTTCAAAGTTTCTTCTTTTTATATAAACTTAACATTAAATTGACCACATGTAGTAAGATACAATGAGCGGTGAAAATTTTGCTTAGCTAATAAACACCCACATACATTTAGAAGTAAACTAAGCGTTTATTGATATATCAATATTTTGATTATATGACAATATTTTGATATAGCTTTTGTAATTACCCATTGTTTCAAAACACATGTGGTTGATGGTAAAAAGTCAGGTTAAAAGTAGGTACAGTGGCCTCCTCTTTATCATATTAATAAAGGATGACTACTGTACCACCATTAGAAAGAGGACTATTTAGAATAACTTTAGCAGGTAAATCAAATTATACTCTTGTTTTCTACCCCAGTTTGTCCTAGGATAGTATTTGTTAACGTTTAGCCGTTAAACTATTTTGATGTATACATTTCCGTTTCTTTTGAAATTCATTTAATCTACATTATTACTATTATAATTTTTATGATATTTTATCATAATAAATTCAAAATGGCAGATTCGATATGGCGAACAAAATTTCGCCATTGTGAATTTTAACAATCTTATAACGAATTCGTAATTTTTATAGAAAATCTATCGTATGGTTTAAAAAAATCTTGCTCCAAGTGGTTAATGAATAATAATACTCACCCTATATAATTACTCCGAAGAGTAACCCCTTAGGTCCTCTCAGGGACCTGTGCGGGAAGGAGTGGCTGTGGTGAATGTGTGTGTAATCTTACTGGATTTGTTAGATTCAGCATTCGATTTCTCAGAGGTAAAAAAAGATTTTCCTATTGGAAAATCTTCGGTACACATTTTGATAGAGAAGTATAATACTTCCAGAACTCATAGATAGTTTTGCGAACAAAAATTTCCTTACGACACGGCATTAGATAACCTCGAAAATAGAGAAAAATACCATTTTCAGGGTAGAATATCTTGAAAATCTGACGTGATTTCTGAGAAATCCTAAGGTCAGCTAAGATAAAGCCTCAGCGTGAAAAATTAGGTAAGGAATAACCTCCATTATCTTCGTTACTAACTCTTCTATATCTGTGTCATTAATTGTTTCTGTAATAAGAAGCACACAAGCTTCGTTATGCTGAAAATCTTGTAAACGTCGTGATGCAAACAAACATATCAATACAGGGTATTATATTTTTTATAACTTCACTAATAGGCTAAAATGTTCAAAGTAAACAATTGGGTCTGGAAAAATTATGGCTTTGTTATGTATGCGATTTTCAACTTGTGCCCATGAGAACTTAGTGCTTATGAGAACTTTTGGTCCTGTAGTTAAGAGGAACAACTTATATCAACCCCAGACAATTTCACCGGGGGGCACTTCCCATAAGAAATGAGTGGGGTCCTTTGATTAGTTGTGTTTTAGCGGCCCTTTCTGACAGCTTCCGAACTGACAGATCAATCGCCCAGTCGATTATTACGACCTATACTTGCTGTTGCTTGCTAATATTGCAACTGGGCGATTGCTTCTGATAATCCAAAGGCTGACAGAATGTGCTGCTAAAATGAAACTATCAAATCCGAAATTGCATCTTACCTAAAGAGGGAATTCCTACTGCCAACCACAAAGTTCTCATTAAAGTATGCTCCTCATTGATGCTGTTTATGATGATAGAGACCAGCAATCCTATCGCCAACATACCTCCGAGTACTACCCACGGTGCCATAAGAAACCATTTACGCTGAAAAGGAAATCAAAACTGTTACATAATTAACATAGTTATTATCAAATAGAAAGTTCCTTCTGAACCAGTGGCGTCTGGTGATAAAGGGCACAGGGGCACGTGCCCAGCCCAAATTTCAATAGAAAATATTTATTTTGTGTTAATTTACTATAAATTACTGTTACAATAATATCAATTAATTGTAGACGACAAACTATTCATATTATAATTATTATTCCTTTTATACCACAAATAATGATTTTTATCACATATATGACAGACTATTGATCGAGCACCGAGCCACCGTACATTACGCGCGCGTGGGCACACAGTTTCCCAGCCCTCGTTTTTAATCGGGCTTTTTTTGGTGACTTTTTTGAAGTTTGGCGACGACTGCAGACAGTCGAAATAAATCGGTCGAAAATCAGTTAAACGGGTCACACTTGTTGAGTGACCGTTTTTAGTGTTATTGTTTATTTTCTTCGCTGAGAAGTGTGTTTTTACTGTTTTTGATTGTGAAACGTTTCGAAATGAATTCAGTGGACTTTTTATTGACTAAGAAAGATATTACATACGAGATACGAACGGAAATTAAACGGTTAGGAAGGCCGATACCCGATTTGATTATTTCCAAAGCAGACGTAGGAAAATCGCAAAATTATTCACAAAATTTTAATAGTAGTGTCTACGACAGATTTAAGTGGTTATGTGGGTGTCCTAAAAGAAACAAACTGTTTTGTTTTATTTGTTTAGTGATGGGTGGCAACCGAAGTGCATGGTGTCAAACAAGGTGCAAGTCAAACTGATGTTCAGTGCTATAATTTTTTTGATACGGGGAAACTTAGAACAGAATTAATTACTTTATACAACGAGAATATTACTTTATAGAACGAGAAGTGTTAGTGCTTTCTTAAATTTTTTAAAGGAAAATAACCTTAACGAAGCATTTTCCGAGATATATAAACTATGTAATATTGCAGCAACGATTCCAATGATCACTTCAGAAAATGAAAGGTGCTTTTCTACTTTAAAACGCGTTAAGACATTTTTAAGAAATACCATGAACCAAGACAGACTTACATATTTTATATTTACATTTACTTTTATATTTTATATTGTACTTATTAGGATTCTAATATTAGTCATAATTTTATTCATTTATTTTTTACTATATTGACAAGTTCGACACCATGTAAGGTATTTTATAAGAACTGATAAAGAATAACTAACTAACTAACTAACTACAGCATTGGCCATATATCAAATTTTTTCACATGTTGCCACCCATTATTTTAATATATTTATGCTCTCAATATTCGTGATTAAATATTATTTCAAAAAGCTACCAAATCCCAAAAATTATTCTTGTGAAAGTCTATATTTTTGTATAAAAGATTTTTTCATTGAAATTCTGAAGTATCAGTAAAACACATGACCTTGAAAATTTTAAAAAATTCGGCTGCGGCGCCATTGGTAGCTAATGAGTAATCCTACTGACACACCCTGTGTCCACCCATGTAACACACCCACGAGCCGCCACTGTTCTGAACGCCAAAATATTTTTCATTTACCAATGAATTTCTCTTATAGAACTGCTATGGTACTGATGTAAGAGTAATATATAGGGTCTGAAAAAGTCATGGAACTGTCGGATATCTCGAAAACAATGAAAAAAAGTATATCCGGTACGAAAATTGTTAGATTAAATTTAAAACGGTTGGGATTGTGTCCAAAAGGCTTTGAGGTCACTCCCGCTTTCTATGTAAAATTAATTTCCTCTCGACATGTATAAAAAAAAATCACTACAACTCGCTAAGAACATTAGGTTATGTTAGATATTTTTATAGATCAGGTTTATTTACATTATTAATGAAATTAATAAAAAATGACCTATACATGATCAAATATACAAGTTCAAATTCCAAACCGCCGCAGCTTTGATATTTCTTTAACGCATAGTTTTAGAATATTAGACTATTCCAAGTATTTAAAAATATTAGACTGCAAATATATTAGAATACAAGCTTTTAAAAGCCAGTATTAAATCCAGAAATTAGAATTACTTAATTAATATTACAATTAATAGCGTATGCTATTTAAATTCCTTAATTATTATTAGTGTTAGTAGTTAATTCAAATATGAAATTAGTACTTCCCGATGGATATATTGCTTGATGACCTACCTTGAAGACCCCAACAAGCATCACAATGGAGAGGATAATAGTCATAACTAAATTTATAATGACTATTATTTTCACTGAAAAGTAAGAAAAAATTTATTAATAGATCTTTAATGTGAGAGAGTTGAAAATGTTCGGTGCATATTTTACTAATATGGACAAACTGGATAAAGTGGACAGACAAAAATACAAATGAACATTCTTCAATAAGGCAAATAATAATTCCCTTGGATTAGAAGATATTAGTAAATAACGGAAAACTATTGAGTAAATAAATAATACAATTCTTTATCAAACAGACAGAACTCTCTGTCTGACAGACTCTAACAAACAGAATTATGAATTATCAAAATATAATTTCATACTCATACATACATACCTATACTTTTATCGATAAAGTCAAACACTATAGTCTTGAGATCTGCTCTGATTACCAAAACAAGAATGATGCCTACAATGGCCAATATCTGAAAACAAATTGGATACCATCATTTAATTCGAATTAAAGTCCACAGAAAAGAAACTATACTAAGTATAATATGTAAAAAAAATATTTAACTCAGTCGTTAAGCTGGAGTGGATATATCTTACAGTTCAGTGTAGTGTACTGGTTTTCATATTTAACTGTGACTTGACTAGCATCTTGTTCAGTTTTGAATGCGACAGAGAATGGTTTAGATTCATTGGAATTAATGTTACGACTTGATGTAATACTATTCTTACACTAAACAGCAAAGAAATAAACTAAAATAAATATAAACATTTAGATCTCTGCCATTAGTGACATTTAGATATACATACGCCATATCAAATTCAGAAGTTTATAGAATGTTTATAGTATATAAATAAGAAACAAAAAAAACTATTTTTATTTTAGTAGTTCAATGTAAAGTTAAGCAGTAATTTTTGCAAGATATTAGTATATGGGATATCATCTTTACTTCAAAACACTCTTTGAATATTAATGTTTTCAAAAAACACACAAAATGTTACAAACAATGCATAATAAATATGATATCATTAAATTTTGCATTGCTTACAAAAATGTACAATATCCTTAAGTACATTAAATTTAACAAACCAGAAAAACATTTGTATCTGTATATTCCAGCAAATCTAAGTATTATCTGGGCTTGTGGTATACATAAAATGGTAAAATATAAAATAATGCTAAACGATGGTCATTAAATAAATATCTCCAGTTATATGTATATATAGCTCAACTGCCAAAGAGGTCAGGGTTATTACAACAAAAATATTTTTGGATCGACATAATTTTTATATACATATGTATATACGTACTATAGCTGATATTCCTGACAATATGGTGCCTGTCCTCAGTGACCCACATCCACAGCAACATGATTTCAGCACGTATTTTGCCATTTTATGGTGCTATACTGAAACAAATAAAGACTAATCAAAAAAACAATTTTTTAGATTTTTGACTAAAATCGCTTAACATAAAAGAAGTAATTTATCAATACTTTGTCAACCCTTCATGTGCGTAGGGTACACCACACTTCCAGGATAGTTTTTAGTGTTTGAATATTTACTTAGCAATTGAATGAATTACATAGCTAATAAGAAATGTTACTGTTGAATTCTCGCGAGGTTTAGGTATATTAAGGTATTTCACTGAAGATTAAAATTTTAAAATTACTAAAACGACAAATATGTTTTCTTAAGCTGTCTTTGGTAAAACAATTTATATATGAGAAAGATTTTAAATTACATCTATATAGACGAACATATTTACATTCAATATGTTTTTGTCATATCTTTGGAATTACTCATCAACCTCTGGATAACTGACTAACAAGTCATTTAATGAAATGAGTTCACCAACCACTAAGATCATTATTTTAAATATGTTACCCAACATTTTGGTTTAGTAATTTTTGTTTGAAGATTTTCTTTTCGTAATATAATTTATATCTGAACAAGATTTTAAATTCCATCTTTACATTCAAATATATGAAAATAATAAAACTTATTGTTACAATATTCTATTTATTATTATTATTATTATTCTATATCTTCACCTTATTAAGTTATAAAAGTTATTTTTTATTGTATTTAACATATCTTTGAAATTACTAATCAACCTCTAGATGACTCTGACTGACTAACAAATTTAATGACATGAGTTCACCAATCTCTAAAATGATCATTTTAAATATTTCACCCAACACTTTAATTTAAAAACATTTTAATTTAGTTATTTCTGTTAGATATATTTATTATTCGATATTATGTGATCTATTCAATCAATTTCCCGGGTGACGAAGAATGCATATTTTGACGAAGAATGCTATATTCTTACATATGAATGCTCTTCCATAATGCGTAAAGACGAAAAAAACTTCCGAATAACCATCAAAGAAAATACAATTTTCTCTTAGTTGAAGTTAAGAAACATAGTAGCAGTAGTGATTATTGAGGTACATACTCGTATAACAGACAAAGTGATTAACACTAGTAATATTGTCTACAACACGATTTAGTCGGAACGTTTCATATTACCATGTAAGTTCATTGATATCCAACAACTGCAGGCGCACGTATCAACTAATAACTGTATATTTCTTTTAGTATTCTGTCTATATTAGTCAGCAGGCCTTCTCCTCATGTGGAACATATAAATGTTCGGTTTCTGACTCAAAAAGTCGTTTAACCATATTTGTCATTGTAAACGGAATTCTGCAGAATACAAGTGAAGGAAGGAGCTAGCCTTGTGACGTCATCCGTTGAAATATTGCTCTTTAGACAGAACGTTTTGAATCGATTGTATCGTTTGTGAAATGTTTGTCATAGAGTTTAAAAACAAAGAATCTTTACTTAGAACACAAATAATTTCGAAAAACTCATTGTGGTTAGTTTTCAATCAAATATTCCTAACTTTTAGCCACAACTAGTTGGTTTTTGTAGTTTTTTTCATATAACCGTTATATTTTTGCATTTTATACATAAATACTTTTAGAATTTGGTACAAAACTGCAATTATTTATATATTTACATGTTTCTTGTAAACAATTAACGTGAAAAAAACGCGTTATAAAAAAAAACTTTTTTTCCCGTAACGTAGACAACTGAGACTGAATTTTTTTCTACGTATTCTTCATACATAGACCCCAAAAACCTTTATAATCACTTTCATATCTGGGTAGCTGCTAAAAGATGTGCACCTCAAAGGGTTAATAGTAGCTTCATCTGCTAGGGTATATGAATATGACCCATAGTGGGTTATTTGAATCCATGTATCAGACCTGAAAATGGAACTATGGCAATGATTTATCTATTTATAATGATCTTCATCAAATTGGAAGAGAAATACGATACCAATTTTTCCTCCACATGGATTGTTTAGTTACCCATACCGTCAACAAAAAATATTCAATTTTAATTGTTGGTCATCATTCATAAATAAATTAAATGGAAACGAAACTTATAACTTATGCTAAGTTGTTATAAAAATAACTCAACGGAACTTGTAATATAACAGAATTTGGTATCAGCAGCCTAGACACAGTTGCAGATGAGTGTACAATTTTTTTTACTTGCTGTAAAATTGTAACAAAAACTTCTCTTACAATCTCATAAAAAATACATTATTGTACCTCTTACTAGAGTCGAGCAATCACAGATCCTAACAGAACCGTATTAATGAGAAGTAGATTGCAGTGCCGGTTGGTAGAATTAAAAATTCTCGTATTTTCGCAAGAAAACATGGGGGCCCTATCATACTCTGGGGAGTGATTATTACACCCACATAGAAGGCTATAATAATAAAAAAATGGCCTACTTGGCTTGGAAAAATGGCTTGCTCACCAGAAAATCTTGAATACCGCTTAATATTTTTTTCCGCAATTATGAAGCGAAATTATGACTTTTTGTTATAATGGAGTTATATGAAATAAAATATTAGTATGAAATACAAATTAAAATTCCTACAACTGTAGCTGATGTCGAGATTTCGAAAAAGTAACCGGAGTAAAAAGACTATATTTACTTGATGCTTAAACTGTTTTTAATTTTTTCTGGTGAGATAGACGTTTCCTGAAAGTTTCATTTTGTTTTCTTTTTTTGATATTAGAGTTTTCTATTATGTTTTCTATTTAGGTTTAATGATCACTCTCTAAATATCATTGGGTCCATTCCACCAACCATCCACTCCTACCTACTTCCCCTTAATCCGGTTCTGTTAGGGTCCGCGAATTTCTCTACTGTGTCTATTACACATATGTATGGATATCAACACATCTTGGAGAAATAGAGAAATATTAGGTATATTACAATTTTATTTGTATTGCACAATAAAATAATAAGAAAATTAAAAAAAAAACATTTAAAATCGTACTGAATTTTTAAATCTTGATTTTTTTAACTAGAAATTGTTTATTGCTCAAATTGTTTACGACCCAAGCGCAGCAAACACGAACCAGATGTTTTTAAGTAACCCAATATATTTTTAATTGATCTTAAGTATAACTTGAAATTAATTACAGAATATTATTAAAATATGTATAGGATGGCAGTAAAACGAACTAACTGGTGCTGAAGTGGTCAATCTTTGATATAAAACCCATATAGAAAAAAACTTTTTTTTATATGAAAAAAGGAAATAATATGTTTATATTTATAGATATGATTTTATGTTTGTTTATTGAAACGAGTTTTAATATTTGTAAGATAGATACTTATACACAGTTTTTAGAGTTGTTTTAGTGTTTTTTGACTTACCATATGTGAATAACTTTAATCAACCAACTCCTTTTCATTAATGGTTTTATTACTGTTAAGCAGAAACAGGTGAAGGTCTCCACCTACCTTTTACTTACCATGGCAAAGTGTATAATAAGTAGTGATTCTAGCAAATGTTATGAATAAATATGAATATAATTTCTTTGGCAATGAACGTATTCGATATTTGAACCTTTGTTTTATCTTCTCATGTAATTTACGTAATTTGTTAACAACATTCAACAGCTGTTGAAGCAGTATATCCGCAACTTGATTTAAACAAAATGCTCCGCTATGTATTAAATTTATTAAATTGATTACAAACAAGTAATTAATAGCAAAAGGAATGTTCTTTAAACAATTTCAAAATAAGTGTCTGCTGAATACACATCAGACAAATTATTTACTAACTCTGGGAAATTTTTACTGTAAAATGCATATGTATATATGGAGACATCAAAAAAAAACGTCATCAAAGTTGGCCGAGAAAAAAAAGACGTATTTCTATTCTTGATCGAATTTATAATCTTATTTACTCGTCAAGACTGTCACATCATATGACAGCCATTGTTTATTTTACAAATTGTGACAGTCACTTGTCAAAAGTTTGACATAACCGAAAAGCTTAGACATGACCGCTATTTCCATCTCTCTCGTTCATAGCCAGAGTTAATGACGTTTTTTTTTGGATGTCTCTATAATATGTGACAAAAACAGGCGCAGACAAAAACATGTGGGAAAAACAGGTGTGTTTTTTTTTGTAATATATACTTAATTAATAACTGTATTCTATTTTAATACAGCTGCATTCCTGTTCTTTTAACAACAGATAATACCTGTAAATTATGATCAAGTTCAATTAATTTTGTAATTAGCGGGAAAATACGTATGTAATGAAGCAATTACTTACTCTCGGTTACAGTACATGTTGCATGTACATAAAACTATCTTAACAGACCCATTTAACTGTCAGTTAGGTTAGTTAGGTGTAACTTAGAACTCGCATGAAACGCTGAAAATAAATGACGACATATAAGAAATAAGATCATAACGACTTACATGTGTGGTATAGAACTGAAACAAATACGTTGGCTTCATATGCAGGTTGTCCCACGTAATCTCACAAATAGTAATATCTCGAAAACTACACATTGGATCATCATAAAAAAAAATTGATGATGAAATTTGTTTCGAAGGGTCATCTAATGATATCAAAATCAATCCCCACCCCCACTACCTGAGGGTGGGACGGGGGAAAAAGTTTGAAATTTCAAATGCGTTACCCAGAAACAACGACGAGGACGTAATAGTTTTCTGTTCCCTTCGGGGTGTTTGTTTTAGTCCCCTCGCCTCTCACCATCGTGATGCTTATTTTAGGTGAGTCCCCTCACCTCTCACCTTTTAATTAACTTAAATGCTCAAAATGACGACCTTGAACTTCAATGCATATGTTAATTCGTGCTTCAATTGCCTGTACGCATTCCATGAGTATGTCTGGTGTAATTGCGGCGCAGGCATACATGTATAGCTTTAGGTATCTTTGGATAGCTTTTTTGAAATTAAATAACACATCCTTTTTGTCTTGTCTGTGTTTTTCCCGAGAATTACAAAAAAAAATACATATTTCTTGCGATTACAGCGCCATCTATCACGAATCAAAAAAAAAGTTTTGAACAAAACCTACTGTGACGTAGAATTCTAATGTGTAATAAAAAATGGGACTTCCCATTTGAAATTTCAAAGTTGCTTCCCGCCCCACCGCAGAGGGTGGGGGTGGGGCGGTCGAGTCTGGTATCATTGGATGCCACCCGTCGAGATTACACAACAAACAAATTTCATTACCAACTTTTTCTTGATCCGATATGTAGTTTTCAAGATATTACGATTTGTCAAGTTAAATGGGACACTCTGTGTTTTGACAAATTGCAGTATGAAACCTTAACATTTCCAACATGTTAAATTTTAAATAAGTTGTGTGTTAAAACAATAATGTTATTGTTCCTAATAAAATATAAATAATCAAACAAAATTGTATGGCTATTATTTATTACCTCCTTGAAAAAAAAAAAGTAACAACAATTTGTTAAGTCGTAACATCCTAATTGTCTTATAATGCAAACAGAATCGCATCAAAATGTCTCCACGTTCGAACTTGACCTGGATACGAGCGTCGTTTCACGGCTTACGACCCAATCATCCAATCATGACCTTTAAAAAAGCTTGATTATAATCTGTTGAAAAGGAAATTAACTTAAGGTACCGCTCCCATAGTGCGCCATCATTTAATTAAGATATATACGTATCTACACCGTTGATAAATTCGTCAATAATTTTCACGAAAACTATTTTGGCAGTTTCGTAAGAATTACACTTATGCATGTCCCAATTCAATATGGAGCGCCTCTTTTTGTCAATAGGACTCTACTACCGTAAAAAAAATAAAAAACGTGTACATATAAACCAGCAAAGGTATTCGGAATCACATGTTCATCACTCCCGTTCAGCATCCCTTCCACTGTAGTTTAATCTTTTTACTTTGATTTTGATTTCCAGTGCATCTGGTCACGTTTAAATCGCCCCCAACATTAACCTCTTGCCTTATTTATTACCAGCTGTTTGCTATTACCAACTGCATTATGCGAATGGATTAGTTGTCTCTATAAGTTGTAATGCCTATTCACAAGTTTTTGCTCGGGAAAGTCTCTCTGAGGGTCGTGGTCCCCACGAGGTTGTATCTCTAGTGTGCTAACACTTCGCAGTGGATGAGAGACTGATGCGTCCTCCTCTTTGCATAATCTATATATGGGTCCGTTTTTTATTCGAATAAAATTACAATTCAGTATTGTCTCCTTCAAAATAACTTCCTTAGAAAGCCACACAGCGCTGGAGACGGTTCTTCCATTCCTCATAGCAGGGCTGGAACTCATATACTGGAACAGCCTTCTGCTGGTCGGTTGCAGCCGTTTGAATATTTTCAATGACGTCCCTTGAAGTGATTTCTCGGGAAGATAAATAAGTCACAGGAATGTTTTTACTTGCTAAAAACTCATTTACTGAAATGGCTGTGTGACAAGGCGTATTGTCGTGATGCAACATCCAGTTGTTCTGAATGTTTGGTCTCACACATATGATCCTTTTTCGAAGTTCTTCAAGAACTTCTCTGTAAAAGTGTTAATTTACTGTTTGGCCCGGAGGCACAAACTCTTTGTGGACAATTATCTGGCTATCAAAAAATCAAATCAGCATGCGTTTGATCTTCGACTTGCTCATTCTTACTTTTTTTGGTCTTGGATAGCTTGAACTGTGCCATTCCATGCTTTGGCACTTGGTTTCCAGGTCGTACTCAAACACCCAAGTCTCATCACCAGTTCGTTCGTCAACATGTTCCATGAAATGGGGATCATTTTCAATCAATTCTAAAAAGTCACATCACAAAAGGACATCAGGAGAGAAAGGTGTCTACCTTTCTCTTCTGATGTCCTTTGTTCCTGCGAAAGGTTTTTTGGAACCATTTTTGAGCAGATTTTTCTCATCCCCAATTAGTTAGTCAAAATCTAATGAACAGTGGTGTAATTCAAATTTAACTCTTCCCCGATCATTCTCGCCGTCAACCTACAATCTGAACGCACAAGTTCCCATATTCTATCGACATTTTCATCGGTTCTTGAAGATTTGCGTTGTTCATCTTCAATCGACTCTATTCCTGCTGAGAATGCCTGACACCACTAAAAAAACCTGGGCTCTTGAAAAAACGCTCTCTCCGTAGGCGTGTTGAAGTTTTGGAAAAATATCCGTTGCGCTATATCCAAGTCTGAAGCAAAACCTGGTAGCACACCGTTGCTCAAAATTAATATCACTCATTTTTAAAACACACAAGAAAAAACAGTCACAAAGAACAAACAAATCACTCTATCAAGTTTAAACTTGTACTGAAGGTGCATTACATATTAACCTACCGCCGTTCCAAGTCCCGTCTCCGCAGTGTTGCTAGATCGGGCGCTACGTTGCCAGTCTCATTACTTAATTTACATACCTCGTATACTACCATTTAATGTAGATTTTTCTTTAAGGTACAGTGTGCAGTAAGTACAGTACACCAAGAATAGCTTTACCCGCGAATTGCGCACAACGAATGTAGTGCCAGGTAGAACAACCAAAGCGCTCGCGCCGGCAGCTTCAAAAAAATAAGCACAATTTCAGATTTGGTCGACTGCGGACAGGGGAAAAACTACTTTTGATGCATTATAGTCGTGTAACCCGTCTGATTCATGTGAAACGTTTTTCTTGAAACGTTTTTCCAGTGAATTCGGTGTTGTGACAAGACCCACCTTGTCTGACAGCGTCGCACTAAGGTCGTTGGTATGTCGAAAACAAGTTCTGGTCCTGTGAATTTGACTACATCCTTTCCTTGCTAGGAGATCTGCTTTTTGCATTGCCCTGAATTCCATTATGTCCTGGCGCCAACTTGAGAATTACCTCTTTGTGTTCTACAAGTACTTTTAGGTAATGCAGACAATTGCAGACTGAATTTAATTATCATGTAATAGTATTGTTTGATTATGAGTTCCTAGACTTAATACACTATGCGACAATAAATAAATCTATTTTTCATATAAATAATATTTTATAGTAGATTAGTCCTCAGTCCTCACAACTGTAATTCACTTGAACATACAGTGTGTCCCCTTTGAAATGGAACCACCCTGTAATTTTGGAGGGGGTTGACTGATTGTCAAAATTTTCTTTTGATAATACTTACTCCAAACGATATCTTTAACAATATAAATAATTTTAAAATTTGTTCTGTTTGGAAACTTTGTCTGATTGGATATTGGGTGTAGAAAACTGAGTTTGACCATTATGCACTTTTTAAATTAATAGTGATTTCGATGCAGCCATGTCTCAAATACATCTGTACAATTTTTTTTTTTTTTTCAAAACCTTATACAGAGGATTCAGCACAAATAAACAATTTTTCAAAACAATTTTGTTTTTATTGGGCTCTGTACATTTTATACTCAACCTTATTAATACGATTTTGGTATGGTAAAATTACTTCACTATCAAGAAAAGGTGTGACCAAAAATCTAGTAAAATTCTTTTATAAACACGGAGCAAATTGTATATGAAATTATTTTGTTTTCAGTGGCGGCTGATGGAATTTGAAATTCTCTCATTTTCGTAACAAAGCATGGGACTTAATCATATTTTAAGGGGTGATTACTAGCCCTAAGTAGAAGGCTATAATAGCAAAACATTTTACATTTTTAATTTCTTTTTCAGAAATTTTGTTTGAAATATTTTTGCAATTATATCATTCTACTTAGAGTTCGTAATCACCCCTAAATTATGATGAGGTTTCCCCCATGTTTCCTTACGAAAATGCGAGAATTTCAAATTCCATCATTGCAAAAGATATGCAATTTACTCCGTGAGTATAAAGGAATTTTGCCATATTTTTGACCAAAGTTTTTCTTCATAATGAAATAATTTTATGATACCAAAATCGTGGCAATAAAACTAAATATGAAATGTACAGAGCCAAACAAAAATAAAACTTTTTGAAAATTTGTTTATTTGTACTGAATACCCCGTATAAGATATTTTAATACAATTATGTACAGACGTATTTGAGACATAACTGAATTGAAATCGCTATTATTATTATTTTAAATTGCCTAATAGTCAAACCTGGTTTTCCACATCCAATAACCAATCAGAAAAAGCCTCCAGACTAACGAGATTTTAAAATAATTTATGTAGTTAGAGAGAATTAATTACTTTTGAAGTAATGTTTTATCAAAAAAAAAAATGAAAATCGGTCAACCCCCTCTAAAATAACAGGGTGGTTCAATCTCAAAGGGCACACTGTAGAACTGTCAGTTGTACATAACTGCTGAAAAACTTTTTAATGAATTATGAAGAAATTGGATAGTAAAAATAGATAATTCAAGATCCGGTAGTAATTAAATAAAAACTGGATGTACATATTTAAATGATGAAGATATATTAATTAACGAAAATGATAAATGGGAAAAATCATCCACCAAAACTGTTGAAATTTTATGTGGGCAATGAAATAATAAATTTGTATGTTGACATAATGTAATTAATTTCAAATAAAACAGAGGGCAGTAATTTATGTTTGAATGATTTGGCACTGTTAATTATTTTAGAAGGCACAAACACATGTGTTTATAAATAGCACTAATAGTTACTATTTATTAGATTGGCAGTTTTATGCGTTTTTTATGTGCCGTAATATAAGTTGCGTATATTTTACCTTTAATATAATTTATTATTTAATTTTGGAGATGCCTTGAGAAATCTGGAGATCATTAATACGTTTGCATCCCACATAATAACGCTATATTGATTTTTAGTGGATGATGTAATTGTTACCTTTTTTACTTCCATATCCCCATAGTGCAGTGGATGTATAGTAACGCTGATTTTTTTAAAATTTGCATTGTCTAAATAGGCCTAAAACGCTGAAATTTTAAGTTAAAGCAAACAAAATTATCTCTATCTATCTATCCGTCTGTCAACCTTCTTTTTGTACACGATACCTCGAGAACTCTTTAAGATATCAACTTGAAATTTGGAACACTCATATATCATGACGAGATCTGGAGCTGATTATATTCGATGAGCTTAATCGGCTATGCTGCTGGGGGGGAAATACCATAAAGCACTTTTTGTATTACATGTATAGGTAATCCGCGAATGATATAAAATATGCACTTCAAATTTGGTACATTTATATACAACGTACCAGAGTCTGTAAATAATGTAAATCTATTGTGTTTTGTGCTATATTTGTTTAGTTTGATAGGGTCAGGAGTTGAGGAAGTACAGGGAGGTAAGCATTTATTTAAAAGGAGTCAAATGAAATTTTATAGTGGACACAGTTCTAAAATATGTCCCACTTTTCTTCTCTTCATTCCACTTTTTTTGGGTGGAACGAATAAGTAGATAGATGAAGTAATCTGGGATGAGGAAACACAGAGATATAATAAGGATGTTATTTTACGCACAATAAACAAACTGGAAATCTCGCTTCAAATGGATTTTAATGTGCTTTTAAATGTAACAAGAAAAAATAATTGAAACCCAGTTAAAGACAACGTCGTCTGCCTTTGATGTTACCTACCACAGAAAGTCATGGGATATTTTTAGACATACAGTAAATAAAGCGTTGAAGAATAGTTGCCTAAAATTTCGATTATTATCGACAAGTACACATTCAAGAATATTTTATTCCGGTTTTCTCATTTCTCCACAGTATTACTGACAAGTAATACGTGGGTAATACCAATTTTATGGGTGCATAAAATAAAAATCAAGTCCAATGGTGGCAATTTGTTTCAGGTGATTTCGTAAAAAATTCAAATAGATATATTTGTCCTAACATAGTATTTGTCCCAATATAGTGTCATCAATAAAAACAAGTGATCCAATGCTGTTTGCAGCCATAAACAGCATAAAGTAAAATACCTACAGTCAAAGATGGAAGTGGCGGTATTCTAAGATAACTTGGGCTTGTATGGCTGCAAACTGAGGACTAATACTATACTAGCTAACACGAAACAAAGTACCACTATGTTATTGCTATCTTGAACATGCTTTTATGTTATGCACGCTCACCATTCTAAACAGGATGC
Organism: Aromia moschata; assembly: GCA_029963805.1. Classification (NCBI taxonomy): domain Eukaryota; kingdom Metazoa; phylum Arthropoda; class Insecta; order Coleoptera; family Cerambycidae; genus Aromia; species Aromia moschata. The sequence goes on from JAPWTK010000012.1 coordinate 1,399,516, forward strand.
GAACATTGTTGGTCAGTAGTTAATTATCAACGTTCCACATGTGCTAGACACAGTGCCACAATCCTCAGACTTAAAAATTACTTTGAAAATGTCAGAGCAGTTGGACAAAATTTAACTACAGATCACTTTATCACTAGTACACTCCAGGCCTAAATAGTTTAAGAGAAATGTTTAAAGGAAAAGACTGGCCAAACAATTATATTAATGTAAATGTGTTGATACGTTTGACCAGGCATTTTCTATGCTATGACATATTTTTCTTCCATTACAGATAATAGAGTGCTTTGTCCAATTACGTGTTAATATTATGTGTGTATCATGCACTAAACTTACTGATATATTAATCTTATGTCTCCTGTTAATTTGGCTTGTTCAATAATAAAGCATATTTGTCCATAGCCTAATGTGTTTATATTTTTGACCAGCACTGTATGATGTTTACTTCATAGGTTAATACAAAAACAATACAGCCAAGTGACTTTTGACTTTTATTTTCAGCCAAGTAACTTTTGTTTGTGTTTTAACTTTATTCAATCGTTTTTTTTTATCATCTTGACAATATTTCTCCAAGATTCCCCTTGCCGTCTCTTTTAAAAATTAAGTACATTTAATCAATTAATCAGTCAAATCCAGTGCCATAATTTTCCTTTATTTTAATGTTTCAGTTAATTTTTCATGTTAATTCATTCTTGTGACACGTTTTTACTTTTGGTACCGTGTACTAGGTTTTTACTAATCATACAAATAAAATAGAATAGCACTGGAATTTATCTTTTTTATAATACTTTCATTTAGAAAATTCATTGAAAATAGATGCTCTCCTTGAGTAATATATGTATAATAGTTGTGGATGCAAAGGAAATAAACACATTCCTTTGAGATGATTCCTCACTGATTTCTAAAAGAGCTTTATTTCACCGCCGATATAATTTAATTGCTTCTGGCAATTAGCGAAAGTTATTTTTATATGTGACTGATTTCTAAGTAAAACAATGAAGGTTCACCGCCGTCACCATAGGGAAATGCATGACTTTCATTGAAGACATTTTTATAATTTCTGAAACATCGTTGTGGGTGGTATTGTTTGTAATGGCGTATTTCTATTAAGCTACTAATATACTTACAAGAGTACTTATTTGTTTACTTCATGCCAATTTTTTTTCTATTTCTTTTATACTTCTCTGCTTTGTGAGAATTTTGGTAGGTTAACTTTAATTAAGTTAACTAGTTAACTCTAATAAGAAACTAGTTTATAATTTGGCTACAAAGAAAACAAAACATAATACAAAACAACAAAGTACAAATTTTAATCAATTAACATTATTAAACATAAGATATTTTTAACTATGTCATGTTTTCCTATTTTTTTTTTTTTTTTTTAATATCTTAATATTCCATAAATAACCACACACGGTAGAGAGCTAAAGCTCTTTCCTGCAAAAACACATTCTTATTAATGTTACACTCGACAAAAAATTAGCTGGTTTAGGATCGTTTATTCAAACGAATTGAACTAGTATAGTGAAATTTTTAAATTTACGTTATACAATGGGAGGTGTGATAACCACGGTATTTTTCTAAAGTATGTCGTATGTATGGTCATTATTTTCCAAATTATTTTATAACAACATTCTATATTCTATAACAACTAGGCGAGTGCGAGATTTCGAATTTTCGAGACGAGACGGGAAGTCATTTTTCGAGACGAGAAGAGACGAGACAAGACATCTCGAAATCCCGAGATTTCTCGATATCCCGAGATTTCTCGAGATCGCGAGTTTTCTCGAGATACCGAGATTTTTCCAGATCGTGAGATTTCTCGAGATACCGAGATTTCTCGAAATCGTGAGATTTCTCGAGATACTGAGATTTCTTGATATATTGAAATTTCTTGAACAAGAGGTGAAATTAATGTATTAATACTTATTACACTGGTTTAACATTTTGTTTTAACTCAGCATTTAGGAAATCGGTCATGGATTTCAACATGCTGAGTTCTATTTTAATTTGTATCGATCGAGCGTCGATGTAAAGCTCGATGCGTATGTAAAAATTACGTTACGAGACGTAACAGTTCCTAATTGAAAGATTGTCTCCGATATTTTCCTTAAGTTTCATATTTTGAATATTCTCTGGGAAATTTCAAATAGTAACTGAATGTTGGGATTTGAGTAATCTCGGTATTTTTAAAAATGTTAAGATTTCAAGAAAGTCGAAATCTAAAAAAATATTGAGGTCTCAAGAAATCTCGGAATCTCGAGAAATCTCGGGATCTCAAGTAATCTTGAGATCTCAAGAAGTTTCGGAATCTCGAGAAATCTCGAGATCTCAAGAAGTCTCGGAATCTCGAGAAATCTCGGAATCTCAAGAAATCTCGACTGACCGAGAGTCTCGTCTCGTCTCGTCTCGACTTTTATAAAAGTTTTACAAAATGTGAACGCATTGTACTTATATTATAAATTTTGTCCGTGCAATTTTAAGTTGTTATTGCTGACAAATTAACTGTTTTAGAATCGTCTATTCAAACAAAACGATAATTTGCGCTAATGATACTTCTACAAATTCTACAAATAATATCTTCATCTTTCCATATACCTAATAGATATTGACAAATATCCAAATGAAATGTTTTGTTCTCTACCTCATATCATGCCCACTAAGACTATGTAAAAATATCTGAGAAGATCAAAGTATACATACGCACCTATTATTATCATGTTTTGAAAGCGCTGTTTATTTTATAACTTAAATATAATTTTTATCACTTTCGGATAACTACACATACGTATTCTCTTGTGTATTTCCTAAATAAATACTATTTTATAAATATTTACTTATCAACACAGGCGCTTATAGTACATTTTGAAACAACCCGTTTTACGAAATATGAGGAAGTAATGACTGCAGTGTTTATTCTTATTTATTTAAATGACCAACACTAGCAATGGGTAAATAGTAAATCATCTTCCATATCAAGAGTTCTATATTAGGCAACTAGTAACGGTTACTATATTTTTTTTTCTTATTTTGTATAGAAATTTTTCATCGCATTTTTCATAAATACCTATTAACAGATCACTATGAAAAATAAAATGGCTTGAGTTTTCAGTTTTCATGAAAGACTCAACACTTCAAATTGAGTTTTACTGTTTGAACAAAACTAAAATAAGAAAAATAAATTATTTTATTAAGAATTAGAAGTAGAATAAAAAAAACATTCGATTAAGAATACTAGTGCATTCTTCAATTCTTCGTTTACTATAATTTCCATGAATACGAGATGTGGCTATTAAATAACCGAGCTGAAGCTGCTATCAGTGTGCTGCGAACGTGTCGCGACAAGTTTGAACAAAACTGTGTCTGGTGATACTTTCGCCACCGTGAGATCGCTGTACAATCCAGTGGGTCGCTCAGTTTGACTGCAGCAGTCGTTTGAATTAGTCTACGCACCAGTGACGCGTCAATAAAATGTTAAGTGTTCAGATGGAGCAACGGGTTAATCTCAAGTTTCTTGTTAAACTGGGAAAACTATTACAAAATCTTATTCAATGTTAAAGGAAGTATACGTAAATGAATGTTTATCCCACACACAAGTTTTTGCATGGTTTAAACGATTTAAACGTGAAACGACCTAAGACGATCCGCACCCCGGACGGCTTTGAAAGTCAAAAAACGGACGAAAAAATTGAAAAAAATCGGTAAATTAATCCGCGAAGATCGTCATCTAAGTATCTGAGGGCTTGCTGAAAAAAAGGAATCGACAAAGAATGTGTTCGCCAGATTTTGCATGAATCGTTCAACATGCGCAAAGTTTGCGCAAAAATGGTGCCTAAACTCCTCACTCCCTAGCAAAAGGAATCAAGAATGGACATTTGCGCTGACATTCTAAACAATATTAACACTGATCCAGGCTTATTAGACACGTTGACACTGAAGGAAACAAGATTCGAAAGTGTGGAAGCAGTTAAAGCAAAATCGACAGAGATTCTGAACCAGCTGACAGAAGCGGACAAGCGGACTTCCAGCACTGCTTTTAACAATGGAAAAGTTGTATGGAGCGGTTTAGAGATCGTCAAGTGGAGTACATTGAAGGCGAAAAAGTTGCTACTGTAATTGGTAGTGAATAAACTGTGTTATGACAGCAGTTCGGTTATTTAATAGCCACACCTCGTATAAAGATTTCTTAATATGCCATTAAGAACTAGACCACTCCTGGAATCCTTGTACTCCTATATAATTTTTTATTCAATTTGAATAATTTTGTGTTAAAATATACCGCCCAAAGGACTGCATTTTTGAACAAGCCGTGGCACATTTTTTTTATACACTTTTGAAGAATGCTGAAGTCAGTGGCGTCGTTGTTCTTTTACTAAAAAAATCCCTACGACTTTTTATCAATTTTCGACCCTCTAAAAATTAATACAGTACATATTGAATTCAAGTAACCAGATGTGTAATCCTGTTAAAATATATTTTTTTGTGGTGGATACTAAAATTGCTCGAATTGTATAATAAATGAAAACAATACAGGGGTGTTCTGATTCTTAATTAACTGTATGTAACTTAAAATCTTGTGATGTTCATGAAGTAATTAATTACATGTATTTTTTATCTTGGAATCATTTGTACATATAATGGATAATTGTAGAGTTTATAGACCAACTTACCTAAAACCCGGCTGAAAATTCGTATTAGGTAACACCTAATCTGGAATGTGAACACTTAAAGGGCTTTTAGAATCACGTAAGCTTTACGCACGATGAATTGCCATAGTCTTACCGCCAAGCTAGTTCACTGAAAAATGACCTTCCCGTTTCTTGGACACGAAAGATGATTCGTCGATAACATACAATATTATACTATTGATCACTTTAGTGCAAAGAGAGACATTTAGCGGGCAATAAATGTATTAGCCGTAGTTACTCGAACAAATAGATTTCTGATAGAAAATTATCAATAAGGTTATAAGTAACAAATGAATATTTTGCAGCAATGACTAAAGCCGGCAGATCCGGGCGGCGAGCCATAATCGTACACGTCATACTACTCACTACTTGTATGTGCAAAAACAAAATTCATGAAAACAATAAACTGTTACTAAATACAAAACTACAAGAATCAATACAATACGTACGTAAATCTGCTACAATTCACTCTTGAAAATGTCAATAGAACTTTGATAAATTTAACGTACAAACTTCATAATTAATAAAAATAATAAATAATTTCGTAGATAATGGTCTAAAAACTACCAAAATTGGCGAATGCGCCAATGTTACGCTTCCTGCTTTATAAAGTACCATTTGGAATGTAAATAATCGTGTAACTACAGTCTAAACTATGATAAAAAATTATGAGTAAACAATTATTGTGAAAAATAATCAAATAATGTGAAAAATTCTCTCCATTAATATGGGTAGGGTATTCCTAATTGTACTAAATGATTTCGTAATTTGGTTTCTAATAAAATGCTTATGCAAAAATATATTTACAAACAATTACAAACGGATTCGCAATATATATGTACATATGTTTGTATAGGCAGTTATTCAAAGTAATATTAATTGTTATATTTATAAATCCAGTACTTATTTATAAACGACCTATCTGTTTACATTTCTCATAATACAGTAATCTTCATAGAAGATGCAAACTTACAAATAACACGTAGATCTTAGATCGCTTCGCTGCAATTTCCCTTTTCCTTGATATAAAATTGGACCTGCTATAATTAGTACTGCCTATTTAAAACCTGAGACCATCTGATGAATCATAATCGCTTTTATTACCGTAAATAATAGAGCTTGAAATAGAGTAATTGCTAATCAAAATTGCCAGAGTTATGTCTGAAGTTATTTAAATTCTTATATCCCACTAAAATTTCTGGTCTTCAAAAACATAGGGTAGGTTATAAACACATATACATATTATATCGAATTCGGTCAATATGTTTCTGCTTATTGGGTTTATGTAGTAGGTATAGTAAACTGTCTACATAATTTAGTCTTTAATAAAAAGTAAAACCACCGAGGTGTGAGAAGTTCAACATGATTTACAACCATTAAGCTCTGCCATAAAGTAAAATGTTAGAAAATAATTTATTGGCATTGAAAAAGTAGAACAGCTCGTTTGACCTATTTTATTATTAGTGTATAAGTATCTATACATTTTACCTAATTCTGAGGACCATTTTAAACCTTCTTAATTGATGAGAAATATTTCTTAAAAAAACTTTTAAACGTCATCTGAAATCACGAATCCGGATTTCGACCTTATTAGGTCTCATCAATGTAATACATCTGACGACAAATAAAAATTAACGAGATTCTCTTATTTCGTTGTCAGAAAAATAAAGTGGTGACTTGAAGGATTGCCCCTTAGTGTGCTTAAATGGGACTCGACTTGTTCCGGTGGGTCTGACAAGGTCAGCAATCACTAGATGACGTTTCTGGGACACCACCAACAGTGGTTAGTGGTGTGCTCCCAGAAATGGGCCTACACGGGCCCGTTAAACTAAAGTAGAATGATAATAATTTCTGTTCACTGTTATTCGTCATCGTAAATCACAGTTCCGGATTTCGACTTTATTAGGTCCCATCAGTGGGATATATGACGACGAATAACAATAAACGAGTTAATTTTATGCTAATATGTTGAGTTAATGAAACGTTGTTTAATAGGGGATTCTACTGATTCGATTGAACTAAAATACACGTCTTCCGCATATTCCTGGCTATTATCTGAACTAGAATAAAATTAATGCATTGATTAAATTAATAACAGAAGTTTCAGTTTTAAAAAAGCGTTGAAAACTCTTATATTCACATAATTGCCCAATATTTATAATTTCACATTTTAACTTTAAGTATATGGGGGCATTCTACGTCAAATCGGACGGTCAAAAAATATTTTTGTTCGAAACCTATTGGAATCGATGGCGCTTCCTTCGAAAATTGCTCACCCAAAATTTGGGCCTCCTAGACCCACATGCCCTAGCGTCAGTAGCAATTTGAAAATTGCAATTTACGTTTTTCAATCTTTTTAGCTAATATACGTGATAGAAAAAAAATAACTGAAGGCATAATTTTGTGTATTTTTTTGACGCAGAATCATTAAAAACTAGAATCAAAATTTTTTGGATTATCTTAACCAGTTTTTTAAGGGATGAAAAGTTCCGCGCCAAGGACGTCGCGAATTTTTTTAAAATTTTTTTGTTTAAAAAAAAAGTGTATGCTTGCTTCATAATTTTTTCCACAAATTTGCACAATAAACGACGCAAGATGGGTTTGATCGCCGGTTAAAATGTTATGTAAAATACGATACAACGCTTTGCAATTGAAAATCATGTAAGGTAAAAAAAGCTGTTCGACTCATTGGATCCATCATTTTAAACTTTTAAAAATTGACTACAGGTTTAGAGACCCTGAAAACTCTTAAAAATATTTTTTTAATTTTATTTAAGAAAGAAAAAAAACGTTAATTATGGCCAAACCGGCGATCAAACCCATCATGCGTCGTTTATTGTGCAAAGCCCTTCTTGGAAAAAATTATGAAGTAAGCTTGAACTTTGTGTGTGAATGTGTGTGAATATGTGTGAATTTTGCACACATCTTTGAAATAACATTATCTACATTGAACGAAGTTTTTTTATTACAACTAATTTTTTCGAGCCAATACATGGCGAAAATTTGACCAAAAAATGTGTTTTTTTTGTTCAACGTGTCAAAAATTCAGATTTTAATTTTTTTTTCCTTCGTCCAATAACGAGATTTATCCATGGACTAACGAAATATTTTTGGTTTGATTTTAGATGAACCAATAATGAGTTATGCTGTCCACGGCAAGAGCATTTTTTTTTGAGACGTCAAGGGAGATGAGGTACTAATGGCTGAGTTTTCGGAATTTTTAAATAAAAATTTCACAAAATACCTACTGTTTAAATATGTATCTTTGACATGCTGAATTGTTTAAATAAAATATATGATTGTATATATTAAAAAAAATATATAGTAAAAACACCCTTTTCTTGAACCTCTGAAACAGCTAACCCCTTAACCTACGGCCATGCTTGTGACCTAATCGCCTCGACCTAAACGCGGCGATCAAGTCGCGAAGAAATTAAAGTTTGTGTAGAGACCGTGTCCTTTAGATTCTTCTTCCAAATCCACGAGTCTCTTTCTCGTTCAAATGTGATTTAATTAAAAAATACAAGGTTTTGATGTTTACACTTATTTACTTTACACTACATGTAAAATTACAACAAACCAACGACAACAAACAAAATTGCTTCTAGGCCAGTCATTGGAGATCACAAAAAGGGTTTACCTGGAAATAACTCGGGAAGTTTTAGAATTTGGCAGGTTTGTAGGTTTGGGTATGTAGAACTAAAATTCACAAAATGCACAATTCGAGACTTGCCGCCGGCGCCGCCATCTTGCCAAAAATGCCGCCAAAAACGGTTTTTTGCAATTATCTCCAAATCTATGCGTTTTTAGAAAAAATATGTAGAGAACAAAATTAAAGAGGAGGAAATTTCATACAGAAATTGTGCTTATCATATTTTCGCTAAAGTTAACGGTTTAGGCTCAAGATCTGATTAAATGACCACATATTCCGTTGACTTCCCTAAACTGCTTTTACCTATCTAATATGCAATTTTTCTTTTATGATAAAACGCTATTCAATTGAACTGTCGTTATATTTTCAGCTCCCTGACTAACCGGCACATTCCTAGCCTGTGTGCAATTGCTGTTGCACCTACTTGAATATCAACAAACCCCTTCCAGAAGGGCGCTGGCCATAATCAGTCATCTTGACAACGCGCTTCGAAGCAGACCGTTTGCCGTGTTCGCTAAGAGGTGTACTTTTTGTACGAGTATTAAAACGTGTTTGGATTGTGATAAATCCAAAAAGTAGAGAAAAAAAGGTGTTACGTTTCGCAATGTGTTTAGCGTTTACCACGTTGCTTTTTCTTGACCATAGTGCAAGTATAACATTTTGATTGTGTTATTTCTGTGATCATGGCTTCGATTGAAAAGTGTTTTGTTTGTGACAAAAGTCTTTCGGACGGTAAAACTGTGAACGTGAAAGAAAGTGGTTTGAATACCTTCAGACGATTAAGTTTAAAGAGAAAAGACGGGAAAATAGTTCAAAAAAAAGCTGAAGAATGGGGTTGGAAGAAAACCCAAACTGGTATCACCCCAGTAACCACTTTGAAGGATCCTGCTCCCAAAGCACTACTTGTATTTTTGTCATGTAAGTGCAAGACCAATTGTAGTAGAGCCTGCGGATGTAGAAAAGCAGGAGTAAAATGCTCCATGATTTGCGGTGTCTGCAACGGAAAGACCTGTGAAAATGTCACTCAAGTGACGCTGGACTAATCTGATGAAGATAACTTGGACTTGCCGCTCGATATTTGTTTGTCAACTGAAGAAGGAGAATTCGGCGAATTAAAATAAACCGACGTTGATCCCGAAATAGAGACCAACATATTCACCGTTGAAAGCATTGATATTAACGAACCAGGTCCGTCGGGCCTTTGCAGATAGAAAACGTAATTTTATTTACTAAGTGGATTAGGCCTACAGAAGAAACCACGTTTAAAAAAAAACGCGCCGTGTACTTTACCCCATGGGTGGTGTGGAAACAAGTACAGCATTTTTAATTATTAAAATTAATTGATCATAGATTAATAACATGAGTTAATTAATGAATTAATTGACTAATTAATTAATTGGATTAAAGGTACGCCACTGTTTCATGACAAGATTATATAAAGCCTTGAAAAAGTAGTTTTGTGAAACCCTGCTACACATCTGATTTCGGAAAATCGCCTCCATATAAAACTTACGCAAAATGTTAAATTTTACGACGACTTTTCTGCCTAAACGGTTAATTTTAGCGTATATATGCTAAGAACATTTTTTGTATGAAACGTCCTCCTCTTTAATTTTGTTTTCTACATATTTTTTCGAAAAACGCATAGTTTCGGAAATAATTGCGAAAAACCGTTTTTGGCGTCCATCTTGGCTAAATGGCGGCTCCGGCGGTAAGTCTGGAATTGTGCATTTTATGAATTTTAGATATGGACCCCAAAACGTACGAACCTGCAAAGTTTCAAAACTTCTCGAGTTATTTCCAGGTAAAAATCCTCAATGACTGGCCTATTAGTGACAACTGACTATATGTATGTATGTGACTATTGAGAGTGATGCAGCTTAGGTCAACTACTCTGGATCTACTCTCACTCTACTACAAAAAGAAAATGTTTTCAGCCCCTGTAGGGGTAGGAACCCGCGGCGTTGGTACAAAATCCTTAATTCAAATATTGTATACCTAAAAGATACACATTTGAGGTGGGCTTCAACAGTCTGCATCCTAGCCATGCTGTGTGACCCGATAGCGTTTTTTGGTCAGTAGATGATGATGTAGATGAAGACATGATGATGTGATGTTATTAGCATTAATTGTCTCTCGTTATTTAAAAAACAGCGTAGAACAAGAAAATGTTGTGGTCATCCAAATACTCCATAGAGGTTCACATGTTTACTTTGTGGATGAAAGACTTTTCATATTTAAGATTGAATATATTTATTTGCCTTGCCTTCTTTTTTTCAGAATTATTAAGTTAGTTTCATTTTTCCACCATTACAATCACATAATTTCCAACATTACAATCACATAATTTCCAACATTACAATCACATAATTTTTCCATCATTACATCAGGGCTAGAATTAATAGCTCTTCTTTAATGTCCGTGTTAGAATATTTTTGAATTTCACATTTTATAGTTGTGACCAGGTTTGAATTTCGTTAATGAATAACTCAATCATCAAACATGTTCACTTCCCTGAATTTATTGTCTCTATGTAGTAGTGCACTCGCATAAGAAACGATGGGGAGCGTATTTGGCGCCGCGTCTCAAAAACGCAGCTCCGAACGTTTTTAAAACCAGTCGCTTTGGCAGGTCGCGTGTGGCCACCTTCTATAAAGAATAATGTACTACATTACTGCGACTTGATCGCGGCTATCACGGCGATTAGGAAATTTAAAATACATTTTGAAACGTCAAATATATAGGAATTTTATAAACCATCTGAAACTAACTAAGACTTAGTTAGTTTATTCTTCAACTTTCAAGTTAGTTTTAACCTCGGTTTCAACTTCAGTGGAAAAAATATAACCTATAATACAAGTAATATATTGTTGTTCATTAAGCACCATTGTTTATTAATATGTACGTAGTAACAAAATACATTATTTTAACGAAATGAGTTATTTTGTAGTCTTGTATGTTTATTAGTAAGTTATTAGGCAAACATGTAAATACATTCGTTTCTAGGAGGCCTTCTGATATGTAATATCCTACCGACTTAAATAAACAGCACTACTTAATACGCACCGACACATATACAAATACATATGATTATGTCATAAACCCAATTGCCTTGACACCTACGAGCGAACGTCGCATATGATAACTTTAGAGGTCGCGGTCAATTTAGCGTTTGAGCTCCTTGGAAGAACAGCAATATTCAATAATTTCACAAGCCACCTTTTCCTTACCCTAGTTGTATAAGGGAATAATTGGAGTAAGTTATTTCCATTTCTCGTATACAGTACTGGCTGGTGCTAATCTTGGGTCAGCGCAGATGTGGTACAGAAAAGAATTGGTATAAGAGTATAATGCACATAACAAAGAGGAATATATTAACAGCGCTGCCAAGTTGTTGTTCGCCATTATAATTAGGCGCGGTCATCCCTTCTTATGTCTGTTAGCTTGGTCGCCCCTCCTACAAGTGGTAATACCACTTAATAATTGGCTTTCGTTCTTCGAGGGTATAAATTGTCATTTTTAAAAGAGTTACTGGGAATCGCGAACTAGTTTAATAGGCCGGGCGAAATAGACCAAATAGGGGAGTCGAACTAGGAAAATCTTTAAACGAGAACGTTTTTGGCTTAAAAATTGGCAAAAAATTCGCAGAATATGACCCTAAATTGTCGAGCTTGGAGCTGGCACGGAACATGTTTTTTATTGGAAAAAAACGAAATGGAACATGCTTTTTTTTCAGTTTTTTTCGAAATATCTCGTCACAGGAGCTTCGGATCGATTAAAGGTATACTGATCTAATTTGTAGCTGAGATGATTTGGTATAGGGATAGTCTATTGCCGAAATCGGCAAAATTATTTTTATATTGCAAAATTAACGTCGAAGCGCGCGGTAGGCCAAAAACTTCAAGTTGATATAAAACGCGCAATTATCATCAAAAGTCAACGTTACTTGAGGAATAGGAACACTATGCGGGTGCTTAAAATAAATTTTCAAACCCCGACCCCCAAATTCAAAATGGCGGCCTATTGCAAAATTATAAAGTAAAAATTATAAACTTTGACCGCGTACAGTTTCGACGTTTCTGGGCCGATCGACTCCAGCAAAAAAGCAAAACGTAGGTGATTGCACCCCTTATGTCGTGTTCAAATTTAAGATTTTTTAAATAATTAGAAAATTTGTTATTAACAAAAAAACGCTAAAAATACCGTTGCTAGGGACCATATCTTGGCGAGTTTTCGACTTAGAGTTTTGAAACAAGAAATTTGAAAAAAAATGTCCAGATCCGACCAATAGGAGCCAAGATATCAACTTTTTACATTTTTAGCCATAACTAACCTCCAAATTCATATTTCTATTTCCGGATGGGCTCCTTACAAACTAGAGCACCCGAATAGCTATCTATTCCTCAATTAACGTTGACTTTTGATGAAAATGCGCTTTTTAAATCAACTTGAAATTTTTGGCCTACCGCGCGCTTCGACGTTAATTTTGCAATATAAAAATAATTTTGCCGATTTCGGCAATAGACTATCCGTATAGCAAATCATCTCTACAAATTCGATTAGTATACCTTAATACCATAATTTTTTGCCAATTAAGCCAAAATCATCCTAATTCTATAATAATTCTATAAGCCTATAATACACACCAACGCGACGGCACAAATAGAATGATGAAAATATTCAATATGGAAAACAATGCCTACTGGTCAGAAGCCACGCCCATGATCGCAAGTAGGTACATCTCTCAGTGGAACATGCATTTCCGCTCCATTCCACACCCCGTCCGTGAACGAATCGTGGGCTCATCGGTCCTCGTGCCTAAAGCGACAAGTTGGCAACAGCTTAGTTTCTCTCTGTCCTTTTTTTAATACATTATTTTGCCGTTTCTGTTCCATATTATACTACACTGATATGGACCCAAGCTCTTCATCAGCCAGCTCTGTATATGTATACTCGTGTGTTATTATAAAAGTCTGAAAATTAACGACTGCTTGCTGACGCAGCCCCATAGGACATGGGACCCTCACTATATTTTATACAGAATAAAAACCGATGCACGTCACCGATAACGCCATTAAATGTGTGCAGTAATACCACCAATCAATTAGTTGAAATAAAAACTATAATGGAATGTTTTATTGAATTTTAAATTTCGCGCTTGATATGCGTTTTTATGCAGTTGGCAGCAGATCCGAAATTGCCGTATTGTATTACTTGAGATTCGTTGACAGTCTGAAATTATTTGATTTTTACATTGGCTTTAGTAGTGGTTTGTGTCTTTTTTTGAGCTTCAAACTCGTATCTTGGCATTGAAAAATTGTTACTTTCAGAACGATCAAATTGTTATAGGTGTCAGATTCCCGTTTGCGAAACGCCAAAACAGTTAAACAGTTGCTGCCAAGAGTCAGTAGCATATTTGATATGTTATTTTGAAAAATAACGAGACAATAATGGTCAATTGCTACACTTAACAGGTGTTAGAAAGGTAATTTAAATATAAAATTAAAATAGTAATTAAGACAACAGTCCAGTATATTGTATGTAGCGTGTATCAGCAGCTCTAAATTTGAAAGTTTCCAAGGTTAATTATATTTCACAAAAAGCAAAAAAACACCTAGAAACCGCAATCCTACTTTTAACTTAATTTAAAGATCATTTATTGAATATTATTTATTAATTTAACAATTCATGGGCTCACAGAGCTCCAGTATTCTATTCTATTCAGAACACGGAGGGGCAGGGGGTGGACTTCTCGCTTAGCCATCAACCCCCCATACGATATTAGGACGAGGTCTGTACGCAAGAATGTTGAGTTGTTTTTAAAGACCTTCTCCAAACATGTTTCAAGGCATTAGTATTGTACATATACGAACAAGAATAATATATTACATACAGGAAAACTAATGAAAAAAAAACTGTTTCAGAAAGTTGGTGACAAACAACACAGAACGGTACAAACAAGTATAACTACATATTCTAAGTATTTAAAAATTGGGAATATCAGATTTGGTCGAACCGACAATTGGCAATCCTACCAAGAGGGTTACAAATACTGTAGTATTGAACAAGTGTTATTCGTAACATTTATAACAACTGATATTTATGTACATAAAAACTACACCTATTTATAACGGAATGGTCTTTGTCAGAAAGTTTGTATTTTTTTTATACATTTTTTAAAAATCTCAAAACTCCCGTGTGCTTTCTTCTACTAATTTTTCCTCCCGTTAAAAAACATATTTACTAACTGTTACTACCAATTTTTCCTACTCCTTATTGTACTTACATATTTATGTACCAACTAATGTCTTTTAAAATATACAAATTTGTAAACTTATTTCTTTTTTTAATGTTGAAAAAATTAGTTATTTAATAATGAAAAAAAAACAAAATTTTATTATAATCTGGCATCAGTGCGTTCTAAAATTTAAACACGTATTACAGTTTCATATTATGAAGTTGGTTTATTAAGCTATTAAATGACGAATGAAGATAATAATTCGCATGTGTGGTTTTAACTTGTAGTTTTATTTTAAGGTGTAACGCCACCTAGAATTTTCAAAAAATCGTTTTTTATTTTTTTTGGCTTAAACAACGCTTTAGGCCCTTAAAAATGATATCCTATTGGTCTTATGGTGAAAAAAAATTTTTAATGGGTTAGTTTTTGATTTTGCCTCAGCGTCTCTGAGCGTGCGTCCAGAGTCCCTCAGGAGTCCACTAGAGTGCGTAATTATATAATAAACGTGTATGTATGAGTCAGTACTGCTGTAAAAATTTAAGAATTTTAGTGCACATAAAACTTTAAACGCGTTTTTCTCGACATCACTTTTTTAAAACTGGGCGAAAACAGAACTCGAGTACGAATGCATATATTTACTTGAAATTTTAAACTGAAGCTTTAAAATTCCATTTTCTAGACAAGTACGTAGCCGTTTTGTGATTGAAAGTCAATTTTTTTTTATAAATAAATTAAGGTGTATTTTTGGGTCGAAAAATCGATTTGTTTTTTCAAAAGAGCACCATTATTACAAAAATCGATTAAAAAAATAAATTCCTACGTACTTTGCTAGTTTATTGTATGTAGATTATAAAAATTTTTCGTTTTTTGTTCCATGCGTCATAGTTGCAGAGGAATCTTTTCGCCCGCCAAGGCCTTTTTGAAAAACGAGAATTCGGAGAATTGTTATATAGCCGCCATTTTGTATCCAAATATCAATAAAAAAAATTTTTTCATAGTTCAATACATGCTTAATAAATTGTTTAAAAAAAATTTCAATCCATTTCGTCAAACTCCCACAATTAATTATTAAAAATGGGCCTCTTTTTTGGCCTTTAGAGTGGCGTTACCCCTTAACTTAAAATGTAAAATATACCAAAACTGGTTCGTTATGATTTATACAATTTTTGATAATTACATTTCAAAATTGTCTTAGGACTATCTAACTTTTATTATTAATAATTCATAAAAAAATTAGTTATTGTGAATAATCGTGCAACCGTTTTGTAGATCTCAGGAGGGCGGCACTCTATTTTATTTTATTTACCATTTTTTTACTGTTTTAATGTATCTACTTAATGGGATAATAGCCAAATTTTCAAAGTGAAAATTGAATTTGATTGTTGATCTTTTTTCTTAGTATAAAAGAGGGCTGAATTTTCATTTTGATAAGGTATTCTTTTTGAATCTAAATAAATTAAACCTAGTAAAAGATACTTTCCAATCTAATGTTTAAAGGCCCGGAAAGAAGAATCACCAAATAAACAAGCCGGAAAGATAAAGAGGAAGAAAAAAAAAAAAACGTAATGGCGGTGGATGGTGTGGAAAAACACACAATAGTAGAAGAAGTACAGAAAAGACAGTATCAGTGGTGTAGACAGTGATAAAAACTTGTCAGCTAATGCTCTAGGATGAACACCAAATAAAAGATATTGAGTCAAAGGGATCCGAGCAAAAGCAAGTGATGCAGTGCGAGGACTGCGAGGTCTGGAACTAACTAAGACGATGTCACCAATTATAAAAAGAAAATAGATATACTGTTTGATAAATTCAACTATGTCAGCTTGTAAAGAATTAAGTTTCTTATAATAATTTAACTGCTTAATTATTTTTTTCGTTTGATTTATATTGCAAATATATAAGAACGTAACATAACTTTAACCAGCTGGAAAATATATTTTCAATAAGTGGTTTTCAGGAACGGATGTAATATGTTTAGAAAACACTTATTATAGAAATGAAGGTTAACTTAAAATATGTATAAATATATAGAGCAGTAAACAGGATTTCGGTAGTTACAAGAAACAAGCAATAGAAATACATAATTGTGGGGAATTTGGCGATATTCTTCTTTCTTAGATTTTGGTTTTTGGATTTTAGATCAGAGAATAAACAATATTTGATATTTTTCAACGTTTCAGAGATTTATTTCTTGTTCTTCAGGGCTTAATCAATGTTATTATTACTGTCGTATAAGGTAATAAGAAAAAAACAAAGAACTATCTACAGGACAACACGCTTTAAAAATTACAATGGAAATGTTTATTAAAATTATTAATAGTAATTAGTAAGTATAGTAATTTTATTACATTCATTTTATTTTTTTTAAATTACTGTAGTAATTTTTAAACCGTGTTGTCCTGTAGATAATTTGTTTTGTCTTGTTACATTTGTGTCTTGTTACATTTGTTACATATGTATATAATTTAGGGTGATTAAAAAAAAAAAAATTTTATTTTTTTTACTTTTTACAGATTTTATTACTTTTAACAGGCTTAAAAGTTCCGTTTCGGTGTAAAAATACGCCAGTTAAAATTTGAGCCCTTAATATTAATATTAAGATAGTCCGCATCTCATTTTTCTATTTTCCATAAGAATAACATGGGAACATTTTTTTTGGCACCTTCTGATTTTTATTGCTTGCTAATAGTGTACTATATGGAAATATGTTTTAACATATTTTCGTCCAGAATTGAACGCTCTATAAAAAAGGTCTCTTATGATTTTTCGCTAAGTCTACTGGTTCAAAAGTTATTCGAGGCCAAAGTTGAATTCACCGAAAATTTGACCGTTTTTAGTGTACAAAATTAATGGTTTTATCGATATATGTAGCCAAAATTTTATGTAAATTTTAAATTTGGTCTTTTAGAAAATGTTAGTTAACAATTTTTCGCTATGAAAAGAAAAATCAAACAAAAAAAATGTTTTCAGTTGAAATTATTCAAATTTTTATATTTTTGAAAGAAAATTGCGTCAAGTAAAATATTGCATTTGATTTTTCTCCAATTTTTTCCGTACTCTGAGTACATGTTTTAAAAATTATCATTGTTAACTTTAAATTTCAAAACTAAAGTTGAACAATTAAACGGTCAAATTTTCGGTGAATTCAACTTTGGCCTCGAATAAGAGAGAAGAAGAAGAGACCTTTTTTATAGAGCGTTGAATTCTGGACAAAAATTTGTTAAAATTTTTTCCATATAGTACACTATCAGCAAGCAATACAAATCAGAAGGTGCCAAAAAAAATGTTCCCATGTTATTCTTATGGAAAATAGAAAATAGAAATGCGGAAAATCTTAATATTAATATTAAGGGCTCAAATTTTAACTGGCGTATTTTTACACCAAAACGGAACTTTTAAGCCTGTTTGCAAAAAAAAAATAAAAAACCTTTTTTTTTGAATCACCCCAATATATGTATGTAGATATAACTGCCAATGTTCGTAACTTACCACCTTATATGAGAGTAATAACACCATTGCCCTGAAGAAGGAGAAATAAATCTCCGAAACATTGGAAAAAATCAAATAGTTGTTGTTTATTCCCGGACCTAAAATCCAACAAACCAGAAACTAAGAAATACATAATGTCTCATATTGCATAATCGACCGATCTTTGCAAATATTTTTAAGATTGACATTTTTCGAAATTTGTACGTAGACGAAATTCTATTATATACTCCTAAATATTACTTCACTAACTCACTTATAATAAATCAACCGATCATTTTTATGCCATTGTTCACTAATTTTTAACATTATTTGTCGATGAAATAATACAAAAAAATGTAATTGTTGTTTTGTTATTTTAATCTTTCCGGCTATTTTTAATATACATATGTAATATAACCGGGTTTTGTTATTTGCTATTGAGCAATATTTACGCCAAGCCAAAAATACATTAATTAACATTAATGTGCTGAGTCTGGCAAACTGGCTTAATTAAAGAATAGTTACATATATATATAATTTTTTCTACAGAAGAGACAAAAAAATTACTATACTCTTTATCACCCTTTACCATCTGAAAAATGCAATTATTTTCTCTGAAGGTTGAATCCTTTTAAAATTAAACATGGTGGTTGTTAAGCCATTATATCCACCACAAACCGAAACTAGAGTAAATTACACAGCGATATTTTAATACTATTTTATATAAAAGTTCCTGAACTATATTTAAAGACAATAAAATTTCTTTCTGTTTTCAGCTGGACCGTATATTAAATGTTCACAAGAAGCATCCTTTTTAAGTTCAGTTTTCTTCTGCATGAAATATGTACAAAGAATATAATTAAATATTTTATTTTGGATTTTAATGTCGCGCTTTTTTAGTAATGATACACATTGTTACACTATTCGGCTAAAACTTGTCATTAACTGTTGTTTTTGTCTTTTGTAAGTAATTCTTTGCTTAGTTAGTAAAATTGCACTCTATAATTAGTTATTATAATAGGCGCATTATCCTGTATTAGGAATTCGCCTGGCATCCAACTAGGGTACTATTGTTTATAGAATCATAAACAATTTTCACGTTCCATTTATTTCATACCAGCGAACTTGGCACGTTCCATAAACGTCAATGGGAAAACTTAGATCATCCCGCTAAAAATAAATCGCACACACGCTCTCACCTTTGCTGCGCTTCAAGGATCACGAAAAGCAACAACACCTGTTAAAAATAAATCCCGACCGACGGATGATGGAAACGTGAAAAATCGGATTCACCACCGGCGACGAACGGATTTCGGCGCTCGCGATTCAAAGTCGAAACTGGGTTTGGGTTCGCAAATCGAACTAAACCGCGCACTTTTCGTAAGATCGCGCGAGCAGGCGGCCGCGCGACGTCACCTTCGTCCTTTCTCGGCGGCCGGCCGACCTGACCGCATGTCCATAATAATTCGGTGACCGATGCTGATGACCATGGAAAGAAATTCGAAAGATCGACCCTGTACGCGTTTTTCAAGAGAAATATTTCATTATTATTATTATTAGGGTCGGACTCGTAATCCGTCATGTCATTGACGGAAGGACATATGTACATATAAGAGATCAAAAAGACAGGAGTCAAAATGTGTTAATAATATACATATGTATGTATTAGGGTGCAATAAGCTCGAGGTAAATCAGTACCGAACTCAGGAAACCAGTACAAAATTAAAATATATGATAGAGACACTTACCCAAACAGTTATTGTCTATTGAAAGGTCGTGTCACCGTCATCACTAAGTGTAAGATGACATTCTTGCACAGCATGGGCATACATCATAGTCACTGAAATGCGTTCTGCATTCACCGCACTTAGATGTGACAAATACAAATATTTGTTTTGTGTTCCAAATTAGTCGGTCCACTATCGGGTATTGTTTTGCAATTTCACCAGCGACAAGATGTAAGGAATGCGCTAAACATGTCACGTCGATCATATTTTTATATGTGCGTTTTAGACGCTCAGCTGCTTTTCGCATATGTATATGCGGCTGCATCTGTGACAAACACCAGTAAATTTCATTGTCAACACACACATTGCGTACAGCATCCGACATCCACTCACCAATACATCAATCGTTTCAGCCGTAGTTTTTAATACACGTTTACTTGCGATTAATATTGGCGGGGTAGATACTATTATTCACTTTTAAAACACGGAATACAAAACATTCACTACCTTGTGACCACGAAAATCCATGCTTTCATCAGTGACCTAAATATACTGATTGCGTACGTCTTCTCTAATACTGTCCATCACATTATTATAAACTTTGGGGAGGTACCGAGTGCGCAATGTCTGGCTACTAGGCAAAGGCAATCTGGCATGTATTTTGAACAAAAATTTCTAAAACACGCATTATCTACTAGTCTCCACGACAATCCACACGTACACAACATAGAACACAAGTGATATAAGAACTCGTCAGTATTGACTTCACCCCGTACATTATCTTGATGTTTTTTTGAATTAATATGTCTTTTTGCATCCCATTCGTCTTTAAAAGCATATCGCCTATTACACGGTAGACGACGTATGAATATTCCATCTGTTTTAAATTCCTCAAAGTTTTTGATTATATTTTGCAATTTATATGCGAACGGAATTCCGCAACATAATTAATAAGAAAGCCGTTTCGCTAAATATGGCTATTTATTGGTTCCGTACCGCGACGATCACAACAGCGAAATAACTAAAACCGAATAAATAATAAACACCTTCAACCTAACACCTGCAACGTACGTGCGGCGGCTTATATAATTTGCCATTTGGCTATCCCATATTCCGCGGCGGCAAAAGTGAAGAGTGGGGGAGCGGGACTCCCGGGACGTCGTCCGTCTCGCAGTCGTTCTTATCACGCGTAGCAACATACTATTTAGGGACGTTTGATTTACGTAAATAATAAAGCAAATTGAATTCCTGACCTGGGATTCCTCATATTTTATTGCAGTCTAGTATGTATGAACGTACGTACCAGCAGCGGCTTGTGACTTTTTTTTGAGGGAGACAAACGAATTTTATAAAAAAAATTTGTTTCCTAAATTTTTGTAGTGGTAAACATTGTTAGTAATATACCGTATAGCTAAGAGAAGGGCCTCTACTTGGTCAATAAAATATATTAAGTATATTTGTCTAACATAATGTACCTAATATATTTTATTGGTTCAGTAAAACCATCGGGATGGTTTACAATTAAAGAATGCAGTGAAATAAAATACGGATTTTTGCCAGGTCTGCGTCAATTTCGATTTGACGGGCTGAAGTGATCACATTCATAATATTTTGTTTGCTTATAAGATGTAACTCACAGACACAACTAATATGTTCCCGACTTTTTGATGTCTAATGTGTCAATTGAACGAAATAAATTTTTAAGATTATCAAATCCAGACATTGTCCAAGCATCTTCTTCACGATTTGAAAATAATACACAGGACCAACGCAATAATTTATTTAAAGTTAAAGAACCACTAAGCCATTTTCATTTATTATACCACGTATTAACAAAACTAAGAGAGTAAAAATAAAGTTTTACTTACACCTGACCATGGTACTTTTAAATCTTTAACAAATAAGTTATCCTCATAAGACAGACGACTAAATTTGTAATTTATAAGATACTCAACAATATATTAGAGATACAATATTGCAGAAATACAGACACTGACGCGCTTAACATTTGACATATGTACATATGTAGTATCTAACCTCCGCTTTAATAAATGGATCATTTTACGCTTAAACAACGTTGGGAAATATTGAAAAATTATTTCCAAATAGAAACAGTGAGAAAATTGAAAACAAGTATTGGTCGAAATGAAGCTCCGTCAGCACCTGGTGTAAGAAAGTTCGTGAAACTGGCCTGCTCATGGATAACAGAAGTCATCCACGTGCTCGTCCGTTGCGCACAGCTGAAAGAATTGCTGCTATTGCCCAAAGTGTGCGTGAAAACTCAAGAAGCTCAACTCGTCACAGAGCATAATTTAATATCAAACGCACATCTCTGAAGAGAATATTGCATAAAGACCTCGGATTATATGCTTACAAGTTGCAACTTACTAAAGAGGTAAAGGAAAATGGCAATCCACTTCGTTATCGCTTCTCCGTGTGGGCTTTAAATGAGTTTGAAAATGACGCCGATTTCAATCGAAAATCATTTTTTCGGACGAAGCTCATTTTCATCTTGGAGGACATGTAGTCATAGAGAAGCCAAAGCATCCTGCAAGAGTGACTGTTTGGTGTGGGTTTTGGAGTAGTGGCATCATTGGTCCGTACTTCTTTTAAAATAAGTGGTAGAGCGTTACATTAAATGAGTTACAGAGACGTTAACTATTTGTGGCGCGATTGGACGATTTGGGCTTGGACGAACTTTGGTTCCAGCAGGATGGAGCAACGGTCACACAAGCCGTGAAACAATCGATTTTTTGCATTCTAAATTCGGTAATCGTGTTATCAGCCATTTTGGAGACATTAAGGGGGCTTTCCCGCTTTTTCGCTGAAAAAAAAAAGGTTTTTTTGGGATTTGTTTTTTAAGAAAGTGTAAAACGGATTGAGACATTTTTTTAAATCAAAAAGATAGAGGTATGAAGATTACATTTATTTATTTATTTACTTTTTTTAACCAAAATGGCGGCCGTTAATCCTTAGCCTTATTCCTTTAATGTAGCTACTTCAGGCGGACATGTCTCATATAAATGAGAATTTTCTACGACGCTATTCATCTGAAATCAAAAAATGAAACATTTTTATAAAATATAGGATTGTTTTTAGTGTTTGTCATAGGGGTTTTTTGAAATTCAAATTTTACGCAATTTGGTGCAACTGTGAAAAAAAAAGTATGAGTTTCACCTTAAATTTCTACTTTTAAATTGTTATTAAAAATCGAATTTTTGCAATATCAAAAAAATCCTATGTTGATCACTAATGGCATCATTTGTGAACATTTTAAAAGCAAAATCATAAAAATCGGTTAATTATAGAAATCTCATTCCAGTTTCAAAAACGTTGTTTTGAGAAAAACGCGTCTTTTTTTCGTCTTTTTTTTTTCATTCAACTATGAAATTTTTTAACTTACATGTCGTCATTAATTCCCGGCCCGTACAGGACACCCTCCTCTGCCTTGTAGACCTCTTTTTGGCTTCACGTCAGATAGCGTCAAGCATTTTTTTCCACTGAATCCGCATTTCGCCGAATACGGATAATAAGTAACAGACCGTAATAAGTTGTCAATTCGCCTATTACTTTGATGGTCAGTTTTCCTGGACCTCTTCCCCGAGTCCCTTGTTTGTTTTCTTCGCATTACGGAGCCTGGTTCCCATGCGTTTCTCCACGTGACCATTCCTTTTTCATTACTTTCGGATCGTTGTTGTACGGGTCCAAATCCAAAATCGCCTTGAAGTCATTACCTTATCGCCTTACTGTCCCCGTTGGCAAATTTACTGAGCATATTTTACATTATGCTTTTCTTATGATCGTTGAAACACTTCCTTTACACTGTCCACCTCCATTTTCCGTGCGCGACTCTTTTCAAACGCCGTAACCGTCGTCACTAATCTGGCTGTAACTCGAAATCGAATACGCGGATCACTTTAAAATTTCAGGACAATAAATTTGTATGTATAACGCATCGATTTCAGTAAAAAACAAAAAAACGATTTTTTGAAACCGAAAACACCGTGGGATTATTTTTTATTGGGTTTAAATTGGGGTTAAGAACCGTTGTTACTCCAACGACCCACAAACAATTGACGCAGTAAAGGAAAACATCAATCGAGTTTTTCGTGCAATAGAGTCACAAATAATCGAAAATGTACTGCAAAATAGGGTGAAAAGAATGAACTACTGCCAAGCCTGCCGCGGCGGCCATTTAACTGAAATTGTTTTTCATAAATAATGGGAAGGCATACTTTCTTGAATAAAGCAACAATCATTTAAAAATATTCTATAAAAATATCTATAAAAATATTTTATAAAAAAAACTATGTAGTTTTAATAGCAATTTTAAAAAGGAACCATCTGATGGCCTACCCTATATATCGACGATTGCAAGGAATTCATAAAATATGTTATCCGTCTTTTGTAAAATCGTCGTAATTTTCAATCAACTTTTTCAGTATATTCCCAAATGGTAACGTTTGCAGTGGATATTTGCAGTGGCAGTGCCGTTAATGCAAATATCCACACAAAATCTGATAATATGTAAATGCACTGCACGAACTCTACAAGAAATACGAACACGGTTTACAATACGTATGTACACACATTTTTTTAGTCACTCACGACTAGGGACCGGAAAGTTTGCCATAACGCATGGTAAACTTCGTTCAACTATCCAGAGCTCCTGCAACGGACCGACGTACTACGGGACACACAGTATAAAAGTGTGTTAATAATTCGAGTCATGACGAAAATCAGGTATCTTTCTAACAAAACGATGATCCTCCTCATTATGATATGAGAGTACGAGCGTACTTAGATAATACATTTCCTGACATTGGATCAGCAAAAGAGGAGTTATTGAATGGCCTGCAAGATCGCCAGATTTGAGCCCTCTAGATTACTTTTTGTGGGGTCATTTGAAAAACAAAATTTACGCCTCTCAGCCTCAAAACTTGAATATTTTACTTATCATAATGCATCATAAGATGGATGCTGTCATCCTCATCAGTCAGATTTAAAAAATGAGGTATCGTTGTAGATGTTGTAAACAGATTTTCAAATGAAGTATGTATCACGTAACTCTTTGGATCATTTGATATTTTAGGGATGGAACTTACTTACTCCTTATAGTGTGACAGGACAGAAAATATGTGCAAAGGTGTTTCTCCCATCCTTTACAATAACATGTTTCTCCAAAAGGCGATTATTTCTCCAGACGCATATTTTCAAAATATTTAATTATGTATGTATGCATTAACAGGATCGTACATTTTAATACGGATACTTCTATTCACGTCATTCTCCAGATATATCGTAATGATAAATAAAGTATATTGAGGAATACGTGTATGAGAATATATTATTATATTTGTCTGGAAATAGTATTATGATATCTCTTAGAGTACTATTACGATTACTTTCATATTCATAAATTGTCTGTACTTTTATTACCATGATTTAACAGTTTGCCGTAGTTCATGAGTATCAATGATGGTTGTATACCTATTTAAATTAATTAAAATAATAATGACATCAAACCATTGAAATTCTTTCTATAATTTACTTTTGAAACATGTTCCATTATTTTTAAAATGCGTCTTGTAATCTGATTGTATGTATGTGTCCAATACATCTGTTATAGCAAAATAATTCAACATTATATAGGCGCAAAAAGTGCTATGCGAAAAGCACTTTTTGCTAGTAAATAAAAAAATTGCAATAGTTTCATTGTAGACAAAATAAATCAGATTGTGATCTCGTACTTTTTTATTATTCATCTTTATTTAGTCGGGTCGTAAAAAATATCTACAACAAAATTTTAAACCTGTAAAACTTAAACTGTATAAAAATCGTTTATCATCTAATAATAATACAAACCCTTACAAATTCATATTACGTTTACTAGCAAACATTCTCTTATATTGCGCTTTCTCTCAATAAAGTATTAAATACATAATAAATTATTGTTTCTTTCTCCTATTCCTCTTCTTTGAAGTTTTCGAATCCGCATTTTTTTATATTTTTGATTGTGTTGCCTTCTTTAGCTATGCTTGGTGTCTGTTTAGCTTTAATGTCATTATCTCCTTTCTTAAGGACCTTCCTGCTGTCTTTTGAATCGACCTTAGCATTGAGCAAATCTTTCTGAATATTGTTTATAGATAAACGTAACATCTTCAATTCGGATAACGCAGTTTGGGCTAATCGTCCTTCTGGGCTCTTGGTCGGTTCATATAGTAAATGTTTGATGGCTTCTTTGAGAGTAGTTTCTGCTAAAAGAAGTTGTCCTACGAGCTCCTCTTCATTTATTTCTTTTTCCCTATGCTGTTTGTGCGCCAAATCTGCTGTCGCTGAGTGAAGTTCGTACAGTGTGATTGCTGAAATTGGGACAGAGATTATTCATACGAAAGTTGTTATATTATCATATTAAGAAAAGGAGTTTTATTAATGTATATAAATTTAGACACCAATACCGATCAACCAAATTTCTTTTTTGAATTCCAATGAGCAGAACAACCGGAATCATGTCAACTGTCAAGCATTAGCGTCTCTTATGAGAGCTATAGAGTCGATTTCTTTCAATATTTTGAATTGATAATTTTATGGAGGACTGTTGAAATGTTAATAAACACAATATGAAAAAAAAAACGATTGTGTATTCTCATGGCTTTTGGAAAAAAATCCCAAAATAGTTGTATATGGTATACCCAGTCAAAATGATAAGATTATTATTATTATTTCGCCGACATTATAGTCACACTTCTCAGTGAAATGCTGCGAAAAAATTCACCCATTCCTGCTGCAGACAGTGATGGCTTGATATCTCATCCCCGCATCCAACAGATATTAGGATCAGGCAAGGGGAGGAAATTCATCCCTCTCCCAAAACCTTCCTTACAATGTGACAAGTTTGTAACAATATTGCCTTCTGGTAATTTCTAATGACAATATAAGACAGTCCTAATGCCGCGATGTTCTTGGTGAATCTGGTCGTCATCACTCCCTCTGCCAATATTACTAGGGCGTAAGTCTCCACCTTCTCCATTTTCCATAGGCGCTTCAGCTCGATTGATAGATTTTCATATTTCGCGATCTTCTCATGTTCAGTCTTCTGAATGTTGAGGATAAGTGGTACTACGATGTCTATGATGATCTATCTTCGCTGTTCCTTGTTGATCAGCACAATATCTGGTCAGGTACTGAGCCCGATGTACTTAGGTACTGAGCCCGATCTTTATGGTTCCTCCACAGGCTACTCCTTCTATTAGTCCTGTTTTCTTAAGAACTTTAAGGACAGTTTCTAATGGAGCGTCTGTCACTTATTTTGATTATGTTGTTGTAGCCCCAAAGTTCGAATACCTAACAGCTGCCAGTGCTGGGCATTCGCATAATTTATGGACGGGGTTTCTTCCTACTCTCTACACCTCCTACAATCGTCCTCCTACTTGCATCATTTTTCACTCCGATTGTGGTGAGATGTCGCATGAGTGGGCAGTGCCCAGTGAATATCTCAGCTGGTTTCTACCCAATTTTATTGGATTTGTTGTCTTATTCCAGGATGGTTTGTCAATGAACATCCGTGATTTCCTCAAACTGAGGACTTCCGCCCAGTGAGAGATATGTTTTTGCCTTAATAGATCATTTATGGCCCTCCTGGCTGTCAGGTAGGCCAAACCACAGTTGGGTTCCGGCCCTATCATGGTAAGATGAGAGGTGATTATAGTTGTTCATACATTATGCATTACTGTTTACATTAAAAATCTGTGAAATAAAAATGTAAACCCTGAGTCAAATTTTACTAAACGTAACATCTCAGTATCAATATATCACATTTCTTTTTGATTCAAGAACAGAAGAAATAATATATTATTCCATAAGAATTTAAACAGACTGATAAATAAAAGACGTGAGAATGATTCCCCGTTCATTATCGTCCACCATCAAAAATCACAGATCCGGAGAAGAGCTACGTTGTTGTCACTCCGGTGATTGAAGTAGCCAACTTTGTTGGATACACCGGAATAGGTCTAGTTCCATTTACGAATACCAGAGTATAATACCTCCTAGATAAGCACCGTGGCTTTGTAAAATGGAAGTTATTTTTATCAAAATGTTTATGTGTTTCACATTTTAGGAGGCATTCAATTTTAATGCCACAGCATAATAATATTAAGGTAATACCCAGAGATTTCATGGCGTTTTCTGATTGTATTTCAATATTCCTGTATTTCAATATTATTGTTATAAATCATAACCTCTAAGACAATATGGGCCATAGTACCCTGTGGAAAAAGTTAATGTATTTCTTCAGAAACAAAATGAAAATCAAAATATGGATATCAACTCTATGTATTGATCAACAGTTTTAGCTGTAGTGCTGTTTAAAGGGAATATACGAATATTCGTATGTAATTCAAATAAACCATCTCAATGTTACGCATCTCAATTATCACGGCACATGCTAATCAGATTCTTGTTTATTAATGATGTGTCTTAATCTGCCATTATTTTCGATATAAAACTGACGTTTGGCATATGTGTAGTGACGTTGGAAGGAAAAATAAACAGAATAATAAAAACGCAGTTTGATATCATTAACTGCAGCTCCTTATTTTCATTCACGTGAGAATTTGTGCCACTCTAAAATTAGAATGACTTCCTCAAAACCATGGGCGACTTGATGTAAATTAAAAATACAATTATGGTACCTACTTAGGTATGGCCACATTTTCTTATATTAGAGAAAATTGATAGACTAATTTTCTACGCAAATAGAGCACATTTAACTTTATTTGACAGATCTATTGTACACCAGATCTACAGAATTTTTAAATATTTATGAGAAATCAAATCTATTAGCAATTTGTCGAAATATTTGGATGTGATGTGTTCCACATAAAAATGATAACTGAAATTCTTGCCTGACATAGTTGATCATGCATATCTCTATGCATAATAGAAAAATAGATAAATGTGATATACACGTAGTGTCGAAGTTGGTGCCTATTTTATCTTGGACTTGGAAAATACGTGGAACAATTTTTGAATCTCCTTTTATCTCCTTACCTTTTAATCGTGACAATCCAAGCTCCACATTACAAAAAACGTCTAAAAGCCCACGACATAAGGAAATTCTTCTTAATAAATTGCTTTTATTAGGTGGTGAACGAAGATACAGTCCCATTAAGTTTTGTTGAAGTTCAAGAATTAGAAAATGGTTTGGATGAAATGTTTGAAGGAGTCTGCTTAATAAATTCTCCATAGCTGTTACGCTTGGACCTAGCAAACAGACAAACATTAATTTATGGAAATTCACAACAGGAAAACAGAAAAAAAAATATGTAAGAGCAACAATTGACTTCATGATCTCATATGAATTTTTGGGAATCATGGCTATCGAAATCTTTTCCATACACATTGAAAACATGGACATATTTGATATCAATGCACATGTTTTCATTTTCATGATACCAATCGTAAAGATTAAACCTGACAGAAATATAGCGACACAAAGGCGTAGGTACACGAAAGTAATTAGTAGCCTTTCACATATTTGCCATATTTTATTATGAAACTAGCTGACCTGGCAAACGTTGTTCTGCCATATTGAAAATTTGGGTTTATAGTTATTTTTTGATGCCAAATAAAAAAAATACAAAAAGAAAATTGTCAAAAAAATTGAAAATATTTTTCTGGATAGGGACACCCTAATCACCTAGCGGTATGAAATATACTTTACGACCTATTCTCGTACCTACCAAATATACATAAAAAATTTCATAAAAATCGGTCGAGCCGTTTCGAAGGAGTGCGACCACAAACACCGTGACACGAGATTTTTATATATAAGAAGATTATATTATACTATTCAACGTATTGCATATAACGGAGGTTATACAGTGAGGTCCATAAGTCACGGATAAATTAGTTATCTACGTAATTTACAATTTATGAGTAAAATCCTGAAACACGTCAATTTTTAATTCTAGAATGACATTTTTTTGAGCATAATTTTATACCTCCTCCTCCAACCCCCTTGGAGTGACAGCTCCCCCTTTAATATTTTTAAATGGAACGAGGGTGCGTGTGATAGCTCATTTGAGAGGGTTCTTAATTATCCATCCAGCAAGATTTTTTTTAATTTCTATAATTTTTTTATTGAAAAATAATACATTTTTAATGTTACTAAGTAAAGAAAAGAACATGAAACAGAACAGAAGAACAGTTTAAATGTTCAAACTATGCGCCCGTTGCTTCTTGACAATAATGGAGGCGTTGTTGAAATTCTTTTAAAACATTTTGTATTATTTCCGGGGTGATTTGATTAATTTCTTGCTTTATTATGTCTTTTACGTTATTTGGTCTGTTGAAGCAGAATTTCGAGTTTAAGTAACCCCATAAAAATAGTCAAGCGGGGTCAAATCGGGAGAAGGAGCAAGCCACTCAATTTCACCGCGTCTACCGATCCATCTATTGGGAAAAACTTGATTCAGATAGGCTCTTACTTCCAATGAAAAATGTGGTGTAGCTCCGACCTGCTGAAACCAAATATTTAATTGGGGTTGTCATCATCTGGGAAAAGCATTCTTAACTCTGAAACTAAGAAATTTTGCAAGAAATCCAAGTAACGAGCCATCAAAGTTAATGTGCCATCAAAGAAATATGGTCCGATAATTTGAAAATTTATAATTACAGCCCAAACGTTCACCTTCTCAGGATATTGAGTATTGGCCTCCATCATCAAATGTGGATGTTCTATACTCCAGTATCTACAGTTCTGTTTGTTGACTGTTCCATTTAAGACGAATGTTGCTTCATCAGAAAAAATAATGTTTTTTATAAATAAACGAATATCTTGGCATCTATTTGCCATGATTTCGCAAAATTCCAATCGGCGATCACGGTCATCGTCGTTAAATTCTTGAACCAAATGAATTTTATATGGGCGGTATTTTTCGTTTTTTAGAAGACGCAATATGGACGTTTTACTAACATCATTATCGGCTGCGACTTGTCTTGTAGGTTTATGTGGATTCATAATGCTGTTCATCGTCTAAAATGCGTTTCCTACCAGATTTAGACATTTCCAAATTCACGAAATTTGTTTTCTATTCTACTAACCGTAGACTGGGAAATGCGGTGGTCAGGATACTTAATATTGAATATTTCGCATACCTGCTTCTGCGTTCTTGTTTTATCACTACATCCTAATAATATCAAAATTTCACTTCTTTGGGTATCCGAAAGGCTCGTTGTTAAAATAATGATCAACTCGACGATCAGCGATAAATAACATAATAGAATAATAAGTTTTCACAGATGTAGCAAATAAAGAAATTTAAATGTATACTTTTTTTCTGATATGTAAAAAAGAAACCCTTTTTACTTCTTTCTTTTTGTTAGGTATTTTGCGCAGCGTATCAGGGAAACCGATACATTTAAGTTGAATGTTGACACAAAAATTAACTAAAAACTTGTTACATTTTGAATATTTTGTATTTTATACATTTATAATTATATTTATTATAATTGTATACTGTATATATTGTAATTATAATTGTATTCTATATAACTGTATATAACTGTATAATGTAATAATAATTGTATACATTTTGAAATTACTACGTTAGGCACTTGATTGTATACATTTCATAATAATAATAATAAGTTTGAAATTATCAAATTTAAGTTTCTTGATGAAAAATAAACAAAATTCAAAAAAAACTTATATTGCTGAATAGATAATTAATAACCTTTTCAAATGAGCTATCACACGCACCCTCGTTCGCCCAAGGGGGTTGGAGGGGGAGGTATAAAATTATGCTCAAAAAAATGTCATTCTAAAATTAAAAATTGACGTGTTTCAGGATTTTACTCAAAAATTGTAAATTACGTAGATAATGAATTTAGCCGTTACTTATGGACCTCACTGTATATCAGCACCAACTGACGCGAGACTGCTGCAAACATGCTACACGAGTTGCCTATGTGTCGCGACTCCATAAACCAACCTTAGTAATGAATATTTTTATTTGAGTGCTTCAATGAATCCGATATAATGGTGTGTCAGGTGGTATCGTTATCTGTTTCAGTGTCAAAAACCATCAAAACAAATTTTGAGATATGCAGGGCATTTTGGGATATGAGACATGGCGTTAATAGCCGATACCTCCGTTATTTGAAAAGATACGAATGTGAACAAAAAAAACTACAAATGGCGCGAAAAACTGCATCTGATTACAGTTCAAAATCTGTATTGTACATTGCAGACCGAAAAACCATCCTGTTTTTTTTCATTTAGAAAAAAAATATTTGCAACTAAACACATAAATTTAGTCCCTACTTCATTCCAAGGACAGTTATATACCATACTTGATATTTAAAAGTTATTTTAGTATTTATATATATTATATTGCAAAGTAACCGACGCATTTTTGCACCCTCCTAAAACACAAAGGTAGATGTAAGTAACAAAAAAAGCGATTAGTTAACGTCACAGTTTGGACGCACACGTCATTTAGTCAGTTTCTATATTCGTGGGCTTACTACAAAAACCCGTTAAGTCCATATTTGACAAAACTAGAGATATCTGAACTATTAAGCCAAAAAATAGTAGAATAATTCGAATAATTACAATGCAATTTGTACAGCCCTTTAAATGCTTTTTATTTTTTCTTTCTCCTAAACTGAATAGTTGCATAGATAAAAAAGACTATATATTTTTTAATATAGATTTTTTTCCTTTGAAAAAAAATGTTAATGTTTAGATATCTCTCCAATTACTTTTTCGGACTTAACGGATTTTTGCAGTAACCCCACGAATGTACAGAGTATTAACCCCAAATTAGCAATATATTTTTTATTGGAAGGGAAAAAATATAAACAAGAGCATAAATATTTTGTTAGTGTTTTTGTGTACTTATATTGTTTCTCTCCGACACCAGAGAAAAATGCTGTTTTAAATTTATTTACTTGTGGGTTCAAAGCAAAGAATGCCAGAGCTTTTGTGATGTTTTGTTTTGTTTTTATTTCCAACGAGAGCTCAGTACAGCCCTTATATTAGACTGTAAAGTGGTACTGGATCACTATTGGACACATCCATTGCAGTAATAACCAAATATTACACAGGGGAACAAAAAAAAAATTTTTTTTTTTTTTGATGCCTGGGATTTTAGACCTGATTTTAACTATATTTGGGAAGCTAAATCTATAGGTGCAATCCGTTTTTCTCTATCAGCTCTACTTTTTTAGATACATAAATTTATCTACATATCTGGTTTCCTATGCAGTTTATTGGTTTCTGAGAGTTCTAAAATTATTTTATAATCATTAATGTAGGTGCAATTGTTTTATTGTCAGTCTGTAAATGAGTAAATTCCAGGTAAATCTATAAATAGTGGAAACATTGCCTCCCAGGTACCTGAACTGACCCTTTTATACCCCTAACTCAGGTAAGTCTCGTCAGTTTGTGCCTTCTTGCTAAAGAGAGTAGATCGAATTCGGCGTGTTATTTTCTGTTAAGAAAAGAGTGTTGTGTTATTGAACAGAATTAAAAATGAGTTCAGCGTCCAGTTCAAGAAGAAGTTGTGTCAATCAACCTGATGTGTTTTGTTATATATGCGGAGAATACATGTTCCAACAAAACAGACGAGCTATTACTGACTTTGTGAAGCAAGCATATTTGGCATACTTTGGAGTTAAGCTTGGTGATCAGGACAAAACGTGGGCCCCGCATCTTGTATGTAAAACTTGCACAGAGCAATTACGGCAGTGGACTACCGGCAAAAGAAAATATTTGAAATTCGGCGTACCAATGGTTTGGAGAGAACCAAAAAACCACTTCGATGATTGCTATTTCTGTTTAGCAAATATTAATGGAATCAATCGAAATAACCGCCATAAATGGACCTATCCCAATTTAGACTCGGCAATACGCCCTATCCCGCACTCAGATGAAATACCGATTCCAACATTTCATGAGCTACCAGATATCTCTGATAACGAACATTGTCCCTCTGATCGCTCTTCCGATGCTAATGAAACTAACAGTGACTATGAGGGGACGTCTTCAGTTCCTCAACGCTTCAATCAAAACGAATTAAATGATCTCACCAGGGATCTCAATTTATCGAAAAAGCTGCTGAAGTACTGGCTTCTAGGTTAAACGACAAAAATTTACTGGAACAAGGAACCAAAATTACCTTTTACTGTACAAGAGAAAAAGATCTGCTACCATTCTTTTCTCAAGAAGACAATCTTGTATTTTGTCACGAAATTAGGGACTCATGAAAGAAATGGGACTTTCTGAATATATTCCAGATGATTGGCGCCTATTTATTGACAGTTCAAAGCGAAGTTTAAAATGTGTCCTTCTACATAATGGGAATAAATATGGTTCAATACCGTTAGCTCACTCAACGAAACTGAAAGAAGAATATAAACACAATAGCTTTAGTCTTGCAGAAGATAAAGTATCACGAACATCAATGGTTGATATGTGTAGACTTAAAAATGGTGAACTTTCTTCTTGGGCAGCAAAGTGGTTACACAAAATATCCGTGTTTCTTGTGCCTTTGGGATAGTAGGGACAAAACACACCACTGGGTTAGAAAAGATTGGCCTCTGAGAGAAAACATGGACGTTGGGGAAAAGAATGTCATTAACGACGCTTTGGTTGAAAGAGAAAAAATCATTCTTCCTCCGTTACACATAAAGTTGGGCTTAATGAAGCAATTTGTAAAAGCTCTTGATAAGGATGGGCCTTGTTTTGAATATATAGGGGTAAAAATGCCTCAGTTGAGCACAGAAAAACTCAAAGCAGGGATATTTGGACGGCCCACAAATAAGACAATTAATTAAAGATCCTGCTTCATAAATTCAATGAATGAAGTTGAACGAGAAGCTTGGACATCATTTGTTGCAGTTGTAGAAAATTTTCTAGGCAAACATAAAGCTGAAAACTATGTTGAAATTGTTAACAAGATGCTGAACAGCTTTAAAATCATTAGGGTGCAATATGAGTATAAAAGTACACTATCTAGACAGCCACTTGGACCGGTTTCCAGAAAATTTAGGAGACATGAGTGAGGAACAAGGTGAAAGATTTCACCAAGATATTAAAATTATGGAGGACCGCTACCAAGGAAGATGGGACATCCACATGATGGCAGATTACTGCTGGAGTTTAAAGAGGGACTGTTTGGAAAAAACATTCAAGAATGTCGCGGAAAAGAAGTTTTAGAAGTGTCGAGTGACTATATTTGATTTCTTTAATGTTTTTTTTTGTTTGTAAGTTTGACTTAAGATTGTATTTGGTATAAATAAAATAAAAAATTCGAATCTACTTTTGTTTATTACACTTGAGATTTGAGTTAAAATCATAGAACTCATATTTCTCTAAAATTGTATATCTTAAAACTGGAGCTGATAGGGAAAAAATTAATACGATATTTGAATTCAGGACATCAAACTGATATAGAATCAGTTCAAAACCTCGGCACCAAAACAGCTGTTCCCCAGTGTTATGGATATACTTGCGTACTTATACGTATACAGTTGAAATACTGCGTATTAATAGTTAATATGACTATTAAAAAAAATACTTTGAAGTGGTTTCGTAAGGATTGTAAGGAGCAACACAGATTTTTAACTATAATCAGATGTAGTTTTTCATGTCATTTGCAGTTTTTTTTTTTGTTCACGGTCGTACTTTTCAAACAGCGAAGATATCCTTTGTTAACATAATTTTGGACTACTCTATTAATAAATTATATACAAAAAAAAACGTATTTAAACGTTTTTCAATTTTTTTATGGCTTGTTTCTCTGACAAGTATGACCATAGGTCATAAGTTTGCTGTAAAAGGGTAAATTAGCAATATCGAAGTTGTTTTTTTTATCTAACTGGTGCATAAATTGACACTACTAAATATTTTACCTCATAAGCTCTCGGCTATTCCATTCTTCGCTTACTTACCGACTTCCTCAATTCTTCTTCGACCTTCCTCAATAGCTGATTGGATCAAATAATTTTTGAATGTTTTTTTGCAACCACTACATTCCCAATCAGATGTGACGATTTTGGGTCTTATCAACCCTTTTCTGCACAGATGACACTTAAGAGAACTCAGTTCTGAGCCTAACTCTGTTGGATCTCTGCATCGGTCACATGTACATTCGAAATATTTTCCTTCTTCTTAAGTGTTGTCCTCGATCGATATTTCCCTGAAAACGAAGAGAACGTGAAGAAAAAATAATATTTGTATGCAATTGCCCACCTGTAAAACGTTGGAATAATTAAATAATATTGGTGAATTTTCAATTATATCTACGCTGGCACGAATTGTCAGGACGAAGTCGTCATCAATAGAAAGATGGGTGTTGCCAACACAGTCGTGAGCCATTAAGAGCTGCCTTTAGGTACAGTCCTGCAAGAGGTACATATATCAAAGTGTATGAATTACTTTAAACAATAGAATTTACAATTTTAATTTTAAAAATAATTGTTTTAAATATAAAATTGATTTTAGTAGAAGCGATTTTGGAAAAAAATTGAAATCTTCGGCGTCAAAACAAACACTATAAAAATTGTAAACAAATATGTATTGGACAAACAGTAAAATATATTTTTACTGTAATCAAAGAACATGTAGCTCGTTTAGATTACAACACAACAAAGAAATCTTGTAAATATGATTTTAACAATGCCCATAGGATAGACGTTAGCGGCTTAAAATCAATAAGAAATTTGGCCAACACCAGACTTTAAATGGATACGAAAGTATATTGTTAAGATAGACTGTTTTGGTATTGAAAAATAGTGTAGACAAAACGTTAAAGTTAAAGTTGGTTTTAATCACCTCATGTTAATGATCAATATTGTTGGCGAAACTCGCGCTTTTGAATGCAGTGGGGGTGTGATATTTAAGTTATTACATATCTGAAAAACGACGCATGGGGACCCACCTCATTTTTAGGTGATGACATATACACTCTTACAGAAAAGGACTTTATAGTGAAAAAACCGTCAGTAAGTTTGTGAAAAATTTTCAAAAACACTGAAGATTTCCCCGTCTCAGTAACGCTCTGTGGAATATTTGCAGTATATATTTTTTCATAATCTAGAAACAAAATATAAGGAGACGTTTTTCGATTTGTTACAAAATATTTTTGTTTCAAAAAGTTATGCCCATTAATTTTGGGAAACAAAATGTTCCAAATAAAATTAAAATTAAAATGGCCATAACTTTTTGAAAAAAAATATTTTGCAACAAATCGAAAAACGTCTCCTTATATTTGTTTCTAGATTATGAAAAAAATATACTGCAAATATCCCACAGAGCGTTACTGAGAACCCAGGGAGTGCTCCAGTATTTTTGAAAATTTTTTCGCAAACTTTGCTGACGGTTTTTTCACTATAAATCCTTTCTGTAAGAGGTGTATAGTCATCACCTAAAAAGTGAAGTGTGTCCCATGCGTCATTTTCAAGATATGGCTAACTGAAATATCACGCACCGCCACTGCTTGAATGTAAATGTAGTGTTTCCAAAAATGTTTCCAGAAAATGTTTTAGTGAAAAAGTGTGTGTTAGTGAATGAAGTACAGAAATGCTGTTACGGTTTTTCTTGGATGATATCTACTTGTGTATTTGTAATCGATCATTTTGTTTCGACCTCACGGAGTCGAAATTAACCTTCAGAGAACGGGAAATCCAGTATACTGGCTCAAAAAAAAAACATTCCTCGTCTTTGTTCAAACATCATCATTTCGGGGTTTTAGGGTCATCAATTACGAAGTCAGATTTTAAAAAATTCAAGGAGGCGAATCTAATATGGCGAACAGATCCTATATGGGGGGACAAAAAATTAAAATTTGCTAGAATTTGGACTGAAAACTATATACCTACATGGGTTTTTGAGGCCGCTGACTACGAATCTGAAATCAGATTTTAAAAATTCAAGATGGCGGATGCAATATGGGGGACATATTTTAAATTTGATCGAAATCGGACTGAAAACTTCACATGGGTTTTTGAGATTACTGATTATGAAACCAAAATTTTATTTAAAAAAATTCAAGATGGTGGACCGAATATGGCGACTAAAAGTTTTTAATTCAATCAGTTGTGGAATAAAGTCTCTATCCATTTGTTTTTGGTATTATTGATTTTTTTGGATTTGGGTGTTGCTAATGACAAATATGATATCATATTTTTGCAAATTCAATGTGACTGGTTCAGTTGGATAAATTCACACTGGTGCAATAAAGATACTAGTTGGTTAAAAGAATATATATGAGCTATTTATTTGGAAAGACCATTGTTTTCTGTTGCCGAATGTGATGAATTTTCTCGTTTTGGTGACATTTGCAGTATCGTTACGTGATAAACAACTTCAATCGATCTCAACAAGTGATGGTTTCCGAATAGGAGTGGAAAATCTGATAATATTGATGAAAATATGTACGAAGAAGAGTTCGTATATCGCGATTTTTCGTTTTTCGATCGCCATCTTGAATCCACCATTTTGATTCATAAAAATTGAATATCAAATCAAAGCCGTTGACGTATATTTTTTCATTAATTCTTGTATAAATCATTAGTATTTTTTTACAGTAGTTACATTAGTAGTATTTTTTCTACAATACGTTGAAATCCGAATTCGCTATCTTAAATCCCCCATTTTATATCCTCCATTTTGAATTGTAGCCTGATCTCACAATTACTAACCCCAAGTCACTCCTCTACATACTTTTATTATAAAAATGCATTTTTTTTTTTTCGTTTCAGCAATTGCTACCTTACATCCACCATTATGAATCCGCCATTTTGAATTTCAAAATATATTAGCAGATTCGTAAAGAGCGATGTCAAAACTTACTGGGCCATTTTTTTCTATTTTTCAGTCATTTCTAAGTCAAATAATTGAATGTTTTCAAAGTGGAAAAATTTAATATTACGGGACCGGGGTAAATACCCTTCCGGACGGAAAATCCAGTATACTGGCCCGCCCCATGGCCAACACTTTACCCATGATCAATTTGTGAAAAATCTCGTTAGGAAATTAAGCAGTTCACATGTCAGTACTATCACAATTATAATTTTTATAAGCTTTAACATTACTATTAATGTTGAATTGACTCTTTTAATTCGTCTAATAAAAACATACATTTCTTCCTGATTTTTTTTTGTTAGTTGGGACTATTATTTTAGCAGTAAACAATTTTAAACAAGGTAACTGAAATACAAATAGTCATAAATCATGTGTTTTATATATTATAGTAGAGACAAGCAATTTAAACATAATTTTTTAATTTAATTTTCTTGGTTGATTTCCAATTAAATTTCTATGAATTTTATTTAATTGAATAAATGTACAATGAATTATAATATATTAATCTCTTAGGAAAACAGTAAGTTCGTATTTAAAAATATTGATTTTTGTATGTACAGGGTTAGTTTCCATAATTTTGACAAGTTATTGCAAGATTTTTATCAATTATTCGCAGTTTCCTTTAAAATTTCATTTTAATGGTCATTTTTGGTAAAAAAAACTGTAAAAATTTTGAAAACTGTATGGGTGTTCCATTTAAAATTAGCAACCTGACATCGACTTCCTGTATAAGTCTCTATCAAAATAAGTATTTTAGTGAAATATGAAGTATGTGTGTATCGACTGTAGATTATCTCCAAATGTTCAGAATTTTTGTCCAGCTTTAGCATTTATCTTGGGACATTAAGAATTCGAGGAATTAAACAAAAAATAAATAAATAAATAAAAATGCTACCTCAATTTACTTTTTGAGAAAGTGAACTATATTTTTAAAGGGGTCAAAGTAAGTCCTTCTTTGGAAAGAATTGTGGTCCGTTTTTTCAAAAAAAAAGTATATATATGCTCATGAGCTGCTCATTGAGCAAGACAGGGTAAATTACACTTACCCCGCAAACACTGATTTTCTGGATTTATAATCATTCCTGTATGACTTTGAGGGGGCCTTACCTCAAAACTGTTAACGTCTAAAATTCCACAAACCTTTTGGACTAATTCCTCTTCAGATCTGCTTCTGAAATAAAATTATTTTCTCTGAAAGACACACAAAAATAATTACTTTTTCTAAAAAGCATTTTCAACAGGAAAAAAAAAAAAAATACCTTAGAACTCTTTCCACCGTAATCATGTGTCTCCTCCACACTGGAGTATTTCGTCTCCGTTCTAAGTGGGATTCTAACTCCATCATTGTGTTCCATACTTTAGATTTATATTTCTGGAAGAGCAAGCAACGTAATGGATGGATGAGTTGACTATTTTCCGCCAGTACATTTCCTTCTATTTTTGCATCTTTAAGAGCAGCGCATTCCTTTTCGCTGTGAAACATTCCTGAATAAATGACAAAAAGATTTATTGGGGCTAACCATGCAGAGAGTATTAAATTGTAAATAGAATATTTGGGAACAGAAAGTCTAGAACAATGCTTGAATATTTAATATACCAGTAAAGTATTTTATAAAATATTTGTTGTTGTGTAGAAAAAATGTGCATATTCTATTAATTGCATATACAGAGTTATCGATGATTCGTTAAAAGTACCAACTTTTAACGAATCATCGATCACAAGGTTTTCAAAAATTATTGATTCTTGAAAGCTTGAACCTAAGCCAATAGGCCCATTACAAACTTGATAAAAATATTTTCACGATAGCTGCACTTCCATTCATATACCGAAAGTCATCATCAACTTCTTTATGCTGTATTTTCTATTACGTAATCAAATTCCCCAGGCATATTAGGTACTCTTTCGTCAAATTTCACTATGTCTATTTTTCACAGTTTTTGAGTTATTTTGAGTTTTTGAAATGTTGTTCATTAGCACCAGATGTAACGTTTGAATCTATCTGAAACGGTCATTTTAGAAAATTAAGTGTTGCTACTGTGGTTAATAGAATCCTAAAGCTTTGCAACGATGCTTTTATTATTGCACAATTATGTAAAGAGTGTTTGAACAGAACTACCATTCAAACTCGAATTTCTTAAATTCAGTGCCCTATATTTTACTTTATATTTTGATGTAGAACTAAATTCTGCATCGAACTGTATCTGCCTATGCCCTGTACCTACCTTTAATACTTTTTTAGTTGTTTAGCTTTTTTTGAATATTGAAAGAAATAGATATAAATATAAGCTAAAAATAGAAGTTATAAGCATATTAACAAATGGTTTAAATACAAATAACAATAAAATATTGATATCTGGTATCATTCATTTATTTTATCCCTTCTTAATGATATGAAGCATACAAATTGTTTACAAAAAATATATATAATATTAATTGGTATTATTATACTGTTATTATTCAAACAAATGGGGAATGATTCACAATTTAAAATTTAGAATTATTCAGATTTAGAAAAAAGATATAGTTCTCAAGTCTTTTGTGTTTTAATAAAAACTAGGCTGATAACGCGAATATAAATTTAGAACTGTTTGCCAAAAAAAATAATAATAATGCAAAGACAATAAACACTTGTTGGTATTTGTAAGATGCATGTTATTCTCATTTAACCAAGTTGTACCACTGCCATTTTCTGCATGCAATGTATCCAGAATTATCTTGAACACATTTGTTCACTTATACATACCAGTTCATATCCATTCTACATACACATTTAATATTTTTCTTGACTCAATTATTTTAGCTTAATACAGTATGTGTAACAAATATTAAATATACTATTGAAATAAAATATCCGAATATTACTTACCCACACACTTTGACTACATAGTATTGCAGCTTTGCAGTTAGAACAAAACATATTCGATATTCGCCACATGTCTGCAACAATTGAAACATATGACTTTTCCATCCACTGGTGGTCCTACCAA
Organism: Aromia moschata; assembly: GCA_029963805.1. Lineage (NCBI taxonomy): Eukaryota > Metazoa > Arthropoda > Insecta > Coleoptera > Cerambycidae > Aromia > Aromia moschata. The sequence goes on from JAPWTK010000012.1 coordinate 1,441,148, forward strand.
CGTTGGTTTTTCTGATAAAATCAATTCACCAGCTTTAATAAGTTTTCCAAGCCACCATATACCTGCACAATTTCGATATTGTATTATAACAAAATTATATTAAAAACCGTTAACGTATTCAATTATATTAATTAAATTTCACATATAATATTAAATATTAAAATACTCACCTTCCAAATATGTCAGTTTTGGAAATATAATAATTTAATTTAGTAGTCATAATTTATGTCGACAGTTTATTTATACCACCGGTTAAATTTCTAGAGACGACCACTACACATTACCAACTAAACTTTTTATAGTTCGCTTAAAATTAGATTTTGTTCAAGTTAATTTTAAACTAAACTAGAGTACTGTAATTAAGAGCAGGTGCAACTTATTTGCATGTATATGGAAACTATTAAAAATGTTGCAATGGAAGTAAATAACTGTATAATAAAGTAACCGAGGATTTATAAATAAATTATACTACTTACGAACAGAACTAAATTCTGTGAAAAACGACTGAAGATAACTTTAAAATATAACTATATATAAAATATGCCTATATATATGTATATAGGCATTGCGCCAATAATATTATATCTTAAATATAAATATACTGTTTCCATTCGATTAAAGTAAAAGGCGACCATTCTACTTAATATTAACTACATAATGGAACAGAAGTTACAGTACGAGTCTGACTTTTACTTTCTGCTCGCTAAATAAATAAATCAAACAACTGAAAAAAAGCTATGCAATTTTGAAAAATAATATTGCCTTAATCAAAACATACAGCATGATTTTTTAATGCGTATTTGGTTTAAAGAATCGTTATTTCATAAGAAATACTAAAATGTAGGTAATATGAGAGGTTGTTTCCACAATTTTTTGCCATTTTTATAAATATTGCCGGAACTACTGGTATTTTTGAAAATGTATCCAAGTGTCTCATTTAAAACAAGGAAGTTACGTAATCGACCCCCAGTACTATACGAACACTGTAGATTTAAAAAAAATTAAAATAAATGGCAAAAGAGGGTTCAAACTATCTCACATATTACATTTTCTTATAAAACAGCGATTGTACAGACCAAATACGCAATAAAAACGTATCCTGTATATTCTTCATTCAGTAAATGACTTTGATATTTATTTTTTTAAATAACACACCTAACCACCCTTTTTAAAAATCTTAATTGTGTTAGCGGTGCCCAAAAAAGAAAAGTTTACCCAAATAGGTACATGCATACGTAAAAAATCTTTATTACAAAAATATTTATCTGCTACAAACAAAACTGATGTTGAAGTTTTAATCTTCTCCTGAATATGCCAACTTAGTTGGCGAAACACGCGTCGAGAAAAGTATAGTAGTTCGGTGTTTCGTGGAAAACGATCAATTTTTTTTAAATCAACAGTCTCAATTTTTCTTCGTAGTGTAAAAGACAGTCTAACACAATGTAAAGGCGGTAAATTGGTAGCCAAAGTCCAAAAAATCAGATGGATAACACGCGTACGCGAGTCACGTACTATATCTATTCCCCGGCCCAACTATAGTAGCACAAATAAAGATAATGACCCGATATATCCAACATTTGGTTTCACCAATCCATAAAAAAAATAATAAACAGGGGATATTTGATATTAACGTTAGTTTTAATCATGTGGTTGGCGAAACGCGGGAGTTGAGAAGTGTTGCATTAGGTGTTAGTGACAAATTGTTGGTATGCTGAAGCTTGTAAATCCCGCTCCAATCCTGAAATACAACAGTAAAATTAAAGTGAAAATATTTTAAAAAATTGGGATATTTGATTTTTTTTCATAATCCAGAAACAAATATAAGAAGACGTTTTTCGATTTGTTGCAAAATATTTTTGTTTGAAAAATAGGCCATTTTAATTTTAATTTTATAGGAACATTTTGTTTCCCAAAAATTAAAATGGCCATAACTTTTTGAAACAAAAATATTTTGTAACAAATCGAAAAACGTCTCCTTATATTTGTTATAGATTATGGAAAAAAATATACTGCAAATATTCCACAGAGCGTTACTGAGAACCCAGGGAGTGCTCCAGTGTTTTTGAAAAATTTTTCGCAAACTTTGCTGACGGTTTTTTCACTATAAATCCTTTCTGTAAGAGGTATAAGTCATCACCTAAAAAGTGAAGTGGATCCCATGTCGTTTTCAAGATATGGCTAACTGAAATATCACGCACCGCCACTGCAGTGTCCCATTAATAAAGCAAAACTGCAGATTTTTGGGTATACATATTGCGATTTAGTCAGTCTTACCTTACTCCAAAAGTTAATAGTAACAGAGGCACAGGGTGTTAAAGTTTTTAAATAATTTTATTTTCGATTTTCATTTCTAAAACATTTTTCCACAAAATCTGTGAATAGAATAGTTTGTGGGCGAGACATAATTTTGATGCAGATTGTAAATGGTGTTGTCTGGGGCATTCTGAGTACATAAAAACCATGTAATTTTTTTGCGCCGAAGAGCATTTATGTTTTCGTAATTACATTGAGTTTAATTCAGATTGCCCTCAGATGGCCTCATCAAGCACCAAAAAACTCTCAACCACAAAATTTTGAGCAAAAATGTTGGTTTTTGAAAGTTTTTTTTTTTTATTTGAAGTAAAATTATAAGTTTGACTGATCTTGATTACAGGGTTAAGTTCGGTTAAATCTCAATATTTTGACACAACAAATCTACAGTTTTGCCGTTTTCCATTATTAATGGGGCACCCTGTGTACAATTACAAATTTGAAATGACGAAAAATTGCAATTTTTCGCCATTTTTGAAAAAACCAAAAATCATCTCTAAAAAATTCTGGATTTGAGGATATTCTTTGACTAATTCTAAGACATTTTTGTTCTTAGATCATTTTTGCTAAACTTGATAGATTCCAAAAAATTCCGATTTCGAGCCGTCGAAAGTCAGATATCTGACTTTCGACGGCTCGATAACTCGCTTGGAGTTGATTTTTGGACCTTGGTGCCATGAAAACTTTTGTTCAGGGGGATTCAAAGTACAGCATATTTCAACCCCAGAAAAATTGGCCGGGAACCAAAATCCATATGATTGGTGCGGGGTCCGTTCGAGTTGGGCTATGCGAAATCTGGAGTTCTGGGCTAATTTCACAGAGTGCTTTTTACTGTAACGGTCCTTCAGGTTAGTTAGTGAGTCACTCGATTGGTGGCATTCTCAGCTTCTCGACATAGTTGTAACTTTTCAGCTCGCAAGTGAAGATGTGGTGAACGCGTGAAACTATCATGTTCAAATGTCGATTTCTCAGGATCTAGACAAGATATTTCAAAAATCCAGAATGGATTTTGAACGGAAGGAATAGTACTTTCAGATGCCGTCTTGGATTTTTTTTGTAAAAATTTTATTCATTGGGTAATATAACATCAAAAATACCCAAAAACAACGTTTTTTGCACTTTTAAGTTAGGATTACTCGAAAACCTGACGTGATAGAGCAAATTTGAGGTCGGATTCGGATTCAGCGCACCAAAAACCTTTGTACGGAAAGTAATGTCAGTGAATTTTTTCCCGACACCGTACGCGCCAGCCCGCGATTTACGTGCTGGGATTGTGGTGGGGGGATCTGGCAACAAGATCCAACAAGCGTCAGTTGGCTACCGGTCGTTGTAGCGGTCGCATCACTCGTTCTTTGAGAGTCGTTACAGTGACCCGGTGCAAGAAAAAATGCAACATTCGCTTGAGCAACGGATGGCGATCAAGTTTTTTGTGAAACTGGAGAAGAGTGCTGCGGAAACCATTCCAATGTTGAAGAAGGCTTTCGGCGTCGATTGTCTTTCGGACAAGCAAATTTTCCGGTGGCACAAGGCCTTCGCAGAAGGTCGGGAAGATGTCAGCGACGAGAACCGCGCTGGACGGCCGTCAACCTCCAGTTCCGACGACAATGTGAAACGTGTGCATGACTTGTTGAACACTGACCGTCGTCTAAGTGTCCGTTTAATTTCCGAAACATTAGACATTACGAAAACCATTGTTCACGAAATTGTGTCGGAGTCTTTAGGAATGAGGAAGGTGTGCGCGAAGCTCGTGCCAAAAGTGCTAACGGACGATCAAAAGCGAGGCGCGTCGAAACCTGCCAAAAACTTTTGGACACCTGCGAAGACAACCCCGCTTTCCTTGATGACGTCATTACCGGGGACGAAAGTTGGGTCTTTTGAATACGATCCGGAGACGAAGAGGCAAAGTACGGAATGACACACGTCGAACTCCCCCTCGCCCCAAGAAAGCCAGGATGTCCAGGTCAAAGGTCCGCAGGGGACAACCGTAACCGGAAAGTTTTACGTCGAGGTGCTGAAGCGGCTGAAACGCAGGGGTGAATCGCGTCCGCCCAGACATCTCAAAATCCTGGAAGCTTCACCACGACAATGCGCCTTCGCACACTTGCTTCCTCGTGGCCGATTACCTCGTCAAGGCAGACATCACTGTTGTTCCCCAGCCGCCCTACAACCCCGATGTGCCCCCCCCCCAGACTTTTTCTGTTTCCGCGCCTCAAAACCATAATGAAAGGACAGCATTTTGGGTGGGTGAAAAACATTCAGAAGGCTTGCACCGACGCTTTAAAGGCGATTCCGGAAAAACGACTACCGTGCGGCTTTTGATGCGTGGAAGACCCGCTGGAACCGATGTGTGGACGCAGGAGGAATGTATTTTGAAAGTTTCTAAAGATTTGTACACAGAACCAATAAAAAACCATTTTTCAAAGCTCACTGACATTACTTTCCGGACAAACCCTGTATTTATTATCTATTACTGTCATTTCAAAGTATCACCCATACAGTCCAGTAGTCAGATATTTTTATGTGTTCTTGAAAGATATAGGGCTAGTTTTGACGGTTTCCTATGTATTTTTTTGCGCGGGGTCCGTAGAGCTGAAACCGTCCGCTAATTTTTTAAATTAACAATTTGTGAAAAAAACGTCTTTTTTTCACATTTCCGCTTATATCTCCGTTCCTTGGCATATTTTATATATCATATGCATATAAGAAGATGTAGCCTATTGAATTTCCTAAATTTTAAGCCCAACCCGAAGTCTCCAAGTGCTATTATTAACTTGCAAATGACTGCTGAAGTTGGAAAAGTGCTTTTTTTCACCATTTTTTTTACTTCGAAAGTAGGGCGACTATGATCATAAAAATGGTAGGGACTGCATAATCTTGGAGGGACTGCTGTTTGTAGTATGAAGTTACAAAAAAATCAGCTCGATTCGTTAATAACTGTTCGAGTAATTAACGATCATATTTTTTTAGCCTTAATTAACAATGACGCAATTCTTTGTCTATTGTACGATATTGACTGGGTTGGGCTAGAAAAATCATGAGTCTCTTCAAATTTGCGAGACTTTTTGAGATTTTGAAAAATATTAATTTGGGCCAGTTTTATAACGTTTTCTACGCGACTACTTTTTTGACGCGACGTATGTATTGTGTCGAAATTCTCGGAATTGTGACTATAATATCTTGACACACATACTATATTAAAATTTAGGAAATTCAATAGGCTACAACTTCTTATATGCATATGATATACATATAAAATATGCCAAGGAACGGACATATAAGCGAAAATGTGAAAAAAAGACGTTTTTAAAAATTAGCGGACGGTTTCAGCTCTACGGACGCCGCGCATTGTGTTCCACGCAAAATAAAATACATAGAAAATCGTCAAAACTAGCCCTATATCTTTCAAGAACAGTTTTTGATTATTTTGGCTCCCTGCCTACTGGACTAATATTATCATCACTTTAACTATAAGATAACACGTACTCGCATGCAAAATACAATATGTAGTTCTGAATTCTAAAGACAACCTTTTAGTAAAATGTGTAGGTACTTAGAAGTGTAGTAAAATGTAGGGAAAATAGTGAAAACTAATGTTTATTGTAAAGAAAATATATGTACATTTATTTAATATATATTAAATATTTTTTTTATATGACCTATTATATAATAGCTTATATATTAAATAATAGGGTTGCATATTACTGCTGTAAATGATATAAGTATATAAAATATTATATTTATTTAGAAAACATAAATTTCAGATACGCAATATAAATTGCAGAATAAAAAATATAATAAACTATGAAAAAATGTATGTAACTAAATATAACCTCTGCGAAAATAAGTTACAGAAGGATATACGTATGTCACTAATATGAGTCCATCAAAAAATAGTATTTAGTTGCATGGGACTTAATTTGTTTATCACAAGTTTTAAGGAGGACTTAGGACTATATAAAAAATTACTATATAGAACAAGTTCTAGCTTTCCTTTTTTAAGGAGTTTACTGAAGAAAATAACATGTTATTTTATATGAAAATTATATGACACAATTGTTAAACAGATATACAGGGTGTTTCCAAATGAAATAGCATAAATGATACCAGATGAATCTGTGGATCAAAAAAGTCGATTGGACTAAACGTAGCTTAGTTGCTTATCTTGCACCGCAGAAATGTAACATTAGACTGAGGTTTGTTCAGTCCAGTGGCAGACGGTGGAATTTGACATACTCATATTTTCGTAAGGAGGCATGGGACCCACACTAAAATTTAGGGGGTAGTTACTAAATCTAAGTAGAAGGCTATAATGGCAACAAATCTTCAGAAAAAACTTTGCTTTTTGAAAAAAAAGATTTTTTTTCCAAAAATGGCTGCCTCCGGGAGCTTCCTTTTTGGAAACGGTTTGCAAAATATTTGCGAAATATTTTTTACCACCAAGTAAATACAAAGTGTTTTTAAAAGTATACTTGTAAAAGTCAGAAAAAGTTATGGTAATTTGAATTTTTATTTCATCCCAACAGTTGTGAGATCATCCCAACAGTCTGTGAGATTTTACAATTTTAAGCAAAATAAGAATTCTGAAAAAAATCACAAAAAATAAAAAGACTTCTTCCCGGAGGCAGCCATTTTTGGAAAAAAAATCGCAAGTTTTCCCTGATTTTTTTTTGCCATTATAGGCTTCTACTTAGATCTAGTAACATTCCCCAAATATATGGTGTGGGTCCCATGCCTTCTTACGGAAATACGCGCATGTCAAATTCTACCGGCCGGAAAATTAATCTGATATCGTTTATGGTCCTTCATTTGGAAACGAATAATTATACGAATGTATATACGATATAATTAATTATATCAAAACCCTAGAATCTTGCACTTTTTTAATTTACTATGACCTCGATATATTTTTCAGTCTAGGGAACTATGTAAATATTTCCTAGAAGTTTTCCTTGGTAAATAGCCGTAGCTGGATATATATAAACTAAAATACCTAAGTATCTACAAATAAATTTTCCTAAAAGAAACCTTAAACCACGATTTAAATAACATGCTAAGGTAAAATGAAATACTGAATGAGTAAGATTAAGAAAACAAAAACGAGACTGAGTCCAAGTAGACATTCAATTTTAGTAAACACGGCCGTTTTCGATCTTCTTCATCTTCTTCGTCTTTGGCTCGGCTGTTACCTCCTTCATCAAAAACGGTACTTTATATTCCAAAGTCATGTTGTTGTCCGGTGGCAGACCTATGCAGGCTTTCATGATGTTCTCAATGCAGCTTCTTTGCTTGCTGAGGGCGTTTATCACTGGAGTGCCAGGAGGCACCAACGGCGCCTTGCACAAATAACTCAGTATAGACAGAACAGGGTGGAACCCGGTGTACTCCTCATCCGACCAGCTCTCGCGCTTGATCTCAACCCTTGAGAACAGTTCTGCCAAGATGACCAGATCGAGGATGATCGGGGTTGCCAACAAGGAATCTTCGCAAGTGTTGTGAATTACCAGGGTGTTCGCGCCGCCCATCATTATTTCCGAAGTATATTCATCCAGAGCCCTCTTTGAATCACCTGAAAAATTAGATTCAATATTATAATGAAAATTTCACACTGGGTGTATCGAAATTAACCTGCACAATTTTACCGACGTTTCTTCATAAAAAAATAAGACTTTTTCCTATAGACACGGGCCCTGAAATTGTTCTTAAGCATATCTCCAAAAGTATTAGAGACAGTTTAAGGGGTAACACCACTCTAGAATTTTCGAAAAATCGTTTTTTTTTTTTGGCTTAAAATGTACTTTAGGATCATAAAAATCATATGCAGTTAGTCTTATAACGAAAAAAAATAAATAAAGGGTTTGATTCTCAATTTTGCCACAGCACCTCTGAGCGCACGTCGAGCGCGATGCGACTGTGTTCGGATTTGTTGCTTTTATACTGCTTTAACCTTTCAAAATAATAAGTGGCCCTATTACCAACAGAGTAAACGGTCTTTCTGGTTCCTCAGAAGTCCACCAGGGTGTGCAAATACCGTAATACACAAATGTAAATTATTTTAAACTTTAAACATCATTATTTCAAAATGACTTTTTTCGTACTGGGCGGACACATTGCTCAAAGAGCGTTCCATTGATCGATTTGAAATTTTAACAGTAGCTTATCAATTATATTCTCCATAAAAGTACGTAGCCGTTTCTCAGTTTCTAGAAAAAACAATTTAAAAATCCCCCCACGTACTTCTCTAGCCAATAATATGTAAATTAAGAAAATTTTTGGTTATTTGTTCCAGGTCTAAAACTTTTCGAGAAATTTGTCCGCCCGTGGAGGGCTTTTTGATAAAGGTGTTTTTAAAGATATGCTGTATCGCCGCCATTTTGTATGAAAATAGCAATAGAATTTTTTTTATAGGTCAATACATGTTCAATTAACCCTTCAGAAAGAAATCCTATTCCTCTTCTCATTCTTCCACAATGAATTATCAAAATTGGGCCTTTTTTCGACTGCTAGAGTGGTGTTACCCCTTAATGAAATTTTACTCTATGGTGACTATTAATTATAATTGAAAACAAATGGCATGAGAATATTTTTGTATGATATATTTTTGTATGAATATGACTCTTGAATGATCACCGCATGAGGCACCGTTTTCCGATAACGTCGCTTTAAAAATTGTATTACGTTATCCAAAATTCATGTTACCTCAAACTTAAAACAATTGTAAAATAACAGAGTTAGGTCAAAATCTAGTAAAATAATTCAGGCCAATTTCCGGACACCCTGTATATTTTCAAACAAATAGGATACTCCTATTTTTTGCTATTTTTTGATAAATCATAATAACTAAAAATATTCCGGAAATTTTTGTATACCCTAGGAGAAATTCCACTGAAATGTTTATCTCAATTGTCGATACAACATTAAACTGACTTTGGATTGTTATTAATAAAAAATTATACCATTTTTTATTTCTCCATTATCTTCAAATTAGGAACTATACCTCTATGACTGAAAAATAAATAACCAATATATAACAAGAAAAAATATATTCTCACGTGTTATATTGAACTACAAATGTGTTGATAGTTAGGATATGCAATAAACATCACATAAAGCGAATCTGTTTATGTTAGCATGCACAGCCTTCGCATGCACATTAAACTGACGTTTGACTGTTATTCACGTTCTTACATTTCTCAAAAACAGCAGTTTGTTTAGTCTCCAAAAGTAACTGTTCTAGTTATATTCCATTAAGGATATAAAAATTTGTTTTTTTAGAACGAGGATTAGTTTTGAGATTTTAATCTAAAGTCGGAATGAAAATCTTTAACAATAGGTACAAACCATGTATTGTATGATGTATAATCTTTAAATATACTACGTACCAACATAAGGAACATATTTAATCACAACAACGTGGTCCGGTTTCTCTCCAGGTTCGTAGAGAATATCATTAGACGCTACCATATCATCAACGACATTGCTCTTAGAAATCTGAAATCAATATTGTTAATATGATAAGAAGTATGGGATGAATACTTTGCACAAAGCAAAATAATATGGAAAGATAGATAGCACCTTAAAGGGCTAAGACAGTTTAATGGCTCCATTCATTTAAACATCCGAATAATGACAAAATTGGAATAAAAAAGTAAATATTATGATACGTGATATCTCTGAAAAGTTTGAGGTTGAAAATCTTTTTACGGAATAACAAAATGGTAATCCTTGCTAGCATAGCATAAAAACTACCCGAAAACAGTGGTAGGTGAAACATTGTTCATTTGTATTTTATATATGTATGTACAAAATGACAATTTGGATATCTAATTTGTTAGTCGGGGTTACCAGACCATTAAACCTGTTCAGTTTTACATTCTTAGGAATGTCAGTGTTAAATTAAAGCCATACTTGTACATGTGTCTACTGAATATTAAAATCCTTTAAAGTTGGATTTTCAAAACAGCATCCAATACAAATTTTAAAAGGCACTTGACACATTTTATGTTTTGTATTTTACTTCTTTCTAATAACCTGTAGAGAAATACTATATCCGGCGACTGTCCCATACTACCTTGGTGATTTGGTGGACATTCGCCTGGAAACTATGGTATGAGATAATCTTCTAAATAGCTTTTAAAATTTACGTTTTCAGACCTGCTGAAAATCGTCTTTAACAACTTGTATTTTTAGTCTTTCTCTTTTTTAGCCTTGTTAAGTCTCTAACAAAGATTAGAGTGTTAACAAAACAAAGATTAGAGTGTTCATTTCAATTTTCAATGGTAACTGATTCTTTAAGGATTGGAACATTTTGAATGCTGATGGTTTTGAAATAGCTCCTCACTAGACATATCAATGTGTTCTTGTGGTCTCTGAGTCCGAATCAGTGTGTTGTCTATCCGTCCCTAACTTTTTATAAAACTGTCAATTATTTTTTAGGAGAGTTATACACACGTTCTTAGGTTAAAGAGCACACGTTCTTTTTTTGAAAGTCTACACCCTAAATATTTTTGAAAAAAAGAATATTTTGCCCCTACCTATTCAAAACGACCATTTGTTTTTTAAAGTTTGAAATTGAAAATCTTGTCAGAAGAAGGGCTGGAGAATTAATAGGGTGATTGAGTAAACTTAGCAACTATTTTATATTATGTTTAAGAAAGTCGGTCAGCTTTAAATTTCTATTACAAACGCTACAACAATTACAAACGCTATTTTTCGCACTTCCAGCTTAGGATATCTCAGAATTCTGACGTGTTATAGAAATACAGATGTCATATTCGGATTGGCCGTGGAAAATTACATATTTAGTGTCTATTTTTGTGTGTTTCTCTCCTTGTCTTTTATTTATTATCTTAGGGAAACGTACAAAAAATTACAGTTTTAGATAGTTTTTGTAACGTAGCTTTAAGTAAAATATTTTGGAATTTTTGGTGGCCCAGAACTGCCCTTAAACTATCAAATGTATTACCTCTTTAGACCGAAACTGCTTCGGTGCCGACAGATTCTTCCCGTCGTTGTTCCCCAGATGGTTATAGCTTACGATGCTGGTCGGCTTAATTCCCGCCCCGACCAAGAAATCCACGAGGACACTCTTGATCTTCGTCTGGCCGGACTTGAAGTCATCGCCGGTGACGAAGACGCCTTTCTTCTGAGCGAAGTCTAGAACTCCCGGAACGAAAGTGTTCTGCGGAGACCCGTTGATGTAGGTGCAGCCCATGGCGATGGACGCGTATGCGAACAGCACCGAGGGCGACAGCTCCGGATGGTCGTTGGCGATGGCCAGCTTGAGGTTCTCCGCCGTATCGTTGACTCCCTCGAGGACGTTGCTGAAACATTCCGTGTTGGCCGTCCACAGAACTATCACGTTGTCGACGTTCGAGGACTTCTTGAACTGGGCGATGTCACTCATGAGCTTCTCCACTTGTTCCTGCTTAGAGCCCTCGATGACATTGTCAGCTCGAGATTTCTAGACAACAAGAAAACTGTGAATAAACGCCAAATATGTATCTGCTAACTTGGTAAAGTGCAAAGTGCAAGTTTTCATGGCCGGTGTCCAACAAATAATCTAATATCTTCTTCTGTATTATCCGGCTAATCCACAGAAGCAACACAATATCCGACGAGGAGAACAAAATCGAGGAAGTGAAGATAAACAATAAAGGCTGGAGAGAAATGGGTATGGGACTACTTACAGAGAAGCATCAGCCAACAGCCACTTGCGAAAAGAAATCATGTGCCCCACCAGAAAATTTTGGAAATACCGACAGATTGAAGAAAGTACTATCAAGAATTGGTGTACGCTTTCGAATGGGAAAAAAAATATAGTACATACAATATTTCCCTCTAACAAGGACCTTGTTCCGAAGCGTATAACAAAATGTATTTACCAGTTAACATCTACGTGTGGGAAGAGCTATATTGGTCAAACAGGGTGCAGTATCCCGTACAGAATCAAGATACATCAGAGGCATACCAGACTTGGATAAGCGTGGTCGAAGAAAACGTGCTTAATAATGAAAACAAATGAATTGATTATACCAATATTAAAATACTTGACAGGTCTACCCGGTATTATCCATGTGTCATAATAGTACATCTGAAGATCTCGAAAAGTAAGAGGGATTATAAGAACCGAATATGAAGGAACGAGGAAGGAGCAAGGACACGTAGCAATACCGATATATACGACACGAAGGAATACATATGTATGTATATAACGAGCAACAGAAGACAACAAGAATAATATTTGGAAGCTTGCTGAAGAAGCTGATAGTATGATCAGCGAAACAAAAAATCCCAGAAGAAGATTATGTTCGTAACATCTAGATTACAGTATTTCGAACGAACTTAGACGTATACTTCGGCAGAATAGACGTGTTCTGTTTTTGGATTATTTTCGTGTAAGTATAGTGCATAGAGAATCTTAAAAATTATTTATATATTAACAGTTCTTTAACAACTGTTGAATATTTCGACAGTATTATTTTTTTAATACCGACTGAAACAATAAAGGATTCCATTAAAATTTGCAAAAAGCTTCACGCACTACATGAAGAAATTGTTATATTTAGTGCAGTCAAGTTTCATTGAAATGAAGATTTTTGTCTTTTTTAATTAATCTGTAATTAGTAATTAGTTAATCTGTAAGTTTTTTCTACTCCCTTTTTTGTTCCCCTAGTCCTTATTTCAAACACTTCAATTTAAAATTGACCAATAACGAGGATGTCCTCTATATATCATAAAACACTGTCTAACATATTTGTGTGAGTCTTATGAACCATAAAAAAATGGCGATTTACAAAGTGGCGTGCTAAAACAGAAAATAAAACATATAAACGTTTTACTGGAAAAGTCAATTGCGGAGAAATTAAATATCCAAGGAAACATTTTTAAGTCCAACTTAAAGAATCCTTCTTGATTGATATTACTCAAGATGGCGAGCTTGTATCTTGATCAGTGCTTCACTTCTCTGTAAAAACCATGTATGTCACCTTTCACTTCCCAGGCTCACAATTAACCAACCTATCACTAGAGGACTGTCAAAACACCAAACCGGAGCCCACACTAAGGGCATCTAGGGAAGACTGGCAGGTTGCAAAGCAGGTGGTAAATGTCGACAAAGCAAAATGGGCAATAAGCACATTAAAACCCTATAAATCGCCGAGAACGGACGGCATATATCCGAAAATGTTACAGGAAGGACCAGACCTGCTTCACCACAGAATCAGTATGATACTTAGGACTAGCCCTAGGATACATACCAAAAATATGGAGAACAACCAGAGTTAGCTTCATATCGCAACCTGGGAAAACCGGACAAGAAGTTGCTAAATCTCTGAGACCAAAAAGTCTTATGTCCTTTGTACTCAAGACTCTAGAAAAATTGCTGGATACACATATTAGCAATGATGTACTGGCCAACCGACCGCTACATCAAGAACAAAACGCATACAGACCAGAAGTGTCGACAGAAACAGCACTACATACGCAGTACTATTGGGTGTCTTCTTGGACATGCAGGGAGCGTTTGTTAACACATCCCCAGATTCAATAAGCAGTGCATTGAAGAGAAAAAGGATTGATGCAACTAGCTGTATGGATAAACTGCATGCTTAAAAGCAGGCTAATATACACGTCTATAATGGAAAAGACTCTGGTGGCTCGGGTCGGGCGAGGATGTCCGCAGGGAGGGGTTCTATCGCCCCTACTGTGGACCCTCGTAGTGGACGAGCTACTAGAGCTACTGAACAAAGACGGACACACAGCCCTGGGATATGCAGATGACATTGTCATACTCGGTCAAGGAAAATTCAATAACACAATCAGAGGCCAGTTGCAAAAGGGCCAATGTTGAATGTGGCCTGAAGCAGTTGGACGAATGAAGAGGGACTAACAATTAGTCCATCCCAAACAATCATCATAGCATTCACCAGAAGAAGGAAATTGGAGGGGCTAGGACCACTAAACCTTCAAGGCGAACAGATACAGCTGTCGGGAGAAGTGAAGTATATTGGAGTAATATTAGACTCCAAATTAACTTGGAACCAACAGCTAACAAGGATTAAAAGGAGGGCAAAAACGACACTTATGGTGGCGAGACGAGCTCATGGGAAAACATGGAGAGCTAGACCGAACATGGTGCACTGGATGTATACCATGGTAGTCAAACCCATCATCACATATGCATCTCTGGTCTGGTGGCCAAAGATGCAGCAGACAAAGGCAATAATCGAACTAAGTAAGGTTCAAAGACTTGCCTGCCTTGGAATTACGGGGGCGACAAGGAACACGCCAACCGCAGCACTGGAAGTCCTATTAAACCTACCTCCTCTTCAATTCGTAATTATGGGGGAGACAAGAATGGGATTTTTCAGGCTACCTGAATTACCAAGTGGCATCTACGAGGTCCTGGGGCACAACAGAATCAAAAGTCTAGTGGGTGGAAACATTTTAGATATGAGAAAAGACCACAAGACTCCTGAATTCACACACAACGACTCAAAGACTCCGCAGGGAACTGGTGCTGGCATTTACAACGAAACGGAAAAACTACAATATAGCATTCCACTTGGAAAATATACCTCCGTATTTCAGCCGGAGCAATACTGCACTGTGTTAAAGAAAATATAACGCAGTCTTACACAAATAAGAGGATCGATATACTATCGGACAGCCAGGCTGCCCTAAAGGCAATTACAAACCCAAAGGCGACGTCAAGGCTGGTATGGGAATGTCAAAGAGAACTGACACGACTGACAGACCACAACAAAGTAACTTTGATATGGGTACCAGGACATACAGGAATCGAAGGCAACGAAAAAGCAGACGAGTTAGCGAGAGAAGGATCGTCTACTCCATTTACTGGCCCAGAACCGGCCCTGGGAGTACCAAAGAGTACAGTAAGGGGTCAAATAGGAGAATGGGTCAGAAATCGACAAAATGAATACCGGAACTCTATATCCAGGTAAAGACGCGGAAAAATGTTTATTAAAGGAACATGTGAGAAAAGAACTGAAGAACTATTAAAAATGAATAGAACTCAGATAAGAGCTGTTGTAGGCCTCCTAACAGGACACTGCGCCCTTAAAGGACACTTACACAGAATGGGGCTGTACAACGGAGAACTGAAATGCAGACTCTGCAACAGGGAAACGGAGACGGCACACCACATACTGTATGATTGCGAGACTTTAGATCGCAAAAGGCAGGCCATATATGGACACCCCCAAACTATGTCTAGAAGATTACAGCACCCAACCGGCAGGGAAGCTATACATGCTTGTACACGGGACCCGGCTACTGGAATGGGTGGTGTGAGAAGGATGGGAGGATGCGCACAATAAGCCCAAGAGGCTGCAGTGCAATCCGGTGTAAAGGACGGCTCCCAGAAGAAAGAAAAAAGAAAGATGTGTGTCACCTCAGTAGGCCTAAGTTGCCCAGATAAATAGAGTTCTTGAATTTGTTAATAACACTCTCGACTATGTTGAACACATTTTTTTTAAGAAACAGAAGAGAAAGTTGCAGTGCACAAGTTTGTTAATGTTGACTCTTGGAACATATTAAATTGTTCTTAATTATAAGACATATACGAGATCTCCAGAGACCTACCAAAAAATAATCTCTAGAAATTCGTCACCTGAGGAGATAAGATGTTCCGAAAAAAAAGCAACCCCCCCCCACCCCCCCCCCCCCCCCCCCCCCTGCGACGCGCGTTTCGCCAACCAACGTTTGGTTGGCGAAAACGCGCGGAGAAAAGTGTAGTAGTTCGGTGTTTCCTTGGAAAACCCCCTTTTTTTTTCTCCCCCCCCGGGAAGGTTCCACTACCCAGTCCAGCAGAATATTATAGTCTATGTGACATAGTTTACGGAACCAACGCTCTAGATTTGATGGGTTTTAGGAACTACATTTCATTCATGCCTTTCTTAGATATATAGGCTGTTTCACGAAGTTCTCCCAGCGTTTAAGAAACATGTTCCCCAGAATATTTGAATCAAAAACGTAATGCAAATCTGTAAATTCGTTGTATTTACTGAACTAAGCGAATGCGAAGGAAGAACTTCCTGAATAATCCTGTATAAGCTATATCGTGCGACTACTAATAAGTAATAATTACAAAAGCAGTTCTTCTTTCCGTGTTACTTCCTGTACTATGCGGGTAAGTTAAAAAATTGCGTGTAATTTAAAAAAGGTAAATGACATCGAGACAATGAAAACTTATAGTATTTACATCAATGCCAACTTTTTGGCAAAGAAATGAGGTTTTCAAGGTTACTCTAGAAAAATGCAATTCGAAAGATCCGTGATTATAAATAGCTCTTCTATACGTCTAAATTTAAAATAATCACGATGCTATCACGCACGATGTTTTTACGATTTTCTGAAATTGTATAGTTATTAAATAAGGCCTAACGAATAAACATTAGTACATTAGTCAAATAGCAAAAATACATGAAATAAACATTGTAAATTAAACGATAAATATGATACACTAAGTTACTGAATTAGAAATGTAATTTGAGAACAAATAATTGTTATAACTAATCCTAGCCTTTTCCAAGAAAACCCACGACTTTTTTCTCTTTCCCGCCGGGTTTCTCCACCCAATTGGGTTTTTTCCGGGGGAAAAAAAAATAAAAGAAAAGGAAGGGGTTGGGGTTTTGGTGTGGAACCCCCCCTTTTTTTTTTTTCTCCCCCGGCTTCCCCCCCCCCCCCCCGATAACTAAGCCTATTTATTACTCATATGCTCAACTTTCGAAACGAGATTAAAATCAGAACGTTAAAAGAAAATATTACATTTTACTCGTATATGTGAAATGTGATCTGATCTGATCAAAATGCTTAAGAAGAGGATAAATACAGAATCAGAAGTTTTCGGTACCTCAATTAACATATGAATTATAGAGTTTTAATATAATAATTGACAAATACATTAATGCTATTAGAATCGTATTAACTACACCTCTAAAAGAATTGAAAAAGTAACAAAAATTCCCAGTATTCGCTTTTAATTAAAATATTACTGAAAATACAAGTAGAACACTGCATCTTTAACCTACAAGTGAAGGTAAAAACCAAAAAAAAAAAAAATTGTATTGTTTACCTTCTATTCAGACCTTTCATTAATCTAATTAGAAATGTGTTCCAAAATCTCAATTCTCGTTCTGTAGACTTTTTTGAAAACGACTTAATACATTTGTATTGCAAAAAGTGAATAATGCAATTCTTGAATAGTAAAGCAGGTTTCCAATTTGTTTAGCAAAGAAATAGATGTCTAATGTCGAAATTCGGAAATTTCGTCTGCAACATCCTAGTAGTTAAAAACTGTTGTTATTATAATGGACATGGTTTCCCAATTACATATATTGTTATTACGCTTTCTGGTGATTTTACTTTTTAAATTTAAGAAATATCCAAAAGCTCAGGATATTAAAAGGACTACCGATCCTAATTTATATGCAACCAAAAGCAGGTCACATATAATATATATATTTAAGTACGTACTTATGATTGACGACATCCAGATTGAAAGAGTAGGTACATTAGAACAAAGCCTCCATTTAGTCAATTAGAATTTAAGAAACTTTACATTGTGGGACCGTTAAAAGGATAATGACGCTCACAGAACACATTGTCACAACAAAGTTTGAAGACGGAACTTTCCACTGATAGATTGACAGAGAAGAGACGGTCTGGAATGATCCATAATTGAAATAATTCGAGAGGCCGTCGAGAAATCATGACCTAATCCAAGTGGAAATTTCTTTCACGCCACTTTAGTGTCAATATCGTTAACCCTTCGTGTGATATTAATTCATTTGATTATAATGTTATGAAACATTCATCAAGTGAATGAGAGATATTCTAGCACAAATTTTTGAGAAGCAAAAGTTTCGTTAATTTGTCGGTTAAGTAATTGATATATTTATGAGTGGTAGTTTTCCTTTCATTGATTTAATATGTGTAGTAGGAAGCGGTAAGACCAGATCTAGTGGGAAGCAGTTTAAATTATGTATCGATCCTTTTCATACACAACGGTTTTTGGCAAATCAATATAACCTGTAAATCTTAATAAAAATGTCTCGAAAATGAAATTACATTAATCATGAATTCTGGTCTCTAAACCTTACTACACATAACTGTAATTCTATATGTGTCTCTTAAAAATAATGAGTGCAGTAATTTTGACTATAATGTATTATACATTATAGTCAAAATGTATACAGGAGTTTTTAATGCGTTTTTGGTCTATATAATCCTTGTTTCATAAAAAATGGAATATGTGAGGTTGTCTTCATCCATTTTTGCTACAGGGTATGCATATTCCTGTGGGCGTCAACTAACTTCCTTATTTTAAATAGATCATTCTATATATTTTTACAATTTTGGAAAGGACACAATTTTGATTCGGAAACTTTTGTTGTAGTATAGTTACTTAGTATACTTTGGATAGTTAGATTGTACCATAATCCTACAGTATCTTTTGTACGACTAAAAAATGTTTTCCCTTAATTAAGTAAAATATATTTTTCATGGAAAATAACTATAACTAATATGGAATTAAGAGAATAAAAAAAATGGTCAAGCAAAGCACTTTAAAAAAGTAAGTGATTTTTAAACAATCGAAAAATATTTTTCAGTTTTGCTCACCTGATTAGCAGCAATAAATTCTGGAATGTATATTGATGGCCTTGGCTTCATTGTCTGCAGGTGCGGTTTCAGCTGCTGCTGAAGAGATGGTTCAAGTACTTGGGCCCTCTGCATGGACTCGAATAAGTTTAAAGAATTGATGTCCCATCCGTCTACCACTATATCGTCAGGATTAACTGACGGCAGCAAGTGAGAAAACGGCGCGAAAATATCGTCGCCAAGGCGAACGGTTGCAGCTTGTGTAAGCGATCCTGTACAAAAAATTAAATTAGTTTATCGCTATTATGAATTCAGGGTACATAAAATGTGAGCCGTTAAAAGTGGTGTAAGTCAGTTTCAAATATTTCTGCATAAATAGTTTTGCGTAATCGGAAAGGAGCCAATCAGTAATATCAATACAAATGGTGTCGACTAAAAATAACGCATAATATATAATTTTTTGCTTTACCTAATTTACAACACTTTCAGACTGATTTACTCTACTTTCGGTTTCAACGGCTTATACGTAGAAGGGAATTTTTTTTTAGTATTCTACCCAGATTAGAAAAATTAACAAATTTCCCAAACAAAAAAGCGAAACGAAAATTAAACACTAGAGATTATAATTGTTTACAGACTTGATTTTCCGTAACATTGTACAAGCTTCGTCATATCTTAAAGAGCTTATGCTACTTGAGAAGTCAGCTATCTAATGTTTTTAAATTATAAGCCAGTAGTGATGGCGGCTGATAGAAACTGAAAATTATCGCAGTGTCCTAAAGAAGCATGAGACCCATATCCGATTTTAAGAGGTGTTACTAGACCTAAATGGACGGATAGTATTAGCAAACAACTTGGTGAACTTGCTATTATTACTTAAAAAATATTTCTGACCATAAAGATGTTAGAAACGGCTTGCAAACTATTCGCAAAAATGCTGTTTTAATCCTCAAGTAAATACCAGGTATTTTAACTCTTGTGCATTTTCGAAATTTCGAGATCTGTCAAAGTTACAGAAATTTGTATTTGTATTTCATACCGGAATTTCCTTTTTTATATTTTATAACAACTGCGCCTTAAAAAAAAGAGAATATTGAAAATCGCATAATAAACAAATATTTTTCTGAAGACGTTAAGCTAAGATAAGTTTCTTTGGCAAGTTTCATTTGGAGTTATCCGTCATTGCAAGCCAGTTAGTTTGTTAGCAGTTAGCAGTTGAGCTTGTCAATGATACAGACTTCAACATTCTTCACTGCCACAATATTATAACTAAGATCCGGGAAAGTATGCTGTCACGCAGAGCCGGCACTATGCAACTCTATGATAATTAAAGTATGAACCGTATTTTTTGTGCATGTTTCTTGCCATTGTATATCCACGCCACTATCCGTGCGCAGAATGTTATCCCGAGCGAAATCTTCGCGAGAACCCGGGACGCCATAATACACTTTCTCCGTAAGACAGCGAGCTATTGCGATAGTGTTCTAACTGCGGAGGTGTAAACGAATGAACCGCCTCATTTAAAACAATTTCTTGTCGCGAGACAGTTACCTACTCGTGAATCGTGTACTGTATTTACATTATATTATTACCTGATTTTGTGTGGATTTATGCAATAATGGCACAGTCATTACCATTTGTGAAGGTTTAAAAAGATTATTGAAAATTACGACGATTTTAGAATAGACGGTTCACATATTTTATGTATTCTTTGCAATTGTCGATATATATTTCGTGATCGCCGAGACTGTAAAACACATTTATATTCGAATATCAATTCAAAAAAATATACCTGGTACGGTTATAAAAAATAAATTTTGGTTTGATTTGTGCATAACGTTTTGCGCATGTAGCCTTACGTGAACATGGTCGACAATATTCGCTCTAGACGTTTTTTTGCCAAATATGTATCCGATTTTCCATTGCCTAGTAGCTATACATTACGTTAAACATATTAACAGAAGACATTTGATAAGTCTTCTGTTGATATGTCATGGGAAATATCAAAGAAGACATAAGTAATAAATTTATGTGGCTGACAGACGGACGAAACAACAGATTTTGCGGTAATAAAGTCGTTAATGCTCCCGATATTGATAGCTAATAAACGGGTTTTGCAAACAGTTAAAAAGTATAGAAATAGTAGTAACATGTGCATTATCCTCTGTAGATGTAAAAAATAATAATGTACTGGTGTTAGTGACAACAAAAAAACTGTTAATAATACAAACAACTGTGCAAAATTAGTGAAAATGTTGTGCGTGGTGTGTCATCCTCTGTCCATATGAACTATTTTGAATTTGTACATTTAACTTCAGTAGATGTGGAATTATCATAATTTTCCCTCTACAACCATATATACAGGCCAAATCGCTCACGTTTAACGAGAATAAATGCAGAAAAAACTACTGGTCATGGCAACGTACGCTCAAACAATGAGGAAAATCGGTGTTTCTGAATGGCACAAGCAATAGTTTGTACATACCTACATTATTATCACATTTTTACTCCTCTTTTTGATCTCTCATATGTCATCTTCCGTCAATAACATGACGGATTACGAGTCCGGCGCTGCGTTACAGCACATGTTCGGAACCCTAATTACAGGGTTTGTCCGGAAAATAACGTCAGTGAATTTTTTCCCCGAGACAGTACGCGCCAGCCCGCGCTTTACGTGCTGGGATTGTGGTGGGGGGATCTGGCAACAATATCCATCAAGCGTCAGTTGGCTACCGGTCGTTGTAGCGGTCGCATCACTCGTTCTTTGAGAGTCGTTATAGTGACCCGGTGCAAGAAAAAATGCAACGTTCGCTTGAGCAACGGATGGCGATCAAGTTTTGTGTGAAACTGGAGAAGAGTGCTGCGGAAACCATTCCAATGTTGATGAAGGCTTTCGGCGTCGATTGTCTTTCGGACAGGCAAATTTTCCGGTGGCACTAGGCCTTCGCAGAAGGTCGGGAAGATGTTAACGACGAGAACCGCGCTGGACGGCCATCAACCTCCAGTTCCGACGACAATGTGAAACGTGTGCGTGACTTGTTGAACACTGACCGTCGTCTAAGTGTCCGTTTAATTTCCGAAAACCATTGTTCACGAAATTGTGTCGGAGTCTTTAGGAATGAGGAAGGTATGCGCGAAGCTCGTGCCAAAAGTGCTAACGGACGATCAAAAAGCGAGGCGCGTCGAAACCTGCCAAGAACTTTTGAACACCTGCGAAGACAACCCCGCTTTCCTTGCTGACGTCATTACCGGGGACAAAAGTTGGGTCTTTGAATACGATCCGGAGACGAGGAGGCAAAGTGCGGAATGGCACACGTCGAACTCCCCTCGCCCCAAGAAGGCCAGGATGTCCAGGACAAAGATCAAGACAATGCTGATTGTCTTTTTTGATTGCCGGGGATTGGTCCATCATGAGGGATGAGAGGCGTTCCGCAGGGGATAACCGTAACTGGAAAGTTTTACGTTGAGGTGCTGAAGCGGCTGAAACGCAGGGTGAATCGCGTCCGCCCAGACATCTCAAAATCCTGGAAGCTTCACCACGAC
This sequence comes from Aromia moschata, assembly GCA_029963805.1. NCBI lineage: Eukaryota > Metazoa > Arthropoda > Insecta > Coleoptera > Cerambycidae > Aromia > Aromia moschata. Next base: position 1,463,621 of record JAPWTK010000012.1, read on the forward strand.
AATGTGCCTTCGCACACCTGCTTGCTCGTGACCGATTACCTTGTCAAGGCAGGCATCACCGTTATTCCCCAGCCTCCCTACAGCCCCGATGTGGCCCCCAGATTTTTTTTCTGTTTCCGCGCATCAAAACCCCAATGAAAGGACAGCATTTTGGGTCGGTGAAAAACATTCAGAAGGCTTGCACCGACGCTTTAAAGGCTTTTCCGGAAATCGACTACCGTGCGGCTTTTGATGCGTGGAAGACCCGCTGGAACCGATGTATGGACGCAGGAGGAATGTATTTTGAAAGTTTCTAAAGATTTGTACACATTTAGAAGCTATGAAAACCATTTTTTCAAAGCTCACTGAGATTACTTTCCGGACAAACCCTGTATAACAGTGGTGGTATCGTACCTAATGTCAAATAGTGGATTAATTTATTGGCTTTTACAAAAGAAACAGAAATAATGCAATACTGTGAAAATGACTTGACTCGCATATACTACTGATACATACCAAACCAGTTCGCTTTCTGTATGCCCCTCCTAGTTGGCCACGACAACCCCAGACGGTTGGCGACAAGGGCGGCAGTAAACGTGGATCCGTTGTTTCCACCCCATCCAACGAGCATTACTCCCAATTTTGGAACTTTTCGGGATGTCCTGAGTACCAGGTTCTCGGTTTTTTGGGACGACCTAAAAATTCCAAAAATTTGCTTAAATAATTCGTTATAAAGTCGGATATTGAATTTTTGGAACTTTGGTTTGGAATATGTTGTTGAAGATGCTGCAAGGATCACAACGTAAGAGTTCTATCAGAAAAAGTAATAGCCGTGGAAAGATGTACAAACTATATCATTTGTTTTTCATAAATATCCTGTAACTGAACACCAAAGGACACAATTATAAGCGTTTATTTAAGAGAAAATAAAACTATAAAGTTATCACTAGAATCCAAGAAAACCATTGATGTCTATTACTTAAGGAATATTGACGGATATTTCTTCTATAAGTTCTGATGTCTTAATCGGCAAGAAATAATGAATCTCGTTATATACGGTAATAAATATTTTGAAACTTGTGATACCTGTAAGTATCTGAGATGAATATAAGCAGAATGATGAACAGAAAAGAAAAACGGACGAAAAAGCAGTTGTGTAATTATGTTCGTTTTGTATTTCATTCATGTCAATGCTAAATACAGAATATGTCGCTAATGATGGAGACAATATTTTAAACTTTGATTAGGTATTTCATTTACCATGTACAGTATATGAATGGTGGGCCATATATTGGTTTCTTTTTAAACTGAATGCTATTTCTAAATTGCCGACACTGACGCGCTTGACATTTGACATACATATGATGCATGGGGCTATAAGGTGCGCTGGTGCGCGCGCACTACCAACAATTTAGCATTAATAATTTTATTTAGTAATTAATGGATGCATTCTTAATTTATCGCCTTGCCCCATCCCTAGCGTTAATACCATCTGAATATTATTTGACCGCACCGTTACGAATCCACTAGAATCCACTAGACGCTAGGTCTCTATCTCCAACGCCACTGGTTTCCGATCGCGGCGCGGGAGTCGACACGCGCAATACGAAAAAGCGGCACGACGATCATGCTTCCGTGCAATACGAAAAAGCGAACGCGTATTGTTACTGCTTGCCCCTCCACAATTATTACGCGTAGTGGGCGAATCCTATAGATATGATGTACGGAGTTTAAGAGCGCACGAGAATTATCGATCGGTTAGTTTGTGAATTGTTTTCGTACATTGCGATTGCTGTTTTATCGCTCACGTTTTATAAATATAAACTCGGTTACAATCTAGTTTGGAATAATGAATTATATTCAAAACTTATTAAAAACTCCATTCTCTAGCTTGAGTTTGGAGGAAAAAGTGCAAATTACTAGCTCTTTACTAACTCTAGGTAGGCCCACTCCACAAATTAATTTAAAATTAGCCGTGAAAGGAAAAAGTAAACAATTTGTAAGAACATTTAATAATGACTTATTTAAAAAACATTTGTGGTTAAGTGGATGCGATGTATTGAACGCAGTGTTTTGTTTGGCGGAGAAACACCTTGGACCAAAACTGGAGTAACGGATTTAAATCACATAAATGATAAAATAAAAAAAAACATGCAAATTCTGCTGGACACATGAATAATGTTTTGAATTTAGCCATGCTAGGCACTGCAAATATTGCGACAATGCTCGATTCTGCTCATCGACGAGCAGTGGCAGCACACAATGAAGCGGTTTCAAAAAACAGGTATGTTTTAAACATTATTATTAACTGAATTCGTTTTTGTGGAAAATTTCTATTTAAAACGAATAAAGACATTTTTGCGCAACACCATGTGCCAGGAAAGACTGTTGGCTTTGGCTATGCTCTCCATTGAAAAAGACTTTATTACAAATATCGAAAATTTTAACAACAAAGTAATTGAAAAATTTGCACAATGTAAAAATCGCAGAATTGAGCTCATTTACAAAGAAAATTAGGTAAGTTTTCAAATTAATAGAGTTAATAAGAATAACCTTAATATGAGATAAATATTTATCTCATATTAGGGATATTCTTATTATTCTTATGATTATTGTTATTTTTATGTATGGTGCACCCCCAATCTTAGGATCACGCACCGCCACTGATATGATGTCTAACCTCCGATGTAAGAAATGGATTTGCGCTTGAACGACGTTGGGAAATTATTTCCAAAGTGAATGTCTGCTGTGTTGCAGAAACAGTGAGAAAATTGAGAACAATTTTTGGTCGAAATCAAGCTCCGTCAGCGCCTGATGTAAGAAAGTTATCAAGGAAAGTTTGTGAAACTGGCATGCTTATGGATAACAGAAGTCATCCACGTGCTTGTCCGGTGCGCACAGCTGAAAGAATTGCTGCTGTTGCCCAAAGTGTGTGTGAAACCCCAAGAACCTCAACTCGTCACAGAGCACAACAACTTGATGTCAGTCGCACTTCTCTGAGGAGAATATTGCATAAAAAACTCGGATTATTTGCTAACAAGTTGCAAATTACTCAAGAGGTAAAGGCTTGTGACCATCCACTTCATTATCGCTTCTCCGTGTAGGTTTCAAATGAGTGAAAATGACAATTTCGATTTCAATCGAAAAATAATTTTCTCTACGACCGATATGAAAAACAGCATTTTTCTCATACTTTACACAACTACAAAGTTATGTATTGTTCATACCCGTGAGAAATGATTTCTCACAGTTCATTTCCCACACCTGTACATTTTAAATGGGGAATCGTCGACATCCAAATGAACGTAGTTGGCTGCTAGCGCTTCAATTTTAAAGTAATTATTGAAAATAATCGTTTGATCTGTCAAATCGTAAATATAGAATTATTTATAAGTAAAACAAATTTCTTTCTATATTTTTTATAAAAAATGTGCAGTCGTAGAAAAAGTGTAGTGTGCAACATGTGCAAAAATGTAATTTCTCACTCTTTTGAAATTCTCAATTTTCTGCACTTGTTGCACAATAGATATACTATTTCCGGACGAAGCTCATTTTCATCTTGGAGGACATGTTAATAAACAGAACTGTAGGATTTGGGGTTCGGAAAATCCACACGTAGTCATAGAGAAGCAAATGCATCCTGCAAGAGTGACTGTTTTTTGTGGGTTATGGAGTGGTGGCATCATTGGTCCGTACTTCTTTCAAAATTAAGATGGTAACAGCGTTACAGTAAATAGATTGCGTTACAGAGACATGTTAACTGATTTTTTTGTGGCCGCGATTGGACGATTTGGACTTGGACGAACTTTGTTTCCAGCAGGATGGAGCAACGTGTCACATAAGCCGTGAAATTTTGCACACCAAATTCGGTAACCGTGTTATCAGCCGTTTTGGAAACATTAATTGGCCATCGCGCAGCTGCGATTTAACACCGTTGGACCATTTTTTATGGGGACATGTTAAGGACCATTGTTAATTCAATGATCCACAAACAATTGACGCACTGAAGGAAAATATCAATCGAGTTATTCGTGCAATAGAGCCACAAATAATCGAAAATGTACTGCAAAATAGGATGAAAAGAATGAACTACTGCCAAGCCAGCAGCGGCGGCCATTTACTGAAATTGTTTTTCATAAATAATAGAAAGGTATACTTTCTTGAATAAAGCAACAGTCATTTAAAAATATTCAACGATGTAGTTTTAATAGCAATTTTAAAAATAAACCATCTGATGGCCCACCCTTTATTATTTTTTACCTCGTAATAGGTCAATCCACTGCACACAGATCCCCTATTTTAATCAATACTTCTGTTAATGGTATTAATGTATTGCCACTATCCATCGGCGTTATTTAATGTTATTAATCTTATGTCCTATGTTATTTAAAAAAATCGCCTTTTGATTGGGCCACTAGAAAAAGCCTTTGGTAATACAAGAGAAATGGGCAAATATGATATCACAATAAATAATAATTTATTATACAGCGAAAATATGTAGAGAAAAGGTACGGAAAGTACATATACAACTTAACTCGGTTAAATTTGACGGCAGTGTGTGTTATTTTAGGAAAAGTTTGCTGTAATACCCATTGTTTATTTAGCTGTGGTGTTGTCAATATTAGTAGACACATTCTTATTTTGTTCCAAGGTACATTAGAATATTACAAAGCATTAATTCGTTAAATCGTCTCGGAAATAATATGTAGTGCACAAATATAAAACTCAATATATGAAAATACATGCACGAGTGCATTATAAACTGCTCGTCCAAATTAGCGTAACACTTTTGAGATTAGCGCCATTTGCGTTCTATTCAAGTTAGAGACTTGCGACTTTTATTTTTCGGTGGCCTATAGGGCTGGTTTTAATGCCCCGAAGGCGCTACGTTGTGACTTAAACGGTTCCTCATTCACACCCCAAAAAGCAACCCCGTGTCGAAATTTGATTTCGCAAGATTTTGACGCCAAATTCCAGAGACCCGCAGGATCGACTACGAAGGACACTGTTGGGTAACAAGTTGCAAGTCTCTAACTCGAATATAACGCAAATGGCGCTAATCTAAACAATGTTATGCTAATTCTGATGAGCAGTTTATATTGAACATTATAAAGAATTATGGCTGTAAATCTTGGGTAGAAAAATAAACCGTAAAAATACTAAGGGAAAAAATTTGAAGATTTAGAACCCATACAAAGGAACAAAAGAAGCATTTGCAGACAATGTTTCTTCGGAGTATAGAAGGGGCGGTACCCTGAATCAATGCTGCCAATACCAGTGCAATGTAGCTGAAATAAAATTGCCTTGGTGACTTTGGACACAGCAAAGAGAACAACGAAGCAATCATTGAAGACATTATTGGAATGTTGTCTTCATGGCTCCTCCTCAATATAATATTGTCCATTATTTGTATTCTCGTAAAAACACACTGAATGAAATTATGAAAGATATAATTGAGTGTTTATATATTTTAGTTCGGAAGAACCCACTTTGGCAGTTTAAAAAATAGATTTTTAGGATGATTGTTGAATTGATAACAATAAAAAATTGTGCGAGACATTAAATAAGTAACAAGAATTAACATTAAAGAAATAATTCTCCGTTGTTCCAAAATCTACCATACGTCCATTTGTTTGTGATACTGAACATTAAGTATAATAAACAACTTGATTCAACTAGGAGTCTGATACCAGACGCATACCTTGCACTGTGATAAAATGCCTCTACTTTTGTGTTGGGTTCTAAGATGCCTCTCTTTCTTGTTAAATTAAACAGTAAAAGTAAAAAATTCAAAAGTAAACCTTTTTGAACGTTTTAATCATTACCTTGGTAAACATTCTAGTTTTGGTATTTATGCCAACTGTAGACATATACAGGATGCTTCACGGTGGCCTATTAAACATTTTGAAAGAACTATAAACGACATGGAGCTGAACATTTGTGTAATTGACAGTAATCTCAACATTTCATGCTCACACGTTAGATAATTAACCATAGAATTTTACCACATGAAAGTTGTTTAGGGGTTTACAATTTCCATTTTTTCAAAATTTAAATATATCGAAACACCCTCATTTTATAGATAGATAATTGTTTAGGCTTTAAATGTGTTAAAACTAAATATGGCATATACAATACAGCAAACATATTTAAAATAATTAAGTTAGTATTCACCTCCGATTTATCCGGCAGTACCGGAATGTCTCCATTTTCATAGTCATATATATAAATAAACACTTTTCAAATGTACTGTTTCATTTTTTTGCCATATTAACTCTTATATCATTTACAGGTAGTTGACCGGACAGACAGATTTACAGACAGTTGAAAGCTTTATCTTAAAAAATGTTTCTTTGGGGAAACTCAATTACTCAAAACTAAAATAAAATATCTTCCAATTTTTACATAACAATTAACTGTATAAAATCATATACATCTTTTTGCATAGTCACGGGTCATGTCATAACTCAAAAACGCGATCCCAAAACTATTTAAAATAGCTGTTTTAAAAAAATCACAATCGCAGATAGGCAGCGTATCGAAGAATGGCGGTTTTGGTACTACTTGTAAAGGTAATTTTGTATCTACTATAAGTAGCTTATTTGTTTTTCTTTACCACACTACAAAACAAAACGTTATTAAGGTAACTGTATACACACATAATTTACCAACTAAGCATTTTAAATTATTTTTATGCTTACCTCACCATAATCCTTAAAAAATTAATAATTGCAAACATTTAGATTTATTACAAATATTACAAATATTATCAAGTGATATATTACAAATATTATCAAGTGAACAAAACTTTTTCATCAGTTTATTTTCCATATTTATGTCAACATGAAATAATTTTATCTTTTCTAATCTGGTTGTTCTGGAAACCAACTTTATTTTTTTAAATGACAACCCGTCGGTTTTCTGTCAATATTTTAAAGAGCAGACTTTTCTCTTGACTGTACACTAACAATTTGATATACATAACGAAATTTTCACAAATAAAAAAACCACACGTTTAAAATTAACTCTGAAACTAATAAAAAGATAATCACAGTTCCTGTGAAGTTAAGATGTTCTCGTGACGTTTAAGACATAACAGACGTCATTTTTTATTTTCTGTATTTGTTTTCAATAATTTCTTATTTCTTTTGCGTTTTTACGATTTATAAATAAATAGTGGATCGCTTAAGTGCGCAAATAATTGAACTTTTAATGATGAGGTGGTATCCCAAGACCAAGTTTGTGTAGTGTTTAATGAATTGTACCCCAACAAATCTCCAATAAACCAGTCAACAGTAAGGCGACTGGTAAAGAAATTTCAAATAACTGGTAGCGTTGAGGGATTCTGCTAAATCACGTAGACCTACACTACAACTGGAGAAGATAAAGCATTGGATATCTTGCTATCAGTGCATGAAAATCTAATCAAATCTTCCAGGGTCTTGGCACCTACTTTTGATGTTTCTTACCAGTCAGTTAAAAATTATTTGAGCGAGAAAAGTTACGTCCATACAAACTTCAACTTGTTCACGAGTAAAACGAGGATGACTTCGATAAAGGGCTGAATTTTGTAAAGGTATGATGAAAGATGCAATAGCAATAATATTTTCGCAAGAAATATCCAATTTCAGATGAAGCGACATTCAATTTAAATGGTGGTGTTAATCGACATAACGGCCAAGTCAGAGCCCTCACTGGTTCCAAGAAGCGCATACCCGAAAGCCCCAAAAAATTAATGTTGAGCATGCATTTTTAGAGGACATATTGTTGGACCTTTCTTCATTGATGGAAATTTAAATTCTGAACTTGAAAACAGAAAATTTCAAACGAAGTATTAGCCATTTCTGAAGACTTCTAAATGGAGTCACTTTCAACACCCCATTCGCTAACTTTTTGTTTTGTTGTTTCATTTAAAAATAATAATAATTAAATAAGCAATTACATTCATTTACGAAAATTAAATTTAAACGTGTTTTTTTTTGCGAAAATTTCTTCGTGTAACTATATCAAACTTTTAGTTTACAGTAAAGAGAAAAAGCTGCACTTTCAGGTATTGAAAGAAAGCGGGTTGTCAATTAAGAACATTATGAAGTTGGTCTCCATAACAATAAAACGCAAAAGACAAAATTATTTATTTAGTACATTTTTTTCATATGTCAAACTTTCTGAAGTGGGCCACTAAAAATCGACTGGTTGAATTCAATACTTTTAATAGAAGATTTCGAAAGGTTTATATCTGAAATTGATTATCCTAAACTTTTTTTTAAAAAATTTTAATTTTTGCGAAAGTTATAAACAAATGGATTTTTTAGACGCTTTTTTTTGAATGTCAATTTCTCAGCGACTAATTGATAAAAATTAACGAAAATTTAATGGCGTGTACCGGGTGGGCAAATTTCGATGTTTTTATAGGGTATCTCGGTAACTGTAAGGGCTATGGAAAAATGAACCCACCTTTCCCGACCTCTTTTATCGAGATAAATTCATTGGTGAAAACCAGAATTTGCTATATCTTTTCGTTTTCGAGTTGTAAACGAAAATTGATATTTTTGAGTTTTCGATTGGTGTCGATAACTCGGTTGTTTGTAAAATTATAAGAAATCTGTTTGCACGTTCTACAGGCACTTTTTTAAGTAGAATAGGATTTCCTTAACAGATTTTTTATATCTTGTGTAGTTTTCGAGTTATGGCATATACTTCTATTTTTTTTAAATGGAAACCATAGTTGGCTATGATTTAGCTAAAAAAGAGGATTTTTTTCTCTTTACAACGATATATAGTTTGTGGGGTCTATGATGAGTGTTTATGCGGAAACAGTTAAAAACATATGTTTTCTAATAAAGGACAGTATAGTAATTTCAATGATTTTGCACAGTAGGCGCCTGTCATTTTGAAAACAGAACAGTTGGATATTGGGATGTAAATACACAGTTACACATTACTGTTTGATTAATTGTTTATGTTTGGTTTTTGCTTGCATTATAGTTTTAAAGTTTCGATTAAAGAAATTGACAAGGCGCGATGGCGTATCAAAATTACGAAAAGTTTAATATGCTAGAGTGTTTTATTCAAAATGGATATAATTCTGAAGCTGCATCGGAAGCATATTTTAATCGCTACCCTGAAAGGAGACAACCTAATATGTCCATCTTTGGTAGACTAAAAGAAAACCTCGTTGAATACGGAGGATTTAATAAACCAAGACCAAAAAATTATCGTATTCAAGATGCTGAGGATGTTGCCATAAATGTTGTTGGTATGGTAGTCGTAAATCCTTCAATTTCAAGTAGGCAAATTGAAGCAGAGTCTGGTATATCGCGACGAAGAGCACTTTCAGTTTTAAAAAAAACACAAATTTAGACCTTATACAATAAGGAAACAACAACAGCTCCTTCCAACTGATCCTGAACGCCGACTGGATTTCTGCAATGCAATTGGTACCTACAACAAATTGAGCAAGACCAATTATTTTTTAAAAATATCATTTGGACAGATGAAAGTTACGTAAGTAGTGCCGGAATTTTCAACCGACACAACAAACATTATTGGTCTGAAGATAATCCTCATCAGACTGTTGATGTTCAAAATCAAGGACGTTTCGGTTTTAGTGTATGGTGTGCCCTATATAATAACCGCATTTTAGCTTACCAACTTTATGATGACAATTTAAATGGTCAACGGTATTACAATATGATAAACTACCACATAGTAGAAGAATTTTTAGACAACTTGCCACTTAACGAAAGACGACGTGTATTTTTTCAACAAGACGGGGCACCACCCCATAATACTAATTTAATCTCGGAATTATTAAATACTAATTTTGGGGAGAAATGGATAGGGAACAATGGGCCAGTAAAGTGGCCTCCTCGGTCGCCAGATCTCTCACCGTTAGATTTCTTTTTTTGGGGAACCATTAAAGACAATTTATACAAAAAGACAAATAATACACTGGTTCAACTGAGAGAAAATCTTATAGACTGTCTGAATTCCGTTTCAAATATTCACATCTATAATGCAACAAAAAGTGTTTCAAAGCGATGTGAACTGTGCATCGCAAACAACGGACGACAATTTGAAAACTTTAGGTAAATAATCATGCTCGTATTTTTTTTTAATCTGTCTAGTTTTGTTTTTGTAAAATATATTGTATCGTATTTTTTACATACATTATTTGTTACAAATTTGATTGTTAAGTGTGTTAAACTTTCTTGTTATGAATATGTTATAATTAATTATTAATTAGTCACTAATATGTCATAATTAGTTATTTAAGTTTAATATACCATTCATTATATACGACTGTTACTATGTATTTATGTTACTTTTCGCAGGAGTAAATTTCCATAGCAACAGTTATTATTATTAAAACATTGTTGTAACAATGTGTTACTATAGAAACTTACTCTTCCTGCAAAAGAAAAAACAAGTAAGTATACCTATACAAAAAATTAAAATTTTTAACTGTTTCCGCATAAACACTCATCATAGACCCCACAAACTATATATCGTTGTAAAGAGAAAAAAATCCTCTTTTTAGCTAAATCATAGCCAACTATGGTTTCCATTTAAAAAATAGAAGTTTATGCCATAACTCGAAAACTACACAAGATATAAAAAATCTGTTAAGGAAATCCTATTCTACTTAAAAAAGTGCCTGTAGAACGTGCAAACAGATTTCTTCTAATTATACAAACAACCGAGTTATCGACACCAATCGAAAACTCAAAAAAATCAATTTTCGTTTACAACTCGAAATCGAAAAGATATAGCAAATTCTGGTTTTCACCAATGAATTTATCTCGAAAAAAGAGGTCGGGAAAGGTGGGTTCATTTTTCCATAGCCCTTACAGTTACCGAGATACCCTATAAAAACATCGAAATTTGCCCACCAGGTACAGAATTAGTTGCAGAATCAAGACATATCGCACACATGGAAAAAATTTAATTTATCAATAAATAATTAATTTTGCAATAAACAATTGACGATTTTTCCATGTTCTCCTTGTGTTAATTTTTTTTACGATTACATTCCTTAAAATATACACTAATTGATCCTGCAAAAATATTTCAGTGCACTCGATCCGAAAAAAAGATATGAATTTTTTAACGTTGATGAAAATACGCGGGACTGCGGCCGAGGACGGAGCGCCGATTAACCGAGCGCTCGTGCCTATTTGTTCGCTTATGTTTTTCGCGGGCTCAGAACGATAAGGTTCTAACTGCACTTTTTTCAGAAAATTATAAAATTACATGACAAGGTTATATCTGCATTCTTCTTTCGTGTCAGTATTCAAATATGGCACTATTTCTCTCCAAAATCAGTATTTAACAGGTTCAAGGTTCTAACTGCAGTTAAAAATTGTTTCCTTTTATGGGACAAAGTTCTAAATGCTTTTCTTTCACATAGAACTCAGTTCCACCTTCCACCTACTGGTTACCTGCAGTTAGAATCTTGTCTCATGCAAAGAAAGATCTATGTATTATTTGTGAAGAAACAGAATTAACAAAAAAGAATGAAGGGGAAATATCAGATGAAAAGTTGCAGAGTTATAATACACATATTGACTTGAAAAATAGTATGAGGAAAAGAAAAATCCAGTGACAAATCAAAGGCTGAAATACTAGTGTTATGCTTTGACTTACAAAATGTAATAACTGTTCCAAAAAGTAGCATTGGTCCTTTCTTTTATCTACCTAAATTGACATGTTACAATTTAACTGCTACATTATCTAGTCAAAAAAAGTGTATACTGCTATATGGACAGAATATACTGGAGGCAGATCAGGAAATGACTTAGCTTCTGCTTTTAGTAAAATATTGAAAAGAAAACAATATAACAAGTCTTGTTACATGGAGCGACTCCTGTATACCCCAAAACAGAAATAAAATGATGTCCTTTGCGATTCTGCATTTTCTCAAAACACATCCTCGTGTAGAAAGTATCACTATGAAATACTCCGTTCCAGGGCACTCAGGAGTACAAGAAGTTGACAATACACACAGTCAGATTGAAAAGTGTTTCCAGAAAAATAATTACTTTTCACAGATTGGCCTTATTAGGGTTCTCAAATTGGTAAATAAAAAAAATCCATTTATTATTCTACAACTGAAAAAGACTGGTTTTAAAGATTTTGCTGAATGTACAAAAAATCATAATTACATGGTAATACCTTACTCTAAAGCTGTTGTTATTAAGTACACTCAAAATTTATTCATCGTCGAATATAAAACAAAATATGATATGCCTTTTGTGGCAGTAAGGATTGCACAAAGTATTGAAAAAAAAGTATCATCTAGAGCTGTAGGTAAACAAAGAGATAGTTCCAGAGCAGGTGTAATGGAGGATTATATTCTTAAAGAAATAAATAAGACTGAGCAATTGCCAAAATTTAAAAAGATGCTTTGTTATCTATGTTTAATGTAATGTCAGAACAAGATAGATTATTTTATAATACTATTTTCAAGATGTAATATATTTATCTTAAAAATATTTGTTATATATTTAACTAATAAAGAAGTATTTTGATTATTTGGCTATTTTTTTGTAAGCAGCCAATGTTCCTTGCAACCTTGTGCCATAAACTAAATTGCAAATTTTATGGGACAAGGGTGTAACTGCATTATTTTACAGATTTTTTCTCAAACGATACATTATAAACTAGTATAGTATATAGAAAATGAAAGCTTACTTTTTAATAACAGAAAAAAAATTTGGGAGATTAAGTACAATTAAAAAGTATGTTGGAATGGAACTGTCAGGTTGGAGTCGCTGAGAAATTGACATAAAAAAAAGCGTCTAAAAATGCATTTGTTTATAACTTTCGCAAAAATTAAATTTAAAAAAAAAAATTAGGATAATCAATTTCAAATATAAACCTTTCGAAATCTTCAATTAAAAGTATTGAATTCAACCAGCCGATTTTTAGTGGCCCACTTCAGAAAGTTTGACTCTATACAAAATTATTAAAAGTTACAGGCATTATTATGTATTTAGCATAAAATAAATTGATATATTAAAAAATTCACTGAACTCTTGTATTTGATTTCATCATATTTAATTATGTTTTTATGGCGGCATTTGATTTATTCTCCATCTTAATACCCTATAATATGAAATGCCTTTAGATGCTCTTTAAAAGGATATGTATTTGACAAAACGTTAACCTTACCATTAATTAATTATTTCCATTATAGACGTAATAATAGATGTACATAGTTATTTAACGAGATGATAACCTAATAGGTGAATCAGAAGCAGTGAATCATTGGTGTAAACACGTTAGCTTCCAAAATTCCCATGCAAATAGTGGGTAATATAAACATACAAATTTACTGTCTGCTGTAGTGTTGATATAGAAAAAATATATTACGTTGCTAAAAAATCACACAAACATTTTTGAAAAAAAATTGAATAAATGAAATATTGATACTGATGAAATGAAATGATAAATGAAAAGCTGTTTGTTTACTCTCCCTCTTAACATATTCTATTCATCTATTTCCAGCATTCTATAGACCACATATTAATATCCGAATATACAAATAATTTGTAACCAAGCCAGAGACCGAATGTGTAATATAACAAATGAAAAAAAATTATTTTATAAAGACGTTACAAATAAAAACAAAATTTAACACTTTAAGCATGGAAACTATTTGGTGTACCTATAACTAAATAAAAAAAAAAAAAAAAAAAAGTGGAAGAAATTATGTTTAATTTGGCATTTTACTTTTTTTACCAAAAGTCTTTATAGGCCCAGTATTATATAATTGAGATTATCATTAAACCACAAAGGATTGTGGTTAAATGTTGATTGTGCATTTTCGTGTTGAGCAAACACAATTTAAAACTCGGAAAACAACTAAAAACGGAACACAAAATTATGAAAATCATTCTTTTAAATTCTTGAATAGTTATCTGATTCGAAAGACCAATAACTAAAGCCCCATTTAAATTAGATTAACTGTTATCTTTGTAACCAGTGATGATGTAGTATAGTCAATTATACCTTCTGTAGGTAATTACATTACCGTATTATTTCGTCTGTAAGTACAATATTTAGTCAAAGTTAGGACAACACCAAACACCTAACTTAATTCTTTAATTACCACCTAGCAACAAGATTTATAAGATAACAATAATCACCTTATCACTTTTCGATCTAATTAGGTAATCTTCGTTTATTACAAGCAAATACCAGCTAACATTTTAATGTTTAAAAAATGTTGTCTTTGCGATTTATAGATTATCCGGCGCGCCGACCATATAATCTCATATACCTTATTTTTGGAAATCGTGAAATCCTTCGAATTTAATAATTCTTGTCGTGTAGAGAATTAAATAAATTACTGGTGGGTAAATGTTGATTTTACTACGTTTATATAGAGACATCCAAAAAAAAACGTCATCAAAGTTGGCCAAGAAAAAAAGACGTATTTGTATTCTTAATCGAATGTATAACCTTATAATAATAATAATAATACTCACCCTATAATTACTCCGAAGAGTAACCCCTTAGGTCCTCTCAGGGACCTGTGCGGGAAGGAGTGGCTATTATTATTATTTGCCATGGCGCACTGGGAGCGACTTAAGATTATTTCGGTAACGCATTTGCTTTACAGTTCTGAGGAAACCCAGAAAACTCAGAACATTACCAAATCTAGGGCATGTGCGGTTGGATTGGCATCTATGCATCCACACCTATACACTAGTGTTGCATATCAAGCCCTGACGGAGAAAGCGAGACAATTAAAAATCGCCACCCCGGCTGGGACTTGAACAACGCGCACAGAGGTATCGCGACTGGAAAGACGGCGCTTTAACCCACTCGGCTACCCGTGCCCCCTTATTATTATTTACTTGTCAATACTGTCACATCATATGACAGCCATTGTTTATTTTACAAATTGTGACAGTCACTTGTCAAAAGTTTGACATAACATGACCGCTATTTCCATCTCTCTCGTTCATAGCCAGAGTTGATGACGGTTTTTTGGATGTCTCCATGTTATTTTACACCAGTTGTACATATACGTATATAATATGCATATACAATGACGTAACTAATAAATAATAAACTTTTTTGCTTAAAATAATCGAAGGAATATGGTCTTTTAATACCGGGAGAACTTTGTGGAATACTCTGTAAGTGTACGTACATACACGTATAATATATATGTACAAAGATTATAATTTCTATTTTTTATAGTCTGGGGGATATGAAGAGATTTTCAATTATAAATCATATATATATATCATCGTAATATAAAAATTAATTAATTTATACATATACTAATGTATTATCTAATTGAAGTATTACTTATAAATATTAGAATTACGTTTTTTTTACAATGTAATTGCTTACCTAAATAATAACTTTCTATTTTCTTTTGGTGAAATAAAATAAGATGTACGTCCATATAAAAATTATATGGCTATATATAACTATATAATCATATAGTTTTAATTTAAATTATATGGCTATATATAAGGCTGGACTTCCAGCCCTATTTTAGTGCGACGCGTGCGCGGGTCACCCTGACGGCGCGTCACACTAAAAGCAAAGGAGGAACGGCTAAGGCTGGCACAGCTAAAGCTGATACCTCCCATGCTCCCAACGAGGAAGAGGGATCTGCAGAAGCAGAACCCCCCGAATCCAGCAGGTCATCACCTGTCCAGGAACCACAAAGGGATCTGGACAGCGGAGATGACCAACTCTAGAAGGCTCTAAAAATGCCTCTAGAATTTATTCAGGCCAATATCCAGCACGGGAAAGCCCAATCGGCTTTCCTGTGCAAAAGGATAATTGAATGTCAAATTAAAATCGCCCTCATCCAGGAACCGTGGGTATACCACGGTAAGGTTAGGGTTTGGGTAGAGCAGGGGGAACGGTATATTACTGTCCCTCAGCTGAGGAACCCAGAGCATGCATCTTAGTTAAAGGTGCAAAAGGTGTTTTCCCGATGCCAGGACTCTGTACAAGAGATCTGGCAGTGATCAAACTAGCAATAGGTAAGGGAAACACCAAACGGGAAGTAGCGATTTGCTCAGCATACTTCCCAAGAAACACGGAAAGTCCTCAAGAGAGCTTTCGGACCTTATAAGGTACTGTGAGGGAATTGGGCTGCCGCTGCTCGTTGGCTGCGACTCCAGCTCCACCACACTATGTGGGGGGACAAGGAAGTCAAGCCGAGGGGCAGGATGCTGCTCGAGTTCCTCACCCTGAGTGGTATGCAAATTGCCAACAGGGGATCGGTACCCACCTATTTCACACCTGAGAGGCAGTCGGTCATAGATCTGACGCTCTGTTCCACAGAGCTACTCTCTCAGGTTGTATCTTGGAGAGTGTCTTTGGAAGTATCCTTATCCGACCACAGACACATCTTCTTTGGGCTGGATGAATCCACCCAACTCATCGAAAACGGATATAGGAATCCTAGGGCCACCCAATGGGACCTCTATTTAGAGGACCTTAAAGGGAGGCTAATAGGAATTCCATCCCGATACGAAAGCGAGGCAGACGTTGAGGTAGTGCTAAACCGCCTCAACTCAGCTATCGTTGAATCGTTTGAAGCCAACTGTCCTTTAAAACAAAGGACTAGTTCGAGCAAAACACCCTGGTGGAATTCCCATGTCGAATCCCACAGGAGGAAGGTTCGTAAGCTTTTTAATAAAGCCAAACGGACAAAAAATCCCAACCACTGGGAGGACTACAAATCCGCCCAGAGGGAATATAAAAAGGTCATTCGTGACTCGATTAGGGATACCTGGCGGGCCAGCTGCGAGGGAAATCATCCAACTGCCCTCAGCAGCCAGGCTGAGCAAGGTACTAACTAAAGATCCGGGAGCAAAATTGGGCGCAGTGTCTCTCCCTGACGGAGGATTCACATCTTCGGCTGGAGAGACGCTCCAACTACTGCTCTCAGTTCATTTCTCAGGATCTGCCGGGACAGTGGCAACAGAGGATGACAGTAGTGGTCCAATGACAATGGACTACAGAACGTCCTCCAAAGTTGTCACGTACGAAAGGCTAAGATGGGCTATCCAATCCTTCATGCCTTTCAAAAGCCCCGGTGAGGACGGCATATTTCCGGCCCTTTTGCAAAGGGGCTGGATGTGCTCGTACTTCACCTATTGCGTATATTTCGCTTCTGTCTGGCTCGAGGCTACATACCTGTTGCCTGGAGGTCTGTTAGGGTTGTTTTCATCCCAAAACCAGGGAAAAATGATTACACCCAAGCAAAATCGTTTCGGCCCATAAGCCTTGGTAGTTTCCTCTTGAAGGCGCTAGAAAGGCTGGTGGACCGTTACCTCAGAGAAGGGATTCTGGTGCAACAACCGTTGCACGCCCTTCAATATGCCTACCAGGCCGGAAAATCCGTTGATGCGGCTCTCCATCACCTTGTAAACAGGATAGATGGAGTGCTGCATCAAGCAATCCGCCCTGGGTGTGTTTATTGATATCGAGGGAGCCTTTGACAACACCTCCTTCGAATCAATGTGCCGGGCACTGGGGGACGGGGAGCCGAGCCATCAATAGTACGATGGGTCGGCTCGATGCTCTCACAGCGCAAGGTCATTGCAAGAATGGCCGGTGATACAGCGGAGGCGGTTGTATCGCGAGGCTGTCCCCAGGGGGTGTTCTATCACCTCTTCTGTGGTGCCTCGTAGTGGACAGCCTCCTGCAATTGTTGAACCAGTCGGGCTTCTATGCCCAAGCTTATGCGGACGATCTCGTCATTTTATTACAGGACCACAAAATCGATGTTCTTGGGGGGCTTCTGGCAGAGGCCCTCCAAGTGGTCGAAGGTGGTGTCTGGATGAGGGGTTAAGAGTTAACCCCGAAAAGGCTGACCTGGTTACCTTCACCAGGAAGCGTAAGTTGGGGCCTCTGCCAGAGATTACCCTGGCGGGAAAGGTCATTCCATACAAAAGCTCATCTAAGTACCTTGGAGTCACAATAGACTCCAAGTTGAACTGGAACGAGCATATAGCAAATCGCACCACGAAGGCCACCTCAGCCATATGGGCGTGTAGAAGAGCCTTCGGGTGTACGTGGGGACTAAGGCCGAGGATCCTTCATTGGATGTACACGGCCATGGTTCGCCCCGTTATTACCTATGGTGCCATCGTTTGGTGGCCAGGAACAAGAACGGATAAGGCTAGAAAGCAACTTGATAAAGTTCAAAGACTAGCCTGTCTAGGCATCACTAGTGCAATGAGGACAGCCCCAAGTAGGGCCATAGAGGTTCTGACGGGGCTGCCTCCTTTGCACTTGGTGATTGAACATGAGGCCATGAGATCGGCTTACAGACTGACCGGTCTTGGCCATTGGATAGGCGAGGAACAAACTACTGGCCACGCCACAATATGGAACAAGCTACGGAACACTGTCCAGTACTCCTTATGTTACAGGACAGTGTGGAGCCTACCAATTGTCCCAGTCCAAAACTAGGGATCCAAATCCCTAGTAGAGATGACTGGGATAACACAAACAACACTATATGCCAAAATGGAATCATCTGGTTTACAGACGGCTCCAAAATTGGCGATAAGGCCGGAGCGGGAGTATATGGCAAAACCACGAGGACAAAATTATCTTTTGCCCTCGGGTCATATGCTAGCGTTTTCCAGGCGGAAATATATGCTATCCTAGCATGCGGGATGGAAATCCTAAAGACGGCTCCAAAAAGGAGAACGATCCAAATATGCACGGACAGTCAAGCGGCCTTGATGGCTATTGAATCCAGCAAGGTCAAATCGCGACTCGTCCTTGACTGTAAAAGATTCTAAATGATCTGGCCAGTTGTAACAGAGTGATACTCACATGGGTACCAGGACACTCAGGTGTCCAGGAAATAAGAGGCCGACAGACTGGCCAGACTAGGATCAATAGGGTACCCCATAGGACCTGAACCTATATTAGGGTCCCCTATTCAATGGGGGTTTCAACCATGAAAGAGCTCCCTAAATAAGGAGTTCGAAAAATCATGGCAAGAAGCCCCGGGTATGAGGCAGGCGAAGGCCCATATTACTGGGCCTTCGTTCAGGTTAACTCAAAGTCTCCTGGGTATGAACCGAAGAGACATTAGAACGGTGACAGGACTCCTTACAGGCCACTGTCACCTTAAAGGCACCTCCACATGATAAGGGTCATAGATGATCCTGAATGTGGATGGTGCATGGAGAATGAGGAGGCTGCATCTCACATCCTCACAGACTGCCCTGCAATTGCAAGGGTCAGAGAACGGCACTTTGGGAGCTGTGTTCTGAACCCAGAGGATGTTAAGAGGATTCACCCAGGAAAATATGCGCCTTTGCTAGAGAGGTCGGCATACCTGGGTGAACACTCATGGAATGTGGGTGCACAATGGGCCCGTCAGGCGGCCTAAGTGCATGGGTCTTCCGCCCACTTTTCGTATTCATTCATTCATTCATGGCTATATATAACGATATAGCCATATAATGTGTATACATAGTTCTAATACGAGTAATACTGCAGTTAGATAATACATATGTATATAGATTACTTAATTTTTATATTACAATTTCTGATTTATAATTGGAATCTCTTCATATCCCTCAGACCATAAAAATTAGAAATTAGCAAGCTCATTGTATTAACAAGCGCATGTATGGGAATATTAATAAACTTCATGGATTTAAAAATAGTGTGTATGTATAAGTCCTTTGTACAAATATAATTATTCATTATGTACGTACATATACAATGTGTTCCACAAAGTTCTCCAGGCATTCAAAGAACATATTCCTTAACTAATTTCAAGCAAAAAAAGTTTGGATGTTTATATATATTTTTCACTTATAGTTTATATTCACTTTTTTTATTGAAATATATGAATTTGAAAATAAGAGTGTTCTTAAACATTCCAAAACTAAACAACACACATTTTGAGTACGAAATTGTTGCGTCAAAAATAAATTAAACTATAAAATTAGGTTTTAATTGTATGCAACCCTACAAACATACTAAAAATTAAAATTTGATCAGTGCGTCGGATTCCTCTTTCCACCAGCTTTACAATGAGGGGTCACAAGCCATAGGGTTGCATTTGAAAAAATCATGTCGAGGGTGGTTTCAGCCACCCCTGAAGAGCTATATTTTTCACATTACTTGCAAAATGTAGGTAAATACATTTAAAAGTTGACGTGTTTCGGGAATTTTTTTGAAAAATCATTCACAACCCCGCTAGCGAATATATTCCAGTTAAAGTCTCCACCGTGTATATACACGGCGTCATTCAATCTTAGAAGCTAATAGAACGCAACAGTAGTCGTACTATTTATATGATTAAATACGTTTTCAAACTTTTAAACGCGTTTTCTCGAAACTGTGATTTTCAAATTGGCGTACAACGTAGCTAGCTCAGATTTTATCCGAGAGACTTGAAATTTTAAATGTAGCTTCTTATATAGATTATCTATCGTTCACACGTATCGAGGTATTTTTGATTTGTTTTGTGTGGTTTTATTTAAATCGATAAATAATTAGATTTGCAATAAACAATTTAAGGTGTTTTTTTTAAGAAAAAAATGAAATTGATGTCAATTTGCGAATTTTCCTAAAAAAAAATCTTCGTTACTTCCAAAGAAAAACTAATGTAGAAAAATACTTTTGTATACATTAATACCCATAGATTCAAGCGTCAAAATTTCATTTTGATCCATTAAGTGGATAGGTATCGAAAAAAAATTCCCAAAAAAAGCTTGATTTTTCAGTGCACTTGGGTAGTATAACCCCTTAATATTGTTCCTTTTATATATTTTTTCAAACTATCCACCACCTACTCCAATGCAGCTTGCACGAAGTTAAATTCATTACTCCAGTAGGTATGATTGTCATTTGTATTACAGCCCAAGATAATGCACATTCAAGTGAGCAACTTGAATGCGCAACAAATCCGCGAAAAATGGGGAGGGCTCCGTCAAGAATACTTAAGTTTTCAAAATCACATAGCTAAATAAATTCAGCGAATCGAATATCCATTCATATAAAATGTTTTGCTTTAAATAATATAATTAACATGTTCCTTGAACGCAAGGAGAATTTCGTGAAACACCCTGTATACACCTTCTCCGTGAATTAATTTTAAGTATCAACACTGAAAATAATCGTAGAAGATAAGAAAGTAAATGTATGAGACGTAGGTAAGTCATAATTTGTCAAAACAGATGTTTTCAGCACGTCAGGAAACCACAGAGCGAATGAAAATACAGTTTTATTTATATTTTATAACTAGATATTTCTAGTATGTACTGTATGTACTATATGCTTTGTAACCTAGCATAAACCAACAATAATGAATTTTAGACGGCTGCAGACAGATTGTAAATAAATTATTTTAACGGGGATCCATTTATTTCACAAAATAGTACTTTTTTATTTATTAAGTTAAACAATTTCGCATGACAGTCTTTACAGGTTTTAATAAGGTTCTAAAACTGTACCTCCTTTTAGATGGATACGTCAATAATACCAGCAACGTGTAAAACGAATAAATCGAATATTGTTTTATAAAACAGTTTCAAATAAGGCACATTACTGGGTATCTGGAAAAAAATTTTAAAAAATGGGGGAAAAGGCCAAAACCCGGCCCAAAAAAAAAAAAAAAATCCCCCCCCCCAAATTTTCCCCCAAAAAACCCCCCCCAAAGAAAACCCCCCAAAACCTTTTCCCTGAAATTTTTTATTTTTCTTCCCCCGGGGGGAACCCCCCCCCAAAAAAACCCCCACACCCCCCCCCCCCCCCCCCCAAAATTCACCACCCCCCAACCCCTTTCACACCCCCCGCGGGTGGCGCTTCCCCCCCCAACCCCCCCAAAATCCCCCCCCTCCCTCCCCCCCCCCCCCCCCCCCCACTAGGGGGGGGGGTGGGGGAAAAAAAGATATAAGTATGTATGTAATTGTTGTAAAAGTCCTATAAATTGATAGTGTGAATGCGATAATATCTTGTTACCTATAGCTATGTGCCCCAAAGTGTTTTTGTTTGTATCTTTGTTTTTATTAAACATATAGACGTAAACATATTTGACATTGTCTCATGTATATTTTAATTAATATATATATAAAACTAACAATGCATTATGAAACTCGTAAAGTCGTTCATTATCTTTTGTTGTGAATTTATGCTCACTATTTATTATTAGTAAAGCTAAATAATGAAATTGCATTATTAACAGATATATTTTTCTGGTCAAGTTTTTCGATGAATTGTAAATGCAAATGTGACCTAAGTCAAATCTCTAGTCGTACATACTTTTAAGGAGAATGATTTTCGGTGTACCTAGTATTTTTTGTATATAAAATACCTACATAGCGAGTTCGTTTTCTGTAAAAATAAGCATTTGTTATATTAGAAATACCATAAATATGTAGCTTTTGGGCAAATACTACAACGAAATATACTCTGACTCAGAACTTCATATGCGCTGTCACAGTATTTTAGTAAAAAATTGAAGGTTTGGTAAGATATAATTTACTAACATTTTCCAGTGAAGCATTTTATGGAGTACAGTTTAGCTCATCTGGATTTTTGCAACATCACCGTTTGCTCAACTGAAAAAATTAAAAAAAAACTTATCAGTCCTATCACCGTTTGAATCACTGAAGAATTTATGAACTTTTGCAACATTTTTTTGTGCTGCAATAGTAAAGCGGCCCTTTCTACTTTTGGACCTTTAATAGGAAAATAGGTTTCCCTGTCAGAAAGTAAGAAACTCAAGTTAAGTGAGCAAGAAACTCAAGAGAATGGGTCTCTTATCAATACTGAAACGAATATCCTTCCGTTTTAAAAAAATGACCTCTAAAGGCATGGTTTTGAAGGTTTTTCAACTTACATTATCTAACAGCGTGTAATTCTGTATTTAACAATTTCCACAATAACTACCCGCTCTTCATTTACAGGAATTTCATTTAAGGATCATTAATATTACTTATGTACATTTATTATAACTTAGGCAGTCATTAAGTATTGCCTCTTCATCACTGACCTATACAAAGAATATTTGTATTAGTATTATGTAATACCTAGTGATCCAACTGTTGTAGTCATAAAAGTTGTAGTCATAATTTCTAATGACCACTTTTATAGATATGACCGTATACTTTGCTATACATAAATAAAATTATTTTGGTCGATTCACTGGAACTACAAATATGGGTATCTGTTTGACATCTTCATGGCACTGAATGTAACCAACTAGCCAGCTTTAACAACACATATGAGAGTGGTGAAAATTACTTTTTACTAAAGCATCAAAGAAGCTTTGAAAAGAGTTTATCGCAAAGGCAAATGGGTAATTTCTACAAAAATCCATGAAAACTTATATAAAAAACTATTTAATGTCACTGGATATTCATATATTATACGTATTTATATATTTTTACAGATGTTCAGCCGATAAGATTTTTGTATTAGGTTAGTATCTCTATGAGCTCTTAGTAATATAATTATGACCTAAACCTAACCAAACAGCATCTGCTCGGAATCAATACCAAGTGAGTGGTAAACTGACCTATAGATGGTACTGGCAAATGAAGGTCAAGAAATCAAAGTAGACAATTGGTCATACTGATACATATACTCGTACTATACTCGAACATATGTGGACACATGTTGAAATCAAATATTTGATATATTAAAGTCATGTTATAAACTTTATAAAGTACGTTTGTGCGAATGTTGCATACAAATATATAAATTTAGTGTTTTTCAGAATGAATTCTATATACACGGTGGAGACTTTAACTGGAATATATTCGCTAGCGGGGTGGTGAATGATTTTTCAAAAATTCCCGAGACACGTCAACTTTTAAATGTATTTACCTACATTTTGCAAGTAATATGAAAAATATATCCTTCAGGGGTGGCTGAAACCACCCTCGACATGATTTTTTCAAATGCAACCCTATGGCTTGTGACCCCTCATTGTAAAGCTGGTGGAAAGAGGAATCCAACGCACTCATCAAATTTTAATTTTTAGTATGTTTGTAGGGTTGCATACAATTGAAACAATTTAAAAATTAAATTTATTTTCAACGTAACAATTGTTCAAAATGTGCACCATTCACTTGTTGGCAGCATCCCAGTCTGTGGTAGGTTTCGTCCCTTACATTATGCAACATTTGCGGTGTTATTTTTTTTCGATTTCCTCTCTTATCCTTTCCTGCAGATCTGCTATGTTGTTGGGTTTCTGAATGTAAACCCTACTTTTAAGATGTCCCCACAAAAATAAATCCAGTGGTGTAAGATCTGGAGATCTTGCTGGCCACTCAATATTACCTCGCCTCCCAATCCACCTACCGGGAAAAATTCTGTCCAGATACTGACGAACAATGGCAGCATAGTGTGGTGGGGCCCCATCTTGCTGAAACCATAACGTCTCGTCGGTCAAGTTAGGGTTTAAGGGGTTTGGAAATAAATGACATAGCACAGGCATTAGTTCGTGCTGGAGTAAACGCAAGTATCTTGCTCCATTAAGAGTGTCATCAAAGAAAAATGGTCCTACAATTCTATCTTGTATTATTCCGGCCCACACATTAGTTTTCTGTGGGCGCTGAGTATGAAGTTCCCTCATCCAATGGGGGTTCTCTTCAGCCCAGTAACGACAATTTTGGCGATTTACGTGCCCATTTAATGTAAAAGTAGCCTCGTCAGAGAAAACTATCCACTCTTAAGATAACTGGTTTTGATCAATACAAGTCATCAATAAATCGCAAAATTCCACTCGTCGATCTGGATCATCTTCAAGTAGCTCTTGAACAGCTTGCATTTTATATAGGCGTTTTTTCTCATATTTAAGTATTTTTAAAACTGTTTTGTGATTAAGATTACTATCACGGGCCAATTGACAGGCTGGAGTGATTGGATTTTCTTCTAGAGCAAGCAACAAATTCAACTTCGTGTCGTCATCAACAACAGCCTGCCTCTTACTCGGTACTTTCCTGACATGACCCATCTCTCGATATTGTGCCTCAATTTTACTAATGGTACCTTGATTTAGTGGTGGCAAGTCAGGATGCGTCTCCTCGAAACAAGCGAACAACTTCGCATTGAGTTCGCGCCCTATCACCATATCCAAACATTATCAAAATTTCGATTTTTAGTGATTCAGTTAAATAAGACATTTTCACCAATTTGAAATAGCACTTCGTTTCAAACTCTGAATACAGCATACAAACTAAATTACTCTTTGCAGCCGTGTAAAAACACTAGCAAAAAATAACAAATATCAGTTGTGGCAAAAATTGCTTGGAATTTTCTGTGGTGACATATGAAAAGTAAGGTTTACATTCCAAAACTAAACAACACACATTTTGAGTACGAAATTGTTGCGTTAAAAATAAATTAAACTACAAAATTACGTTTTAATTGTATGCAACCCTACAAACATACTAAAAATTAAAATTTGATCAGTGCGTTGGATTCCTCTTTCCACCAGCTTTACAATGAGGGGTCACAAGCCATAGGGTTGCATTTGAAAAAAATCATGTCGAGGGTGGTTTCAGCCACCCCTGAAGGGCTATATTTTTCACATTACTTGCAAAATGTAGGTAAATACATTTAAAAGTTGACGTGTCTCGGAAATTTTTTGAAAAATCATTCACCACCCCGCTAGCGAATATATTCTAGTTAAAGTCTCCACCGTGTATACATTATATTTTCAAAATTATATAATATAGCCTTCGTAGTACCTAATTTGGAATACGTCTGCAGATTGTCTTTTACCCAACCAGCCTGCAGTTGGTAAAAATAAGCATTTCTATAACTAATCAATAACGTCTATTGATAAATAAGCTAATACTTATGATTTGAACAAATATTTTGAACAATTGTGTGCCAATAAGTGGATAAAGCTTTGAGAAAAATTTATATATACATAAATCCCCAAAAAAACAAAATTTGCGGCCGGGGGGGCCCCCCCTCCCCCCCCCCTCTCCCCCCCCTTTTCCCCCCCAATTTTTTTTTTTTTTTTTTTTTTTTTTAATTATATTTTGTTGTTTTTCCCCCTTTTTTTTAAAAAAACTCTTCTCTTTTTTTTTTTTTTGGTTTTTTTTTAATATTTTCTTTTTTTTTTTTTTTTTTTTTTTTTTTTTACTTTCCTCTTCCTTTTTTTTTTCTTCACATTATTTTGTTATAAAAATTTTTTTTTTTTTTTTGCCACCCCCCCCCCCCCCACCCCCCCCCTCTTTTTTTTTCACCCCCCCCCTCTTGTTGTTTTTTTTCCTCCCCCCCCCCTTTTTTTTTTTTTTTTTTTTTCCCTCCCCCCCCCCCCCCCCCCCCTCCTCTCTTCCTATTTTTTTTTTTAATAAAATTTTTTTTTTTTTTTTTTTTTTTTTCTTCCCCCCCCCCCCACCCCCCCCTCCCCCTCCTGCGGGGGGCGGTTGTCGTTTTTTTTTTTTTTTTTTTTTTTTTTTTTTTTTTTTTTTTTTTACTGAGTTGTTTTCTCCCCCTTCCCCCCCCCCCCCCCCCCCCCCCCCCCCCCCTCCCCTCGGTTGTTGTTTTTTCCCCCCCCCCCCCCCCCCCCCCCCCCCCCCCCCCCCCCCCCCCCCCCCTCCCCTCCTCTTTTTTTTTTTTTTTTTCCCTCCTCTCCCCCCCTCCTTTTTTTTTTTCTCCCCCTCCCCCCATCCCCTCCTTTCCTCTCTCTCCCCTCCTTCGCGGCTCCCCCCCCCCCCCCTCCCCCCCCCTCTCCCCCCCTTTTCTTTTCCACCCCCCCCCCCCCCCCCCCTCTCCCCTCCTCCCCCTCCCCCCCCCCCCCCTCCCCCCCCCCTCCCCCCTCCCCCCACCCTTACCTCCAACCCACCCCCACACACACACCCACCCACAAACACATACCTAACTCTTTCTCTCTCCCCCCCTCCCCCCCCTCCCCTCCTCTTCCCCCCCCCCCCCCCCCCCCCCCCCCCCCCCTTTCACTCTTCCCTCCCTTTTTTTTTCTTTTCTTTTTTTTTTTTTTTTCTCTCTCCCCCCCCCCCCCCCCCCCCCCCCCCTCCCCCCCCCCCCCCCCTTTTTATACCCCCCACCCTCCCCCCCCCCCCCCTTTTTTTTTTCTCTTTTTTTTTTTTTTTTTAATTTACACCCCCACCCCACCACCCCACAAAAAAAATATAAAATAATTATTTTTTTTTTTTTTTTTCCTCCACAACTCCCCCACCCCCCTTCTTTTTTTTTTTTCCCAACCCCCCCCCCTACCCCCCCCCCCCCCCCCCCCCCCCCCCCTACCACACCCCCCCTCCCCCCCCACATCCAAAACAAAAAATTTTTTTTACTCTTCTTTTTTTCCCCCTTTTTTTTCTTTTTAAAGGGGGGGTTTTTTTTTTTCCTCCCCCCTCTCCCCCCCCCCTCCCCCCACCCCCCCCCCCCAACAAGTACATGCATGAAAAATATGTTCTTACGCATATACACAACAAGGCAACCAACGCAATATGTTCGAATTAGAGTTTATCTATAATATTTATTATGTGCTTACCTATAGAATTTTTTTGGGATGTAATAATTATGATTATGAAATTAAAATTATTAATGTGGGAGTTATTAATGAATAAAAATTTTGATATTAATTATTTTGCTAGAGTAGGTAAACAACTTGGAAATATGTATTAATATTTGCGAAAAATATGATAATAGATGACAATATATGCTATAGAGAAAAATTAAGTTACGTTAAAATTAATGTTATATTTAATGCTTAAGACAGTAATGTAGGTATTTAATGGAATAAGGTTAATAAGGTCAGTTAAGGCCAATACAATAAAATACAAGAAAAACAGAATTATGGTTTTTCAGATATTAGTAGAAATTGAAATTAAATATATTTTTTTTTATTTCAATACCGGGTATCTCGGAAACGAAGCGTTTCCGGAAACTAGCTACTTTGACTTTTTTTCTTATTTTCATGCAATGAATTTTTCACAATATTATAGAATCAAACTATATAATTTAATTAATAATATTAAATCATAATTTTATATGATATAATTTATATTTATAAATTAATAATAATTTTATTATTGTATTAACAATTAATATACAAATTTAATAAGCATATTATAATAGAAAAATAATAGGGACAGTTTAACAATACGAGTACATCATAACAATAATTATTATTGTTATTTGACAAGGGAATTATATATATTTGTGCAATTATGTTGTCACATTATATTGTGTTGTGTTAGCCTTTAATGAAAGCAAAATACTACTAAACTAAATTAAAATTCATACTAAACGAACATTCTTCTATTTTAGACAATACAATTTAAACAATCACACAGACAATTATTGTAGTCTGTGTGAAAATATACAATACATATAAAATTCATACGAATAATAATTAAAACCATATCCATTATTATTAAATCTCCATACATATTAGTATATATAGCATAGATGTATAGATGTAGTCCTTTTGTATAATCAAAGTTCAAATTTTATATTTTTTTAACATAGCTCCAGACAGAAATGAACGGGTTTGTATGTACGTAAATGTAAAACTACCTTTTCTTTTCAAGCAACCAATAGAATGGATATGTAAATGATAACTTTTAGAATTAACTAAAACTATTCTCTTTATTAACACTAAATATCATCCACCGGTTTCTAGAATATCTCCACGCCGGCCATATGATATTGATTTTCCAACTTGGGAAAACACGTGAGACAGAAAATGTCACGATTTTCCGAACTTCTCACGATATTGAAGTATGTTTAAGTCTCCATATAAACAAAATGAAATGAAGACTAATTAAATAAAATATAAATAATCTACGCAGAATATACCTACTAATATTCAAACTTATATGTTACAGTAATAAACGACATAACTATCATAGTTACTGATATCACTTTAGTAACAAAATTAATAAATTCAACTTTAATTCAAAATTTGCCAAAATTTTGACTGCCATCAAGTAACGTGCACATGTTAATAACCGTGATAGCTCTGTCATAGCAATTCAGTAATGCCTGTAACTTTCAATTTAATTTAACTTGAGGAAATATCCAACTTACCACGATTTTTTTTCTTCCTTCTTGGCACTGGTGTATTGGTACTCATATTTGGCTTCGATATACTTTTCCAAGTATTTAACATTTGGACTATTTACGACAATCTCCATTTTTTTTGTCTAGGGTCTGCGAATAACGATATGTGCAGTGGTAATTCACGGATGTGTTTTGAGCAAATCAAATCGTTGTTCCAATTTAAACAAGAAGGACTCTAGCAGGAACCGTGCGTATTCGGCGCTGGAAAACTCAGAGCTCGACCAACAAACGTCAAAGTATTGTTGCGAACTGCTGCCAGACCGAGTGCTAACGGGGTATACATACAATAATACATGCACTGTACGTCACTTCGTGCTCTGACAGTGCGAAAAGCGAGGAAGCAGGAAAGGAAATTACGCTGCCTATCAGACGGCGTATTTAGAGTATACATACCGGGTATTCCATTACATGTGCAAGATAACATAAAATGTTATTAACTTGATATCGGACCATAGTCGTCTGGAATTGATGGTGTTCGTTTCGAACAAAGATTGTTCTACGTAATGGCGGCCGGTGGAATTTAACATGCTCATATTTCCGTAAGGAGGCATGGGACTTACACCATATTTTAGGGGGTGATTACTAGACCTATGTAGAAGGCTACAATGACAAAAAAATCAGGGGAAACTTGCGAAATCTTTTTTTCCAAAAGTGGCTGCCTCTGGGCAAATCTTGGAAACGGTTTGCAAAATATTTGCGAAATTTTTTTTTTTCATAATCACCGACTAAATACAATTTGTTTTACACCTGTGATTTTTGCAAAATTCTTATTTTACTTAAAGATACAACTATTGTAAAATCTCACAGACGAAATGTTGGGATGATATAAAAATCAAATTACCATAACTTTTACGGATCTCAAAATGCCAAGAAAATCATCAAGTATAAAAAAACTGTATTTACTCGGTGATTATGAAAAAAAATATGTTGCAAATATTTTGCAAGCCGTTTTCAAGATCTGCCCGGAGAGCCATTTTTGAAAAACCTTAATGTTGAAAAATAGTTTTTTCCCTGAAGTTTTTTGCCATTATAACCTTCTACTTAGGTCTAGTAACCACACCCTAAATTATGGTGTGTCAAAGGCGTAGCCATTATTTTTCTTTGGGGGAGGGGCGTCCAATGCAGGTTAAACAAAAAAG
Organism: Aromia moschata; assembly: GCA_029963805.1. Taxonomy (NCBI): domain Eukaryota; kingdom Metazoa; phylum Arthropoda; class Insecta; order Coleoptera; family Cerambycidae; genus Aromia; species Aromia moschata. The sequence continues at coordinate 1,493,806 of JAPWTK010000012.1, forward strand.
CAAAAAAAAAAGGTCATTGAAGGCAAGATTAAACAAAAAAGCAAAAAAAAAGGTCATTGAAGGCAAGAGCCACTATTTTTATTTGGGGGGGGGTCAATACAGGTTAAACAAAAAAGGTCATTGAAGGCAAGAACAAGCGCAATCCCCCGACTATTTTGGTTTCTACTTGACCATTGGGGGGGGGGGGGTGATCGCCCCTATCGCTCCCCCCTTGGCTACGCCCTTGTGGTGTGTGTTTTACCCAATATTATATTATATTGGGTAATTGAATTGACACTATTTCCGTTAATACTTTTGGTAAAAATTTGCGCAAAAAAATAAGCTATTGTATTTTCTGTACATTTTTTAAACATAGTATAACAATTTTTTACTGGAACACTCTGTATATTTTTCAAAATCAGAGTCTCATAATTTTCAGAATACACCGATATAAAATTTTATAGAATTATCTCTGACAATTTTTGAGATATACTCGTATCCACCTTAAAATGTATGTTATATGCTGTCCGCTCTGTGATTTAGTATTTGTAGCTACTAGTTACATACAGGGAGTCCCAAAAAGCAACGTCAAAATGATCCTAACTGGTCATGTGACAAAAATATCCTCTCTCTGGTCTTGTAAAAAGGTTGATATGAGGTAATCAACGACTTTTTCGTTGCCTGAATATACGTACATACATATGTACATACAGAATGCCCATGGTAATCTTAAGAGATAATCAGGCCTATGATGTATCATTTGACGTTATTTATAACAGTGATGTTATAATTCATGTCCAATCAGGATTACCCTTTTTAAATAATCCCAGATTTCGATTGGCTGAAGCTGTTAACAGCGGTATTATAAATAAAGGCAAATGATACATCGTACGCCTGAATAACAGAGTGAATATGACTGAGAAGCCATATAAACAAAGACAGAATATACTGCCTTCTTAGGAGTTATAATTGGCGATAATCTTATTGGTTAGTGGCTTCTCTGAGACCCTTCTTCTAGAACGTTACGCAAATTCCAGTAGAGCCAGCCGAGCTAGAATTCCTACTAGTTGCAACACAGTTGGACTCAGGTCACAATTATTAGAAAGCGATATTTCACAGAAATTATATAATAATACGATAATGAATATAAACATACTAGTGGACAAACTATTTATTATATGAAGGAGCTATAGTTGCGGTAATGTCTGTATCACGAAAAAATAAATAACATTCAAAATAAGTTACCCATAAAAACTCATAAAATTTGGGCGGAAAACGCGAAGAAACTTGATTCACACATTATAGGGTAAACATTACTTGAATAAACTCTTAATTCCCAATTATAAAACTGCGCTATACAGCATCGGTATACTTTCCACAGCTCACAAGTTTTTGATGACGTCAGGGAAAGACCTCGACATCTTTACAATCCCAGGACAATACAAGAAAAATTAGCTGGTGATGTCGTTACAGTTGCACAAGGCAATATGGGAACCCTAGTACAGACAGACATACTCATTACTTAGTAAATATACGAGTCTCGCTTGCCAAAAAGTGAGGTATGTTAATAAAAATGAGGCAGTTAAGACCGAGGGATTTGCCGATTTTTGCATTAAAAAGTAATATTATTTTTTCTTTGAATAATTGCTTAGTATAGTATACCTTGGGATGATGGTCAATTTGAGGATGTCACGGACTTTTCATGACGTCATCACAGGTATGTAATCTATGGCAAGAATACGGATGCTGTATGGCCCAGTTGTGACCAGCATATTAGTTGCCTAGTGCCTAATAGCGCACCAGTGATCAAATGTTTAAGGGGAATTTTTAAAATTATTTGAAATATTGGAACATCTTTATGGCCAACCAGATCTCAGTCGGTTCATTTGAACTTTTATCTTTGGGGCATACACAAAATTAAGTATCTTATGTAATTTTCTATCTCCAACAATAACCGATATACCAATGCATACATAACCAATTTGGGACAGACTGTATACTTCCCTGCGAAGCTACAACCACTTCAAAATTTGCATTTTTAATTTATTTTCATAAGTTGTTATTTCCGTCATGCGTAGACATAAACGTTTCTTTGGCATAAAGATAAACGTTTCAAATTTGGCATAAGCGCTCATTCTTAGGATGCAAATAAGCATGAGTTAACCAGAGACAATCTTTTGTTTTCCATAGGCAATTCTTATCGAAGAACTAGTCATAGAATAAGAAAGCCATATATCTTTAAATTCAACTTTCACTAAAACGGTTCACTTTTAGAATTTTTGAATAAGAAATGGATTCTTTTTATCTTTTAATTATATTCACCATGGTGTATTCATTTAAGACATGTTGTCTGGTCTAAGAAATATTTATGGTCCAAAAACTAATCAAGTTTCGGGATAACTACCTTTCCGTTTTAAGTGAGATATATATGAATCTAGCTACTTGTTTGCATTCTAAGAATGAGCGCTCTAAATAAACTAAATAAACTATTTTAAAAATATTCTGGAAAATCCTTGAACAGGTCAATTCTTATTTTCAATTACGCATCTTACGTTGTAATTACCGCTGTAATTACAACGTAATTAGTAAGTAGTTGCAGTGACCACTTTTTCGTACATGACTTGATCGATATTTTTTTTAAATAGAACAACCTATATTTTTTTCGATTTTCAGATTTTTCCGCTAACAGCCAATTTCAAAAAATGGTTAACACTTACATATGTTCCAAAGTGATTTGTTTGTTATACAATTGGAAATCAACTGACAAAAAAATTACTTAGACCACGTGTTATACATTTTTTGAATTGGCTTTTAGTAGAGAAACTAAATGTGGAATCAATATACAGAGTGTTCTATTTCAAAAAAAAGTTGAAGACATCATGCACAAAAAAAAATTATGACAGAAGTTTAATGTGGTTATATACAGGGTATTTGATTTATGCTTCTCCAATAGGGGACATGCGAAGCAAAGTATGCGAACAAAAAATTGTTTGTATCTTCGCTACAATTTTACGCCATCGACCTTTTTTAATAGAACACCCTATATATTATGTTTTCCAGTTTAGAGTCTCCAGGAACAGCCAATTCCAAAAATACTTATATAACACTTGCGATCCAAAGCTATTTTTTTGAGGTGATTTTCAATTGTCTCTTAACTCTCACGCTTTAGGCCATTAGCATTATATATTTTTGAAATCGATTCTCACTAGAGGATCCAAAAGTATAAAAAAAATATAGGTTACTCTTTTATTTACTCTTCGGGTTTCCATTGCATCTCCATCTCATACAATACTATACTATATTTTCTTGCACTAATAATATACTAATAAATAATATACACTCGTAATATTGTACAATGTATAATAAACAATATTAAATATGTTTTCTGGCTAAAAAATTACGTGAAAACTTAACACATGTTCCAGTTAAGGGCAATTATGTAACGCTGCAAATATTACACTGACCATGATAAGTTTTGTAAACTGCTGTTGCGTTTTATAAACGCATCAGCAGTTTATATTACCACGAACCACCTTGACAATGCAACTGAAAATAGGTTGACCTATTGGATGACTTATTATAAGATTATTATTAAGGGTGTCCATTTAATTACTCTAGAGTAATTATAGGGTAAGTATTATTATAATTATTATTTAAAATAAAATCGATTACGTCTAATACAAAAAAAAAATACGTCACTACCACATAATTATAGTGTAAGATGTGCACTTACGCTGAAAAGATAAAAAATAAATGCAGAAAATAAAAATTTACGTGTCCAAGAATTTTCCCAAATTTTTGTAGTTCGGAAAATAGTGAATTTATGCAAAATTTTACCTAACTGTATAAGTAAATTGCGTTAAATCGACATGATTTTGATTCAGCAACACGTTTATGACATACCTTTTCAGAACACCCTGTAGAATACAATGTGAAACAAAATTACGAAGTAGGTATGCTGGCGTATGCTGTAGGTATACGTAAGGTAACGTAAGGTATATGTATTACAAAAAAGTTGTAATAAATGACGTCTATTGCGTATTTTAACTGTGTAGTTATTACATTTTTAGTTTGATATAACACATGAAGCTATATATATATATATATATTTTTTTACATGTATGTATAAAGTGACATATTTCACAACTGACAGAAGTTTTGAAACGGGTTATATAGAGTTGGCCGAGAAAAAGAAGACGTATTTCTATGCTTAATCGAATTTATAACCTTATTTACTTGTCAAGACTGTCACATCATATGATAGCCATTGTTTATTTTACAAATTGTGATAGTCACTTGTAAAAAGTTTGACATAACCGAAAAGCTTAGACATGACCGCTATTTCCATCTCTCTCGTTCATAGCCAGAGTTGATGACGTTTTTTTGGATGTCTCTATATTTCGTAACTAGTTAGGAAATGAAAAACTTTTCCTAACTAGTTTGAAATATACACACTTCATAACTAGTTAGGGACGCTTTTGTACAGGGTGAGTTCGTGAGAATTACCCCCCCCTCTTTTCTTCCTTATTTTAAGAGTTATGTATAAAAAAAAATTACAAGAGTAACTTATTTATTCTGAAATTTTAGAATATACTGATATGTCAGAAACCTAACCTAATTGGTTACATAAATACGAGTACATATTTATTTAACCAATAAGGAAATGCATTATTTTATTTAACGAGTGTACTCAAAAACCCGAGAAATTGTATTTCCTGCAACGTTTTTAATAAACACGATACATGCATGCAAAAACATTGATATTTCATTTCAATATTTTTTGAAAGAAATAAACATTTCGACATGCGGTTTCTAACAAGTTGTTCTATACATGACTGAGGAAGTATGATAAACCTTTTTTTTGTAGGTATTGTATTTTTGATATTTCTAGCACTTACAATTCTGAATTTTGTAAGAAGTTAGCGGTAAAATGATAGTAATGGTATGTACAATGGTTTTGCCTGGAACTTTTTACAAACTTGTTATTGTATGGTAAGTTACAATGTACTGAAATATTCTAAGTAACATTAAGAAAATTGTAATATCCATTACAATCCACCGTATTTTTTATATTGAATAAATGTTAATCTGACTCAAAAAACTTTCCGTGAAAAACATTGTATCTGTTGATTTCATAATCAATGTTGGTGTAAAAGCATTGTAATATTTTGTACAATTCATATTCCGATTAAGTTTTACGTGCAATAACATTGTAACGTATTTTACAATATTTTAACCATTTACTTATCATCACACATAATTGTAAATGCCACTACAATGCTACATTAGCGAATTTTTAAAATTGTATATGTTTTTACAATATTTTTACCGCGGAAGATCCATATTTTTACAGATACAATGATACAACATATTTAAAAATGTAATAAAAACTTAGTATATTGCAACATTTTTCAATGTTTTCTTGAAATATTACATCTGTAGACCTCAAAAATGGGAAAAAGTAAAAATGTCAAAATTGCCACTTACAATGTTTTTGCATGCGTGTATTGTAATGTGTAATACAATTTTTTTAGTTTTGACAAAAATATTTATTCTAGATGAATAGCTTTATGAATCTTTATGACTTGTACAAAAAACAGTAGTAGACTATTGGTTTGTCTAGACTGTCAACAAGTTATTAGTCTGAAGTTTCATGTGTACAGGGTGTCCCAAACTTGGGATGATGTCCCAAGAGTTAGTACGCACGAACCAAAAAAAATATGGATATTCTTCGCCTTAAAATCACTACGTATGCTAATGGTTCACTAAGATGGATTAATTTAAAAATATAAAAATTTGATATTTGTTAGACCAACCGTCATGCACCGCCCTGTGTATTACGCCTTATCGTGGAATTTGTTTCGTCGATTAATCTTTTTTGCTGATCTGTTTTTGCTGATGGCTCAAAATGTATGATAGCATTGAAAATAAATTACAGTTAGTAACCCACGACTGTTGTTTTATTAAGCACATACTCTGTAAGTGTAATATTTCAGAAGTTGGGATAAATACCTCGCCCTTATTGTTGTTATTTGTTGGTACGCGAAGTGAAAAAGTGATCGCCACAGTTAAAGAAGAGAGTTTTGGTTAAAGATTTATTCCTTGACGTGGGTTATAAGTAATGGAAACCTGGGTTTAAATATCCGATAATGGTTTAAAATAATTGATTCGAGAAAACATAATGGGTTGTCCTGTGAATATGATGAGTTATATGAGTTGATGTTTATGTCCAAAATGTTGGAAAAATTATAAACGAAGGCTTTAAATGGCATTGACGGAAAATGTTGGAAAAATTAGAAAGTGTGGGCAGGTTAGAGTTAGAGGTATAAAAAAAAGTGTGCTACTTGGTAAGTGTTAACTCTCTTTTCAGTATTATTGCTTTATGGTTTAATAGAGTGATGCCACCTAGATAAATACTAAATTAAATAGCTTGATTGTCACAAATCATTGCTGAGTCAAATGTAACATTTCTTGGTGTGAATATTTATGAAACTAATTGGAAAAATGCACAGTGACTCCTAAGTAATATCTGTATATAGATACATATGTACTGGAGATAAATCATTTAACATATTTTATTGAGATTGATTTATGACATTTATTTGAGGGTAGTTCCACCCTTTTGTCTAGTCTAGTTTGGTTAAAGTTGTGTATTGTAAGAAATGTGGAACGCCAATAGTTACTTGTTAAAAAAAAGTAAAAGTTTTTTGTGTTTGTACGTACATATTTGTTTTGATATTCATACTAAATATCTTTCGTAAGGGTGCCAATTATATACATCGGTATGTGTGATTGTTCTACTGGATAATTAAATACTGTGGAAATCTACATACATATGTAAACCTTAAAAGTCAAATTCATTAAAGGCTTTTATTCATGTCCAGTGATATTATTTGATACACACTGTAACTATAGTTCGACGCAGATCCTCCTGAGATATAAATAATTATTTTGAAGGTATATTTCCGTTATTGGAGAAATTTTTTAAACAAAGATAGGTGTCAGTTGATATTTTACTATTTACGAACATTTAACAGTTAGTTGAATTTGAGAGTTTAAAAGTGATCAACAAATGGAGAATTTCGTTCTGAAAATAGTTTTGTTGCCTAAGCATTTTTTTTATAAATCGATATACAGGGGTTCTTTGTAGGTTCTTTGCATAACATATTTTTGACGATAAGATCGATAAGTATTACTGAGATAATGTACATATGTATGTCCATATGTATGTATGCGGCAGTGGTGAAGAAAGAATGAATATTGTAAGTGTTAAGACAAAATTCAATTTAAAGATTTTTTATCTCAAATTGGTCAATTAGAGCCGCAGACTTTTTATTACAGAAGAAGGTGTCCAGAATAAAAGTAGATGGTTAGTTCAGTAAACAAAGAGTCCTAAAGAACAAAATGTTTCAATTCTCAAATGAGCTTGAAATAATGTTGGTAGTATTAATACCGTCTAAGGTATTTGTAAATAATATATTATGTAGTACTTTTGTGAAATAGAATATTCTACCATAAAAGGAACATAGTGTACCGGCGTTACATTTTCTAGAAGCAAATGCCAATCGGGTATTAAAATAAATCACGTAGATGCACTTACCCGTTTAGTGAAAAATGTTGAATGAACCGACTGTTGTTTTATTAAGCACATACTCTGTAAGCATAATAAATACATTACATTTTCTAATATGGACCGTTTTCATTGATAGTTTCGTTATATACAATACGTTACACATTATACTGGATCAGTATTCAAATTTAATAAACTCCATTTTATTCAAAAATAATTTTTCTAAAACTCGTGTGTAAAAATTGGATCATGATCTAGAAAAATGCATAGTTTTACAGACAACAATGAAATTTTGCCTCAATGAAACGAACAGTTTTTCTGAAAGCATTTGCTATAACAATTTTTTTTTTTCAATAGGGTTTTTATTTAACCTTGTACGATTGCTTTGACGACTCTCATTCTTCAAGTCTTTCGATGGTCGTTGAATTTGCTCAAAAGTTTGGCACTCTCAGACTTTCAGTCTCAGATCTTTTTTTTCTCAGAAAATTTCCCAATATAATAACTTTGCGTATTATTTACTTATGTATGTAGGTATTTGCCTTCTATATATTTATCTTTTTACACTTCTCTATTATGAATCGTTGTTTTCATATTGATACCAGTTATTGGTTAGTGATTACCGCTTATAGTATAATGAAATGTTCAGTGGAAAGTTACCTAGAACCACACGTATTATTGATTGTTGCCTATATTTACAGGCATCCGTTTATTATATGTACATTATTAATACTAGTTATGTACAATTTAACAACACATAATTTAGTTCTACTTGTATAAAATTTTAAAAACATGTATAATACAAGTTTTTATTTTAGAATGTTGTTATAGAACTTTTGAAATCAAGAATGATGTAGCAAAAAAATTACTTCAGACAATAATTAGCAATAAAATAATATATCAATATAAAGTATTTTTTTAGTTTATTACCGTATGGGAAAGTCTAACCTTTAGAAAATGATGTTAAAATTTGAGAGGTACTGTCAAGTTTTATTATGACTGTTTGATAGAAAATTCGACTGCTGTGAGGAATTTACAAAAAAAAATGCATACTGGGTAAAGTTTTCTGAACGGAACGAACTCTACAAATGAGAATTTTTCTAGTTATGTTTCGCAATTTTTCGTATATTTGTTTCTTTACCACTTTCCCTCCTATTTCCGTTCTCGTGAATAAAGCGCTAACGCATACCTTCACTCTCTGCACTGAACGTTAATTTAATGTTGGCCATTCTGTACAACATGATAATAGAAATTACTTTACAATTATTGTATTTAGTTCACAGTGAAAAAGAGGCTCTTTGATTGTTTTAAAAATACTTTTTATTTCAGAGAAAATTAGTTTTAAATAAAGAAATAATACTCTGTTCATAGGAATATTTATTACATTTTAAGAAACTCTTTTTTTTGTGTACGCCCCTTATATATTTATCGCATTCACAAAATTCAGTAATAAACTCAAAACATCTTTAATCATCAATCATATTTACGACATTAATTCTATATTTTTTTAAACATAAACAAATCTCTTGATCGTATGTAAAAATTGACTTAGATACAAATAAAAATGATCTATTGACTTATTTTTATAATATCAAGTGAACTGTATTAACTGAATACTTTTACAAGTTCCGGGAACCCGAAAATGTTTTACTTGCTCTTTAAATTAATAAAAGTTTTGATATAAACCAATGTTACGTACCTACTTAATATGACAAAAGTCGAGAACTGCACAGCTAAACGACACAAAAATTTGTGTTTTACACATTTACATGAACAAGATTCTTGTCTTTGATGGACACCGCCATTATTGAGTAAATGTTTTATAATATTTTTGGTTTTGAGAGGTGTAAAAAATTTTTAGATCGAATTATTTCTAAACATTGGAGAAAAACTGAGAAATAAACAATGTCGGGCATTTTTAATGAACCACCCCCCTATTTTTATCGGCCCCTGATCAGTTTTGACAAATACACATTTTTTTCTATCCTAAGGAATGCACAAAGTTAGGCTGACGTGTAAAATTTAATTAGTTTATGTGTGTAGATTTCTGAAATATTAATTCAAATCCATCTTCAAAAACTAACGTTTCTCTGTATCTCGACAACGAAGCGTTATTCGAGATATTTTTATATCGTCCTGTTTTGGGACCTACAATACGCTGTTGAAATATTTACCTCTAATTTCGGGACACCATATATGTACGTATTGTGGCGAAAACGCCACTAGGATGCATTGCCGGCCGGCCGGGGGTGCGGCGGAACTCACCGACACGTCACAAGTGAACAAAACGTTACATTGGCGTCAGGTATGGGTGTGAAAAAAATTAAATAAATAAATTCGCGATACGTAAATTAAGTAAACTGGCTTCTAAGCAAGTTTTATTAAAGGACCTTAAAGTGGCGGATTTAAAGGAACTCGAAAACAGAATGCGAGACACAGGGAAAAAGGCCGATCTACAAAATAGACTTAAAGAAGCTCTCGATTGAAGGTGAAAACCCCGACATATTTTTTATTCGAGATTGCCGGTGTCATAAATTCGGCGTTGCAAAATTTGAAAGAAATTCTGGAACAGAAACTAATACAAAATGGTAGTAGCCTGGAACAGAAGCTAATAGAAAATGGTAGTAACCTTGAACAGAAACTTGAGGAAACGTCTGGAAACTTAAGAGGGATGGAGCAAAAGTTGGTCGAAAATTCCACTAAAATGCAACAGAAGCTAGAGGAAAATTAGAACAGCAGTTAGGAAACTTAGATCAAAAACTACTGGAAAATTATACAACTTTAGAAAAGAAAATTACGGAAAATTCTAGTTGTCTCCAGAAACAAATGGGCGAATATATGGACGGAAAATTTGGGGAAATGGAAAATAAGTTAGTTACCTTAGAAAAAGAATTCCAGTATAAGTTTCTAGAAATGGAAAGAAAATTTGCAACGTTGGGTTTAGAAACGAAAGAGGAGAACGACAAGTGGTCAGTCCTACGCTAAAGTCACCTGGTAGCGACATCGACAGGTTGAGTAAACCCGCGTTGAGTAGTCATATGGAAATTTCGAAAATTCGCATGAAACCACCACAGTTTGATGGTAAGAGTTCCTGGGTTAATAATCTAGGGCAATTTGAGGCTTCTACTGTGGCAGACGCTCTCATCAAGGAATGGATTTGTCGATTTGGTGTACCGCTGGAATTACACTCGGGCCAGGGAAGGAATTTCGAGTCGATTCTGTTTCAGAATGTCTGCCGCACACTCGACATCCGTAAGACGAGGACAACTGCACTGCACCCGCAGTCGGATTTAATGGTGGAGCGAATGAATAGGACCATCAACCAGTACTTATCCAAAGTAGTCTCCGACCACCAGAGGGACTGGAACCAGTTTCTCCACCTGTTCCTGCTAGCCTACCAGTCGTCAGTCCACGAATCAACGGGGCAAACACCTGCAAGCATCGTCATGGGCCGTGAACTGCGTCTACCCTGTGACCTGAAGTTGGGCTGTACACCTGGGGACGACGTTGCTGGAGAGGACTACGTCAGTACTCTACGTCAAAGAATGACTCCGACTCCGTTCGAGTATCCATTGTTCTTTAACGGTTTGTTCAATTTTTTTCTTAAACGGTCTTTTTTATTTTCCGTGTATCTTTATTTCCCATAATTTATATATATTTTTTCAAATATTCTTAAACTATAAGTGAACATATTTTTTCCGGTCGGATTGTAAGTTGGACTATATGTATATTACAATAGTGTACCTATTCAATTTTCCCTAGTGTATGTATACATATAAAGTTCCTATAAAATATGTAAAGAATTTTGTCACGAAAAATGGGGCGCAGATCCAATATAACCCTTTTTTGTACAAGTCTCGATTATGGGAGTTTATTGTATGGCTCAGCGGCGGAAGTTCACTTGATAACACTAGAAGTAGTCAAAAACAAATGCTTCAGAACAAGTATCGGATATTTACCCAGTATGCTTACAATAATTCTTGAAGCGGAAACTCGAAACTTATATGCCAAAGAAAGACAAATCACCAAAGGTTATTAAATACGTTACCATTTAACAAGTATGCCTTTACTATTTAACTAAGAAAACTGAAACGCCATTAATATACAAAAAGTATTTTGTCACCAAACATGAGAAGAAAGAAATATAAGAAAAACGCTAGAAATTGGCTAAAACGTATATGAATTGCTTAATAATATGACCAATGGCCAAACCAAATCATGAATTAAATTTATTTTCGTTTGGTTGTAGATAATATTGGGGTGGATTGAGGGACTCGTGCAACTTGTCGTTGTATAGGTTTTTGTGGTAGAAGAATTCGAATATAACATTGTTATGTCTCTACTATAGCTTTGCTGCCACATCCACGTAGTGGAGTTAATGAGGTCGTTGAGGTCATTGGATTCATGAGAATCAATGTAATTATTGGTATCATGGAATCATTTGGGCCATGGGATGAATTAGGGTCGTTGAGGTCATTGGAGTCATGGTATCACTGGAGTCAATGAATCATTGGGGTCAATAGGATCATTGGAGTCATTGGATCATTAGAATATATTGGATCATTGGACTCTCGATCATTATTGTTCTTGGGATCAGTGTTGCCAACTCAATTTCATAAAGTCCACTGAAACGATGTCGTTTTTCTACTAAAAATTCTACTAGTTATATTGAAATTCTACCAAAATTTCTACTAAACAATTTTTTTCTCTCGAAATTGCACTTAAGTTTATTCATAGTTGCCTGGTTCGGACTTGGTATAACGAGGATCGCAAGGATATGTTCTTTTGATCATTGAGATCTTGGGACTATGGGTCGTCGGATCAATATGGTCATCGGAGTCACTGGGATCTTGGAATCATTAGGATCTTGTGATCATTGGGGTCATGAGATCATTGGGGTCAATTGGAACATTGGGCTCAATGGGGTCTTAGAAACATTGGGGTCTTGGAATCATAGGAGTCAAGGGAACATTAGGGTCTTGTGATCATTGAGGTGTTGGATCATAGAGGTCATGAGTCATGGGGTTTTAGGATCATAGAGATCACGTGTCACGGGATCCTTGAGTTCATTAGTGTCATCGGGGTCATTACATTGGCATTGACATCAAAGGGACCATGAGATCATTGGATTCATGGAATCATTAGGGCCATGGTATCATTGGGATCAATAAGATCATGGCGGTCATGGAATCATTGGGTCTGAGGAACATTGGGGTCTTGGGATTATAGGCGACATGGGACTATTGAGATCGTGGCATCATAGGGTTGAATAGAATCACTGGAGTCATGGGTTCATAAGGGTCATGGAATCATTAGGATCATGAGAACATAAGAGTTACGGGATCATTGAGGTCATGGGACACTGCGAATACTGAGTGAACATTTATTACTAAAAGTTGTATTCAAATTAAGCGAAATAATTCTTGAACATAAATTTAAATAATCACACAGTGAACAGAGTTCTATGAAAATCTCCTACTCTTCCCCCGCCTTGGGGTATGAAAGGGAAGAAATAATAGAATACTATAGCCAAACAAAACATTGAATTTATGTTCATTTGGCTAATGGTGCTTTTGTTGTTGAAGGTGAAGTGGTGGTTGTTTTCTTGTCATTAACCTGTCATTTTATTGGTTTTTGAGATTGGAGAATATCGGCATTTTATCATAATATCACATTATACAGGCTCTACTTTCATTTTTACTTCAATAATAAAAACAGATCATACGGGTCATGAAGAACGAAAGGTTATAGGTTAAAGGTTATACCTGTAAATTCATTTAGGTCATTGATACCATATGGGTTATAAAGGTCATATGGTTTATAAAGATCCAAATATCGCACTTTTAAGAATATAATATAATGATTTTGGCTAATTAGACTAATTACGAGAAAAGATGGGAAAAACGAATTATGAAAAAAGCTGGATATAGAAGCAGTGATTCCATTGGCAGCGGTTTTTTATAATACATACTGTTCGTGACCTGACGCCGCGCCGTTGTGACAAAATGTTTTAATATAAAGTCACAATAATTTATATCTACATGGAATAATCGACATACGGTATCTACATGCAATACGGTATCAGTATAAAAATATAACTGATACAAATCTCGTAAAAAACACAATATAAACTGGTAGGAACCTTACTGTGTGTATAAAATAATGATAACCGAATTTTAAAAATACAATGTAGAATAGACAATATGTTTACGTATATTTTATTATAGCAGCTGATTTGCAAATTCAATTTAAAACAGCCGTAATAAAAGTAAGTTTCAAAATCAAATTAATATATGCAGGGTGGCCATTTTCTATATCCTTGCATGGATAACTTTTTTATTAGCAGAGTTACACAGTCGGTTAATTGAGCAAAGTTGGGCAGAATTTCGAGAAGCATTCAGTGCCTTAGTGAAAATGTGATATGTTTTCAGACTTCGAAACAGGTAAGCACAAGACATATGTAAAAATTGATGTCCACAGAGTTTTTTTTTTATGTAGAATTCAGTAAACCTATTGCTAATTCAATTGCTAACACGATTTACAAGAACCAACATAACCTTACTTCTTTCGTAATAGAAACCGTAGTTGGTTATGTACTTATAAGAAAGCTTATTTTTTCCGACTTCAGAGATATAAGCATTTATATGTACAGTGGACGCCGCTTATAAGACTCACGGATATAAGGTTCAGTCGCCTATAAGACTCAAAATCGCCAAAAACAGTCCAGACGTATCCGAATATATTGAAAAAACTCGGTTCATAAGACTCACCACTTCGGATATAAGACTCAGTTTATGAAAAATACATAATTGAAATAATGGAAAGTAACAAAAAAACAAACAAAAATAAAAAAATTTCTTTAAACCATCTTAAACTTTGAACTGATTATGTATATATGTTTGTACGTATGTATTTGAAGAGTTACCTTTTTTTATAAGTAAATAACACGCTATGGTGTTGTATTATGCCTATTCACAGGTAAAATAAAGTTTGTGTATTACATACATTCTAAAATCTTGTTTTTCCCCCTTCATCCGCTTATAAGACTCACTTTTTTCCGGTCCCAAAATGAAGACTCATTTTCGGCGTCCACTGTATATCTTTTTTTGTTTACGCTGAAAATGTTTTTTTTGTAAACGTCAAATTGACTAGTTAGCTAGAAACCCGTATAGTTAAGTGCCAATAATTGACTAAAACTGAATAAAACTGAATAAAAATGTTTTTACGATTTTTTCTTGATGATGAAAACATGATAGGCGAAATGCACGTTAAATAAAAGTGTAGTATTTCGTGGAATGGAAAAGTGTAATGTTAGTGAAAAACGTTTTTGTGATTACAAAAATTGTTGAAGCAAATATTTCTGTTAGTTTTTGGTTAGAAAAAAATGAATTCACCTCAGAAATGTGAGGATTATTGCTTAGCCAGGGAACAGCTTTTTCCCAATCTAAAATGGGAAACTGTGTTTCCCTGTAAACAAAAAAATCTTGAATTAACTAAAATCAAAATAAATGTGTTATATACGTATAATGACTAAAAGCTGCATGATTCGTAAATCGTTAATTAATTAGAAATTTAAGAAATCGTACAAACGTACAAATCTGCAGACGGACATACGGATACATTATATATAAATAGAAACCGTTTGTAATTAGTGACATCTAAGTGAATGATACTGGACTCAAAATACTGGACATTACTTATACAGATTCATTTATCGTCAAGGGAAAAAACGAGATAGTTAACCCTAACTCAGCAGGACAGCTACTTGCTTTAGCTTCATTCTGAGCCACTTGATATTTTTTCGTCTATTATAGTCCATATCACACGGATAGTTTTTACTTCCTAAAAAATATTCCAGATCTTTGGCTACTGATGAATGAAACAAATTCTACATTTCGTCCTAAACAGTAAGAATCATATAATAATGTGCTACATGGGATGAGAGTAGTCTAAACCCATCAAAAACAACAAAGTCTATGTAACCCACCATGTAAAAGATACGAGGGTCTTCCACTCACTTTCTGGCGTAAGAAAGCGAAGGGATAATGGATGCACTCATGCAACATTTGCCGCGCCAATAGTTATCAGTAATAATTTTTCTACACACAAAAATACGGATTTTGGAACTGTGCTCATAGACCATGTTGAGATGCATAGGTAAAAATAATTGAGTATAAGTATCCTCCCATAGCTATGTTTTGCTAAACTTGTAGAGCAGATTTAAAAAGACGCATATTTCATGTAAGAACACTCTCGACCCAAAACATGTTATTTATCAAAACGGCAATATATTACTGTTATTCTAATAAATTACTGTTATAATTTTTTACAAATTACTATATAGATTTGTGTTATGTATTTAGGTACCTATACACTGATGTTATAGAATTTCAATCCTTCCTTACACAGCAATCAACATATGCTGCAGTCTTTCTTGATCCTTTTTCTATCTCCAAAAATATGTTCTGAGTTAACACTTGAGCAATTAACCAATAAATTAATCAATATATTATACATAAAATAACAGAACATACCTACAATAACCAATAACCTTAGTACATCAATCAGCAATTTCAAGGTTATCTTAATACGTTGTCATTATATTTCCAAACGATACCTGTGACCACTAGTTTTTCACTCTCATATAACGCAGAGCATTGGTACTGCACGATATAATTATTTGATGTCCGTCATAACACGCACGTATGGAAAACATCTAGTAAACTAGCTTTTCCTGTCTTACAATTCCTGATGGAAAGAGCGCGAGGCTATCTGGTCATCGAATGGCCACTGAGGCCATACTAAAACGTCCGCGGCAATTGCGCTATAATGTTGTCTCTCCACAATCAGCAATGCGTACACTTACCCACTGCGTACACTTAACCCGAATGACACTAATTTTATTTTTTAAATTGAATAGTTTATACGGTTTTTTTTGTATTTACCAAATGATTATTTATTTCTTTCTTTTATTATTTGTTTCTTGCGACATGAAAGAAACAAAAATCGTAGGCGCTATTACTCCACATTTTCCGGAGAAACCCGAAGTGCGTATTTTTTTTTAAATATACATACCTAAATAAAACGCATTTATTTTAGGAAGGCCTTGTAATCATAAATAGAATATTATTGCGGGATATTCATGTTTTGTTTTAACTATAACTTTTATAATACGAATATTTGTAATGTCTGGTAAAATAGGACAAGTGTATTTTTGTGATAATATCCAATATTTAGACGATTTCATCTATATTCATATCTGTCTGGACGATGTCTGAGACAAATGTCCGAATTGATTTTGCTCCAAATTCCACCAACCGCGGTTTTTCTAATCTTGTTCTACGAGTTCAGTGTCTATGCTGATACAATATTTCAACTACGCATAGCGTAAAAGATGGCAAACTTATGGTGGGTTCATGCAGAAATTTTTAGTAATAAGAATAAGAATAGTAATAAGCATAAAAGTTAAACCTTCGTTTTATAATGACCCAGTTCATGCAGTAAACATAATTTTTAGTAATAATTTTAAAAATAAGGATTTGCTGCATGAACTGGGTCATTATAAAACGAAGGTTTAACTTTTATGCTTATTACTATTCTTATTCTTATTACTAAAAATTTCTGCATGAATCCACCATTAATACTGACGGGGGCAGGCACATACTGACAATGCGAGACGCCCAAAACAAAATTTTCTACGCGGCAGCTAAGGGCGGATAATTGCTAGATCCGCAACTGGATTCAAAATGGTAGATCAATGATAGCCATAGAAAATAAACTTAATTTTATTAGTCGTTAGGTCCGAATCCGGATCTCTAATTTTGAATCTAGACTCACAATCAGATTTTATATCAAACGTCTCATTCCGTGACTTTCGTGCGAGTCAAATCTTACATTTGATATTCCCCATTTATATTCATTCAGTCAATTTGATCGAAAATCTTAAAATTGTATTCACACATTCATTCTTGATGTGACTATATACAACATTTTATTGATATCAACCATTATTTGCTTCAATATAGTCGTCGCAAATTAGATCAGATTTTCCGATCAGGTTACGAACCGTGGATTACTATTTTTCCAAATGATTAGATAATTAAAAAAAATTAATAAAACTAATTAATTCAAAAAAAAAACTGGACGTTTTCGACGAAACACCGAACTACTACACTTTTCTCGACGCGCGTTTCGCCAACCAAGTTGGCATCTTCAGGAGAAGATTAAAACTAAAGTCTCTCAACTCTTAAAACTAACTCAGTTTTAATCTTCTCCCTGAAGATGCCAACTTGGTTGGCGAAACGCGCGTCGAGAAAAGTGTAGTAGTTCGGTGTTTCGTGGAAAACTTTCAGTTTTTTGTTTTTACGCCGAAGGTTCCAGTACCCACTCCAGGATAATTAATTCTAAAGCGCCCAATTTTTTGTTACACATACATGGATATAGCCTATCAAAATTGTGATGGTTCGGCTGGTTGTTTTAAAATCTAAACATAGTTTAACATTTCTTCAATATGTAGTAATTGGGTGTTATAAACTGTTCGTCATAATTAACGTAACATTTTTTAGATGAGCGACATTTGCGGTTTTTCGGGCTAGAACGTTGTGGTCTGAAAATTTTGGTATCCTATCAGTGGGTTTTAATGTACCGAAGTCGTTATGCTGCGGCTTCTTAAGTGGTTCGCTGTCCACACCTCAAAAACAAACCCCATGTCGAAATTTCAGTTCATTGGAATCTGGCTGAGACATATAGACTGATCTGAGAAGGATGCTGGCGGGTAGAAATTCTATCCTAGCACACATTAGGACCGCTCAACAAATCCTGCATGTTTGGTCTTCAATAAATTAAGTTCTGTGAGCCCATGCTCAGCAGTTACACTCATTTTGCTTGCTCTAACCTCTGTCAGGTTATTCCACTGGTCCAACTGCTACCAAATCAATTGGTCTAGGGTGTTTTTCAGGTTTTCACTCGCAACATTAGGGCAAACCGAAGGCCTTTGCAGTGACACTGGAAAGTCGCAAAGAACACTTGTTGCACCCACCGAGCATCTCTCATGGATTTCGCGATTGTCGTTTCGCATAAGCGCAAGGAAAGGTTGCGCCTATCAACCCACACCTATTTTAAGAACTTTCACGCACTTGAAAATTTTTGGAGGGAGTCAAAAAAAGGGGGCTATGGGACGCAAATGAGGGTTTAAAGGAGACTGATGACTCGGTATGGATTGGAAAGAATTCGGACATCCTCAGGATTTCCCCAGGAGTGACCACAGGCGTAGATAGCTGCTTACAGCAACTCAGCTCAGTAAATTTGCATGGGGTGGGTTGGTGGTTTATTTTACTTTTGGCGCTCAACCGATGCTCCTTAGTGGATCAATTCAGTCTAATTTTATTGATTTCGTAGAATTTGGATAAATAGAATTTCCCAACAGAGGACAGATCAAGCAAAACGAGCATAATTGTAGAGGGGTGGCTCACCAGGGCTGGAGACGGATTGAAAAATGAGGCAGAGACTAAATGCTGAGAACTTGCTAGGGAGGTCGTAATGTGTGCCAGGGTAAGGTTTTTACTTACCAGCGTCTTTTATGCCCATCCTGTAGGTCCCTGAATTGCTGTCAGAATCCTACGAACTCCAATTTCGTATGGGGTTAGTTTATGGGGTGTGGCCAGCGAACCCCTTAAGCCTCACCATAGCGACTTCGAGGCCTTACATGCCACCGAAATTTTCAAACCGCCAGTCTCTAGCCCTATTAAAACGCAAATAGCACTTGACATTAATTTTAATAATACAATAAATATAAAAAAAAATATTTTAATAAAATAAAGTTTTTGTTTACTCCCCTCTTTAGGATCTTATTTTATTGCAGAATCAAAAAAGTTGTTGATTTATCAAAAGTGGTTATACCCGTTCACACAACAAAATACAATTACAATACAATTTTCCATGGACTTGATTTTACTAAATTCTATATGCCGAACAGTTCCAGTCTAAGCAATTTTACGTGCAATGTGTTTCGCACATTTTAATCACGTGGCTGGTTGATGTGCCTGTTGCCTATATCACATTTAACCCTTCGAATACCTCATGTAATTAAATAACCAATGGATTGCAAGGCGCGACTCGGCCTGACTATTTTTAGCAAATCTAAAATCTGGATATGAAATGAAATTCAAGGTTACGCGTTTCAGTTTTATTTTGCAAAGGAAATACTCTCTAATACGAGAGCATAATATGGGAGTCTAATACGAGAGGTAATACATATCTCTGAGGTATGTATAAACCAACAAAGGTATGTAGGTAGTAGGTACATACAGAGTCTCCGAGAATTACGTGTACGACGGAATACCAGAGATTCCTCGACCCAAAAAAAAACCATTTAGGCCAACTTGTACATACCATATAGCCTAAGTTGCTTTGTTTAACCTCTAGAGCGCCTAAAGATTCCGGAACATTTTGAATTTTGGTTTAATAACTAATCATTTACCATAACCCATATTCATTTTAGGACACGGCTTAAGGTCTATAATTTACGTTTTTTAATGTCATACAGGACGTTTTCGAAAATATAAAAACACCTAATAATGAATGTCGAGGGTAGTTTTCTACTCGTATTTTGTTACTACATGAATAGTGGCTACCGATTTGTTTTTTATCGAATAGCTTATGTGGTTCCGAAGACTTTTTATCTCTTGCAAAATGTAGATTCGAAAAATTTGATTGAAAATACTAGGTAATTCATCAGTGTATTAGTGGCGCTATCTACGAGGTGTGTAAATTCAGTAATGAGCCTGATTTTTTATTCGAATAGAATTACAATTCAGTATTGTCTCCTTCAAAATAACTTCCTTAGGAAGCCACACAGCGCTGGAGATGGTTCTTCCATTCCTCATAGCAATACTGGAACTGCTATACTGGAATAGCGTTCAACTCGTCGGAAAACATTCAAACGGCTGGTTTGAATGTTTTCTATAGTCCCAAAAGGACATCCTTTAAGGTGATTTTTCAATCTCAGGAAGAGAAAAAAATCACGAGGTCTCAGAGTCAGACGAATAAGGAAGCTTGAGGAGCCACAGGAATGTTTTTACTGGCTACAAAATCGTTTACTGTCGTGATTCAACATCCGGTTGTTCTTGATGTTTGGTCCCTCACGCTTGACCCTTTTTCGAAGTTTTCCAAGAACTTCTCTGTAAAAGTGTTAATTTACTGTTTGGCCTGGAGGCACAAACTCGTTGTGGATAATTCCCTGGTTATCAAAAAAGCAATTCAGCATGCATTTAATCTTCGACTTGCTCGTTCTTGCTTTTTTGGCTCTTGAAGAGCTTGAAGTGTGTCATTCCATGCTTTGGCGCTTGGTTTCCGGGTTGTATTCAAACACAAAAGTCTCATCACCAGTATGTTCTCTTCACGGTCCATAAAATGGGGATAATTTTCAATCGATTCCAAAAAATCAAGACACCTTTCTCTCCTTACGTACTTTTGTTCCTGCGAAAGGGTTTTTTTTGGAATCATTTTTGCGCAGATTTTTCTTATCCCAAATTCCTTAGTCAAAATCTGATGAACAGTGGTGTGATTCAAATTTAAGTCTTCCCCGATCATTGTTGTCGTCAACCGACGATCTGAACGCACAGGTTCCCGTATTCTATCGACATTTTCATCGGTTCTTGACGATGAAGGTCTTCCGCTGCGTGGTTCATCTTCAATCAACTCTCTTCCTTCTGAGAATGCCTTAAACCACCGAAAAACCTGGGCTCTTGATAAAACACTGTCTTCCGTAGGCGTGTTGAAGTTTTGAAAAATAATCCGTTGTGATGTGTCCAAGTCTGAGGCAAAACCTGATAGCACACCGTTGCTCAAGATTACTCATGTCACTCATGTCAAGATTACAAGATGTCACTCATTTTTAAAACGTACTAAAAAAAACGGTTTACGAAAACAGTCACAAAGAACAAACAAATGACTCTAACAAGTTCAAACTTGTACTGAAGGTGCATTACATGTTAACCTACCGCCCTTTCATGTCCCGTCGCCGCAGTGTTGCTAAATCGGGCCCTACGTTGCTAGTCTCATTACATAATTTACACACCTCGTATATTAATTTAAATTACTTCACAATTTTATTATGATATAAGAAATAAAAACTGTTCTAGAAACTTAATGCAGTTATACTATTGTTCGTTGTTATCTAAACACAATTGACACTATAGAACATATTGGTTGGAATAATATAGACATCCAAAAAAAACGTCATCAAAGTTGGCCGAGAAAAAAAAGACGTATTTCTATTCTTAATCGAATTTGTCAAGACTGTCACATCATATCACAGCCATTGTTTATTTTACAAATTGTGACAGTCACTTGTCAAAAGTTTGACATAACCGAAAAGCTTAGACATGACCGCTATTTCCATCTCTCTCGTTCATAGCCAGAGTTGATGACTGTTTTTTTGGAGAGTTGTCTCTATATAACCTTAGAAGAATTACAAGAAATATGTGTGGCAGTACTGCGAAGCGTAACCAACATTCGAAACGCTCCTAGTAGTGGCGTGCGAAGACCGGGCCAACTGTGTTTAATTGTAGGTAATAATGGAAAACAATTTGGAATTTAAAAAACACGTTAACTTAATGTTCATGCACGTTCAATGCACGTTCAATAAATTATTTTTTCATTCTGAAAGGAAATCTGAAATTCGAAAAAAAACACCGTTTGACGTAGCAAAATACACTGAGTGCCGTTAGTAGTGATGTGCAAAGACCGGTGCACATTGCAGTGCCCCCCCCCAAGCTAGCCAGCAACCAACAAAAAATCATGGTCGTTTTATGTATTTTCATACTTAATTGCATAATTTTTGGTTTTTTATACGTTTATCATTGTTTAATAGACCTTAACAAAAACACACTTTTCAAGATTTTTGTTTTCACGGAATAATATCATATTGTGTATGCTACTACAAAGAAAATAAAATTGGACTGGGAGACTCGCCCCCCCCCCCCCCAGAATGTTTTCTGGCTGCGCCACTGGCACATTGGTTGCATGTTTAGATAAAAATGAAGAACAGTTTAACTGCACTAAACATTTAGTTGTTTAGTGCAGTTAGTTATGCTATTTTTATTTTTGATATTTGATTATAATTTTTGTTGACAAAACAATATACAGGTAGGTAGCGCCACTAACACACCGATAAAATGGTACTTTCAATATAATTGTTTTTTTTTTTCTCATTTTTGACATGTTTATATCAATAATATTATATATTCTTAAAGAAAATATGGAGAGCAAAACAACGACGTCATAAATAAATAGCCTGAGATGCTGCATCAGATTGTTTATATCTCCTACGCTTTCCGAGATACCCTATGAAACATTTAAAATGTTTCACCCCATACATCCATATTTCATTTTTGGACACATTCATATGTATATTCTCTTTTTTGAATAGAAAGTATGTATATCCTCCTAATTTTGAGAGAGTCGTAATCCTATTTTTTATGAATATACATATGTATGTAGGTAGGTATGTATATTCTTGTTATTTACATACATATTAAAAAAAATAGTATTACAATAATAATATGTTTACGAATAATGCTGCCATCTAGACGAGAAGTTTTGTAATAAAAACATGAACAAATGTTTTAATGAAGTATGCTATACTCTATAGGAATTTACTTGGGTGCAAGACTGATTGGTTGCTCAATGTACCACGCACGTGTCATAAAAAAGTTTTATTACTTGGCATTGACCTTTGATTTACAACAGAACCGGCTTTTAGTATTTTATTACATTACGCCAGTTTTATTTCAAAAATTTATTAGTCACTTGATGGAACATAATGACGGACAAATGTTCACTTCTTGATGATGTGACATTCTCCATACAGTTTTTCTCCTATGTCGGTATTTTTTCTACAGTCAAAAAATACCATATAAAACTTTATGGATTTTCTAGGATGTTTTGACGGTAGAAAAAATATTCTGAAGTGTAAGGGCAAAATTGGGATTAGATTTGGTTTCAGGGGGCAAAAAATACATGAGAATAAAGCGGTGGACTCCGATGCACAGAATATTGTTTTTTTGCGGGGCTATGTAACCTCCACTCTGTACAACTTGAAGCTGGCAACTTCTTTCCAAACAAATACATATACGTATGTAATACAAAGAAAAAAACTTCACGCTTACATTAGGACTGAAATTCATCGAAAAACTAATTCCGTTTCAGGAAATTGGTAAGGATATCTGGTGGAAATTCTATAATGTTTTTTTCTAGTTTTTTTACAATTTTTAATCATCAAAAATATTTTTCCAAACTAGTCCGTATTATGTGTACGAGTAATAGGTGTGGCTATTAAATAACCGAACAAGAATAAGTTTGAACAGAACTGTGTCTGGTGATATTTTCCCCGCCCTGAGTTCGCTGGACAAGCCAGTAGGTCACTCAGTTTGACTGTAGCAGTCGTTTGAATTAGTCTACGCACCATTGACGCGTTGAAAAAAAGGTTGTGTTCAGATGGAGCAACGGGTTAATCTCAAATTTATTGTTAAACTGGAGAAAACTTTTACAGAAGCTTATGTAATGTTAAAAGAAGTTTACGGGAATGAATGTTTATCCAGCACACAAGTTTTTGAATGGTTTAAACGGTTTAAAGAGGGACAGCCCTCAATGTCAAACATTGATAAAATTGGTAAATTAATCCGCGAAGATCATCGTCTAAGCATCCGAGGACTTGCTGAAATAACAGGAATCGACAAAGAATGTGTTCGCCAGAATTTGTCTGAATGCGCAAAGTTTGCGCAAAGTTTACGCAAAAAATGGTGCCAAAACTCCGCACTCCCGAACAAAAGGAATCAAGAATGAACATTTGCGCTGACATTCTAAACTGACACTGATCCAGGTTTGTTAGACACGGTGATTACTTGTGATGACTGCGAACAGAACATACAGTCGTATAGGGCGGTGTAGAGATCGCCAAGGGGAGTACATTGAAAGCGAAAAAGTTGCTACTGTAATTGGTAACGAATAAAAAGTGTTATGACAGCAGTTCGGTTATTTAATAGCCACACTATAATAGTCTCTTATAAAGCCTCGCCTCGCCTCGCCTCGCCTCTTGTACAAATGGCGTATTCTTCTGTAGTTCATGAAGACAGAGATCTTCATGCAGCTTTATGGTAACGGGTTATTAATATTTACATTATGTATGTACATGGTACATAGTACGAGCCCAGTCACATACGTACATATACATATATATACATATGTATGTATTGGACCAAGGAAATATGTGACCTAATGTTATATTTCTGTATTGTTATTTAAACACTTAGTGTTGCGAAAATAAAGCAATTAAGTTTATTTGGTACCATGTGGTATATGTAATTAATCAATAATATTATTCATTAGTTAACAATAATCAACAAATAAAAAGTTGTAGTATTAATTTCAGTGGTCCAATACATATGCGACTGGGCTCGTACCTACATATGTATACGCATACATAAATTAAATGTATGTATAGGAATATGATAACTAAAAAATAAAAGCTAAAAATAAAAAATAAATGACCATCGATTTCTGTTAGAAGACATAACATGTTTTTTCCTCTTTTATCTTCCTCATCTGGCCACCCTATATCATATTCACGAATTAACTGGACAGAAAAGAGTATCTTGAAAAAACTTCTCTCTTCTTCTTGAGAGTATTCTTGAAAAAAAAGTCTCAAATAGTGTATAAAATTCACTGCATTTAAACCTACCCATAAGTAAGCTAATAAGTATGCAAATATAAATGAAAAAATGCTCAAAAAAAATTTTTTACTATTTTGACAAACATTTAATTACGAGATTTAAGTAAATAATTTTTGGACAGTAACAAAACAAATATTTTATATTATAGACAAGATGTATATAAAGAAGAGCAAATGGTACATAAAAAAACGTACATATAAGTAATAATGTAAACTGCAACCAGTCACCCTTTACTTTCCGACCCTTTAATACTTTCAAGATGAGGGTCGGTTTTTAAAAACTCTTCTCAATGTAAATTTTGATATTTTCTGGCTATGTATTTTGAATAATATAAGATATATAAATAAGATCGTTTTCACATATTTTTTTTATGAAAGCTAAAGAACTGAGATAAAATTTAATAATTATTATATGTAAATCTAGAGATAAATCTAATTACTATTACTCATAGCTTAATATGTCATTAAGCTATGTCAAGTAGAATGACAGCAAGTAATCTATGTAAATTATCTCGTAACCTTCCCTATTATTTCTGGTGTATTTTTTTTTAATTTCCACAGTTATTCTATGAGCCAATTGTGACAACCTGTTGAGTCTCTGAAAATAGACTTTGGACCTTTAAATAACCCTAGAAGAAGTAATCCAATGGGCTAAGGTCGGGGGATCGCACAGACCATTCAGTTTCAATAATATCACCAATTTCTTTGTCCAATCCGAGATCCAATCCATATGTGAAGTCTTGATTTAGTCGATCTTGAACAATACGAACATAATGAGGTGGAGTCCCATCCTGCTAGAACCAGATGTTATCAGGAAGTAGTCATTTTTCCTCTAATGCAGGAATTATATATTTTTTTTATCTCGTCGAAGCTAAAAACGGTGAGCTTTTGTTGGTGCTGCACACGATATTCTTGCATCTAGTGAGGATTCTTGCGACTAATAACGACAAATAACGAAAGGTTTTGATATTTTGGACAAGAAAACGCCCTATTCGTTTGCCAACGTTTCGACTAATGTATTCGGACTTCTTCAGGGCTTAATTAGTGCTTAATGGAACTATTTTTTGTCACGAAATCTAAAGTAATTAAATTTTATCTAAATTATTTATGGTGGTTCATGCAAATATTTTAGTAATAAGAATAAGAATAGTAATAAGCATAAAAGGTAAACCCTCGTTTTATAATGACCCAGTTCATGCAGCAAATCCTTATTTTTAAAATTATTACTAAAAATTATGTTTACTGCATGAACTGGGTCATTATAAAACGAAGGTTTAACTTTTATGCTTATTACTATTCTTATTCTTTATTACTAAAAATTTCTGCATGAACCCACCATTAGTCTTCACTGAAAAAGTTTTGTGTGAAAACTATAAAAATTACTAAATTCAATTGTGTGTAGCTCCCAAAATATTCGCTGTAGATAACAAGTATGTAAATTCGTTAAAATCAGCTTCTCAAAGGGTATCGGAGAGTGTGAGATAATACAGGACATTCACATACATAATAGAACACAATACAAAACACTGTATATTTTCAAGCTATGTAATTTCATGTTACTGCTTTTCAACGCTGATTTTCATGTTTATCAATTAGCTTCAGAATATTTACATGTTTCACACTTTTGCCCATCACTGTATAATTTTATGTTATGGCTTACTTTATGTCGTTCATACATTGGAGATGTTAATTATTGAATCTGTATTTTAACAAATTAGAGATAAGCAATTATTTTCTTGATTTTGAGTTTTTTGCAATTTAAAATTCATTTAAATGAAAAGTGCAGAGATCTGCTGAAGGTCGTTTTTTAACTAAAATTAAAGTCACAGATAATATATGTATATTTACTGATTTAAAAATAGTCAATTTATCCGAAGTCCGTCCTAATTACACCTAATTTAATTTTTCCTATCATACTATTTACGTACCTATATCATCTGGACAACTTACACGCTGAAAGTAATATCCATTTTAATTTTTTTTTATTGTTTTTTTATATTTATATGAATTTAATTATATTTAATAATATTAATAGAGATACACACAATTATGTATTAAAATTAATTAAGTGCTAACCAGGTAACAACAAATCACAATAATTCTAATTTAAAAAAAATAATAATAATAATAAGGCAGCTAACTTACAAAAAAAAGTTCAAAAAACTAATTCGCATAAAAAGTCTCGACAAAAAAAGAACCGACATTCCTAAAAAAAAGCTTTAACACATCCCAGCCAGCCGAGCTAGCAACAAAAATACGCCGGGGTACGCCCGGAGATCCAGTTCGGGAGTTATAATTAATTCCAGAGGGTATTTTGTATTTTAGAAAGAGGGGGCAGCACGAAATAAATCAATACCGAGTGCCGAGCCCCCTTGTGTGAACCTAAAGGGCGCAGTATGGTGTGAGACGCGTCGAAACCAAGTCATAGTGAACCCACGCCGGCTACAAATAATATTCCACATTTTTACCTCGTCTCGTGCACGGTAATTCTTAGTTATTTAGTTCATAGTAGTTATTAAATCGACTGTGTTTGGTGATTTTTTTGCATGAATTTATGTGTACACATTTGCCTGCAAAAATACGCCATATTAAATGTTTATCTAGGTATTCTGATAAAATAGAGACAAAATTGTGTGTAACGCAAGGTTGCCAGTTCGCTTAGCTCTGACTTTGCAACTGTACCGGTCACCTACTTAAGTTAGAATAGGTAAGCGTTTGGTACGCTATTGGCAATTCGTACATTACAAATAACATAAGGACGAATTATTGGTAGATATAATCGTATTTATTTTATTGTAGGTGTACTTATGTGCACAACATCTCTCGAAAATGTATCATAAGGTTTGTTTTAACTGAATATCTCTGATAGTTTGAGATTCTTATTTAAATGCGCATGTGCGGTTGGAAATTAATCTCAATCAGTCTGAAACTTGATAAAACATGAGAAACATCCACATATCGTTTGCATACGGCATCTATAGAGTTTTGTGTAGTTTAGAACTATAATTGATACAAAATACACATAATCAAATGAATCATAAATGAAGAGTATTGTATTTAGGGTTCCGAACGTGTGCTGTAAGGCAGGGCCGGACTAGTAATCCGTCAAGTTATTGACGGAAGATGGCATGCGAGATCAAAATAGTATAATAATGTATGTACATGCCTGTGCGTGTGTCATTCAGAAACACCGACTGTCCTCATTGCTTGAGTGTACGTTGCCACGACCAGTAATCTTTCTGCAGTTATTCTCGTTAAACGTGAGCAATTTGGCCTGCATATATGGTTGTAGAGGGAAAATGATCGTTCCACATCTACTGAAGTTAAAGGTGCAAATTAAAAATAGTTCACATGAACAGTGGACGACTCAACGCGCACATTATTTTCACGAATTTCGCACAGTTGTTTGTATTACTAACAATTTTTGTTGTCACTAACATCAGTACATTATTATTTTTTACATAAGACTTTACACGTTACTACTATTTCTATACTGTTGTTTGCAAAACCCGTTTATTAGCTATCAATATCGGGAGCATTAATGATCTTATTACCGCAAAATCTGTTGGTTCATCCACTGTCAACCACATAAATGTATTACATGTGTCTTCTTTGATATTTCCCATGCCACGTTGATATGATGATATGTCTTCTGTAAATATGTTTTACGGAATGTATGACTACTAGGCAATGGAAAATTGGATACATATTTGGTAAAAAAAACCATTGTCGACCACAGTCCACGCAAGGCTACATGCGCAAAACATTATGCACAGATCAAACTAAAATTCCTCTTCTAACCGTACCAGGTATATTTTTTTATTGATATTCAAATCTAAATGTCTTTTACACTCTCGGCGATCACGAAATATATATCGACGATTGCCAGGAATACATAAAATATGTGATCCGTCTATTGTAAAATCTTTTAATTTTCAATCGCCTTTTTAAGTCTATTCACAAATGGTAACGACTGTGCCTTTATTGCAGAAATCCACACAAAATCAGGTGATATGTAAATACAGTACACGAATTCACGAGTGACTAACTCGCGATAAAAAATTGTTTTGAATGCGGCGGTCGACCCGTTTACACCGCCGGCAGGTAAAACACTATCGGAATAGCTCGCCGTCTTACGGAGAAAGTGTATTACGGCGTCCCAGGTTCCTGCGAAGACTTCATTCGAGATAACGTTCTACGCACGGACAGTGGCGTGCGTATACAAGGCAAACTGTATGCGCTTAAAAAATAAAATACTGTTTATACTTTAATTATCATAGATGTATAGGCCCGCTCTGCGGAACGGCGTTCCTTTTTTCCAACCATTTTTTAACGTTTTTTTTTTTTTTTGGTTTTTTTGGGGGGAAAAAAAAACTCTTTCCCTTTTACCCCCTCCCTTTTTTTTTTCTCTTTTTTTTTTTTTTTTTTTTTTTTTTTTTTTTTTTTGGCCCCCGGGTTTTTTTTTTTTTTTTTTTCTCCCCCCCCCCCCCCCCCCCCCCCCCCCCCCCCCCCCTCTTCCCCCCCCCCCCCCCCCCCCCCCCCCCCCCCCCCCCCCCCCCCCCCCCCCCCCCCCCCCCCCGGCCGGCGCCCCCCCCCGCCCCCCCCCCCGCCCGCCCGGCCCCCCCCCGGGGGGGGGGGGGGGGGGGGGCCCGCCCGGGGGCCCCCCCCCCCCCCCCCCCCCCCCGCTCTCGTCCCTTTTCCTCTTCTCCCGTTTCCCTTGCTCCTCCTCCCTCCCCCCCCCCCTCCCTTGTGGTGGGGGGGGGGGCCTCCCCCCCCCCCCCCCCGGTTCGCCTCTTCTCGTTTGTTGTCCCCCCCCCCCCCCCCCCCCCCCCCCCCCCGGGGGGGGCCCCCCCCCCCCCCTCCCCCCCCCCCCCCCCCCCCCCCCCCCCCCCCCCCCCCCCCCCTGTCCCTTCCCCCCCCCCCCCCTCGGGGTCCGCCCCCCCCCCCCCCCCCCCCCCCCGCGCCCTCCCCCTCGCGTGTTTTGGGGGGTTTGGTTGTGTGTTTTGTGGGTTTTTTCCCCCGCCACGGCCCCCCCCCCCCCCTTCCCCCCCCCCCCCGCCGGGGGGGCGGCTCCCCCCCCCCGTCCCCCTCTCCCCCCCTCCTCCTCCCCTCCCCCCCCCCCCCCTTTTTTTGGTGGTTCCCCCCCCCCCCTCGCGGGCGCCCCCTCCTTCCCCCGGGCCCCGCGGGCGGCCGGGGGGGGGGGGGGGGGGCGCCCCCGCCCCCTCCCCCCCCCCCCCCCCCCCCCCCCGCCGGCGGGGGGGGGGGGGGCTGTTGCCCCTCCCCGGGGGCGCCCCCCGCGGGGGGGGGGGGGGCGGCGCCTCGCCCCCCCCCCCCCCCCTCCCCCCTCCTCCCCCGGGGGGGGGGGGGGGGGGGGGGGGCCCCCCGGCCCCCTCCCCCCGGCCCCCCCGGGGCTGGGGGCGCCCCCTCCCCCCTCGGGGGCGGCGCCTCCCCCCCGCCCCCCCCCCGCGCGGGGGGGGGGGGGGGGGTTCCCCCCCCCCCGGCGGGGGGTTTTTTCCCCCCCGGGGGCGGGGGGGGGGCCCCCCCCCCCCGGGGCGGTGTCGGTGGGGGGCCCTGCCCTCCCCGGCCCCCGGGGCCCCGGGCTGGGGTCCGGCCGCGGCTGCGGCCTCCGCCTCCCTCTCTTGGCTGGGTGTCGCCCCCCCCCCCCCCCCCCCCCCCCCCCCCCGGCGCCCCCCCCCGCCCCCCCCCCCGCCCGGGCCGCCCCCGCCCCCGGCCCCGCGGCGGCGCGCGGGCCGCCGCCCTTCGGCCCGCCCCCCCCCCGGGGGGGGGGGGGGGGGGGGGGGGGGGGGGCCCCCCCCCCCCCTGGGGCCGGGGCGCCCCCCGCCCCGCGCCGGGGCCTGGGGCCCCCCCCCCCCCCCCCCCCCCCCCCCCCCCGCGGGGGCGGCGCGGCGGCGCCCCCTCCCCTGGGGCGGTGCGCGTGGGGTCCCTCCCTCCCCCCCCCCCCCCCCCCCCCCCCCCCTCCCCCCCCTCCCCCCTCCCGGCCCGGCCCCCCCCCCCCCCCCCCCCCCCCCCCGCGGGGCGGGCCCCCCCGCCGCGCCCCCGCCCCCCCGGGGGGGGGGCCGCCCCCCCCCTCCCCCCCCCCCCCCCTTCCCCCCCCCCCCCCCCCCCCCCCTTTCCCCTTTCCCTTTCCTTCGGCCCCCGCCCCCCCCCGGGCCCCCCCCCCCCCCCCCCCCCCCCCCCCGCCCGGCCTTCCGGGGGCCCCGGGGGCCGGCGGGGGCCCCCCCCCCCCCCCCCCCCCCCCCCCCCCCCCCCCCCCCCCCCCCCCCCCCCCGCGCCGCCCCCCCCGCCCCCCCCCCCCCCCCCCCCCCCCCCCCCCCCCCCCCTCCCCCCGCCCCCCCCCCCCCCCCCCCCCCCCCCCCCCCCCCCCCCCCCCCCCCCCCGCGGGGGGGGCTCGCCTGCCGCCCCTCTCCCCTGCCCCCCCTTCCCTCTCCCCCCCCCCCCCCGGGGCTCCCTGCCCGGCCGCGCCCCCTCCCCCCCCTCCGCGTGCGCCCCCCGCGGGGGCGCGCCGCGCCCCCCCCCCCCCCCCGGGGGCCCCCCCCCCCCCCCCCCCCCCCCTCTTTGGGGCCCTTTTCCTTGGCCCCCTCTCCTCCTCTCTCCCCGCCCCCCCGCCCCCCCCCCCCCCCCCCCCCCCCCCCGCCGGGGCCCCCCCGCCCCCCCCCCTTTTTGGGGGGGGCGCCCCCCCCCTCCCCTTTTCCGGCGGCCCGGCGCGGGCCGCCCGCCCCCCCCCCCCCCCCCCCCCCGGGGCCCCCCCCCCCCCCCCCCCCCCCCCCCGCCCCCCCCCCCCCCCCCCCCCCCCCCCCCCCCCCCCCCCCCCCCCCCTCCTTGGCCGCGCGCCCGCCGCCCGCCCCCCCCCCCTCCCCCCCCCCCCCCCCCCCCCCCCGCCTTTTTTTTTTTTCGGGGTCTTTCGCGGCTTCCCCCCTGGCCCGAACCTTCGGGCAAAAGCCCATCTTTCGACGCGGGCGCTGACCCCTTACGTCATCGACGTTCCAGTCGGCTGCTCCTGTTTACATACATATGTTAATAATAGATACGTACTTTACCAGGAGCGGCTCCAGGATGACGCTATTAGCAACGCTACGAAATGTTAAGGTCTTACCGTATGCATTATGGCATTTAGTATACATATATTGTATTTTGCACCTGAGGCTGTCTAATTGGTTATTTCAAACTGTACAGCGAATCAGAGTAAAGGTGCCAAATTCAGGCACAGAATGCCATAAAGTGCGAAACAAGTGTTCATAATGCTCTTCCATATTATGTGTAAATAGGTAGCACAACATACATACATACATACATACATACATACATACATACATACATGCATACATGCATACATACACACACACACACCCACCCACCCCCCCCCCCCCATACATACATACATACATACATACATACATACATATGCGTTTACTTACATATACAAAATATAATTCGTTAAAATTAAACGAAAAATTCAATACAGCACTGTTTTGTGTAATATTATATATATATACAATGCGAATAAAATAAATGGAAAATGAATACGGAATTTGAATAATGTTTTTAACTTGTGCGGAAACGGAAATGCGGAAATGTAATATAGAATACTCAAATATTCAAAGTAATATTCAAAATAGGTCGAATAAAAATGTTTAACATAAAGGCTATAGCCGAGTAATGGGTCAAATCGGCCCTTGAACCAATCGAGATTCTGGTTTGACAGGTCGGAAGTATAAATAAAAAAGACTCCTTTAGCTAGATTTTCAGACCTCCAGGTCGTCTCTAGAAGCTCATAACCTCAAAAGTGTGATTCATCGTTTTTTCTCGATTCTGGGCGCAATTTTCAACCAACTATTTTGAAAAAAAATCACAGAGGTGAATGTTTCTGTTACAAATATGCTCATTTTATTAAATTTTTTTATTCCAGATGGCGCTCAGGAAAAATTATTGAATATTTAAATCAATACTTACATTAGGATGCTCTACATTGGCCAACTTTTAAGGCCATGTTTTTTTTTTGTATTTTTTGACGCTCTTTCACGTGGGGCTGCTTAAATTTAATTTTAAGTGGTGGAACATCGTGAAAAATATTAGAAACCGTTTTTTTAGTCAGTTTTTTGCATTTATTAGGCTTGGATTACATTTTATTGAAAAGTTACTATGGCGGAAAAAAAATAGTAACGTTTCGATAAAATGTAATCCAAACCGAATGAATGCAAAAAAACTGCCTAAAAACGGTTTTTTGGATTTTTTACGATGTTGCACCACCTAAAATTAAATTTAAGCAACACCACGTCAGAGCGTCAGAAAATACAAAAAAAAAACATGGCTCTAAAAGTTGGCCAATATAAAGCGTAAATTGATTGAAATATTCAATTTTTTTCTGAGGCCATTTGGAATAAAAAAATTAAAAAAAATGAGCATATTTGTAACAGAAACATGCAACTGTGATTTTTTTTCTATGATTTTCAGCTTTTAATAGCTGAAAATCTAACTATGTAAAGGAATCTCTTTATTTATACTTCCGACCTGCCAATCCAGAACCTCGATTGGTTCAAGGGCCGATTTGACCCCTTACCCGGCTATAGCCTTTTAGTGGATAAAGCTCTCTATAAAACTCTCTATAAAACTTTTCAACTCTTCTTCGCCCCTTTGCTGGGAATAGGGAGTGACTAGAATAAATATAAGAAAAGTATTACAAATTTGTTATAAAAAAAAATGCAGCATTTATCGCATTCTGTATGTTTAGTGCGCATATTTGGCACCACTTTGATTGATGGAATTTGAAAATATATCGGGAGTGAGTTGTTAACTCAAATAACTGCTGTCTGTTAATATATGTAAGTCTAAAGAAATGGAGCTATATATCTTAACTCGGCAAAGTTGTAGGGTTCCATTTGACGACATTAGGGTTCCATTGATTCATCTTTTTTTTAATAGTTATTAACTATGAAAGTGTCATCAAGGTTCCTACATACATACATACCTACTTGAGTATGTTTGTAGTTCGATGGAAAAACATTTTTAATATGACACAGGCGTTAATTTTACAAAATACCTGTTAGATAACATGTTCCTTTGACGATTCTATACAGATCAGATTCCTTCAAACAGTTTTTTGTACCCCAAAGGCCTGAAAATACCAGGGTAATGACATTAGGTATACCAGGGTAAATACATAGTGGGTTGTTTTGAATGCACGTGGAACTATTTCATAGACTCGGACAATGAAAAATAATTGAGAATTTTACCAATAATGCCAGACTGATGAATATCCAGTTGTTTTTTTTGTTGTTCGATTCAACGTTCTTCCGAAATCATATTATTTAATAATCTTCCGAAACATATTATTTAATAATATGATTATTATCATATGATTTGAAGATGAATTCATATTATTTAATAATATGATTTCGGAAGAACGTTGAATCGAACCACAAAAAAAAACAATGGGAAAAAAACATCAGTCTGGCATTATTCATGAAATTCTCAATTATTTTTCCTTGTCCGAGTCTATGAAACAGTTCCACCTGCATTCAAAACAACTCACTATGTCATTACCCTGGTATACCTATTGTCATTACCCTGGTATTTTCAGGCCTTTTTTCGCTCGCGTTGTTAATAGGGGTTACAAAAAACACCTATTCGAAGGAATCCAATCTGAGAATCGTGAAATGAACATGTTATGTGCATTGGAATCTCTGGAAATTACGATGACGCGCAATAACATGCAATCACGCTCCAAAGCACGATTTGATGACAATGACCCATATAGCACCTAATAATTATTTGAATGTTAAAATGCACAAGACAGATGTTTGTATTAGACTTACACACAACCAATACTTTTGAGAATTATTTATTACATTTCTGCACTTCAAAGCAAATTCCGGATTAATTTTTGTTCATCCACTTATGTAATTACAAATAACGTGGATG
The DNA here is from genome assembly GCA_029963805.1 of Aromia moschata. Classification (NCBI taxonomy): domain Eukaryota; kingdom Metazoa; phylum Arthropoda; class Insecta; order Coleoptera; family Cerambycidae; genus Aromia; species Aromia moschata. Next base: position 1,529,022 of record JAPWTK010000012.1, read on the forward strand.
TAATTATTATTTTTTTATTTTAATGACTTACATCTTGTATATGAACATTTCAATATTTATACCTAACAATTTATTTACACATGAAACGTAATATTTACACACATGAAAGAGCATTCTGTATATGAGTTTCATAATTCATGGCATTCTTGTACCTGAATTTTGCACCTTGTTCTGATTCGCTTTAAAATTTGAAATAACAAATAAGGCAGCCCCAGGTGCTAAATACATATACGGAATGCTATAATCTGAGGATATGTGATTGTTGTAGTCCAACTGATCGGCAAAGGAATTATAGTCACAAGACACAGAAGTTGCATACACACGGTAACCGACGCTATAACATGTCCGTTATAAAACTCGAGTTTCCATAAGTTACCAATAACTGTTCCATATGTTTCTGACTTATTTCCATATGTATATGTATATGTATATGACTTAAGCTCTGGCACCTGTCTCTGAAAATCCACTTATAAGATGAATAAGAGCGTCCAACGTCTACAGACGTAACTGGTGCATATTTAAAATAAGAAGGTTTTTTAAATTATTAACTGTTATATTATTATAAATTATTAACTAATGATCTTATTGTATTTACATATTAACAATAATTGTATCTCAATAAACACTACACTCGACATCCGCATATCTGAACTTTTCCGTTCCCCAAAATTCCACATTTCCGAACTCTCTTCACCTCCGGATAACCGAACTGATGGCGCATGCGCAAAGGATTTTTCTGTCTCATTCGTCATTCGACAGCGACAAGTTCGGTTGTGTGGAAGTACAAGTTCGGAAACATGGTGAGAAAAAGTTCGGAAATGTGGTGAGTTCGGATATGTGGAGTTCGGATATGCGGATGTCGAGTGTAGTGTTTATTGAGATACAATTATTGGTAATAGGTAAATACAATAAGATCATTAGTTAATAATTTATAATAATATAACAGTTAACAATTTAAAAAAACCTTCTTATTTTAAATATGCACCAGTTACGTCTGTAGACGTTGGACGCTCTTTTTCATCTTATAAGTGGATTTTCAGAGACAGGTGCCAGAGCTTAAGTCCTGAACATATGGAACAGTTATTGGTAACTTATGGAAACTCGAGTTTTATAACGGACATGTTATAGCGTCGGTTACCGTGTGTATGCAACTTCTGGGTCTTGTGACTATAATTCCTTTGCCGATCAGTTGGACTACAACAATCAATTTTTTATTATTACATTATAATAATTTTTGACAACTCCTGCTTTACCTAAGACATACATACATATGTAACTCTTTAGAATAAGAAAAACTGTTTGCTACTGGCAAAACATAAGTGCATATTTCAAATTAATGAGGGCACATTTATATGTTGTTCGGAGACATTCACTTCTTTGCCTATAAATAAATCCATAAACGCACAACATTGGAAAGTCAGGATTAGTTTGTAAAACGGTTTCAAATTTCTGTTTGACACGTTTAACAGTAACGTGTAACAGTTCTATTGCATTAGTATATATATGCCCTTTTTAGACGCCGGTCAACCGCCTTCTTGTAGGCTGCCACATTCGTTAGTAGGAAAACATTGCGTTTATTTACTGCAAAGTTCTCCTCGCCCCATAGTGACTGTAAATTGCTAGTCTACTAACAGCTGTTTTTACGGGTGCCACGTCAGTACACTGTCACACAGGGTACAACGAAGTTGACTGCCATTATGGTCAGTTCTGGAAAATTGTTTATCCAACGTCCACCATAACACGACGAACGCTGACCCGACATTAAACTTGTTCAACGTTTCGTGCGCACGAATGATGCATCGACTAGTGCAGTTTAACTAATACTAACAAGGAGTGTAAATTATGTTCACGGTAACACGTGCCGTAATTTGGTAAGAGTGGGGCGCGCAACACGGCAGACGGGTTGTATTCCGCAATATAATGGCCGCGTAGAGATGTTACAGTGGAACTGGACCTAGTCCTTTGGAATAGGTATCACCTGCCTATTCCGCGTACCTATTACCAACTATTGGATGTACCTATTCCAGCTCCGCTGGCACCGACAACGTGACAACGGCTCGGCGGCTCCGTGTCACATGTTCAGCTTTGCAATTTCGGCAGTGCCAGCGGTACTAGTGGCGCGCGCATAGGTAATAGGTAAGATGAGCGTTGATTGAAATATTTGGATTTGGAATAGGATGATAGGGAAAAAATAAATAACAACATAAACCAAATGTAATCTTCTTGACTTTAAATAAATAGAAAAAATATAACTTTAAATCGATAGGCACGAAAATCGGAACCTAGTTTTCAATTCGTGTTCTAATAAAAGTACACTTAACATCCACATTTCCGAACTTTTACGTTCCGCAGACTTCCACATTTCCGAACTCTCGTCACCTCGGGATTACCGAACTGCTGGCGCATGCGCAAAGGGTTTTTCTGGCTCATTCTAGTACTTTTCTTTGTTTTTCGAGGTTTTTATGCAAATGTAATACATACATACATGTGTTGTACATGTTAATAAAAGAAAGTTTTTCTAAACAAAAAAATGTCAGGTGCAAAGGAGAGAGTGATGCAGGTAATTATTTTGTAATTCAAAGTAAAGGTTTGTTTTATTGAACATTTTGTTGACGTAACCTATAATAATTTCAAATTGAAATGAAAAATTATGAGAAAATATGTATTTTTAAGAAAACCGTGATACAAAACAAACATTATTGTACTGTTTATTTGCAGAGAAAAGAGCCTGCTAAGAGGCTAACCTTGAAGCAAAAGCTGGATTTGATAAATCACGCAAAAAATGGTGTTAAAAATGTTGATCTATGTAAGATGTACAATATTTGTAAATCGTCAGTGGCAGAAATTCTTGGAAAAAAGAAATTTACTTTGAAAGAACTGAAAAAAAGACGAAAATTGAGTGGACGGATTGACACAATCAAGTGCACCGGTACTTATGATACGACATTTGAAAGAAGTGTTTTTCACTGGTTTGTACAAAGAAGAACTCTTGTCTCAGGTGTGCTGCTGAGGGAGGGCGATTTCCTCTTTGCTGAATTCTGTGACAATCGAAATGTTTGATAACAATCGCATTATTGTGTTTACATTTTTTTCTCATTTCAAATTTCGCGGTTTTTTTGTCGTCAACCAATCAGCGACAAGTTCGGTTATGTGGAAGTACAAGTTCGGAAATATCGTGAGAAAAAGTTCGGAAATATCGTGAGTTCGGAAATTTGGAGTTCGGATATGTGGATGTTGAGTGTAATAAATTAATGGTGACGGCGAATGGTGGTGTCCAACTGCCGGTCTCGACTCGAGACTCGACGTTTATGGGTTGAGATACGTTACTACGTTTCAAATGTTTCAAATACCTAATCCGAGATTACGATACCTAATATAATAAATGAGTAATGACAAATTTAATATTACCTGATTAACCTTATGCAATCAGAACAGCGCCAATCGCCGTCGCTGATCATATAGACTCGGAAGTTTTTGGAACCGGAATAGGTAGGTATTTGGAATAGGTTTGTGTCCGGAACTGGTACAGGTCATACTAGGTACACGAAAAAGCTATTCTGTACCATCTCCAAATGGCGTTATTTGATTGAACAACGATTGTACCATGTACATATACAATATGTGAACGAACTAAATTCTATTTTTCAAATGTGAAGAGGGAGGTTCATTAAGTGATCAGAATGAACTGCTCCTATTCCAGTTCTTGGTGTGGCATTCCAGTGAAGTCTATTCCTGGAATTTGTTATTAATAGGATGCGGAAATGTGTGCTATAACGTAGGGTCGGCAGTCGGCACCATACAAGTCTGATAATTAAAGTATAAACCGTATTTTTAAGCGCCTTGTAATTTATATACACGTGTATTTCTTGCCCCTGCGTACGTACGCCACTGATCGACCACTCACTCTGGATAATTGACAACAAAATAAATGAAATGAAGCAATTAGCTATATTTCATTAGTTGCCAAAAAATTGATTAGTGCCGTCCAAAGCATAGTGCAATATTAAAAATTCTGCAGTAGTGTGAAGTAAAAGGAATTTATGGAAAATATTGTGAAAAAATGTGCCTTTCGAAATGTGTATATGACAATCGTCATTCTTTAGTCTCATTACTCCATTGAATAATGATATTTTTTTCATTGATAAAAATCATCCTTAAGTTACAACGCAATTTAGATATTTGGAAACATAAAATTATCACTTACTTAAAGCGAAAAGAAGGCTACCAATGTAAAAAGTCTATGATTTTGATGAGAGGCCGGGCTGGCCAATATGAAACAATTTCTGATAAATGCACCAGACGAAAAGTACCTACATAATGAAAGTATGTATACATATGTACTCTATTTCCATTCTAAATTGAAAATAGGTAGAAAAAAAGCAAGGTTGTCAGATATATTTTCTAAAATTGCTAAGCTCACTGTACAAGTATACTTCATACTTCAGTAAACTGTTAGTTCGTCACGTTCTTAGAAAGCTAGTTTGGAAATATTTAAAAAATACAATATACATAGATATAAATGTATTAGTTAGCATTAAAATAAAGCGTTTAAAATTGCGGGAAAAAATAATTGTAAATTAAAACAACTTTATGTATGTTACTATACTAAAATTTTGAAGAGCCGGCAACGCGATGCCAGCAACACCGATGCCGGCAACCAGCAAATGCCGACCAGTATACTATAGGATTGCTTTATATGTAATACATCCAAATACTTATTCGGTCCACTGTGCCATAAAATTTTTAGACGTCGTTAAAATGATTTACGACTTTAGAAATTCTAGGTGTTTAAGGCGCCAGTGACGTGTATTTCAGCTAGGTTTATTAACACAGAAAATTTTTTGAGATTGTCTGGCTAAATGAGCATTATTTACAGCAAATTATATTACAAATATTAAGAGTTTTATATTCAGGCTAATTTTAATGTCCTATATTGATTTGAATGAAAAAAAATTATTTCACAATTTTCGAATTTATAAAAGATATATACACGCCCATGGAATCATAAAGTTGCACCGCTTTTTTTGTTCCCCAGGCGTATTTATCATTTTCAATTAAAATTAGAAGGACTATACTAATATATTCGGTATATCTGGTGTTTGGTGCAGAAGAATTGTGCCAATTGATGTTAGCTAACATCGTATATATATGTGAGTACTATAATACATTAGCAATGAAAAATAGCGACACAAAAAAATAGGATTCCACGAAATTTAACTGTGGTTGAGCCATTTTATTTGAATTATCACCGATACGTAGCATAACTTTGTTCAATAATTTTCATTAAATACTTATGTAGGTATATAAAAGATAAATGTGCTAGAATTTCAGTTGGGATTTATACAGTTAGTAAAATGCCTTCTGATATAGAATTTTTTAAACTTTCAAATACAAAGCTTAAAATTGGTCGCTGTTTTAAGGCCTGGGGGGCACACAGAGCGCTATGCTCGCTACGTTCGCTATGTTCGCTATATGCAGTAAAAATAGTCCCCCTTGTTTTAAACGGTCGTGGCCATACAGACGTAAGATGCTACGCGCGCTATGTTTGCGATGTTAGATGCGTAGCCGAGATGTTTGATTTCTGGCTATATTTTTGCAACGTCGCCGAAGACGCGCGGGAACAGATGCATTTCACGTGTGCTGCAAGTACTGTTAAAGTAGTTCCTAACATATTATACCCACATTATGGAGCAATTAATCAATTGTTTTATTAAGTGATGATATTCACCGTACCTTTTCATCTTTTTGTTGACATCGTATATCCATAATCTTTTGCGTTTCTTCTTTTTACACAACAAAAACAGCAATACTGCTTCATCATCAGTACTATCACTCTCCCACGGCAACCGGCATGGTAACATGTTTGTGGGAAACTAAAGATCTTGTACTTACTATTTCTTGATGTGGCCATATTTCATAGCAAACAAAGCGAACATAGCGCACACATTGTTTATAGCGAACGTAGCATAGCTTTCTGTGTGGCCCTGCCTTTAGGCCCACCGCAGACGACCGACTATCGGTTACCTACAATTTTGTCTGTATGAATGCAACGTATACGTTTAAATGAGACACCGCAGACGACTAACTAAAAAGACGGCCTGACTAAAAAGTTGGATTGGTCTGCGATGCCTTCCTTCAGTGGCTGGGCACGTGCCCCTGTGCCCTTTATCACCGGCCGCCACTGCCTTCCTTCAAAATAGTCGGTGTCCGACTGTCTGTCGTGTGCGGTGAGTCTTAACCTTAACGTTAAAACATTTGACACCCACTAAAATATGGAAATCTTCAACCGTGGCGGAAGGTTATATTAAGGACTCTGGAAAACAAGAAAAACATTGCCAAAAGTCTCCCTTGTGATGCATTCTAGTATGTTCTTACATTCCTTCTACAAACTACAGCATTTGTGAACAAAACCGTGGTCAATGGAACTGCAGTAGGAATTCATGTTTCAATTGGTTCAAACTGTACCGTACATATTAATGTTAATAAAAATTAATAATGCGATATCTTGTTCAAATTGTACAATACATTAACGTTAATAAAAGTTAAATAAATCTAAATTCTCAACTTGTGTTTGTTAAAAGTAAAACTATTTTACACAGGAATTGTATACAGTATATTTTCTGCAACAGAAATTGACTAAAGAAATTTTTTTGGCACTAGCATGTGAAGAAAACATGTGCGTCATGTTTGGTTTTCTATATAAAAAAATTCGGTTGTAAAATATTGTATGAAATTCGTGCGTAAATTGCCTTTTCTGACCTATGATGACCTTTTTTGTCGCTTTATATGTACCGGGTGTTTGATTGAGACTTAACCACCTCTGTATCTCTGGTAATATAAAAATTTGTACAAAAATTAAGCTCCTATATTTTTTATATACTCGTATTTTCTAAATATATGTATACGTATTATTAGGTGTACAGAATGCTGAAGTTCCTTTAATACCCACTAACTTTAAAATGAATGGTGTACGAGATACGAATATTTTTGTACCATATGACCATGAAAAGTTGAGCTTTCTGCGAAGTAGGTATATTAGTTATACAACAAAATATACAGGGTGTTCAAAATAGATGGTGACACTTAAACAATTTTTATTAAGTGATAAAGGACAAAGTTGTTTAAGTTGGCCCTCTATTTTTTGCACTCTGTAGATTTTGTCGTATACCTACGTATAACTCTTGACAGTAAGTTGAACCTTTCATACTCACATAGTAAAAAAATAACCATAATTGTACCACAGCGGAAGTTACTAATTGTTTTCAAGAGGTCGGCAACTCAATTTTTTTCTTATTATTTTTTTGAGTAAAAACATTTAGAAATCCGTTCATATAAGAAAAAGACAATGATTTTATTAAAGTTACTTTAAACTGATGGTAGAAACAAATATGGCAAATATGAGAAAAATATAGCATGCCGTTTAAAATAATTAGTATTCCGTTCTGGCATATCCGATAATACCAAAAAACCCCCAGATACAAGTTTTCCGCACCGTATATCACCTCACCCCTTTAGATTTTTTTCTGTGAAGGTATCTTAAATTTAAGGTGTACAGAACTTGACAGTTTACAGAACTTGACAGTTTCGACGTTTTAAAACAACGAATTATTGAAGAATGTAGGGCAATTTCCTCTGACACATTTAAAGGAGTACGACAAAAGTTTAGTAGTTTGTTTTACTCTCAATAAGTAAAAACACTTGAGCTGGTTCTTGAGCTTTATGAATTAAATGGTAATATAAAAATCTAATATTTACTTATTTATTCCATCGAAATTACCCTAAATCCAAACGAAATAGGTGTGACTGAATTGGTCTTTTAAATACCTTTCAAACGAGGTGTAACTTGCAATAGGGTCCCATTTATTGGTCACAGTGGCCCTGTAACGTCATCTATGACGATTACGTCAACTTTTATCACTAGTAGAGAAGCTTACATCCGTTTACTTTCACTCTCCAAATTTCATTAATAGACTAGTCTAATTGTAAGTATAACAGTTCAAAAGATGTGAAGGAGAGAGGACTTTTGATTAGACAACGCAACAATGCGATAACTGACTCTGATAACGTCATTCTAGATGAAGTCGGACTACCGGTGCGTTCGCCTGTACACCGACGAGAAGCACTTGGAAAAATAGGATCGGTGTTCAGCAACCTCTACAAGGACGGGCTGCTCACCGACTGCATCCTACACTGCAAGGACGGTACCGTAAGGGCACACAAGCTAATCCTGGCCGCCAGCAGCCCGTACTTTCGCAAGGTCTTCCTGGAGCACCACGAGAAGCAGGCCATTTTCGTGATGTACGGCGTATCCGTGGGCCTGCTGAAAGAACTGCTGGAGCTGATCTACCAGGGCAGTACCGAAGTACCGGGGGAAACTTTACGGTCCGTACTAGATTTGGCGGAAGAGTTGCAAGTGACGGGCATCTTGGCGGCCTCCGGCTCGACGGAGAGTGTAAGTAGCAACTTTTTATTACATGAAAAAGTCGTATTTAGCTTCGGTAATGTCAGTGTCATGAATAATAACACTCAAAAGAACTTACCTATAAAAACTCAAGAAGAAACTTGATTCACAATACACTATAAGGTTACAATTAGCCTAGGAAAGATAGAAAATGTTTTCAAAAAATTCCTCAAGCTTTAAAAAAAATTTGGTGATTAGGTAAAAAATAGTGCAATTTGAATGCACTAGTTTTGGATCAAATCGGTTTGTAGGAACATAATAAAAAAAAATCATAAACGTGTGAAAACCCGTTTTTTTTTCACTTTTTAATTACCAAAAAAATTATTTCAGAATAACAAAAAATAGCATGTTATTGAGCTTAAAAAAGACGAAGAAAATCAGTTTTTTAAAAATTAAAATCGGTTCACAACTTTTTACAAAAAAAAATAAAAACCGTCGAAAATTGCCATTTTTTACTATATCGACGAAAGTCGTAGGGACTTCCGCGAGTGACCAAATTGTATTGTTTTCGGCGGCTACTTACAGTAAAAATTTTATCAAAAAATATTCATAACTTTTGGCGCAATTCGAAAAAATAAATAAAAAAAAGGTGTTTTCAAAAAATGGCCCGACAATTGTCAATAACAGTCCTACGGTAATTTTTCAAAGTGCGTTTGGTGCGTGACGAGGTGCTCTACAATCATACAATGGACCAAGTTTGTCAAATTTGAGGAAGTGTCTCAAAAACACATTGAAAACCTGAAGTATCTCGGAAACTGTTTTGCGTTTCGGGCGCTCGGGCGCTCGAGCGAGGGGAAAGGCCGCATGGTGAGGGAACTCTTTCATTGGAGCGCCCGAAAGCAGTCGCGCCAAGCAGTCGAGAGTTCCTCCACCATGCGGCCTTTCCCCTTCGCTCGAGCGCCCGAAACGCAAAACAGCTCGGTTTTCAATGTCGTTTTTGAGAATCTCGTGGTACTATACTAGAAAAATTAATTGGTGATGTTACAACTGCACAAAGCACATTTGGGTTCCCTAGTACAAACAGACATACCCATTACTTAGTAAATATATGGGTCTCACTTACCAAAAACAGATATTTTGGAACGGGTATTAGGTATGTCCGTGAAACAGGTCATATTTGCTATCGTAAAATTCTGGACACCTCGATGTAAGCAGTCTAACCACATCGGCAGGCGCCGCATTTGAACTTGAACACATCTTAGGACACGGGCAATCTCTTATAAAGATCGGGTTATAAGACTTTCCGCCGCGCTGTAGGTCACATAGGGTCAGAGTTTATTACTCTTTACTACTCAACATTTATTTAATTAGTATAAATGCGACTCAACGTTGTAACGTCTTTATAATTACATCATGTTCTATTGAAAAGTAGATTTCAAAATTTTCTAGGCGATAATGAGGAATTAAAACTTCTTTCAACTCTAGATGAGGGAAACACATTACAAACTACAATACTCGTTATGCATTGGTATCTCGGCTATTGGTTAAATGGGGAAAGTTTTTGGAGGATTTGATGACCAGTTCGACTTTTTTTCAAATTCGATTTATCTGTAATCATTTTCGAGATAATTTCAAAACAATTAGGTGTAATTTAGAAAATGTCCCATATCTTTTTAATTATTGGACATGATATTTTAGTGCATTGTTACGACACTTTTTTAAGATTATTTCGTTAACGTTGTCAAAATATGTCTGTTTTCATTTGTTTCTGGGTTAATGCCATTAACTTGAAAATGCTATAATAATATTATGTTGCCTCCTGTGAAATTAAAAGATATACATATACTAGCCGACCCGACAAACATTGTTCTGCCATATAAATTATGGGTGTCGGTAGGAGGGTGAAAACTTGCGGTTATAGGTATTTTTTTGATGCCAAATCAAAAAAATAGAATTTTTCTGGATAGGGACACCCTAATCACCTAGCGGTATGAAATATACTTTACGACCTATTCTCATACCTACCAAATATACATAAAAAATTTCATAAAAATCGGTCAAGCCGTTTCGGAGGAGTGCGACCACAAACACCGTGACGAAATTTATATATATATTTAGATATATGTTTTCGAAGTAGGCAACAATTTGCAAACTACAAACAAAAAATAATCCTACTGAAAATAATGTTAACTACATAAATTGTTCTATGTGACACTTTTCTAAATACTTTTGGCACCGCTTTCAAACTGAATACTGCATTTAACCGATTAATAGAATGGTGTAAACTACTTCCACATGTTGCAAGAACAAATAAATAACAGACAAACTAGAAGATACAAATCAAATTTGATTTCAGCATAATAGTTGCTCAGCGCCTAATAGCACACCAGTGATCCAATGTTTAAGAGAAGATAATTTTATGGCCGATCAGACCTCAGTCAGTTTGTTTGAATTTTTATCTTTGCGGCATACAAAAAATTAAGTATACTCACTAGAATCCCCAGAAAATGTACGAATTTTAGAAGAATAAATTAGAAATACATTTACTAGCATTAAGGAAAAACATTGAGAAGAATAGTCAATTCGCTTTTAAAGTGGTACTTGCTTGTTTTCTTCTCATACAAATTAATTTAATAAGGGAAAAAGGTACACTCATACTTTATAGTCACATAAATCTTTCATCGGAAATAGACTTGTACAGAATACAGACTTTAAAAAATCAATACATTCATCAATCATGTACAAAATTCATCATCATCGTGTACATCTTCCTGAATTTGTAGACTTCAAACAGTGGTCGGTTAAACATACAACGTAACTATCTGCATATGATAACTTGTACACTCTATAGGTATGTCAGACTGTCAGACGTGTTATTATAAATTATTTTATCTGCAGCAGTCTAACGGATGTGGCAGAGATACCAGATTCAAAGGTCAGAAAAGAGTTGCCGTTGACTTTGCGGCACCAGAAGAGAATGAGGCAACACCTGCAAAGATCACTAAAAATATAAGTGAAAGTACATCCAATTGCCATCCGAGAAAAGAAGCTATTACAAGAGGTTCTGGTAAGAAAATAAATATATGTGTATAAATGTGTATAAAGGAACGTCCATACAAGAGCAACATTCAGCAACTTGTCGCAACTTATGTTGTAAGAAATTTAAATGTAAAAAATTTAAAGAATAATTGTACTTGCGTAAATGCATCTGTTTACGCTGATTTTTTAATTGTAAGGTGTGAGTTTCTATGACTTTTGTGTGTTAGTGAGTTAGTGACTATTGGAAAGAAGACTTATTAATGGCTGCCGCCTGTTTTATGATGTTGGATGATTCGCGTAAACGTGAACTGCTCCAGATTTTTTCATGTTATGATTCTTTTTTTCGTTCCCTATAAAACTGAGCTGTCAGGTTTCGAATTTTTCTTTTTGCCCTTTCAGTAGATTGGCACCCTACAGCTGAACAAACTGCATCCCACACATAAATTGTTTACTCTTTGCCTTTATATTTAATATTTTTAGGATCCCAAATACATGGGTGTTCTCTGTAATTGACAATTAAATTAACACTTAAACGCACTCTCTAACGTCATCACTACAAACTAATTTTCCACTTTTCACACTTTTGAAAAGGGTAAAAAAAACGAAAACGAAAAATGTGCTCATATTTAAACGCACAAAAGCTAACAATAACTATGCTAATACTAGATATCTGTAATTTTGCGACTGTTTGAAATACAAAATACAAGCCTCAACTCACAACATTTTGTTTCATATTATCCTTATTTGCTCCGCTAAAAACAGATTCACGCAACATACAACATACAACTTTGTTGAAACGCAACACCCACTTAATGCATACACAAACAAAACATGACATTCAAACAAAGGTAAACTTTTTGTGTTGAAATGAGTTGTTCTGACATTATGTTGAGGTATATTGCTCCAGTGTGGACGTACCTTAAGAGGCTTACTGAAATGCCAACTGGAGTAGACAATTTTTTTTAATAAAAAAAAAGTAATGTAATAATAATAATAATCTTTTAGAAAAACATGAGAATGTATCACAAAATGATGACCATTCAGATGCTTCCAATGATGCAAATACAAACATTGTTGTTCCCGAAATTGAAACAAATGAAAGATTGATAGGGCATTCAACAGATGAACAGAGCAGTTTAAGTGTTTGGGCAAGGAAGGAGAGAAAATTCAAATGCGATTTATGTCCTAGTAGGTAAATGAATTATTTTTGTTTAAAACGAGTTTAGATCAATTTATTACGACTACGAGTAGTTAGGGTGAAAAAGGAAAATTCCCGTTACTTTGTGCCCGGTGCCTCCCTGATGACATACTTTGATTTTGTCCCATGAAAAAAAAATTAACTAGAATCAAATTTCTCCTGAGTAATTATTTAATTTGATGGTCTAAACAACTCAAACTTCATCTTAAGTAGGCATTTTATTAAAATAAGCAATGAAGAAATTTTCAAAAGATTGTACAAAAATATCCTTTTAGAACGAGATCCGACTGAGTGACTTCTGTCGTCATAAAGAAAAAATGTTCATATTTTTCGTCCAACTCCCTCTTAACTTTTTTTGTCGGAATGACAGTTCAGTAGAAGAAATAATAATAGATTATGAAACTAATTGATTATGGGTATTTGCTGCTGGAATAAATGAAGTACCCATGGTTCTTTAGTTAAACTTATACACGACCTTTAATCCCAACACATCACATTCTATTTCACTATGAACACAGTAATGTAATCACGCGGTAGGATCTTGAACTATGTGGAATGAATTATAAACTGTAGTTTTTCAAGTAGGTGATTTGGAAAATAGCTTTTATAAGGCGTGAAACATGCATTTTTGCTTTCCTCTCAGTTTATATGATTCCACCGTTTAGGAAAATGATTTCATACATTTTCTTGTAGTTTTAGCTTTTTGTTTAAAAGGTAGTGAAATCACAATTCAGACAGAGTTGCTCAAAACTTATTGAAAGCAATAGGTATCATCATGTTTTCGATGTTAAAGTGAAACATCACGTGTTCAAAGAAATTAATTTGCCTATGTTAACAGAGGTAAGGATGGTGGGTAAATGAATAAATTAAATAAACTAAACCAACTAAGTCCTGCTTTCGGCACAAATAAAGATAAACCAAGCACTGCCGCTTCTAAACTGACAGCATAATCATGAGTATTTTTCTGCAGTAATAAGTATTTAAAAAAATCCAACCTAGACTCTTGATGATATTTGTATAGTGTAAACCCCATACCACTAGACAGTGGGATAATGAATTTGAGAGTGGTATAAAGTTCCATGTGAGAACTCCAAGAATTCATTTTAGAGTTAGAGATTAATAGATTCCTATTGCCTGCATACCTTTAACCTTTACACATTCAGCGGCCTCGCAAAACAACAAAAATGTAGATATAATTCCTAAATAGATATATTTCTTTACTTACTGTTTACAATTTTTTGGTTCCTAAAAGTGAAATATATACTAGTAGGCTGATAACTATCCCGCAAAGTACCTTGGTCCTTGCAAAGTACCTTGGTATCAATATTGAGTCAAACAGCAATAATGAATCTAAAGTAGACTTCATTGTCATTTAAAAAAGTGTGAAAAAACAATGGACCTCACTCTTTAATTAAATTTGATATTTATCTTGAATCCTCGACTGTTTTTTTTACATCAGTAACTTTATAAAACCAAATAATGATCACACCAATTAGTTCAAGTTTTCACTGCTACCGTCCCACGGCGGTAGATTCTTAGGTACATTCTTTTTTATTTTTACATAATGGGATGATATAAATTTTTTTCTTCTCTGCATATATTTGGAATTCTGAAACTAAATCAACATGAAGTAAAAATATGTATATGTGACTCATTCATTGGTTTATACTTTTTTTTAATGGATTTGAAAGGAAATATTTCAGGAAATTATGATAAATTCAGTACTTACTACATATGTACGATATACATATTTTAAATGTACCCATGCAGTACATACATAAATTTTTTTACTTTCAGCTTTAAGCGAGCCTCACATTTAAGTAGGCACCAACTGGTGCATACTGGAGAAAGGCCATTCGCTTGCAACCAGTGCGACAAAGCATTTTCAAGGCATGACAAGTTAAAACACCACATCCAAAAGGCTCATGAAATAAACGTCCTAAATGAATCGTTGCCATCCGATTCTTTATATGTGAGTATTTGTGTGGCAACAAATTTGTGTTAAGACTGTTCCACTGTAGTTAAATATTTTATCAATTGTTTTTATGTGTTTCTGAATAATTTATTCTAAATATAACTGCACATTTTAGACTATTGGACAAGTTCAGATATTGTCACCAGAACAGACAATGATTATATCTCCAGAACCCTTAGAACAAAATATCCAAACAGTTCCACAGAAGAAAGGCAGGGGAAGGCCAAGAAAACACCCGATAGGTACTTATCACATAGGTACATGAAAGCACCCTATTTAAAAAAAGTTTTTGATTTATACAAGGTATCCCAAACTAAAATCAATTTTTCCGCTTAGTAAAATTTAATATTTGGTCAATTATTGAATTTTTCTTATATTTACTACCAGGTTTTCTACCACACTTAACACATCTCTCTGTATGTTTTTGTGTGTGAAAAGCCTTATTTAGTGCTACAAATTAATACAGACACCATCCTACTTATAAACGAGTTATGCTCCAAAAAAGTTCGTAATGTGATTTGTTCGTAAGTGATATATAAACAAAATTGGAGGTTATGTGGGGGTAATGTGGAAGAGGGTACTGGCACGTGGTGCCACTAACACATATGTTACCAGGTACTATGGTGTTCCCAAATTGGCACTGTGGAGTAGGGGCGAGTATAGATGTTAAAGGCATTGCTCCGCATGTCACAAGGCAAAAGGCGTTCATAGTTCTGAGTGTTTATAAGTAGGTTGGCACCTGTAAATCCTTTCAAATATATAACAACAAAGCTATGAGGGAAATACAGGAAAGTATTAAATGCAAGACAGACAATGAACAATACCACTAAAAACCTTATTAACTTAGTAATAATTCATTTTTTATTTTAAAACGCAAAAATATGTAGAAATATAAATGTGTGTCTTGTTAGAACCCTGTACTAGAGTTCAATGAAAAATGTAATTTTTGCAACTGTGAAACAATTTGGTGGTCCCTATTTGTGGTAGATGAGCTCAAGATGTAGATGGTACTATGCTAGATGAGCTCAATTAATACATGCTGAAAAGTAAGTTATGTTTCAGCATCCGCATTGTTCTCATATGTTTCAAGTCTGTGATTACGATATGGGAAGACTGCGATGTCCCAATTCTAAATTAGGGAAACTATCTGGTAATGTCTTTACACTTGTGCAAATTACCTTTTGTTAGAACCCTATTATGTGCATATATATTAAGGTGGTGGTTGGGAATAGTTGAGAAATCATTTTTACCATTAATTTTCTCTTCCCTAACAGAAATTAGTTCTTCGCATAGGTTCTTACTTAATTGTGCTAGTTTTAAATTTTGTTTTTAAATAGTATTTAAAATTGTTTTAGCACCACCACCATTAGTAAAAAGACCAAGAGGTCGGCCAAGGTTGTATCCAATTGGTGAGTTTCATTTGTTTCAAGCTTCCGATAATTATTACTGAAACATAATATTTCAATAGTTTCATATTGTCTAACTTGTTTTAACTAATATATTAATATAATATTTTTTACTTACAGATTTACTATTTATATTTCTTTTTTATTTTATGCTTCTCACAATCTGCATTATTTATTTGTCGGTTAAGGTGGTGGTGAAAACACTTTTTATCTATACAAATAGTTATTTTTCCTCAACAAATATATGAACCATGTAGTAGTAATCCACGTAAATACCCAACAATTACATTCATTTAGATGTATCAAAAAGTGTATTTCAAATTATTTTAGCACCACCACCATTAGTAAAAAGACCAAGAGGTCGGCCGAGGCTGTATCCAATTGATGAGTTTCATTTGCTTCAAGCTCCTGATAATTATTACTGAGCCTTTAATACAGACTGAAATTTTAATACAGTAGACTTCCGGTTATCCGGCACGTTCGGGACCTGGGTGGTGCCGGATTACCGGGAATTGCTGGGTTGTTGGGAGGGGCTCCCGTGATCGCCAAACGCTAAGTTGTAGCACAGACTGGTAGCTAAATGTAGCTAATGTAGTTGGCATAACTGATGACCTTGAAAGTCCGTAATATCACAGTCAGGCTTTAAATGAAGGAGCTTCTATAAAAGCGTTTAAAGTTCTGAGTAACGTGTTTTCGTATTAGTATTAGTATTTTTATCACTTGTTGACGGTTTAGAAGACATGATCATTGTTTAATCACAGAAAAATGTTTAAAATGTACTATTTTAACACGTGACTTAGGCGAATAATAAATATCAATGAATATACAACTACCGTCTGGACGTATATCCAATGTGCTGTAAGTATAACCAACGTGCAACGACTTAGACCTGACAAAACTGTTCTCCTGAGAATACATTTGCGCCAAAAAATTTGGCACTAGACCAAGACGGCGCCGAAATACTTCGAACCAGTCCTGGATCGCCTCTGATTGCCGCTTGGACATGATCATCTCAAAATCGGGCTGGTGCCGGACCATCGGGCATTCCGGACTGCTGGATTCCTAACTATCGGAAGTCTACTGTACTCCATTTTCTAACAACTTTAAACTAATAATAATCACTACTGTTTAACTCATCTTCTATCCAATTAAATTGTGACTACCATATACTATATATTCATGGAATATTTTTTTAGTTAATGTCTGACATTCTCTCATTTGCATTATATTTATTTGTCGGTTAAGGTGGTGGTGAAAACCGTTGTTATCTATCTGAAATTTATTTTTCCCCAAAAAATGTAAAAACTGTGTGGTTGTAGTCCACATAGATGCCCAACAATTATATGTATTACAAAAACTATTTAAAATTGTTTTAGCACCAAAATCAGTAGTAAAAAGACCTAGGGGTCGACCGAGACTAAATCCAGTTGGTGAGTTGTGTTATTAAAATATTTTTATATTCACCGAGACTTATTCTTACATTTTTTAGAAAAACAGGAAACACCGGCCAAGATTGAAAACTATGACATGTCTAATATCCCGTATACAGATTATTCAACAAATCCCAATGATGAAATCACAATTCACGATCATATAATGGAGCCCCTTGTGGAGATAAAAACTGAACCTAGTGAAAAACCTGACCTAGGAAATTCAGAAGGTGCAACATTTTTGGAAAATATTGGCTTATTCGAAAATAGTGCAATAGCAAAAATTGGAGAGTGTACTATTTCTGTGGCAAATAACAGTAATAACTCCCCTTAAGACTTGATCACAGGCATTGTGTCAAGAGATATACATACATATGTATCATTTTAATGTGATGTACAAACTTTTCTACCATATAATATGCCGTCTATCGGAAAATGGGAGATGAATTTGCAAGTACCTAATTCATCGGTTGGAAAAAAATTTTGCAAAAAATATTTTTTAATCTAAGATAGAACGTGATAAGACACGACTTAACTTATGTTGTAGCAAGAACAGGGCTCCCTTCATTTCATTTTTATAGACTAAAATTTAATAACTATTTTCTACTTATTTTTTATCTATAATACACCTTTAATATTGGCAGATGCCAACACCACTATCTGTTTATTTAGAGAAATTTCATGTACATTGTATTTTTATGTAAATAAGTAAATAAAATAAAAATGTTAGGTTATATTGTATTTCTTCTTGCAACCATCTAAACATCACTGAACATATAATCGTTATTACAAGAAAGGAGTTTTTAATCCTTTCTTGAATTAAAAAAAATCATGTTTATATGAAAATATAAACATATGTGCACATTATATTGGAGAACTATTCGCTATAGTTCTCCAAATTTCAAGAAAGCACGTGTAGTTTTATGAATATGGAGCCGCTGAAGACTGCTTCATTTGCGAAAGAACGCTTCAGTAGGGTATGTGTGGGTGGTGTGAGCAGAGAGGGATTGACATCCTAATAGCCACAAGTAGAGCTCAGACAGATGACGAGCAGCTCCAAAATGTCGTGACCGCACAATGCACAAAGTTTGCAGATGGGGGTATATTAAAGAACATCTGTAAAGAAACGCATTTTAGTGGAGCAAAATAAAAAGATAGCTAAACGAGTCGCGAATTCGAAGCTCGCTCGCTCAATCTGTTTGCGAAAGATGGAACAAGGAACGACGAGAAAGGCGCAGAAATTTTGAATCATATAAACACCGTTCTCTACTTATTGGAGCAGAGGCTCATTATCATAAAAATGTTATTCGACATTCCTCACAAACGATCCAAGTAGTCAAAAACGAGGACGTCAAAACCACGATCCAAGTAGTCAAAAATGAGGATTGCAAGAGAATGCTGGGAATAGAATTTTTATATCCATCTTCATTTTCTACTTTCGAACAACGGTTCTGCAGAAGAATGCGACAAACTTAAATCCCAGGCATTTTGCGCTTTGGTTGGTTTTTCGAGTTAAATGAGTAGTTCCACCTACAACTCAAGTGGGAACTCTTCGGGAACTCGTTTCTCATACCACCGAGAATGCGTTTTTCAAGTATCAAGAATACATAAATGATTTCTCCTATTCGTCATTTTCTCCTCTAATTTGCATGTATTAGTATAGGTACCTACATCAAAACTAAAGTATCAAACCAAAAGTCAGTAAACTCGATTTATTATAATTTTTTTTTTTATTATATATATATATTTTTTTTTTTACATTACATTTTTTTTTTTTTTTTTTTTTTTTTTTTTTTTTTTTTTTTTTATAAAAATGTTAATCACATCAATTATTAAACCAAGAGAAGGACTCCGCTGCCCCCGAGAATATTATTTTTATGTATCCAATAAAGAACTTTTTATATTGAGATAAATTAACAAAAAGGTAAAAAAAATCTCTTACATAATATGTAAAAGTAAAGTGAAGCCAGTTAAGAATAGTTTAACAAAAGTTTACAGTTAAGAACATAAAAATCAACGAGTATAAAATGTTCCAGTCTTCAGATGGTACAGTCTCGTTATTAACTAAACAGGAGAATGAATTGTAACAGCAGGTTTTTGATCAATTGTAAGTTCATGCGTATAATTTTATAAAAAAAGAAAAACTATATGGACATCCAAAAAAAACGTCATCAACTCTGGCTATGAACGAGAGAGATGGAAATAGCGGTCATGTCTAAGCTTTTCGGTTATGTCAAACTTTTTGACAAGTGACTGTCACAATTTGTAAAATAAACAATGGCTGTCATATGATGTGACAGTTTTGACAAGTAAATAAGGTTATACATTCGATTAAGAATAGAAATACGTCTTTTTTTTCTCAGACAACTTTGATGACGTTTTTTTTGGATGTCTAGGTAAAACAAGATAAGCGTTACGCTCCCTGGTGGTCGCTCAACTGGGCCAACTAACGACTGGGACATCGTTTATTCAAACTTCCATTTGAGTGCCATTGTGTTTTGAAAGTTTTCCGTTTATATTTGTGTTGTATTCATTAAAAATTATTTATTAGCGTTATTATAGCATTATTTTGTGAGTATTATAATCATAATCAATCACTATTGTTGTGTACCTCGCTGTTTGTCATGGATTAAGAGGGATCCCCAATTAACTTTTCATATATTTCTTGATCAAGAAAAGCATCAAGTTTGCCTTATAAATAAATTTGGTCAAAGGAACGTATAGACAAGTGCAAGGCTTGGATATTAAAACTGAGGATAGGAAAGCCCGTCAGTAAATTTATGAGAGTCTGTTCTCTTCATTTTGCTGAGGAGGATTCCTTTTATCGATGTAAGTTTTAGTATTTTTAAGGTTGTTGTACATATATTTATCATTATTATTTTTCGGTTCAGCTAAGGATTTTTAAAATGTAAAAGATACTGAAAAACACTGCAGAACCTTCAAATTCATGAAGTCATGAATGACCTGCATCATTTATTATATATTTTCTATAATAAATGCCTGCATTCAGAACATGTTCACCCTCATAAACACACTTTGAATTTACAGTGCCATCTAAATATTCCATATATTTCAAGATACTCAATCTAATGTCTACCATTCTACTTAAAACTGTTTTCAATTAAAATATAAAACAATTTTGTAAACAAACACGTGTATACCTTGAAGTATTTATTAAAACTTTTCAAAATAAACCGATCCAACCTAAAAATGTATCTTCCATAGGTATCTTCTATCAGTCTAAAATTCAAAAGAAAATCACTACAATTATGCCAGCAACTTGTAAACAGAAAACCTTGATTACAATAAGTGTTTTGGGTAGTAAATAATCAAATACTACCCATAAATAATAAATTAAAGCGGCAACTTGAATATAAAACACATTAACAGCAATGCAAAAACAAACGGCTAATGTCCCAATCGTTAGTTCGCATTTTTTCCGCACTGGCGCAGGCATCTTAAATTCTGACGCCTATACAATCACATAGATTGTTAAATGGTTATACTATATATAGACCTTTTAAGGTATGTCAATGCACCTACGCATATACTCTACTAGCTCATCCTTTCTTTATGTAGCCTCATATTATGTTAAATCAAATACTTCACTCTTAACTATTATCTTTACAGTACCCCAATTGTATCTTTTTTTAGATACCAGCATGTATTAGATATTAGATTTATGAGCAATTTGCAGAAACACCCATTTAATAGTAACTGTTCCTCCAATCAGTAGCAGCCGGTGGAATTTGACATGATTGTATCTTCTTAAGGAGGCATGGGACCCACACCATATTTTAGTGATTGGTTACTAGACAGATTGGTTACTTCTACGCAGTAGAAGGCTATAATAGCAAAAAAATCTTCAAATGAAACTTGCAATTTTTTTTTGTCAAAAATGGCTGCCTTCCCAGCCATTTTGGAAATATTTTTGTTTTATAATGACCGAGTAAATACAAATTCTTTTTATACTTTTCTCGAAATTTTGAGATCTGCAAATGTTATGGTAATTTTTAATTTTTATTTCATCCCAACATTTCATCTATGAGATTTTACAATACTGGTATCTTTAAGCAAAATGAAAAAAAAAGCAAAGCACGAGAATAGAAAGTTGTTGTATTAACTTGCTAATTGTGAAAAAAAAATATCGCACATATTTTGCAGGTCGTTTCGAGATCTTCTGGGTAGGCAGAGTTTTTTTGAATTTTTTTTTCGCGAGTTTCACTTGAAGTTTTTTTGCCATTATAGCCTTCTTCATAGGACAGTAATCACCCCCTAAAATATGGTGTGGGTCCCATGCCTCCTTAACCCCTTGACAATGGTGATGCACAAGCGTGCATCATGCACAACCATCCGCTACAGGCAGATGATGCATACATTTGCATCAACCTATTATCATGCTGTTATATGGGTATGATCAGCTCTGCAGACGAATTGATAATGCCTTTATCAGGTGAATACTGTCGAGTGAAACACTGACAATTTATGAATGATATTGCATTTTATTGACAAGTAACACTACCCAACTGTCACTCACCGATTTAAATGAAACTTTGCACACTCATAGAATACTAAAAAAATATTGAACCCCTGTTTTTTTTCTTCCGGAATATGCTTTTTAGGGGTAGAAACCACCCCTAAAAGGTTGTAAAAGCAAGAATCACCGTAAATGAAATTAAAAAATACCAAAATATGTTAACATAAAATTTAATATGATTTATAATTTAATAACAGTGAGAATTAAAAAGGTAGTTGTGTCAAATAGTTGTTTCTAAAGTTCAGTACCCACTCAGATGTATTGAAGTACATAAAAATGTTTTATTTCCAAAATCTTAAGGGGTTAGACCCCTCTGGAGTGCGAAAAATCAAGGCATTCTTTGGGAATTTTTTTCTGCTCTATTAATAAAGCGATAAAGGTATATAGAGATATTTTTTGTTCAATAAAAAATACAAAATGGTGTCATAAATACACATTGAACACATACGTTTTTTTTTATTGATCATCGGTGGGCAACACAGCAATTTTTTAAGAGCTACTAGAAAAACAACAAATTTTTTTCATTATCTACATGAGTTTTTCTAAAGCAGTACACAAGATTATTGTAAAATATTGATTTTTCGCAAAATGCCAGCAGTTTGAAAAAATAAAATCAAATTTTACGAAAAAAAATGATATTAATATGTTTATAAAATCCATAATTTTTTACCAATCGAAAAAAATGGTGTGTACCGCTTTAGATAATTTATTTAAGAAGCTACAGTCAAAATTTCAAGTTGATCGGATAAAAATTGCGCGAGTTATACTGCCCATTAGTTTGAAAAACATGTTTTCGAAGAAAACACATTTAAAGTTTCAAGACGTGTTTACTTCATGAAATTTTCAAAATACAGGCATGTTAATTTTTTTACCTTTAGTCTGCTATATCAGGATCATATATCATCATTTCCAAATTATCGATCGGGCCGCAGATACTCCAAAATGCTAGGCTATATGATACTAAAAATACCGCAGTGGAGCGGTATTTTTGAACATTTCAGAGCGACATAGTTGTTTCACAAATTAGGTTAAAAATAAATTTTATAAATTAATTAGTATAAACATTTTTCCCATCAATAATTCCTTTTGGATTCTTGTTTTTACCACCATTTAGGGGTGGTTTCTACCCCTAAAAAGCATATTCCGGAAGAAAAAAAAAACAGGGGTTCAATATTTTTTAGTATTCCATGAGCGTGCAAAGTTTCATTTAAATCGGTGAGTGACAGTTGGGTAGTGTTACTTGTGAGAAGTTGACTGCTAATTTTATAAGTTGAATGAATGATAGATTAATAAATAATGATTTATTTAAAAAACGTAATATGTAATTTATATTACAGAGATAATTCGGAATGAAAAGCTTTTTTTACTTGGAAACAAAGGAAATTGTGCTTCAATGGAGAGAACACCCCTGATTCGTATGAAATATGAAATTTTCTTCAACATTTTCCTAGGTTTTACCCCAACAATACATTGACGCCCGTCACCTGACAGTTACCTTTCACACAGTGGATAAAGTACACTTTGATTAAGAAAAAAAAATAATTACTTTAAATACATTTTTAAGATCTCGAAGTGATTTCAGTTTTTTTGATATTTTCCGCAAGCTTTATTTGGATATTTTTGCTCTGCTTATATAATTTTGTATTTGAGTCCACCATGCATATCCACCAATTGAAGGATATGACACGAAAATTTTAAATTCCACCAGTGTCATACACTTATAATAATTTAAATATACAGATCAGCAATGCGAACTTTTCAGTTTCGTTTCTTTTATTAACTGCTGACATTTTACATACCTTAAAACTTAACAACCTTATTAGGTATTTTGTTAATCATTATTTTATTACTGTGCTCATTTCCTTCCAAAATATCAGGATTACTATCTCCGAATGTTTCTATTTTTAAATCATTTTCCTGCTTTTGCTGTTGTGCCTGATATGTAGGACAATCCTTTTTCAGGTGTGTAACATCCCCACATACTCTACAGGCACCACCTAAAACACAACAGAACATTTGTTCTTTATAAAGTTTGGATAAAAAGTTTACAAAGATAGATAATGTGACAGTCAAAGATAATATATTTGTAGTACAAATCAATTAGATAACGGAAACATTCTTTAAAGTAAGAAGTGATCTATTTATAGTTATAAAAAATATATATAAACAAGATAAGTCACAGTCACAGAGTCATACACATCATAAATAGAATACACGAAAGTAACTAATAGCCACGTTTGTAAAATAGCACCAACTGGCACGTGACTACTGCAATCAAATCAAATCAAATTGAAGTAACCCCCCATCCCATGCTACACGAGTTGCTTATGTTGCGTGGCCTTAGGCCAACTTTACCAATTGTGAATAATTGCCCTTTACCTAAAATTTAATTTACAAAAAACTCCTTTCTGTTATACCTATATATGTATGTACTTTGCAGATTTTATGTCTGAACTTTATATACCACCTTACAATTTAATTTTCCAAACTCAGCCGAAGCAATCTTACCTTTTGGATATAACCCTCTCGCATTATCGGGACATTGTCTGGCTATATGACCTTGTTCATTACAAATAAAACATTGGGCAAATTTAAACTCCTGGTTTCGAACAACTTTACATTCAAAATGTGTGTGCTCAGTGGATCCACACTTGAAACAAATGCCACTTCCTGCAGTCTGTGCTACTTGATTTTTATTTAATTCTGGACATTCTGACAGATTATGGCCTGATTTTCGGCAGTTAAAGCATACCTGTAAGCAAACTCATCTTACACCAATCCTTATATTACTTGGGGATAATACCTACTATGTATAAAAACAATGACTGTAACTCACCTTTTTCTTTTCTCTGGCAAATGCCTTCTCAGCTTTTCTTCTTTCTAGCTTTAAAGCAATATTAATTTCACTTCTTGGTAATCCCTTACTAATCATTTCCTTTCGTAGTTTTTTTAGTCTTTCGGCATCATCTTTTTTAACGGGAAAACCATCCACATATTCTATTTCAAGTTCTTTTCCATTTATAAACATTGTATGAGGTAAAAAGGGTTTCCTTCTTGAATGATCCTCTTTATCCCTTATTTTCGCTTTTTTAACTTTCATATTAGTTTTATCTAAATTCCCAGTCTTCTCTTTATAATTATTGCCCCTATTACCATTCATTTCCCTATTTCTGACTGATATATTTTCACATGGATTTTCACTAGAAATTTCTTCATGATTTGCTGTATTCTTATTCTCCATTTCTTCTTTCTGTTTTTTTAATTCTGCTTTAATTTGTTTCCTCTTTAATACTTGCCTGAGCCTCCTCTGTTCCTTTTTTTCAATTTTCTTCAAGTCCTTTTCACTTAGGTTGTCTTTTGATTTATTTGTTTGGTTACTTTCGTTATTATTTACTTTACCCTCCTGATTATTCACACTTTTTTTCTTATCGGTGATAGACTTTTTTTTAATTTATTTTTTTACTGCCACACTTTCTTCAGATGATTTCCTCTTTACTCCGGTTTTACTATTTTTTCTTTTCGACACTCTTAATTGTTTTAGCTTTGCCTTCCTCATCTATAATAATTTTAATTTTTTTTTATTGGGTTTTTTTAATTTAGTAACAGATTTAGCCAATTCATTTTTTGAACTCTCTTCTTCTGGGGGCCCTTCACTATCACTATCTGTTGTGTTTCTATTTAAGATTTGTGACTGTATTAACTGTTCTGCATTTTGTTTGATTTCTGGTTTCTGTGTAACACTTTCAGATGGTTGTTTAACTTTACTGGTCTTACTAGTTTTTCTTTTATTTTGCTTTAATTTTGTTGTTTCACTTTCTTTTTCCAACTGATCCTCATTATGAGCATTTATCATGTTGGACAATACCTGGTCAACTTTAGACCTTAAAAGAGAAAATTCTTCATCAGAAGAATCTTTATCTAGTAGCCCAACATGATCTTTATTTCTAACAGACATTTTCGCATCATCTTTTACATTCTTTCTGGTGTTTTCTGCAGTCTTCACGTCACTAGGAAAAGTAGCCCATGAAGAATCTTTAAGCTCGCTTTTCTCTTTTTCCTCTAAAAATGCCTTATAGTTAGCAATTCTTGTTTTATTAGCTTCCTGTTGCTTTTTATTATTATCTGCTTCTTTATTTTTTTCTAGCAGTTGTTGTTTCATCTCAGCCCAAGATGTAGCTTCTTCGGGGACGCGTTCATTTGAAGCTTTCGATCCTTTTGCCCTAGCAAATCTAGTCATTTTTGTAGTCGTCCAAACACTAAATTAATTCACTATACTATTGTTGAAATATTTAGAGATTGTACACGTGCAACGAGCAAATGTACGTCAATACATTTAGTTAGGTTAAGTTGTGTCTAACGATGGGCAGAATCGAGTAAAAATAATCGAAGTACTCGATTTTTAAAAGTATCGAGTTAACTCGAGTAATCCACGTAAAGTACTCGAGTACAGCATTCGAGTAATAATCACGTCAAATTCGTGTTCACTATTCGATTCTCGACGGAACGCATCAAGGATCGTCTTCACTCAGTACCTACTCGGTACTCGTATGTAATCTGAATAGAATTCGCATGGACACGATTCGAAATCACAGTCGCAATGTACAGCTGATAGGGATTAAACATGGAAAATCAAATATTAAACATTTCTCGACAAAAAGATAAAATAAAATATATCACACCTCATCTTCATAAAATGAGGTTTGATATTATTCATAAAACATATCAATATATTAAACATCTATTTTTTTCTGCAAAAATGAAATCATATTTATTTGTAAAAAAAATATAGATATGGACAACAGTTTTCCCTTTTTTTAGCTAAACTTGTACAGATGTTTAATAAACAATAAAGATCGTTGAATACAATTGAAGAATCATTGTTTTATAGTTGGTAGTAGCTAGGTAGTAGTAAACGTAGTAATAGTAAATTATGATATCGTTATTTTGACGGGAATCTTAAAGAATCAAATGGAAAATGGAACGACAAACACACCCGTTGTCACTTGAACCTTGTTGATAATATTGCCCAGTTCAAATTCGAGTCGATTATGGCCTGGGGCACCGTGCGCCTACACTGTCATAGTGACGTAACGATCCGAGTACTTTACACGAGTGAATCACTCGATTCTGAAAAGTACTCGAATACTAATTACTCGATTTTTATCATCACTCGATAATGCCCATCGCTAGTTGTGTCCATTGGCAGCGTTGCCAACTCAAAATGTGTCAAGGTGGGAGATTACATTTTATAAGTTGGTAGTCTCCAACAAATCCTACTACATACACTCCACATCCACATATCCGAACTCCAAATTTCCGAACTCACGATATTTCCGAACTTTTCATCACGATATTTCCGAACTTGTACTTCCACATAACCGAACTTGTCGCTGATTGGTTGACGACAAAAAACCGCGAAATTTGAAATGAGCAAAAATGTAAACAATAATGCGATTGTATTCAAACATTTCGATTGTCACAGAATTCAGCAAAGAGGAAATCGCCCTCCCTCAGCAGCACACCTGAGGCAAGAGTTCTTCTTTGTACAAACCAGTGAAAAACACTTCTTTCAAATGGCGTATCATAAGTACCGGTGCACTTTATTGTGTCAATCCGTCCACACAATTTTCGTCTTTTTTTCAGTTTTTTCAAAGTAAATTTATTTTTTTCCAAGAATTTCTGCCACTGACGATTTACAAATATTGTACATCTTACATAGATCAACATTTCTAACACCATTTTTTGCGCGATTTATCAAATCCAGCTTTTGCTCCAAGGTTAGCCTCTTAGCAGGCTCTTTTTCTCTGCAAATAAACAGTACAATAATGTTTGTTTTGTATCACGGTTTTCTTAAAAATACATATTTTCTCATAATTTTTCATTTCAGTTTGAAATTATTATAGGTTACGTCAACAAAATGTTCAATAAAACAAACCTTTACTTTAATTACAAAATAATTACCTGCATCACTCTCTCCTTTGCACCTGACATTTTTTTGTTTAGAAAAACGTTCTGTTATTAACAACATCCACATTTCCGAAGAAAATTGAGTGGACGGATTGACACAATAAAGTGCACCGGTACTTATGATACGCCATTTGAAAGAAGTGTTTTTCACTGGTTTGTACAAAGAAGAACTCTTGTTTCAGGTGTGCTGCTGAGGGAGGGTGATTTCCTCTCTGCTGAATTCTGTGACAATCGAAATGTTTGATAACAATCGCATTATTGTGTTTACATTTTTTTTCTCATTGCAAATTTGGCGTTTTTTTGTCGTCAACCAATCAGTGACAAGTTCGGTTATGTGGAAGTACAAGTTCGGAAATATCGTGATGAAAAGTTCGGAAATATCGTGAGTTCGGAAATTTGGAGTTCGAATATGTGGATGTTGAGTGTAAATACCTAAACATTTTTATAGTTGCACAATAACCTGTAACGCCATCAATGGTCCATTACATTCACTAAATACATCAATGGATAAAAAATAAATAGAAAGGTTGGTGCAACAAAAAAATGTAAATCATTATCATTTTTATGATGTGATTTAAATTTTCAAAAAAATTCAAAAAGTAGGGAGATCTTAAAAGTAGGGAGAGGGCTGGCAGGGGCTGTTCACGCTTATGAGCACAAAACATATAGTATACTTTTGAGCCTACCTGAAATGTGATATTTAGTATGAGACCAACTCTATAGATGGCGCAACCAGCTTAGTTAGTTATGTATAGTTGGTACTGTTAAAAAAAGAGATTGGTAGTTCGGAAGAACTACACTCAACATCCACATATCCGAACTTTTCCGTTCCGCAAACTTCCACATTTCCGAACTTTCGTCACCTCGGGATAACCGAACTGCTAACGCATGCGGAAAGCGTTTTTCTGGCTCATTGGTCATTCGACAGCGACAAGTTCGGTTGTGTGGAAGTACAAGTTCGGAAATATCGTGAGAAAAAAGTTCGGAAATATCGTGAGTTCGGAAATATGGAGTTCGGATATGTGGATGTTGAGTGTAGTTCATTCCATGCGCCCAAATGTTTAATATTTATAATTTGCGTTATGTTCTTACGTCAATATTTATCTGGGCGTATCGATTGAATTGGTTTTAAGTAAAGCCAAAACAAACCTAAGTTTTGTAGTTTTGTGTTTAATTTGTTTCCATGTGTTAATTTATTTTGTGTTTTATTTGTTTATTGGGTATTATATATTCTTATTTGAGACAGAAATTAGTTGTTAATATTACATTAAAAGAAGGAGAATTAGAACTGGTACCAGATGTGTGTTATAAATGAAACTTTATGTAAAGAAAGCCTATATGTCTTTCTCTAATGTCTTTGTCTAAAAAAAGTATGCCTTTACTTTTTTTTAGTTTATATAAATGGCTAGTTGGAAATAATTTATACTTGAATGTGATTGTGTCTTGTGTATAAATGTGATTGTGAATGCATATAAATGTGGTTGTGAATAAAGGAATCTTACATCTAAAACAATTGATTTTGGTATTTAATGGTTTCAATATCTCAAATATCATCCTTTTTCATCACAGCATGTCTTTAAAATTAATTTTTCAGACATTATTTCTTGAGGAACGGTTCCAAATACAGTTTGTGGACTTTTTTAAGTGTACCCTTATGGACGAAACGTATATATATTATATGACAAGAATAGCAAAATCATATTTAGTTTATGCTAGATAAGGATAAAAAACTGTATGTAACCAAGTATGATTATGCTATTCTTGTATACGTACGTTTTGTCCATAATGGAACTCTTAAGAGTCCGCAAACTGTATTTTATTTTTGAATATTTTTTTGAATATAGCGCCATCCGCCATATTAGTTAAAATTAGTTTGAGACCAATTCAAGAGATGGCGCTTCACGGTTTCATTTATGTAATTCAATGAGAGAGTTCCATCTATCTCTTCTTTTATCTATGAGGGCTGGGACGACTGCGACACGGTTCCGTTTTATTTAGTCCTTTGAAGGTCGCGCGCCTGTAATTGTGGATTACTGATTGTTATTAGCGTTGGGAGTAATCGAATTATTTTCACGATCGAATAATTAGTAATAATTCATATTTCAAAATCGAATTAATAATTGGAATTATTTAGTAGAATTATAAATTTAAATTATATAATATATAATTTATAAACATTTCTATAAATAAATTCGTCCCAGTTATTCGTTATTCGTCCCAGGGGCTATTAAACAATTCGCAGAAATCTGAACCATATATTCTTTTAACAGTGCCTAAGCCGTCTAATAAATTAAACCATAATTTATAGCTTTAAATTTAAAAGTGCCGCGTTTATGATTGTTATTGTTATTGAGATTTAGATTTTGACCTTTTATAAACATTTCAATTCCTATTGAAAACGTTCTCTCTGAAATAGGTAAAAGCTTCTTCCAAAACTTTTAAAAAATGGATTTATTTACTAATAAAGCTGCGTGTGTCCTTGTTTACGTACGGTTCGTTTTTATTTTTATTTTATCGGTAGCAATTATTTAGATAAAAGAAGAAAATTAATTTTGGTGTTCGGTGAAATGAACCAAATAATATTCGTCAATAAGAGATTACGTCCAGGCTAGATAAATGAAAATTATTACACTTGAGGTTACAGGGTAACTCCCCTCATAAATTATTACACAATTAAAAAGATAAGTCTTTTGAAGTTTGATTTTTAATGGTCGATATAGATACAAAAATTGGCCGATCACGTCACAACCATAGATAAGAAGAGCTAGATGGAACTCTCTCATAGAATTAAATGAAACCGTGAAGCGCCATCTCTTGAATTGGTCTCAAACTAATTTTAACTAATATGGCGGATGGCGCTATATTCAAAAAATATTCAAAAATAAAATACAGTTTACGAACTCTTAAGAGTTCCATTATGGACAAAACGTATGTATATAAGAATAGCATAATCATACTTGGTTACATAAAGTTTTTTATTCTTATCTAGCATAAGCTAAATATATGATTTTGCTATTCTTGTCATATAATATATATACGTTTCATCCATAAGGGAACACTTAAAAAAGTCCACAAACTGTATTTGAAACCGTTCCTCAAGAAATAATGTCTAAAAAAATAAATTTTAAAGACATGCTGTGATGGAAAATGAGGATATTTGAGATATTGAAACCATTTAAATACCAAAATCAATTGTTTTAGATATAAGATTCCTTTATTCACAACCACATTTATATGCATTCACAATCACATTTATACACAAGACACAATCACATTTAAGTATGAATTATTTCCAACTAGCCATTTATATAAACTAAAAAAAAAGTAAAGGCAATAACTTTCTCTACATGAAGTTTCATTTATCACACATCTGGTACCAGTTCTAGTTCTCCTTCTTTTAATGTAATATTAACTCAACTAATTTCTGTCTCAAATAAGAATATATAATACCCAATAAACAAATAAAACACAAAATAAATTAACACATGGAAACAAATTAAACACAAAACTACAAAACTTAGGTTTGTTTTGGTTTTACATACATACTTAGAACCAATTCAATCGATACGCCCAGATAAATATTGACGTAAGAACATAACGCAAATTATAAATATTAAACATTTGGGCGCATGGATTGAACTAGTTCTTCCGGACTACCAATCTCCTTTTTTTAACAGTACCAACTATACATAACTAACTAAGCTGGTTGCGCCATCTATAGAGTTGGTCTCATACTAAATATCACATTTCAGGTAGGGTCATAAGAGTGAACAGCCCCTGTAACTAACCATAGATAAAAGAAGAGATAGATGGAACTCTCTAATACAATTAAATGAAGCCGTAAGGCGCCATCTCTTGAATTGGTCTCAAACTAATTTTAACTAATATGGCGGATGGCGCTATATTCAAATTAATCACATTCAAATAAAATACAGTTTGCGAACTTAAGAGCTCCATTATGGACAAAACGTATATATATAAGAATAGCATAATCATACTTGGTTACATAAAGTTTTTTTTTATCCTTATCTAGCATATACTAAATATGATTATGCTATTCTTGTCATAAATAAATATATACGTTTCGTCCATAAGGGAACACTTAAAAAGTCCACAAACTATATTTGAAACCGTTCCTCAAGAAATTATGTCTAAAAAATAAATTTTAAAGATATGCTGTAATGAAAAAGGAGGATATTTGAGATATTGAAACCATGAAATACCAAAATCAATTGTTTTAGATGTAAGATTCCTTTATTCACAACCATATTTATACACAAGACACAATCACATTTAAGTATAAATTATTTGAAACTAGCCATTTATATAAACTAAAAAAAGTAAAGGCATAACTTCTCTTTACACGAAGTTTCATTTATAACACACATCTGGTACCAGTTCTAGTTCTCCTTATTTTAATGTAATATTAACTCAATAATTTCAGTCTCAAATAAGAATATATGATACCCAATAAACAAATAAAACACAAAATAAATTAACACATGGAAACAAATTAAACACAAAACTACAGAACTTTTAACGTAAAACAATACACAGAATATGCGACCACCGGTAACAATAGGTTTATTTTGGTTTTACTTAGAACCAGTTCAAGCGATACGCCCAGATAAATATTGACGTAAGAACATAACGCAAATTATAAATGTTAAACATTTGGGCGTATGGACTGAACTAGTTCTTCCGGACTACCAATTTTTTTTTAAGAGTACCAACTATACAGAACTAACCAAGCTGGTTGCGCCATCTATAGAATTGGTCTCATACTAAATATCCCATTTCATGTAGGCTCATAAGAGTGAACATCCCCTGTAACTAACTAAGCTGGTTGCGCCATCTATAGAGTTGGTCTCATACTAAATATCATATTTCAGGTAGGCTCATAAGAGTGAACAGCCCCTGGTCACTACCACAATCATTGTCACAATCACATTGTTTCCCGTCGGAGTACTAATAGTAAATAATAACTACTAATTTTTATCTCGATATATCGAAAAATTAATTCGAATTAGTCTTCAATTTACTATCGAATTATTCGAATTATTTAATTCGAATTTTCGCCACACTAATTGTTATACTTAATTGATATTATAACGATGGTTAAAACGCCAGCCCCATTTGCTTATCAAATTAAAAAAAAATTGTGCAGGGTTTTCCAGATTTGAAGTGTTAAAGCTACCACTGTGTACTGTGAAATATGCAAGTGTTACTTACATGTTTACAGAAAAGGACAATGTGAAAAGCACGTAAAGTCGCTAAAACACCGAGAAAATAAAAGTAATGGAATCCCAAGAAGTGAATTCCTATATGAGGACGACGAGGTGTAAGAGTGTGACAACAGATGCGGGAAAGGTAAGAGAAAACAGTATTACTTAGTACGTCACTATTTATTCACTGCAGCATGCATGCTCAAGTTCGACCCTGGCATGTACCATTTGGTTCTAGCCCTAGTCCATACTCTATAGGGTTTTCTACAATTTCTACGAGTTATGAATTATGACTATCACCGAGATTTAGATTGTTCTAAATCTCGGTGATGACTATAGAAAATTTTGCGTGGCATACCGAGGTTTTCTTGTGGCAAAAAGTATAGTTTTTGGTTTGTAACCATAGACCTATTATTAGAGAAGAGACATCTACCCTTCAGTCACATTTGTGGCATAGCATAAGGAACGCCTTTTTTTATCTGTGCTTGTGGTACAATGTTGCTGATGTATCATGATGTATCACATAAAATTAAGTCAAATATTTGTAGTTCTCATGTGGTTTCTCGAAACAAAGAAACAGATATTTGACTATTCCCTTTTTTCTAAGGCTCTTAATGTTAATCAGTGAATGCGTATTCATCCTGCTTTAACAGCAAAAAAAATATATGAAACTTAGCAATATATTATAGAGAGGAAAAGTGAGGCAGTGAATATGCTATACATATTACCTAAATCTTGATTCAATAATTTTTAGACATGAAATGATAGATAAATTATAAGTACTTAGTATTATCAAAAAAATAATTCACTTTTAAGAATCAGGTATTAAGTATTAGTAAATTATTTCCTTCATAAAGGTTTGTACATTTACATTATAGCTGCTTACGATTTAACACGAACTGAGAAAAAATTGGACTGATATTGGACTGATTTGAGTTACCTCACCCAAGGGCGTAGCCAGTATTTATGTTTGGGGGGGGGGGCCCCATTGCAGATTAAACAAAAAAGCCAAAAAAAAAAAAGGTCAGTAGGCAACCGCAATACGCCGAGTATTTTGGTTTTTATTTGACCCTTTTGGGGGGGGGGGGGGGGGGCGATCGCTGCAGATTAAACAAAAAAAACCAAAAAAAAAAAGGTCACTGGAGGCAACGGCAACCGCATTCCCCGAGTATTTTGGTTTTTACTTGACCCTTGGGGGGGGCGATCGCCCCCCCTGGCTACGCCCTTGACCTCACCTCACCAGTTGACTCTTCAGGATGTTGTTTAAATAGAACGTACCACTAACTGAGAAAACGTTAACTGAGGTATACATACATATATGTATACTTTTTGACTGATGTGAGGAACAAACCGTAAGTTACAAAAATTGTATATACAATAAATATAGACATCCAAAAACGTCATCAAAGTTGGCCAAGAAAAAAGAGTATTTCTATTCTTAATCGAATTTATAACCTTATTTACTTGTCAAGACTGTCACTCATGACAGTTGTTTATTTTACAAATTGTGACAGTCACTTGTCAAAAGTTTAACATAACCGAAAAGCTTAGACATGACCGCTATTTCATCTCTCTCGTTCATAGCCAGAGTTGATGACGGTTTTTTGGATGTCTCTATATATACAAAAAGTATATATGTAAAATATATGTATGTATATATATATAAAACCATATATTTTGTCTATGTAAGTTATATACCTAACACCCTTGCCTAAATGCCCAATACCAACTTATTTAGTTTCTGAAAAACGAATGAAGAATGCAACCTAAAGGCGGTTTTCCAATAAACGGACAAAACAAAAACAAAACTCAAACTCGTGTCGAATAAAACAAAACTGTAACTTTTCACAAACTTTTTTGAAGAATGGCGTGTTTTGCAACAGTTGGAGTTTTGTTTTTTGGGTTCCGCTCGGAAGCGGTCACATCAAAAGGTTTCGACGTGTTTTGAAACTCGAGTCCAGGTTTAGTCGAAACGGTCGTGTTGTGTTTTCAATTTTCGCGTTGTATATTTTGTTTTGCTAGTCTGAATTTTATACATTTTGAATTGGTAGGTAAGTAAATAACGTATTTTTTATAGATAAAAAATTAGTTTAAGTTTAACTTACCGATAGGGTATTCGCGGAGAAAACTTTTCCCCTGCCTCTTCTTAAACAACGCAACTTAATAAAGAGAAAGTTCATTTTCCCTTAGTGAAAACAACCAATGTATCAAAAAGATTACTCAGTATACGCCGAAAAAGGTCAAGTATTGTCAAGTTCTGGCCATAGAATGGTTTTCTATGGTTCTGACTTCCTTACGACAACCAGTGGAGAAGTACCGAAAACAAAAACAAAACTTGAACAAAATGTAGCCCGCTTGATGGAAACAAGTGTTTGGGGTTTGTTTCAATTTTGTTTTTGTTTTTCAGGTTCTAGAAAACACAAACACGACTGTCAAAACTCAGTCTGTCCGTTTAGTGGAAAACCGCCTTAAGAATACAACTTAAGGCCTCTTTACAGTTCGCAATTTTTATTGCCGGCAAGAAAAATTGTAGCAATTTTTACTGCGCGCAATGTGTCCATGTCTGTTTTGACAATTTCTTAACAAATAAACATAAATACGTTTTCTTGCCGGCAATAAAAATTGGGAATTGTAAAACCGAATTCAGATTCAAATACGCGTATCGCGTACGCGGAAGCCGCGCTTTGAGTGATTGGGTAATATTATAACCAAAATTCAAATATCTGATTTTAACCAATCATAAGTCAAAGCGCGGCTTCCGCGTTCGCGATACGCGTGAATCTGAATTCGGCATAAAGCGGCCTTTAAACAGCTTTTACCAACAAGGAATACAACCGATAGTGATGGGAATCGAAAGCAAAAATATCGATACTCGGTATTGCAAGTATTTTGAATTTTTCGATACCAGGGTATCGATACATCTATCAAAATTAATCCACATATTGGTAATCATATGAATAATTTTCCAAAATTTGAAGATTTAGAATAAATGAATGTGAATATAAAGTTAAAAAAATTGATGAGCAGGAAAATAATCCAAAATTTAACGAACGATTTTTTTTTATTATTATGTATTAAAAAAGGATAAAATAATTGCTCTGGAATAAACTTTCTGAAATAAATTAAAACTTCTCTCAAACAAAAAAACAAATGTCTCTCAACATCAAGCGAGACCAACAAAAATAAAAATACCCATTTCTTTGGTTTTGATCAATAACATAAATTTAAAAAAACATTTCAATTAATCATACACATAAAAAAAAGAAAAGTAAACACTATAGAAAGACTGGTAAACTGACTCTCGAAAAAGATCATATTTTCATTCAATTTTTACTGTTATAATGGTAAAAATTAAATGAAAACTCCCTCCATCGTAATTTTGCTATTACTATTTATTAATGCTTACATATCTTTTTTCTGTGCATTACAAATATTGTCCCTAATAATAAGCGTTTTCTCATATTGCTAAAAATGGAACAATTTTTTCAACAACAGACGACTTCGCTCTTCGGAGGTGCCATTTTTATTTCTGTTTCCTTTTAAAGAATGCAACGGTTAATTATAAAATATACATTTGCATATTGAAATTCGTCCATTTGAAATATCAAAAAAGTTGAACATGAGCAGAAAAGTGTACAGAGTTAGGTTAAGAGATGGCCCGTGCTGTAAACACAGACTCTTGCCAATATTAAAGCAGACAAAGAGTTAGGTTAGGTTAAATACTTACTTGATGTTCATTGAAGTTTTTGCAAAAAATCCCGCAACAAAGAACAGAAATTCACTCTCCTACGATTGTTTTGGCAACTAACAACACAGGGCGAACATGCGTTTTTTTACCGGGTAAAAAATTTCCGATACTTATTTGGTATCGAAACCAAAATATCGATATTTTAGAATATCGCTCGAGAGAATTATCGATGCCAAAACTCGATGTATTAAAAACGAAGTATCGATACTTCGATATATCGGATCGGTATCGCCCATCCCTAACAACCCAGTAACAACCGAACACAACCAATAAAATATTCCTATGTTTGTAACTGTTCACAAGTGTATTCTATACTATATGTTTTGTGGTGTATTCTGTTATTGTTACGTAAAATTATAAAAAAACATTTAATAATTTATTGGTCTTAAATACCTCTGTAAGGTATAGCAAATATAGTATTTCATTTAAATAGCTACCTGCTTCTTACTGATCTACAATAATTTGTTGCAAATTGTAATATGTAAAATGATATTGAAAACTAACCTATAATTCCTATGAATCCCTAAAGATTCTTTTTTTAGATGTTGCGCAGTGCTTTAATCCCTTGTAAAGAAGTTGCCGGGAACACAAATCTATTGAAGATCCTCACTGGTAGCTTTGGTAATGTGCAGTTACAACAAAGGAATCAATCAACAGAGGCTGCACCCGGCTACTAGACCCTATTCTCCCTTTCAAGTATCGAGAAGCAATTTAGCCGAATATGCATTGGCCAGACTGGACGATTTATTAAACTGGGGAAGGAAGGGTTCCATGTGGCCCTTGACTTTTGGTTTGGCTTGCTGTGCAGTGGAAATGATGCATATCGCTGCTCCCAGATACGATATGGATAGGTGAACTTGAACACGTTGGGTTGAATGCATTTTTTAAGTGGTGATAATTTTTTTAAGGTACGGAGTTGTATTTCGTGCGTCACCACGACAAGCTGATGTGATTATAGTTGCTGGTACCTTAACAAATAAAATGGCCCCTGCTTTAAGAAAAGTTTATGATCAAATGCCGGAACCTAGATGGGTTATTTCAATGGGTAGCTGCGCCAATGGAGGGGGATATTATCATTACTCATATTCTGTAGTAAGGTAAATAAACATTTAAATTTTAATACAGTAGAGACTTGATTATCCAAACAACTCTTGGTCCCAATTAATTTGGATAACTGAGTTTATACTAAAATAACTTTAATTTGTTAATGTGTTTTAAAGTTATATAATGTATTACGATATGTTTTCAGAGGCTGTGACCGTATTATTCCTGTAGATATATATGTTCCTGGATGCCCTCCAACAGCAGAAGCTTTACTCTATGGTGTTTTGCAGCTACAGAAAAAAAGTTAAAAGGCTCAATACCTTGCAAATGTGGTACAGGAAGTAAAAAGTAGCAAACATGTTTAGCCCAAATATAAAGTGTAACACAATTTCTGTAAATAGTAAACTTACCATATTTTTAGTTTCAATTTTTATTTCACACGATTAATTGTTTTTCTGTGCTAAGGCTAAAGTATTTATTAAGTGTATACATCTTATAAAGGGTTGAATAAAAATAAAGTATACACTGTTTTGTTTGTTTTTAGAAAACAATATATTAGTGCTCTAAAAAACAATTATTATTATTATCAATTGTACGACAAATGATGGGTACTGAAATACAAATACTTTTTTCTTGCAAAAAACAAAAAAAAACACAAGCTGCCCTTCTAGCATCCTTAAAATTGGTAAACGCAGATATAAACTGAAACGTTTTAAAATAACCTAAATAAAAACATTGAGATTGCAATGCAATTTTAGGACAACCAAACCTACATCAACATAATTATCTAGGCGGAAGTTAAATATCTCGAAATACATTTGAGATCAAACGGGTGATTTCAGACAACAGCAGCTTTGCCCTTGACTGCTGTAGTCAATCATGAAATTGTGCTCATTTCTTTTGTAGCTGCAGCTGTGAGCACTTCGAGAAGTACAGTCTGTTATTGTTTGCTTGTGGGTATTTCTTATATTTCTGGGTTATGGTGTACTACCTTGTACTAGGTACATCTGTTGTGTGCAATTCACAGGCAGAGCTATTCCGGGTGTACTGTTCATACTTACTTCGATTCCAATACCCAAACTGAGTTTAGTCGAAAAGATGATGAAGAGCCAGTTGAGAAATAGCACTTACTTTTATTGCTATTATTCATGCACATACAGGGTGAGTTTTTAGTGTTTATATTTTAGAGTTTATATTTTGTTGAGGGAGTCTTCGATAAGGAATATAAGACTACTTTCGAAGGAATTGAACATGCTCTGTAAAAAAATACACTTTACAAAAATGTGGTGTTCCCAAACACTACATGGATGAATTACGCATATGCTTGAGTGGAGAGTAGTTCACATAATTGTAGGAGATGTAGAATTGAGGAGAATAGTAACTATATAAAGGCTGCTCTTAAGGCGGCATTCAATCACCCCTACTATGGAACATAGTACTGGATGGCCTCATATGTTTTCTTAATTACGCAGGGTTCTATAATGTAGGTTATGCAGATAACTTGCTTATTCTGGTAATCGGATGTTTCGAAGAGGTACTATGTGAACTAATGCAAGGTGCCCTGACAATGGTTGAAACTTGGTGAACAGAGTAGGCTTAACCATGGTAAAACCAAGCTCCTTTTATTGACCAGGAAATAAGACTCTGAGGATTAATTCTGGAGGAATGTGGGGGTTAGGTAGGCGACTGACGGAGGATGAATCTGTGTTTTGGGTTATCTCTGTCCCCCCCCCCCCCCTCTGTAGAAATCCGTGTAGTGCTTATTTGATCTATAGAATCATTGTTTCCTAAGAAATGCTAAAATGAAATATCTAAGGTTGTTTGCATCCTTTTTTTGTTCCATCTTTTTAAAATATTGCCGAAACTACAAGGCGTTCATATATCGAATACACTTTATATTTATGTATCTGTGGAAATCGTCACAGTGATTGGTTGTGTGTGTACACAGTTAAAGTGTTTCCAACAGACAATATAGTTGAACTATTTCAACTACATTGTCTGTCACATGTCGCACGCGCAATCGACATTTTTTCATGTTTTTTCGTTTGGAAAAGCTGAAATAGACCAATCGACAAAGCCAGTTACAACCACAAATGCACAATACAACTCCATGATAATTAAAGTATAAACCGTATTTTTTAGGCGCCTTGTAAATTATATACGCGTGTATTTCTTGTCCGTGCACATGTACGCCACTGACCATGCCTAGTAACGCGCACTGGGGCTCGTAGTATGCCGGTCTCGTGCGGGTGCTCTGGATTGTGGAACGCAGTTTAACTCTGCGTTGTGACATACTTTCCGGATCCTAATTATTACTTATTTTTAGGGTCAGGAAAGTGTGCCAAAACGCGGGGTTAAACTGCGTTTAAGTTCCCGAGCACCCACACGGGACCGGCGTACTACGGCATACTACGAGTGCACGTTACCAGGCACGGTTAGTGGCGTACGAATGCACGGGCAAGATATACACGCGTATATAATTTACAAAGCGCTTAAAAAAATACGGTTTATACTTCAATTATCATAGAGTTGTATTGTGCCGACCCTGCGTTGTGGCACATATTTCCGGACTCTACTTATTTTTATCCATTGTTTACCCAACTCCTTTAAGCGATTTTTTTTTTTACATTCTATGTGCATTTCCTTTCCTTCTATGCCAAATACCTAAACTAGGTAATTTAATAATTTATTTTTTACATTCATTCGTTATAATGTAATAATTATGTAGAAATGTATTGTACTGCTGTATACTGTAAATATAAACTGCAGTATTTCAAATTGTAATGTCCTGTGTCGCGGTAACTGCAAGTAGTAACCATTTTTTGAAGTTGTGGGGAAACTCCAGCGACATAACAAAGCTCTGAGGACTAGGCTTTTTAGCCAGTTATTTCTCATTTTGCTCTTATAGGCAGTTGATGCGTAGCCGCAGAAGGGTTCAGCTTGCATTAATTAGGGCAAATTATTTTTTTCTAGGATTGTTTGAAATAAGGTGGGAAGTGTGAAACTAAGTTTTCGACCTCGAAAGCCGGGGAAGAACTTTTGGCAGGCGAAAAACCACGGAATTTTCGCGCTTTTTCTTAGTTTTTGCTTATATCTCCTAAATGACTCATGCTACAGAAAATTGTATACGTTCCGAAATTAAAGTAGATAAAATTTCCTACAAAATGCGTTGGTCAAAGGTAATTGTACGTCGTATGGTTCATATTTTATCGAAGTTTGAAAATCGACGAATTTAGATGGGTTCGCCGTTCCAAAACACACTTCGAAGCGAATTGCATAAATATGTTACAGGCAGCAGAGGATGCTGATGTTCTCATTGTGACAACAGCTTTATCTCAGTCTCCCAATTTCGATTGTGTATTTATAATCAGCGAAGATGTTGATGTGCTTGTGTTGCTAACTGGGATTCCTAGTTCAACCAAAACGAACTTATACATGCTGAAACCAGGAAAAAAGTAGCAAACCTAGCACATTCTCCTCAACATCATCGTATAAGTATGATCCTGACTACATTCTTTTTGCTCACGCCTTCTCCGGTTGTGACACAACGTCACGCCCTTTTGGCATGGCAAGACCAAAATATGTGCCCTCCTTGAAAACAACCCTGCAATAAAGGAAGCGGCATCTACTTTTCATAAGGCAACAGCATCAACGTCGATTTTCAAACTTCCGTAGAATGCGAACCAGACGACATATAATTAAATTTGACTGAATGCATTTTGTAGAACATTTTGTCTACTTCAATTTCGGAACGTATAAAATTTTCTGTAGCATGAGTCGTTTAGGAGATATACGCAAGAAACTAAAAAAAAGTGCGAAAATTTCTTGGTTTTTCACCTGCCAAAAGTTCTCCCCCGGCTTTCGAGGTCGAAAACTTAGTCTTACAGTTCCCACCTTATACCAAACAGTCCTACAAAAAAAATAATTTGCCCTAATTAATGCAAGGTGGTGTTTTTATCAATTGGACTAGTATTAAGATTTTTAATTTAAATTTTCTGTCAGAATAACTCATCTATAGGCACAGAATAAATTCTGTAGAATGAATGTGTTATGTTATGACATGACCCAGCAGATGTCGCTTTGCTCGGTAATGGTAGCACTGCTCCCTTGTCATTTGAACATTTAAAAAAATAATGAATAATGATTCGTGCGTGTCGGTCGTGAAATTACTATTCAATTTTTCATATTAATTTTGTTTTGAAAACAATTAATTGTTAACACGAATTCGAACAATTTTAAGTGTTACAGTCGTGTTCAGACTTACTGTTCAGTTTTGAGTTTTACAATAAACTTTCTAACTTAAAACTTGTGTGTTGGTGGACTCTAGGTAAGACACAGACACGTAATTTATCTTGTAAACATGTACTTAGGTAGGTATCTATGGAGACATTATTTTGTTATTTGAGAATAGAACTTGGTTAGGCACTTCCATTTTTTCTACAATTAGGTACTAGACTTATGGAATGGGTATTACCATAACGCCAATCCATTGGTGCCTGCATTTAGTGTAGAACCATTATATTTAGTACCATACCAGTATATTGTTCACCATTGTGGTTAGTTCTGATCTCATGGACACTCATTTTTACTCATATTCTAAATGAATTTTATGCCACCTGTATGTATCGTCAGATATTTGTATGAAAATTGCCTCTTCTCTCTACTTAAATATTTATGTATTGATACCGATGTTAAATACTTAGATAACAGAAATAGAAAATACTGGGTGTTCCAGAGACTTCTGACCTATTTTGATCGTAAAATATCTTTTAACAGAGCGAACTTAGAAGGATGCGGTTTTCGCCAGTCGATTTAGTATTTCAAAAAGTTTTTTTCGTACTATTGTTGTTACTTGTCCTACAGGGTGTTTTTGAAATATGGTACGGTACAATTTAACGTTAAAATTCGCTACTATTTTAAATGCAACACCCTATATCTTTTTACACCAAATAAAAGTTGCAATCTTCTGCTTTCCAAAAAAAGTAAGTTTGTTACACTTTCCTTTCGAATTGGGTTACTAATTTGATTTTTAGAAACATCGTGTTTTGGACGTCTCAGAAAATGCTGACCCATTTTGGAATGTAAATATCTTTTTACGGAGAGAACTTAGAAGGATACGGTTTTCGCCAATTGATTTACTTTCTCCATAAAGTTTTTCGTACTATGTTAAAAATTTGTGACTTGCCCTACAGGGTGTTTTTAAAATATGGTCAACTTCAGCAGTCAAATTTCAAAACATTCAAAGAAATATTCGAAATTCACCACTATTTTGAATACAACACCCTATATATGTTTACGCCAAACAAAATCTGCATTCTTCCGCTTTCCAAGAATGTATGGTTTGTTACACTTTAGTTTCAACTTTTGTTTGGTGTAAACATATGTCGAGTGCTGTGTTTAAAGTATCTAATGGCGAGTTATTACGTTGAAATTGATCATATTTCCAAAATTCCCTGTAGGGCAAGTAACAAGTTTTTAACATAGTATGAAAAAACATTGAAAAAAGTAAATCAATTGGCGAAAACCGCGTCCTTCTAAGCTCTCTCCGTGAAAAGATATTTACAATCAAAATGGATCAGAATTTTCTGGGAAATGTTTTTAAAAAATAAATTACTAACTTATTTTGAAAGTAAAGTGTACTTAACAAACTATACATGTTTAGAAAGCGGAAGAATGCAGCTTTTATTTGGTGTAATCAGATACGGGGTGTTGTATTCAAAATAGTGGCGAATATTAACGTTGATATTGACCATATTTTAAAAACACCTTGCAGGGCAAGTAACAAGAATTTAACATAGTACGAAAAAAATTTTTGAAATACTAAAACATCTGGTGAAAACCACATCCTTCTAAGTTCGCTCTGTCAAAAGATATTTATGATCAAAATGGGTAAGACATCTCTGGGAAACCCCGTATTACTACGCATTATACCATGACCTTTTTCCGAATTTGTCAGTTGATATGTGTTTAGAGATATAATTTACTAGGTATATAGATAAGTACTCCTGCAAGTTACCCATTGAAATAAAAAAATATATACATATATATAAAACCCACAAAATTATTCACTAAAATTATCTATATACAGT
Source organism: Aromia moschata (assembly GCA_029963805.1). Classification (NCBI taxonomy): domain Eukaryota; kingdom Metazoa; phylum Arthropoda; class Insecta; order Coleoptera; family Cerambycidae; genus Aromia; species Aromia moschata. The sequence goes on from JAPWTK010000012.1 coordinate 1,573,081, forward strand.
GTGTGTCCTTTGAAATGGAAATACCCTCTTATTTTGGAAGGGGTTGATCGATTTTCATTTTTTTTATAATATGGTTTAAAAATAATACAGTATATTTATTAATAGTGTATAATTTTAGTATATAATATTTTTATTTCCAAATTTTCCTTTAACTATATAAGTAATGTTTTCTACAACCGCTCTTAAAGTACTACCTTCACGCAAACTTCACAGTTGCTAAAATTTTATTTTTACGCACTAGTGCTTTAAAAGAAATTTCAAGATTTGTTTTTTTTTTTGGAAAAAAATTCGGTTGTAAAAAAAATTGTATACGACTCTTACAATGACACTTTTTTGACCCATGTGATTGTCAATTGACAAAATTTGCACTTGTCAAAAAAAGGTCACTTTATACACTTGTTAAAACTATTATAACTATTACATAAATAACTATTACAATTTGGTCAGTCTGGTGGCTTTTTCTGATTTGGCTATTGGATATGGGAGTTTTTCCACACTTAATAACCACTTAGAAAAAAGCCGCCAGGCTGACCAAATTTTAAAATTATTTCAATTAAAAAAAAAATGGAAATTAGTCAACCTCCAGAATAAGAGGGTGGTTCCATTTTGAAGATCACATATTGTATATATTGCTGCGGACTTTTTCTTGCCGGCGTGTTTTTTTTCTTGCCGGCAAGAAAAATTGCAAACTGTAAAGCGGCCTTTACAATAGATGAATGTCTACGATTCCAATTCTGTCAATGGTTTATTAAATAGTTCAATTATGGCAGTGCTGCGAAAGTTTTATTTTTTATGCAGTTGGTTCTATTACCCGATTATGTTAATTCTTAAAATATAAGACTGAACTTCAAAGAATATCCACTTTTATAATGAAACTCTACTACACCTGTAAAAAATTGGCGCAATAGTTTTTCACGGGACATCCATAGGGGTACCTACTGTGTAAAAACTATCAACAGTTGCATGATGATATATAAATACCCTGCACGCTTATTACTGAAAAGATACCTAAAAATGAATTTTTTGAAAATTATATATCTAATTAATTTCAACATGCGAACTGCTAGATACTTCCTCCTAGACCTTTAACACCATGTGATTTTTCTATGTTCTATGCGTTACAAATCCTGTACAACTACAAATTGTTTTCTATAAATGCCTTAATGGGACTTGACAGACACACTAGAGGGCAGTCAGTTACAGTCTGTTTCTGTTTGTTTGTTTCTTATATATCTCGGATAGGGTCGTACTACCTCTTACTATATTCATTGTGTGCATTTCACAGGGAAAGGTATTCTAGGTGTATTGCGCAGATAAGTACATAGGTTTTACGTTTCGTTATTCTTTCAAATTAATCTCAAATTAATTGGTTCGTTTCTGTTTGTATTGTTTCACATTATTTGGATAAATATGTTGTAATAAGTCAAATTGTTATAAAAAAGTACATTTAATTACGTCTGTCCTGTAAGACATCACATTCTTTTCTATAGTTTTTAGTATCTAGACTTAAGTAGTGGTTTTAGAATACCAGTAAGTAAAATTTTTACAAGAAGTGTGAGTGGTCATATAAGTTCATTTTTTATGTAGAATGTACGCCACTTGGTAAAAATATATAATTTACTGGTTACTTAATACCTTCTTAAAAAAATATAAAAATGCAGCTATAGCCAGAAAATCACACCAACGGTAAAAGAAAATTAGACAGGGGAAAATAAACAGAGATGTTTTATATGACTAATGTTTCTAATATCATAGAAACAATATTTATTATATATTACATCACTCGATTCTTTTAGAATCGTACACATAAAAAATTGTCTCCTAACAAACATTAAATAGAGCACAGTGATTTATCTACATATTGAAATGTATTTCAAAAGGCAGGTATCTACATGCGAATATGACTTACTGTTATTACAAGCCTACCTTGTCACAATTGGGGAGAAAATCCACAACCCCCTGTATGTGCCACGGTATAGCCAACACGATAAAATCAATATTGGTCCACATATTACATTATTTACATAAATTTAATACACAAGAGACTCAAAAAGAACACAATTTTGGCACCAAGTGAGTATTACAATGTGTTTTAATTTGGTGTTTGAAAGATAAAACTAACAAATTAACCTTTTCTTTGGTAGATGCAATTATTTATTTAACAATTTTAATTAATATATCTTCCGAATATTTTATGTCTGTACAGTATTTATATCACTAATAACTCGGTAGATTTAGTAACTTTAATGTTTGCTGTTGTATTCTGTCTACGTCAAAATGCCTATGAACACAGTAACTAAAATAAACGTTTTTGCTCATCATTTTTAATTGAAGTTATAAAATATGTGTTCATTTCTGTTTCACTTTTTAATACAAATTTCAAATGTTTAATTTCTGATAACATATTTAAAATGTTATTAAATGCATTGTATATGTGTTCTAGACAATTAAAAACATTAAGATACTGTTGTTTTTTACTTAACATTGGTTGTCATAAAACAGTCATTATCATTATGACGTTATAAGAATGAATCTGATACGGATGCGTAGTTAAAACAGAAAAATAAAAAAATATAAAACCTATTTGCATGTCAAGCCTTAAAACCAAAAAGAATTGTTAGTGGTAGATATGAATGATATTCAAATTATAGTTGAATATCAAAATCGATTGCAGCCATGCCTCAATAACACAGTTGAAAGATCAAACCAGAATTCAAAAGTTGAACATCTCAAATAATGATTATTGTATTTAGTATTTCATGAGGGCTATTTGATTACACTGTAATGACCATAAAATGATTTGAGTTACTCTGTGAGAAGCTATAAATCATACTGTGGCACATACTTAAAGAAAAACAAAAATAAATAAATAAAACATCAGCCATTAAGGTAAAGTTACAAATACAAATATATAAATAAAATCAGCTATGTATAAAAGATGATAAGTCATCAGTCTTAAATAAATTACTTATAAAAAATATATACAGAATAAATAAAAAAAAAATAGAGCTTATTAAAAAATACAGCGGTTTGCAAAAACTATTTATACAATCTGTTTTCAACGTCCATAAGCTTCTTCAGAATATTTACATGAATTTTAGGCAGTTCTTAAGACTCTCTACATGAACAACATGACAAATCTACCACAATCAAAGGCATAAAATATGAAACTCCTGCCTGCCCCACTATTTTTTATTATCTATTACTCATTGCCAACAACGCGTCACGGTATCGCACAAAAATTAAGCTAGTAGTTACAAAACCATATATAAGTGAGAGTAAATTAAGTAGGTAAAAGTATTATTTACATTTTCATAAGCACTAATTGCAAAAATAATTTACATGTTAGTTACATTTTGTACAGTTCACATTGTATGTTCAAATCGATCTTACCTAAACAATGCTCTATGTATTCAGTAACTATGAATTAGTCAATGTCATATTTATATCATTATGTCTTATAATCCCAGTGTATAAATATATTAAAAACAATACATATACCTAAACTCTTTATAATACTATAATCTTTCTATTTTGTTCTGATTGTTTGGAATAAAAATCACACATTTTATAATCATAGGTGTTTATAGTAATGGAATTGATTTCATTTAGCCCAGAAATGATCACTATTTAAAATAACTAATAATAGACAATCATCCATTGTTACTGAGAACACAGAATACATACCTATAAATTTGCATTCTCTAAGCACACTTTTTTCTATCGTTATCACTGGTATAAGGCAATATTATAGAAAACAGTGTCCACTAGAAATGTTCCTCCGTCATCCCAAAAAACAAAGTTATGCACATCATATTGTTCAAGTAGCGTTATTAATAGGGATAGTGACGGCTCTTGGGTATATTACGTGATATACGCATAAAATCTACACACATACATATAAAATCATTGCAAAAATATCTTGTGGGAGCTTTTTAGACCCCTCTTTTGATTATGCTATGAGATCATCAATAAATTAAAATAAAATCATGGTCAGAAATAACAATTTGGAACGTTTCTACTTATAACTCAAAGATGGAGGTTCGAAGGGAATTCTGCAAGAAGGATTTGTTGTCAGATTTGTCTACTTTTGTAGACTTAAATGTTGTTTAAAAAACTTTTTGTTGTTTTGTAGAAAAAATTGTCATATGAATTTTTAGTAATCTATTATTGATATACTTTTTCCTTTTTCATTATTAATTAATAAGAATAGAATTGAAAGGGAAATTGAAGTTACTGTCATTTTATGACATAAGGTATATTGGAAAATTATGATTTATATATTAAAAAAAAGTATGTCATATAGTCTTGGTACAAAAACAATTTTTTTTGAGATACATAAATAAAGGGTGAAGAAAAATTTCACATGAACCTCCACTTGCTTATAGAAATCATTTTTTGACATATTTTTGGGAATTGACTAATAAAGTAGCCGCAAAATTACGATATCCATCCTCGTTATGTGCATTTTGGTGGTCGTGTAGTATTATTTATTGTAATCGACAACATTTTAGGCCTTGAAAATAATATATTGTGATTAACAGTTTTCAAACTATGAAATTAAAGTTGTGTATTACAGCTCGGATTATTATTTCTAACATTTGTGGATTTTCATAGAAACAGTTTTCTTTTACCATTATCTCAAAATCAGGCTCAAAGCACTACAAAAGTAGAGATATAAACTTCTGCATTTCTACAAAAGTGGAGATAGAAACATTCTCCTGGATTCGGAAGCCCTCCCGCTTCTTTTTGAATGTATATAAAAAAAAAAAAACTTAATTTACACGTAACTCTTCACCTTTCACGGTATAATTCTCGACTCGATCCTCAAGGTTCACGTCACTTGTGTGCTTGTGCTATCGCGGTTCTTCTTTCTTGTGTAAGTCGGTAGGCGGAGTGACGCTCATCTTGAGGGGAGGGTGGCGGTCCCGGTCCCGGCCCCGCTCTTAGGTGCATCAGGGCTGGGTCTTTGGGCCTGAGCTGGCTAGGGTGGTGCGGCGCCCCGTAGGCACCGAAAAAATTCGCCCTCTCCTCCTGTACCCGCATGGCATCGACCAGGGGGTTGTATCCGTATCGGTAGAAGGGATCGGCAGGTGGCGCCCAGTGTGTAGTAGGCGTGTGGTAGGGATGAGGGGGCAGCGCGTGGGGCATCATCCTGGAACGGTCCAACATGGACGTTGGTCCCGGCGGAGGCGGTGGTAGGCTACCCGGGTGTCTCAAGAACGGATTATACCTACAAAACATTGATGCTCCCACGTGAGACTTTTGTGGGCAGTGTAAACTGCGAAAACAAATTGGGCTATAACTACCTTGCACGAGAAAATGATGCGAAGATCGTTCTATAATTTTTTTCACACACTGACACTATTTATAGTCGATGAAGTGGAACGCAATGAGACATGACAAATTGCACTTATATGTTACATCAACTAGAATTACCATTAATGTTCTCTATATATCACTGTTGGACTAAATTGCATTTTGTTGCGAATGTAACATAAACTGTGACAGTTTTTTTCGTGGTTTGTTAACAAGATAATTGGCTTAGTAGAAATTTTATACGGAATATGGAATAAACCAATTGTTCTGCTAGAGTTAGAAATAGCTGTACAACTACGTCATTCAACAGCTTTACAACTGGAATTTATTCTTATTAACAAGAAAAATTAAAGTAATGAAAGTAAAAAATTAAGTTATTTGATTTGGCCGTTTTTTGGTCTTCATTTAGTATTATATATTTTATTCAAAGTTAACACAACAGTTGCATATTTGTGAATTAAATAATACAAGATTGCCATATGTCATTTTGCTCGTTACACTCCATTCTTGTAACTTATAAAACATCGACATGCTGCATAACACTGCTCGAGCATAAACATGTAGAATACTGAAAATGTCTAAAACACAAAATAAAACATTTGACTTATAAGCTTATTTCAAGGTTATAGAACGATTATTTAAAAAACAAAGTAACAACACATCTACATGTATTTATTTAACGTACCTTGGATCCGCTCTGGCCATGATATCTTCTTCTTTCACTCTTGGTTCTTCTTTTACTCTTATCTCTGAAATGTCTCCATTTCGTAATGGTGACCTATCTCTTATCAACGGAGGCTGAAGCTGTTTGGCTGATTCAGCCAACCTCTGTTCTTGCAATAACCGTTCTCTTTCGCGTTCTCTCTGCCTCTCCAGTTCTCTCCTTTCCAACTCCCGTTTTTCTCTTTCCCGCCTTTCCCTCTCCCTCTGTTCTTGTTGCTGTTTGAGAAATAACATTTCATTATCCCATTTTTTTTTGTATCGAAATCAGATAATTGAAAATATAAGTTGCCCTACCTGTTGCTCAAGTCTCCTTTGCTTCTCCTCCCTTTCTCTCCTCTCTCTTTCTTCCCTTTCTCGTCTCAATCTTTCCCGCTCTCGTTCCTCCCTCTCTCTTGCTTCACGTTCTCTTTGCTCCAGGATCGGATCAGGCTTGATCGTCCATGGTGCTGGACCAGGTGGAGTTAAACCGGGTAAAGTAGGTGGTAAAGGATTAACTGCAGGCGGAAAATTCGGTATGGTCCTTTGCAATGATCTCCAAGGATCATGATGTAGGTGGCTCAGACCAAGGTGACTCTCTCTAGATGCAGCGCCGAATGGTGACATTGAGAACGGAGATGTGCTTGGGGCACCCAGTGGACCAGCACCATATCTTGTAAAGGGGGACATCGTAGAACCTGCTGTGAAGGGTGATTTACCTAAAATGTCAAGTGGTTAATACTAATTGACGTGAACTAAATTCAATTTTTTGTGTTATATACCAAGATGGCCTGGTGGTGCGGTAAATAATGAGCTAGGATGGTGGGGTTGGTCAAATCCAGGAGGTCGATGAGCCGACAAAGTTGGAGGAAACGGCGAGAGATCATGGGATCGCTGAGAATGCACGCTTGGAGAGAACAAGTGGGTAGGCGGCCTCAACAAGTCCGTAGATGGTTTGGCCGCCGTTATGCTACCTTTGGCTTCGCCGTTTTTTCTGCTGGTGATGGTAAATTTCCCACGCCACCCTAACATGCATTGCGTTCCATTTGCCAGTTTTCTATAATTTAAGTAAGTGTAATTAAGAATTTTGTTTAAATATGAGAAAAAATTCTAGTTATGTATAGATAGAAGAGAAAACTTTTTTTCAACAGACTTAACGAAGATTAAAAACTGTAAAAATGTTATGACATTATGAATGAAGGCTGATTAAATGAATGCGATAAATAAGTAAGCAGCCAGGGAGGCACCAACAGAAAGATGTCCTTAACGTTACGTACCACAATTTTGGGCTTGCTTGGATCTTGGGGAGTCACCGACTGTGGACAAAGAAAAGCGTTAGGGGGTAGCAGAGCACATGCTGACGGTTGTACCCGCCGCAGCATAGTTAAAACATTGCATGCCACAAGCTTATTATTAAGTGGTGATAAGTTTTAAATAGCAATGCCGTTTATAAGCAACATTCTACTATAACAACTCTAGTTGTGATTCTGAGAGATATTATCTAAGTGAATAGGTGTTATCTGAATGATTAAATGATATGAACAAGTTAAGTCAGTGTAAATTATGAAATACCTTAGGTTGGAACGTTGGTAGATGATTGGGCGGAACAAATGGTGTGGGCCCTGTTGTAAGACCAGGATGCATTAGTCCTGGTGAATATCCTGGATAACTGCCCGGTAGGCCTAAGTTCTGCCTGTAGAATGGTGAATCTACGCCCCCCCAACTTTGGAATATCTTTAAACTGAAAACAGAAAATTATAAGCAATAGTGAAACACCCCGGAAATTTGGGTTAGAGGTGGTTACCACTTGCAAAATTGCTGGCTAAAATTCAGCGATTTCACATGAAAAATAGAAAAATCATCTTAATTACATATCAGTTATATGAATACTAATCAAGTGTGTTAATTTAGTGTAAGATAATTTTGTTATAAAAACTAATGGATTTATAGGTTGATTGATCGAAACTATTTATTCAAAGTATTGGGGCTTGAGAAATTACTGATTTTTTGGGCTTTGGATAATAGTCCTACGGTAAACGTGATTAAAGTTTTCAAGATCACTACACTTTCGGATATACCGGAAGTCGGCATGAACTTTCTTGTTTTAAACGGAATGGTACCTTTTTAATTCCATATTTCGATTCTACATGTTATTTTAAGTATTTTGAGTTATTTCCAGTTTTTTGAAATTTTATTCATTAACGGCAAAACACCCAAACTCTATTTTTTTTGTTTAAATACAATGCACCATTATATTACTCTACATAAATACTATATTTAATAGTTTTTTAGTTATTTATCGTTTTTTTTTTTTTTTAGTTTGCTCCTAACTTATAAAATATCGTTTGATTTTTCACTAGTAAATATGTCATGGAAATTATACTACTAACGCTGCTAATGTTGCTACTAGTGCTGATAATTATTATGTTTTTAGTGTTAAAAAGTGACTGAACCACTTCTCGAAGGTGGGCATGGCCTAACATTACATCACAGTAGCCACTGTTTAATAAGATTGTTATTAATCATAACCACACCTACTCACTATGTCACTTATATAACATCAACGGATGCATATTGTACATTCTGTGACTGGGCAGTTTCAAATGGCCCTAATGAACAGAATTTCAAAAAAATGTAAATAACTCAAAAACGGTAAAAGATAAGAATATGGAAATCTCATGAAAATCTACCTAAAATAACGTGTAGAATCGAAATGTGCAATAAAAAAGGTACCATTCTGTTAAAAATAAGGAAATTGATGTCGACTTTCGGTATAATCAGAAATGTAGCTATATTGAAAATATTTTCATTAAGTTCGTCGTAGGATTATTAGCTGAAGACGAAATTGTCAAAAATCGTCGTTTCTACAAGCGCTAATACTTTTAATGGTTGCTTTGAATCATACCTACATACCTACATACCTATATTTGCAATATTTTTTAATGTAGACAATAAATTGATTTTTTATGTAGCAAATTATTAGGTTTGTTGGTACACATCTCTGCCACCACATTTTTTTCTACCATTATTCTTAGCTATACTCACACTGCTCTGACTTCTTCTTGCTAGTCGTTCCATTGGTGACATTGACTATTTGGAACAAAACAATATTAAAAAGTTGCATAACATATTGCTAGCAGTTTTACAACGGTTTTTATTCGCTATTAAATTGCTATACTTCACATTTCATATATTAGATATTCATAGAATAGACTTTTGTAACTTACCAACTGTGAGGGATATAAAGTGGAAGCCGGTGGCGGAGGAAGTAATGACGTCGTATGCTGATGAACATGAGTATGATGGTGTTGGTGTTGATGCATTTCTGTTCTCAAATATGGAGGAGGCGCAACACCTAAAGTACGATCTTGCGATGCCAGGAATCTGCTATCTAGCTCCCTTCTGAGCATGTCTGCTTGGTCTGCAATCAAAGCATGCTCTTAAAAAAAATAGGCTTCAGTTAACATTTCTGTTCGTTAAGAGGTCATTTTAACTCGGTTTAAATAAAATTGACGGCAATATATGACTCGGAAGCTAAACAATTATGTGTTCTCACAAAGCAAGCTGATGATGTAAATCAGTATCGGCGGGACTGAAGGCAGTACCGACATGCATTCAAAATGATAGCGATTTTGATAATTTAAGACGTAATTTTGTATCCTCAATGTATTTAAACGGTATTTTATTGTGAGAAGCATTCAACCAGCACCAGATCTGGACCACCACTGGGCTTCGCATTACTTACTCGTCGGATACTTGCTGCTCTGGAACAGGCTTTCGGCCGAGAACGGATTGGGGTTGGGAGGTACTGTTGACGGTGCGGCCATAGGACTCGCCCTCGACACGGGGGGCGGCAGCGGGGCGGCGAACATGGGGGCCGCGGGGAACGATGTGTGCAGTGGCGGCGTTGGCCTGGGCGGTGCCGGGCTAAGCTGCGTGGGGGCCGGCTGCGCGGCGCTACTGCTCCAAGGTTTACTCAAACTACTCGCTAGACTAGAAGACACTGCGGTGGTGGGTGGGGGACAACTGAGCGTCGTCGTCACGCTGCTCCGACTCAGGCTGCTCACGCTGCTGGATAACAAAAATGTTGACGTGTTTTAGTTACGTGCATTAGTTACGTGATGTTACATTGGTTAAGTAGTAAATGAGAAACAAACTAAAATAGCGTAATAGACAACCCCTATCCCTTCATTATTCTTCTTGACACAGTTATAACCTAAACTATTAAGTTTAGTTTCGATGACCTTTAGCTAGTGTTATTATAGCTACAGTTTTCTTAATGTTAGGTAACAATATTTTCGTAATTTAGATATGGTATAAGTATACAATTTGTGTAAAGCCGACATCGGCCAGTTGTGAAAAAGGACAAATGCTATTCTTTTCGTTCTAACACCAAGCACAGGTGGTGAGAGGGCTGGTCTTATTCCCTCACTACCTTCGATGCGTGTGCGGTTGCTTCTTATGGGTCGTATCACTTCTGTTTTTCCTTTTTCATAACTGGCCGATTTCGGCTTTACACACACGAAGAAACCATACCGAAGAAACCATTGATGAAGCATAAGACGAATCCCAGGCTTCTATTAGGTTAATGTTAGCGAAATCATGTAGTACAAGATTCATTATTGGAAGAATATTTCAAAGTGATATGTCGGAGAGTTGTGGAAATGCAGTAACTAATAATTAATTGCTGTTGTTGACCAAAAAGATGGACTCTCGTGTTCTCCTTCGTCCTTCACTGAATTCTTTCACCATAACCAACATACTTTCATGTCGCGCTCAAATAACCAACGTTTCTATAGTTCGAGATTAATAGCATTGAAGTAGAATTGCTTTTTTGAAGACAAAAAACTGTCCAGCCTTGGTTGAAGCAAGTATCGACCAATTTGCTGGAGAGGTAGAAATAGATTTTTAATCAGTGGTTTCTTCGTTAACCAGTAGTTTCTATCACGAGGATGTATCTCAAAATTTTGAAATCAATAAACTGACGGAATTATTGCAAAAAAATCAAATTGAGATAACCCCCATCATATGCCAACTTTAGCCATAAGGAACTCTTAACATCTAACCGTAAACAATTTTGGTAAACAAGTTAACGAGAATTGGATGAAAAACTGGCTTTTACCTGTAACTCTCCCTTTCTCTGCTCTCCCTGACGGGGCTGTGACCCTTGGGGGATGGTGGCACCAGCTGCTGCTGCTTCTCTCTGTCGACGTGCGTCGTCGGCGTCGCGCTCTTGGCCGCCGTCGCTGTCGCGGGCTGTTGGGGAGGCGGTTGCGCGCTGCTGGTGACCACCGCCGGCGGAGGCGGCACTGCGGTCGTCGTCACCGTGGGCGTATTCGAGGCGTACGGGGTGGCGGCGGCGGCGTACGGCGCGTACAGCGGCTGGTACGACGAGGGGTGGTGGTACTGGCCGGGGGACGGCGCGACGGCCGCGTTGGCCGACGTCGCCACCGCCGGGCTGTCGGTCCGCATGGCGTGGCCGCCGGGCAGCGTGCTCGAGTCGAGGGCCGGCGGGTGATGGGCCATCGGCGCCGCCGCCGGTTGCGGCATCGTCACCGACGTCGGCACGCTGGGCATCGTCATCGGGGGCGGTTGCGGTACGCTCGCTATCGTCGGCTGCGGCGGGGCCGTCGTCGGGACTTCGGGGCCGCGGGAGAAGTCGTTCACTAAAAGCGAAATATTCAAATACAGTCGAGTTTCCTCGAAATTCGAAATCCTGAGAATTGAGTCATTTCAGTTATAGATAACCCTTGTAACATTCAATTGGGATACAAGAAAATCGTCCAATAATCAATTAATATTTTATTGTTACCATATTTATGGACTAAATACTCGTGAATAATCAGGTGAAAAGGGTTAGTTGAACATAGGGAACCAATATTTTATTTACCTTAACCTAATTACTTTGGGGGTTTTTTTCTTTGCATTTTTGAAATGCTCATAGTTTTAAGAATGATCTCTCTAAATTTCAAGTAAACATCATGAAAATTGTCGAAGATATTTTTCATTTCATATACGAAAAAGCTTCTTCACCTCAGTTTAAATGCGTTTTTTCTCGAAACGACATTACAAGCGAATGCTGTTTCACCCCTGTTTCACCCCTTCAAATCTCAAAACAGCCATTTTGCTTGTAACTAGTTAAAAAGAACGGCTACGCACAGACATAGTAGCTCTCGATTAATAACACATGCACACAAAAAAATGAAACCTTGGGTCTAAACCACTTATTCTATTCGTATTTTGGGTCGCTGAATCCGAATCCGGGGTTGGTTTTGGTGAATCTGAATTACGCTGAATCATCAAAATTCATTTCACATGTTTTTTGGTCGTCGAATCCGAATTAAGAGTTATTTTGAACCATAGAAAGCATATTATTTCATGAAAGTGCGAAAAAAATGTGGCGAAAAGTGGCCAAAAGTGTCGATTTTTGTGGGAAAAACCTAATTTAGTCGTCGTAATATTGTTGATTCCAATAACCATTTTTTTTATGTTTTTTTTTTGGGTTGCCGAATTCGAATATTCAGTATCGTATTCAGCCATAGTACGCAGATTATTATATAAACATGAAAAAAAAAAATGCAAAAAGGTGCAAAACGGTGAAGGAAAACGCTAAAAGGTGGCTTTTTGTGAAAAGAGCCTGGGAATAGAATTTTTTTTTTTGCTGAAATAATAGCTCATTTTGTATGTGTCTTGGATTATACAGTTCCTTATGTTGGCTGATTATTGCTGGATGTTGAAAAGATAATATAAGCGCAAGGAAGTAAAACGGAAACGTCTGCCATTGGATAGATCTTTTGAAGAAAAATAACTCGTTTTAGCAAAAGGAAATAATGTGAATGGTGGGAGATGAATTCTGACAAATTGTCGGGCTATTGTCACTATTTTGCATTTCGACAAAATTATATTGTTTTGAAGAAGGTTGAAATAAACCCAGATTTAGACCGAACAATCCAAGAAACATATAAAATGAGTTATTTCAGAAAAAAAAAACTTACAAAAGCCACATTTTGGTGTTTTTCTTCACAGTTTTGCATCTTTTTTTGCATTTTCTACTCATTTTTATAAAACAGTGTGCGTTCCATGGCTGGAAACGATGCTGAATTCGAATATCACAACCCAAAAAACATAAAAATGAGCTATTGGAGTCAAAAAAAATTCCCTCCCAGGTTTTTCCCACAAAACACTTTTGCGATGTTGGCCACTTTTTTGCTTTTTTTTTGCACTTTCATGAAAAAAATATCCTTTCTATGGTTCAAAAGAACTTTTAATACGGATTCGACGACCAAAAAGACATGTGAAATTAATTTTGAATGATGCGTTAATTCTGTTTGCCTTTATGATGGTACAAATTTCGCGTTTTTTTTTTTTGCGTTTTGACAGAGACAACGAGCCAACCCACCAAAACTAACCCCGGATTCGAATTCAGCTACCCAAAATACGTATGGAATAAGTGGTTTGCACCCGGGGTTTGAAGTTTTTTTCTTTTTGTCTGCCTGTGTAAAATCTTTTGACTTTTTGGTGTCAGATGAACTATTTGTTAGCTACCTTTGAGGCGAGGCGGGTATTTTCGTGCGACCAGGCGCCACAAAAAATTAACCAAATTTTTTTGTTAATCAATATTCTTAAATAAAATGTGCATGGAGTACAGGTCAAACACATGCATATTAGCCACTTTCATTATTTCCTTCTTTTTATACTTTAATGTTTTACTGCGTTGTTGCACATTTTTTCGGACCCTAGTTATTAGTCTGTAGCCCCTTCCTCTAATGAGTGACTTACTCTCGTCAACTTATGGATGGAAGATGTAACTTTACCAACAATGTATACATACGTACCTTGCGTAGGCTTGATGGTGGCGGCAGGCGTGGGGGAAGGCGTCACGACGGAGGCGACGGTTGACACCGCCGCCGAGGGAATGGCTAGCGGGGGATGCTGAGGCGGTTGCTGGGCGGGCGCGGGAGACGGCACGGGAAGATTGGGCGGCGTGGGCGCCGGCACTGGGGAACTGCTGGTACCATGGTTGAGGCTGGGCAGGCTGGGCGGAAGGGCGCCTGGGAACTCGTGCTTCCTCGACGCCGGCGTCGATGCGAATATTACCGAGCTGGCGTCCGAACCCTGGAACAAAAAGAAGAAAAAGCGTTTTTATTTTGCACGTAAGCGTCTAGGTGCTAACTAGGTGTAAGATAATGATAAAAATATCCGGACATTCAAAACCATTGATCGACTGTGAGAAATATATGTGTACAATATTGAAATCTGTACATATTTAAACGAGAAAAAATTTTGCGCGGTTATGCTTCTCCCGTAAAAACCATTTGCGTGGCCCATTTCGCACCGAATCTTTTAGCTTTTAATATTTACTCTCCTTAGGTCAACGTGGTCCATACCTGTATACGTACATACATATACCACTGGCAAGTCATATCTTTGGTCGGGAAGTTGTTATAAGTAAATCATTGGTTAGAGGGAAGGGCTACAGACCAATTACATTACACATTACACCCTTCATGGGGGCTCCGCCCACGACCGCGAAGTGCGTAATGTTATTGGTCTCTTGCCCTTCCCTCTAATCAATTAATTACTTACTTTAATTTCCAGACCGAAGGTGTGACTTTGCCAACGGTGTATGTCCTCTCATTATTTTGCAAAACTATTGCCAATAATTATGAAGTCATTTGAAATGTATATTCTCGCTTTATGGCATTTTGTACATTAGACGTGCAATACGAATTTAAATAATAAAACAGTAAGTAAAACACAAAATATTAAAAAAAAAGAAAATTCTGTTTCGAAAAAACAACAAATGACATATGCATGAAATATGTAAGTACTTAATACCTTCGTTATTTTGTTAACAATACGTTGCTGGATACAGTTTCAAAAGTTGAGTTTTGTCTTACATGGTCGTAGCAAAAATTACACGGTGTCACCTAGAAAAACTAGGAGGAAATGTGTATGGTTTGCGGTTTCAAAATAATTAAGTGTTTGTGTGATTTTTAAAAAATTAGCATACCTAAATCGTGTATCTTTTTTTGTGATTATGTGAAAATAATCGTTCTGATTATGTGGTAATAATAAAGTTTCGTTAAAAAATTTGGGTCAACAAGCCATCTATCTACATAAAAGGAGGATTCTTTTGACTTTTAACTTTAAAGTCTCGATTAACGTAGCCCGAAGATTGAACTAAATCTCATCAGCAAAAAAAAAACTTCCGCAGCAGCATCGTTATTATTGAACTGTTTAGGAAATCGTATGCAGAACTGTAGTCTTAGAGGTTCATTTGCTCGAAGAATTTTTGTGTGAATGACAGACGATGTGGATATAGATATCTATTTTCAGAATTCGTTGACATAACATAGTCCTTCTATTCTGAATTGAAAAGGATAAATACGCCTGGGGAACAAAAAAAGCGGTGGAACTTTTATGATTACATGGGCGTGCATATATCTTTTATAAATTCGAAAATTGTGAAATTTTTTTTTCATTCAAATCAATATAGGAGATTAAAATTAGCCTGCATACTAAACTCTTAATATTTGTAATATAATTTGCTGTAAATAATGCTCATTTAGACAGACAATCTCAAAAAATTGTCTGTTTTAATAGACCTAGCTGAAATACACGTCACTGGCGTCTTAAACAAATAAGAATTCCTAATGTCGTAAATCATTTTAACTACGTCGTAAAAATTTTGTGGCACAGTAGACAGAATAAGTATTTAACGAATGTATTCGATGCAAAATACAATAGTCTAATGGATCGTTGGCCGATGTTAGCATCGGCCAGCGATTTCCAGCCAAACAGCGAAGCGTTGCCGGCTCTTCAAAATTTTCTTAACTAATATTTAGGGAGAAATTTAACATAGTTTAATTTTATAATTCACTGTTTGTTAAATTTCCCCTCAGTAATGAGAGGTTTGAACATGAGAAACAATTAATTAAGAATATAGCTAAGAGTAACGGTTACTCAGTCCACTTAATAGATAAGTTAATAAGGAAGCATAAATTTAAGAGAACCCTGTACAATTCCACGACTTTTCGTAGAGATACTGACAATTTGAAATTTGCTTCGTTACCATATGAATCTAAATTCACCCGCGGACTAGATAAAATTCTTAAAAATATTAATATCAATTTGGTTTATAATTCTAAAAATAAACTACACACGCTTTTGGGTAACCCCCAAAGACAAAATCGACAATAACGAAAAGTCAGGAATATACGAAATAAGTTGTAAAGATTGTGATCAAAAGTATATTGGGCAAACAAAAAAGATCTATTTTGACTAGATATAAAGAACTCATGGCTCATTTGAAATATGGCAGAACATAAAAATCATGTGTTGTCCAACACGCTTTTGACAACCATAGGATAGACATAAATAATTTAAAATTAAAAGTTTTGAAAGTTTAGAAATCATTAAGTGTAACAAATAGTATGAATAAGGACAATGGTCCGATACCCACCAGTCCCCTGTTTGCTCTGATAAACAAAGACAGTTACGTTTCAGTGAACCGTGGCAACAAATTTAGTATAAATAGTGCAAGTGTGTAGGCTAGAATTTAGTTTTAATCTTCTCCTGAAGATGCCAACTTGGTTGGCGAAACGCGCGTCGAGAAAAGTATAGGAGTTCGGTGTTTCGTGGAAAACGTCCAGTTTTTTTTTGTTTCTACGCCGAAGGTTCCAGTACCCACTCCAGCATACTTAACAATGAACCACTTTTTTGCACTCAATGCGCATTCACTTTTACGGAGAATTTTTTCAACAGTTTTCATGTTGAAAAAAAACAGCAACAAATTGAGAAAAATGAACAATTACCATTTTTAGGTTAGTTGTTAGAAATTCTGAAAATAAGTTAGAATTTGATCTATACAAAAAAAGTACCGCTCCTGACATAAGTATATTCAGTGATTCACTTTATTATTTTTCAATATAACTTGGGAAGTTTCCATTTTTTAATACGTCATTTGTTAAACCCAGGTTCAAAGCCAAAAGCCATTTTACAATTTTAACCTAAAATTGTTAAAATGTTCCTAATCAAATCACATGTAGATATTGTGTACACGTATCAACGTACCTATAATAATAATAGTCTCGCCCCATTCGTCTGCAACGGGCGCGCTCTGACTAAACGAAGTCACGACGTCACGATATCAGTGCATAATGCTTTTAAACGCTGTATCTCACGAACGGTTCATCGTAGAGCAACGAGGTTTGAATTTTAATTCTTAGATTTCTTCACACTAAAACTTTAATTTTTGGTTCACACCCCCTTTAAACGCAGTACTAGGCCATCAATCTTTTATGACCTTTTTTATAACCGTACAATAAAATACTTAACTATTTAAGTCCATAAACCTCGTTAACTAGACTCATGACAGCTACTTATTTTTTTATGAAAATCGACATTTCGAAACGTGACTACGTGTATAAGCGAAAATTAATATTTATTCTATTATTTCATCGGTTATTAAAGGTGATTACGTGGTAATGAATTTTCAAACAATACCTCACATTACAGAAGAATTCAGTAATATGTATAATTTATAAAAAGCCTAGGTTCAAGCTTGCGCTTATTGTATACAATTTCAGAAATAAACGTGATGTTAATATGGTAATTACACGGTACAGCAGATGCAACTACAGGCAGTATAAAATTTATGGCTATTTTCATATCGTGGGTAATGTGTAGAAAGTTACGGGGACTTTTTTAAACATGCATAACTTATTATCACAAACTGAAGTTTTTTTTAACGGTAAGGTGTTTAACTTCAAAGCCTTTTAATCAAAATATTTAAAATTTAATATTACAATTGATGTTAATTGTATTTATTAATTAAAATTATTTTATTTAATGGTAGTGCTGTGCCATATTTTTCATTCGAGTAACATATAAAATTTCTATTAAGGACACTGTAATTCTATTAAGGACACTGACAGAACACTGTAATTTATTTATTATTCATTTAAAAAAAATTATGTCAAAATATAGGGCGTAAAACTTGAAAGAAACATTTTTGACATCTTTAATCCAAGACCTACTGTGATATATTTGGGTGAAAGCAAAACACTTAATTTTTGGGGATTGAATTTCAGATTTCCACGGTTCTGGAGATATGAGGGGGTGAAAGTGATAGGTACCTAGTTTTTCTTAATCCATGAAAGTATGCAAAACCCTTCAATTTTCTTCAATTCAAAATTCTTCAATCGACTATATCAAGGAATAAAATTCATATAACAATGTGAAATATGTAGTTTTTTAATGGATTTTCTTACGCCACTTGACCGGCTTTCACAGATTGGGATGTTTTCTGAAATTGAATCTCTTTGTCTCTCACAAGATATGAAGTGGGAAGAATTGGGATGAAATAGAAGAAAAGTAGCGAGAAACTGATTTCAGCATTTACCAAACAAGTAAATGGAGAACAAAGAAACAAGTATTATCAGAATAAATGAACAATCTATTGACAGTATTACAATATTGAGAGACAGAATGTAAAAATATTTTCGACACGCAAATATCTACATACAGTTATACTGTCTGTGGAATCTACTTCATATGATAGCAGAGTATATGTACCTACTTTGCGAGAGGAAATGCGAGTATATGGTTCCATCTCTATATAATAAAATGCGACGAGGCCGTCTTTGTCGCGCGGCGCGGGGAAAATGTGCCGACTTGCTGGACTAAAGGCTTTTCCGCGGGTCGCGCAGCGACCCGCCGGGCCGCGAAGCGGACCGTTTCGAGTCGGGGTCGTCTTTTCGCGGGGTTTTCGTGGCGGCCGCAGGCCGCCCCCATATCTCTATATAATAAAATGCGACGAGGCCGTCTTTGTCGCGCGGCGCGGCGGAAAATGTGCCGACTTGCTGGACTAAAGGCTTTTTCGCGGGTCGCGCAGCGACCGCCGGGCCGCGAAGCGGACCGTTTCGAGTCGGGGTCGTCTTTTCGCGGGGTCTCCGTGGCGGCCGCAGGCCGCCCTATACGAGATTTTTCCGTTTTTCCGGAGGTCTGCGCGCGCTCCGGCATCTCGCATCTCTTTTTACTGAGGGCACAAATTCACCAAGTATCGCCTTTTAGAGACGTCGTTAAAAATCGGCTTTAACGCGTATCGATTCGATTTTTTGAGGTTATGTCGTGTTTGGGAGTTCGTCCCGCGGGATCCCGGCGGCGAAACGACGGCCTGGAGTGGAAATTAAGGAAATTTTTTCGACGACGGCGACCCGAAATTTTATTTTTTCCTCCCGGTATTCCCAGTGACAAACGTCAACGGCGACAACTGTCAACGGCCAGGTAGGAATCCGTCAATTTCGCCCACTTTCGAACGCTGGCGCTACGTCTAATCGGGCGCCGGGACGACCGAACTTGGTGTCTATAGAATCGGCAGAACCTCTACTTTAGATTGATGGCGGCTGCGGAGGTCCCCGGGCGATTTTCGCTCCGATATTTGTGAGAGAAGCAGGTGATGTTTTAGGATTTTCGCCTTTTTGCCACAACTTCAAACGTTCGTGTAGAAGCAAATTCGAGATTTCGACGGCCCAAAATACATGCGATCGCTTAGTCTGGACCTTTTAGAAGACGTTTCTTATAGCGCGCCCCCTCCGGGGGCCCCCACATTCGTAGGACCAGCGAAGCACCTTCTCTCTGCAAACCGGTCGAAAAAAAGTACGCCATTTTCTCGCCCATGTTCCTACGTCGGCGCTACGTTTATTCGGGCGCCGGGACGGCGAAACTTGGTGTCTATAGAATCGGCAGGACCTCTACTTTAGATCGATGGCCCCCGCCGACGTCCCCACACGATTTTCGCTACGCTATTTGTGAAATAAGCGGGTCGTGTTTTGAGATGGCCGAATTCTTGCCACCACTTCAAACGTTCGTGTACAGGTAAATTCGAGTTTTCGACGGCGAATATCTATGCGATCGCTTAGATTGGACCTTTTAGAAGACGTTTTTTATAGCGCGCCGCCCCCGCCGCCCCCCAATTCGTAAGACCTGCGAAATACCTTCTCTCTGCAAACCGGCTATAATACCGCGTTTTAAACGACTTGAAAACCAAACAGCGGCTCACGGCTTTCTTCTACGCGCCCCCGCTGACCTCGGAGGCCGAAGGCCGACGCCTTGCGGCGCGAAGGCCGCAGGCCTGAGCTGTCTGACTGCCCCCCTAATTCGTAAGACCAGCCAAATACTTTCTCTCTGCAAACCGGCTATAATACTACGTTTTAAACTACTTGAAAACCAAACAGCGGCTCACGGCTTTCTTCTACGCGCCCCCGCTGACCTCGGAGGCCGAAGGCCGACGCCTTGCGGCGCGAAGGCCGCAGGCCTGAGCTGTCTGACTGCCCCCCTAATTCGTAAGACCAGCCAAATACTTTCTCTCTGCAAACCGGCTATAATACTACGTTTTAAACTACTTAAAAACCAAACAGCGGCTCACGGCTTTCTTCTACGCGCCCCCGCTGACCTCGGAGGCCGAAGGCCGACGCCTTGCGGCGCGAAGGCCGCAAGCCTGAGGCGTCTGATCGTCTCCACAGGTGAAACGCGAGGCCGAAGGCCTCGCCTTGAAGCGTTTACCCCCTAAACAAAAAAAACTACTATAATACAACATCAACAATAATGAAACCACATATATCTCGAACCACCCATCATCGTCCCCGGATCCATCCCAAAAACACTACTCCTTCCTATCTAAAACAAACAGCGGCGTACCGCTCCATTCTCCGTGTCACGGTCCATGACGGCCGGAGGCCGTCAGCCGGAGGCCGAAGGCCGACACGAGGGCGCAGCCCGACCGTCGCCTCGCAGAGTGAGTTAGGGGAGTCCGGTCCCGAAGGGCCGGCTCCCCTAACTCGTCCCTCCTATATAATTTGCGATAGCTCCGTCTTTGTCGCACGGCGGCGCGGAAAGCGGTCGATTTGCGTGCACAAAGACTTTTTACGGGGGTCGCGCAGCGACCCCGCGGCCGCGAAGCGGCCGTCTCGGTGCTTCGGTTGTCTTTTCGCGGGTGATTTGTGGCGGCCGCAGGCCGCTAAATCGGAGAATTTTCCGTTTTCCCCCGAGGTCTGCCGGCGCTTCTTCGTCTCGCATCTCTTTTTACTGAGGGCACAAATTCGTTAAGAACCGCCTTTTAGAAACGTCGCTAAAAATCACCTTTAACGTGTATCGATTCGATTTTTTGAGGTTATGTCGTGTTGAGGAGTTCGTCCCGCGGGATTCTAGCGGCGAAACGACGGCCTGGAGTGGAAATTAAGGAAATTTTTTCGACGACGGGGACCCGAAATTTTATTTTTTCCTCCCGGTTTTCCAAGTGACAAACGTCAACGGCGACAACTGTCAACGGCCAGGTAGGAATCCGTCAATTTCGCCCACTTTCGAACGCTGGCCCTACGCTTGATGGAGCGCCGGGACGGCGAAACTTGGTGTCTATAGAATCGGCAGAACCTCTACTTTAGATTGATTGCAGCTGCGGAGGTCCCCAAACGATTTTCGCTCCGATATTTGTGAGAGAAGCAGGTGATGTTTTAGGATTTTCGCCTTTTTGCCACAACTTCAAACATTCGTGTAGAAGCAAATTCGAGATTTCGACGGCCAAAATACATGCGATCGCTTAGTCTGGACCTTTTAGAAGACGTTTTTTATAGCGCGCCCCCTCCGGGGGCCCCCACATTCGTAGGACCAGCGAAGCACCTTCTCTCTGCAAACCGGTCGAAAAAAGAACGCCATTTTCTCGCCCATGTTCCTACGTCGGCGCTACGTTTATTCGGGCGCCGGGACTGCGAAACTTGGTGTCTATAGAATCGGCAGGACCTCTACTTTAGATCGATGGCCCCCGCCGACGTTCCCAGACGGTTTTCGCTACGCTATTTGTGAAATAAGCGGGTCGTGTTTTAAGATGGCCGAATTCTTGCCACGACTTCAAACGTTCGTGTACAACTAAATTCGAGTTTTCGACGGCGAATATCTATGCGATCGCTTAGATTGGACCTTTTAGAAGACGTTTTTTATAGCGCGCCGCCCCCGCTGCCCCCCCAATTCGTAAGACCTGCGAAACACCTTCTCTCTGCAAACCGGCTATAATACCGCGTTTTAAACGACTTGAAAAGCAAACAGCGGCTCACGGCTTCCTTCTACGCACCCCGCTGACCGCGGAGGCCGAAGGCCGACGCCTTGCGCCGCGGAGGCCGAAGGCCGACGCCTTGCGTCGCGGAGGCCGCAGGCCTGATGCGTCTGATCGTCTCCACAGGTGAAACGCGAGGCCGAAGGCCTCGCCTTGAAGCGTTTACCCCCTCGAAAAAAAAAACAACACTATAATACAACACCAAACAAAATCGAACCAAATCTATCTCGAACCACCCGTCATCGTCCCCGGATCCATCCCAAAAACACTACTCCTTCCTATCTAAAACAAACAGCGGCGTACCGCTCCATTCTCCGTGTCACGGTCCATGACGGCCGGAGGCCGTCAGCCGGAGGCCGAAGGCCGACACGAGGGCGCAGCCCGACCGTCGCCTCGCAGAGCGAGTTAGGGGAGTCCGGTCCCGAAGGGCCGGCTCCCCTAACTCGTCTTTCAATAATGTGCGTATCGAATACTAATATAATCGAGAGTATCATATGATAGTAGTAAGATATGAGTAATTGAATAGAAGATATATTCGACACAAAATGCCCTCAGTATACTTATGTGAATTTCAGTCACCCTTTGACTGAAAATCATTACTAAGGTCCGGGAAAGTATGCTGTGACGCAGAGCTGGCACTATACAACTCTATTATAATTAAATTATAAACCGTATTTTTTTAAGCGCCACTCACGCCACTGTCCGTGCGTAGAATGTTATCCCGAACGAAGTTTTCGCGGGAACCCGGGACGTCGTAATACACTTTCTCCGTAAAACGTCGAGCTATTCCAATAGCGATCTGCGGCGGTGTAAAAAGGTCGACCGCCGCATTGAAAACATTTACCATTTGTGAATAGACTTAAAAAGATGATTGAAAATTACAAGGATTTTACAATAGACGGATCACATATTTTAAGTATTCCTTGCAATCGTCGATATACATATACATATTTTGTGATCGCCGAGAGTGTAAAAGACATTTAGATTCTAATATCCATAAAAAATATACCTGGTACGGTTAGAAAAAAGGAATTTCGGTTTGATTTGTGCATAATGTTGTGCGCATGTAGTCTTGCGTGGAATGTGGTCAACAATATTTACTTTAGATGTTTTTTTGCCAAATATGTATCAGATTTTCCATTGCCTAGTAGTGATACGTTGCGTAAAACATATTTACAGAAGACATATCAACGTGTCATGGGAAATATGAAAGAAGACATATGTACGTAATAAATTTATGTGGCTGACAGTGGAGGAAACAACAGATTTTGTGGTAATAAGGTCGTTAATGCCCCCGATATTGATAGCTAATAAACGGGTTTTGCAAACAGCAACAAAGAGTAAGGAAATAGTAATAGGTAACACGTGTATTGTCCTCTGTAGATGTAAAAAATAATAACAGCAAACAACTGTTAGTGATACAAACTATGCGAAATTGGTAAAAATACTGTGCGTGTTATGTCGTCCTCTGTCCATGTCAACTATTTTGAATTTGCACCTTTAACTTCAGTAGATGTGGAACATTATTAACACATTTTTACTCCTGTCTCTTTGATCTCTCATATGTCATCTTTCGTCAATAACATGACGGATTACGAGTCCGGCCCTGCGTTACATCACACGTTCGGAACCCTAATCATTACATTCACGCCCTTGCTCTCCGGAGTAGTCCCTATGCTTATGTTTAAATTTTAATGAAAAGCCTTTCATCTAGCAGTAAACTATCCAATCCCGTATAATTTCACTAGAGGGAGATACAACCTAGCTAACAGTTCTGTAGTTCTTCTGGTCAGTATGCAAGCCGACATGATCGTTCTTCGTTATTCGCCATTAGATATGTCGCACTGATGAGATCTAATATGATCCGGATCCGGATTTGTGACTTTTAAATGGCGAATAACGATGAGCGGGATATCGTCGCTTTACACTTTTCGAAACTTTGTGGAATACCGAAAGTGTGTTGTGGACAGATAGCGGTGTCATCTATCGATAGATCAGTATCTATTTGTATCCCATTAATTTTTATCAACGGCCCAATTAAAAATAACGTTTACACGATGCGCCATCCCGATAATGCGCTACATAATTAACGTTTCGCCGGCTTCCAGAGAGAGTGGCAGGTCGGGCGATCGATTAAACGGCGAACGGCGGATAATTTCAATAATGTTATTTACGGTTTAACGATATTATCAAAACGGGCAGTCATTTAATTACGTCGAGAGCACGTAATGGGCGGGAGATCGTACACATCAGTTATTAGATCGGGCTCTCCAGTTCGATTAACGCCCGATAATGCGAATAAACAAGTTGGCTGTAAATCGTAATCTGCGCGCCGTCTACCCGGTGGGCCATAAAATGGGATGATTTATTTGGCTGCGAGGAGTTTTTTAGTGCGCGGTCATTTCGGCAGGAGGTTCGGATGGCCGCCAAAGTGGCCTCTGAATGCATTAAAAAAATACTGGAGAACAGGGTCGTCATCGGAAACTAAAAACAACTTTACGAGGTGTGTAAATTAAGTAATGATAAGGATTTTATTTTGTTATTCGAATAGAATTACAATTCAGTATTGTCTCCTTCAAAATAACTTCCTTCGGAAGCCACACAGCGCTGGAGACGGTTTTTCCATTCATCATAGCAGTGCTGGAACTCATATAATGGATAGCCTTCAGCTGGTCGGTTACAGCCGTTTAAATGTGTTCTATGGTCCTAAAATGACGCCCCTTGAGGTGATTTTTTCAATCTCGGGAAGAGAAAAAAGTCACAAGGACTCAAGTCAGGCGAATAAGGAGGCTGAAGAGCCACATGAATGTTTTTACTGGCTAAAAACTCTTCTGAAATGGATGTGTGACAAGGCGCATTGTCGTGATGCAACATATAGTTGTTCTTGATGTTTGGTCTCACAAGCATGACCCTTTTTCGAAGTTTTTCAAGAACCTCTCTGTAAAAGGGTTGATTTACTGTTTGGCCTGGAGGCACAAACTGTTTGTAGACAATTCGCTGGTTATCAAAAAAGCAAATCAGCATGCATTTGATCTTCGACTTGCTCATTCTTGCCTTTTTGGGTCTTGGACAGATTGAAGTGTGCCATTCCATGCTTTGGCGCTTGGTTTCCGGGTCGTATTCAAACACCCAAGTCTCATCACCAGTAATGACACGTTCCATAAAATAGGGATCATTTTCAATCGATTCCAAAAAGTCAAGACACATTTCCCACCTGATGTCCTTTTGTTCCTGCGAAAGGTTTTTTGGAACCATTTTTACGCAGATTTTTTTTCATTCCCAATTCTTTAGTTAAAATCTGATGAACAGTGGTGTTATTCAAATTTAACTCTTCCCAGATCATTCTTGTTGTCAACCGACGATCTGAACGCACAAGATCCCGTATTCTATCGACATCTTCATCGGTTGTTGAAGATGAAGCCTTTCGGTGCGTGGTTCCTCTTCAATCGATTCTCTTCTTTCTGAGGATGCCTTAAACCGAAAAGCCTGGGCTCTCGAAAAAACACTGTCTCCGTAGGCGTGTTGACGTTTTGCAAAAGTATCCGTTGCGCTGTATCCAAGTCTGAAGCAAAACCTGATAGCACACCGTTGCTCAAATTAATATCACTCATTTTAAAACGCACTAGAAAAAAAACGGTTTACGAAAATAGTGACAAAGAACAAACAAATGAAGAAATGAAGAAATGAAATGAATTTGAACAAATTCAAAGAAATCGATAATGGACGTATTTAATAATACTAAGTGTAGTATCAAAATAATGATTATACCATACCACTTACCGCCTTTAGCGCAGTATTAAACTTTTTGTTACATACGAGTATACATATTATGTATAACATATTTCATATGTACATCATATTGTCAGGTTTTGGTCTTAGATCCATTAGAGCTAATATTTTAGAATTATGGATTTTACTGTAAAAATGTTATTGGTAAGTTGACTGTAATTCCTGTTTTCTGGTAAAGCCAATCTATTAAAAAGATAAGATAAAAAAATCTATACGTTTGCCTTTACCCATCTGAACGAGAGTTACGGTCCTTTCAGCCATATACGAGGCTACCCGGTAAGATTAACAAGAGCGATAGTGGTATCCAATTATCTGGTGTCAGACATTATAATGTAAACCCGCTACTCTGGAACGGGGACTAGATATGAAAATTACACATCCGGTACGTTCTCTACAGAAGTCGGTATTTATTCCTAATCAAGTCAACATGGGTAATTAATGGGCGCGATTCACGTCAATAATTTATACGTGTAATTTTGCTTCTATTTTTTTATTATGTAATGATAGATGACTCTCGTGTGGGTAATTCACTGGTCACACACGTATGTTTTATTATTTTATTGTTTGTGGTATTAGTGGTATTTAATGAATTACTCGTTCACATTATGTAACAACAAGTTTTCTATAAACTCCGTCAATATTTTATAAACTCCGAAATACACATTGTTTTAATAACTTATGAGCAATCTTCTCATGTATGGATAAATTTAGGTCCATTTAAATATGTATATTTGCGTCTTTCACTTCTATAGGTTATATTAAATTATTGGTCTTCCAAATATGGAAAAAACGCTATTAGAAAACCTTGAGACTGTTTAACCAGATTCGTGTAATTAAGCAATATCCTTGTTACTTTTCAACAATATTTTGTTCTTACGTAACAGTGAATACTAAGCGAAGAGTCAGAACGGATTAAAACATTGAAATAAACAAATTATGCGTTGTAATTAGAAAGTATGAAGATATGTTTAAGGACTTTGGTGGAATTATTTAAAGGGTTTTCCAATAGGGACGCGCCGATGTTGACAGGCTGTAATGGCCATGTTGTTTTGGCAGTGTCTGTTAAATATGTTGTTTATTACTCAGTCACTGCTGCCAAATCACCATGGAAAGTTACACGATTGAGTAACACGTCCAAATGATAAAACTTTATAAACAAAATGAGTGTTCGTCAGTGAAAACGTTGCGTGCGTTGCGCCCATTTTACGGCGGACACGATGGCCCTTCAAAGTCGACTCTCCAACGTTTGGTGGCAAAATTCAAGACGACCGGTTCGGTAAACAATCTGCCAACACCAGTACGTCAAAGGAACGCCAGATCAACTGAGAACATCGCCGCTGTCCGTGTAAGTGTGCAGGAGAACCCGAGGCAGTCAATTCCTCGCCGTGTTCAAGAACTCGGCCTTTCGCAGACTTCAACTCTGAATCTAACTGACCCAGGAGCTCAAAGTTAATGACCATAGATAACGCCGGTTGTTTGCTGACTGGGCTTCGGAGCGTTTGGAACCCAATTTTGATCGAAATGGAGGACCCCAATTTTGGTCGAAAAATCATCTAGTGACGAGGTGCATTTTTGGATGAATGGCTATGTTAACAAGCAAAATTGCCGTATATGGGACGACGCCAACCCACACGAGGTTCACCCGGTGGCACTGCATCCTCAAAAAGTTACTGTTTGGTGCGGATTTTGGGCCGGCGGCGTCATTGGTCCGTACTTTTTCGAAAACGACGTTGGTGAGGCCATCGCTGTCAACGGCAACCGGTACAAGTCAATGATAACCAGTTTATTTTGGCCCAAATTGAACGATATGGACGTAGACGACATGTGGGTTCAGCAATACGGCGCTGCGTGCCACACAGCAAACGCCATGATGGACATTCTGCATGAACGATTTGAGGGTATGGTTATCTCTCGCGGAAGTGACGTGAATTGGCCACCAAGATCGTGCGATTTAACCCCGATAGACTTTTTCTTGTGGGGTTTTCTGAAGTCGCAGGTGTAAGCCAATAAGCCGCAATGGACTGATGCCTTCAAAGTGAACATAACCCAGGCCATCGCTCAAATTAGGCCGGATCTATGCGGCAAAGTACAGGTCCAAAAATTGGACCTGTCGCATCCGTGCCACCGTGAGAAGCCGCGGCAGATATTTGAACGATTCCATACATAATGACATACATTCCATACATTGTATTTCAAATAAAAAAATCGCTAATAACTCACACACAGCTTGTTTTATTCCACTTCAACATCGACCCGCCCCTATTGGAAAACCTTTTACATATAGTCTAATATCAATCACTGCATAAGTGCTACACAACACCAAAATACAAATCTCGATTAATTCAAAATATTGGAATATTATGCAAAATATGAGATGTTAACTGACAGTACAATTTTAAATCTTAGGATGTAATAGTATAGAGGTCAGCAAATTAAAAAAAGAATATTATATACCACCCACATAATAGCAAAGAGTTGTCTTTCTACATTTAACAAAAAAAAAGGCTGGGTATTTTTCTCACCGCTGTTAATTGCTGAGTGTATTATTTGCATTTTACATTGCGAGTTGGGACGAAAAATTAATCATCAGCAGTGACACACACGCCTTTCGAGTGTTAAAATTGAATGAGGCTTGCCAACTACCTACGCCAGTCACAAACGTAATCAATTTAAATGCCAAATAAATCGTAATTATGTTAACATCTCCTTCACTCGTGTCAGCTGAGCTGACGACTGACTACATGGAATTAGTCAATTATAACGCTCGAAGGGTAGGAGCATAAACTGTGATTTAAGTAGTGTAGATGCTAATCGGTGTATAATTATCAGTTATCTGCTCGCTGCCGTGTAGAGTGGGCGTGTTGCGAGGCCATGTCGGAGGGGTTGTTTCGGACGGAAATACACCGAATATATGTATGTATAGGTAGGAGGCATCAGAGTTGCCACTTAATTGTGCTTTAATGAATCATTAAGGTGCGGATGGCGCTGTATTAATTGCAAACTCGGTTGCAAACCCTATAACAAGCTTCGTAATTGCACCCCGGAGGCCCTGAGGGTTGCAGAGCTCCAGCCGACGCCGGCGTCGAGTTTTCGAATTAAAATTCAACCGCCGCCGACGCAAACGCGAGCTACTTACTTTATTGTGATTTATTTGCCGACCAAGTCGACCCTTGGAGGAGTAATTTTTGTTATTTATGTGTTCATTTTTGCAGGAATTAAAGTAGGTGAAAATATGTGGCGGTTTACCCTCTTGGCGACATCGCTACATCGACGATGTTTGTTGGTTTGTTTGTTTATTGTCAAGTGAAATTGTACACAGATAAATAATTAAATATAAAGACAAGATAAACAATAATTATAATGCTCATCTAAGAATTTTCATATTTGACTTTTTTTAGGTCTTGTATTGATCTGACTGCCTCTGGAACAGAGGTGTATATTTTGGTGAATATGTATTCATAACTTTGCTGCCCTTTTGATGTATTCATCTTCAGGACCACTATTGCTGTTCCTTTTGAACGAGTGCCATATTGATGATGTTATAGCCGAGTATGCTTTTCCGCGTATATTTTTCCTGCCATTTTGAAGTACAATAAAAATACAACAACTAAATGCTAAGCGATAGTCAAGAAAAAGGTAGATTAGGAAATTGCCGACACCACAACAGAGAGACACTGTCGATTCCTGATCAAATCTCATCTAATCACTGAGAGCTTTGAATTTCAACTTTCAAGTCAAGTTTCATTTGACCACCGTTATCACTGCAAGCGTTTTTAACTTATGCGTGATCTCCATTTCGTATCCTCTATCACAGAAAAACAAACGTGCGGAATGAACCCAAAAGCTATTAAACATTCAGAGGAGCAATGCCTTCCATTTTTTAGCTACATCACCTATTTGCAGTACATTTATCCGTTATAAAATGCACTTATTAAACTGGATCATTTCAGAAAATACATAACGAGTAATTTGGATAGAATCAAATAGATCTCATCTATTCAAGAGAAAACTTAATATAGAGAAGATTCAGGAGTTATATCAAGAGGCGAAATGACATCGGAAGAAGATTCCTTAGCTATACAGGAAATATAAGAAACATGAGAACAAACTGAGAAAAGACCACTCCATCATGGCTACATTTTAGCAGTCATTTAAAGAACTTTTAAAGAAGTTTTCAGTTTTATAATTTTATTGGATTGTAAATTATTCAAGATGATAGTTCCAAGATATCCCAAGAGTTAATAGTGAGTAAGTTTAACGGTGATACAAATGAGACTCACTCTTCAATTAAGAAAGCTTTTCAAGCCAGAAGATTTTCTGTCTCACGTGGTTAAGACACAAACGGCAATGGTCGATTACGGATCGACAATTTGGCAATCCTGAACGTAGGTAGCAAAGTAAGAGAAGCTTAAAAAAATCAAAATGGGAAAAAGACACTGGGTCTATTACGATTTAGTTGTTTTGGGTTAACGATGTTTTTAACTGATTATCAATAAAAGATTATAGTTTGAAGTTTATCCCAGAGCTCTCAGTGAGGTAATTGTCGTCCTCTTTTTTTAAATTAAGAAAGTTTACCGTAATTTTCTTCTCAATTCTTCAAGGGACCTTCTAACATTCAGGCTTTTCTAGCCGTAAGAATTTTCGGTTTCGCGTTAAGATACAAAGGCCAATGGGCAACGGATGGGGAACGGATGAGAAAAGTTAAAAAAAATCAAAATGGAAAAAATACGCTTAGTACCAGTTCCTGTCGTGAACACATCCTGATCCAGTTATTTTTGAGTTAACGATTTTTGTATGGGTTTCATCAATCTAGTGGACTATCAACTCAAGATTATAGTTCCAAGTTTACATGATAGGTAACTCGGTGAGATAATTATCGACTTCATTAAGAAAGTTCATCAAATTAAGAAAGGTTACCGTAATTTTCTTTTCAATTTGGGATCTTGTAACTTTCAGATTGACGAGCTTTTCAAGCCGTAAGTATTTTCAGGTTCGCGTTGTTAAGAGACAAAGGGCAACGGGCGATTACAGTTCAACAATGTGGCAGTGGTGAGTGTATTACCAGCGAGAAAAGAAGCTTATCCGCCCTCCTTTGTGTCACGTCATTAATTAACTCGTGAGAAGGCAACAATACTAAGCGTTTGCGCGGGAGCCGCGAATATTATAGGCTAAGAGCTGGTAGACATTTTTTGGGAAGGTATTTGAGGGAATGTGAAAAGTTGCTCAAAACTTCCTTTAGTGTTACCTAAATACAAAAATGCAGACCTGGCTGATGGGTTAGGGGACTTAAGCGACCATTACATTTTTAAAGAAACGAAATAATTTTTGAAAAAAATGTTCTTGAGGCACATTGAGATTTTAACATTTTAAAATTTAATATTTAAAGAGTTGAAAAATCAAAAAGCCAGATCATTTAACCGGGTCAAAAAGTTTGCCAGACATTTGCAAAATTAATTATTTTTCAAAAAAATCAAAAAATGTACTTGAGGCACTGAAATTTTTGTAGGGTATTACTCGCGACTAAAAATAGTTATTTACAAAAAGACAGGTTGTTTCGGTGGGACATTTTACCCGCCAGGTGAGTGAGAATGTTCAACGTGAGTAGGAGTGAGTAGTGCGGTGCGCAAGTTGAAATGCGAGAGAACGCGTATATCGGCAGCTGTCTCAAGAGGAAGCACGATGCAGTGTGATTGGTTCCCGCAAAATCACGTGATTAAGAGCATTCGTGCGGTCGTTTGTAAGAATTTTGGAGTATTTCAAACGTTCTTAGTCGTAATTTTGTTATTTTAAAACTTTTAGACTACGAATAACTAACATTATTTATGGTTATATTAAATAAAAAAAAAAAAACAAACAAAAAAATATAATAAATAATAGTGTCTTTTGTGCAAATAACACACATTTTTTTTACACAATTATCACTATCCATTGCAAATAATCATCGACAAAAGAGGACTTTTATAAAAACACGTGTTAGATAAATACGTTGCAGTATACGACAGAACGTTTTAAATACTCCAAAATTTTGACAAACGATCGCACGAATGTTCTTAATCACGTGATTTTGCGGGAGCCAATCACACTACATCGCGCTTCCTCTTGAGACAGCTGCCGATATACGCGTTCTCTCCCATTTCAACTTGCACACCGTACTACTCACTCCCACTCACGTTGAACATTCTCACTCACCTGGCGGGTAAAATGTCCCACCGAAACGACCTGTCTTTTTGTAAATATCTATTTTTACAGAATTATACTATTCCCTACAAAAATTTCAAAGTGCCTCAAGTACATTTTTGTTTTTTTTTTGAAAAATAATTAATTTTGCAAACGTCTGGCAAACGTTTTGACCCGGTTAAATGATCTGGCTTTTTGATTTTTCAACTTTTTAAATATTAAATTTTAAAATGTTAAAATCTCAATGTGCCCCAAGAACATTTTTTTCAAAAACTATTTCGCTTCTTGAAAAATTGAATGGTCGCTTAAGCCCCCTAACCCGTCAGCCAAGTCTGCATTTTTGTATTTAGGTATCACTAAAGGAAGTTTTGAGCAACTTTTCACATTGCCTCAAATACCTTCCGCAAAAATGTCTACCAGCTCTCCTACTATTATGGTTGGGCCGGCCGTCGGTGGTGGCTATTAATACGAACGGGCGGGATGCCGCATTGTTGTTCGACAAACCGTAAATGTCTGTGTAATTAGCTGGATGTCGTGTTGACAAGGAACCGCACGTCGTTGAATCAAAATAGCCGTGTCTAGCTTGTCGTGCGGTCGCCCACGAGCTGTCCCTTGTCCTCCGAGGAGGCTTCGACGTGCCGGGATGTATTTATAACGACCGACGGCCAGCGGCGCGCGCCATAATTTTGCCGGGTACGATCTGTCAAATAAAAAGTTTAAAAACGATGCGTTTGCGCTAAAGACAAATTATAGTAGGGGAAGGTGGGGGAATATCGCGCACCTAACGTAGATATTAAGTTTTTTTCACTATTTTATTGTCGTTAGACTCTACAAACATGACAAATGATTTATCAAACAGTATACTGTAAAAGCACTAGACAATTATAATATAATATATCCTTAATTCTGTACAAGATGGCATTTTAGAAATAGTGTAATATGCGCGATTTTACCCAACCTGTGGGGGAATTCTGCGCATGGGATAGGGTCAAACTGTGCACCATTAGAAATATTTGTTTAAAAAAGAAAACTGAACAATACCTTTAGTAAATGAAAATTAAACATAACTGAAAATATACAGATGTGGAAAATGGTTACAAAATTATTATTAATAATACATTTAAAAAAACTGGACGTTTTCGAGGAAAAGATTAAAACTAAAAAACATTTCTTTTAGTTTTAATCTTCTCCTGAAGATGCCAACTTAGTTGGCGAAACGCGCGTCGAGAAAAGTAGTAGTTCGGTGTTTCGTGGAAAACGTCCAGTTTTTTGTTTCTACGCCGAAGGTTCCAGTAGCCACTCCAATAATATCATTATTTTCGTTAAATAACGTTCGTTAAATGGTAACTTCTCTTTTTTTAAATACACATCACAATGATAATTATCTGCACTGTCCCATCCACTACACTCTGACTGTAATGTCCGAATTACATGTTCACATTCAATGCATACATCATCGGTACTACCGACTATATCAAGTTCGTCGTCATCAACGAGATTGTCGTACTAAATATCTGATTCCTCAGTTTCTTCTGGACTTCTATTCTTTTTGCTTTTCGACTAATTTTATTTTTGTTATGTTTTTCCTTTTCTTCTAGAGTAATTTTTAATGGCGTTTTTGTTAATACTTGAGAATGGTGCCACTTATTCCCGGTTCTATTAGTACCTTTGGGTACATGACGTTTTGGAATAGGTGCTAGTTCAGAAATCGGCACATAAAAGGGAGTTGTAACTGCATTATCTACTACCTTGTTTTGTAAACCTGGAACAGCTTGAGAATTGCCAACATCTGGCGTTACAGGAATCACAATCCACTTCGACTTCAGCTTCAACAAATAGTGCTCGAAATTCGTCTCCTGGTGCGAAATCTTGGGAAACAGATTTCATTGGGTTTAGAAGAGGTATATACTATATATGTATGTGTAAATTTAATGAGGTAATATCGCGCAGTAATTGTCTTGCGTGACTTTACCCCATCTCTAACGCGCAAAATAACCCCACTGTTAAATCACAACACAAAATATGTTATAACCTGGAAAAGTAAAGCAAGAAGGCAAATTGTATTTATACATGCTCTAAAGAGGCCAATTCACAACTTACTGCCACTGGGGATAACTGTTTAATATAATTTCAGTAAATGTAGCTTCACTTCTTAGCACTAAACAAATTAATAAGAAAATGGTACCGTTTACCTACATCGACATGACAAGACGACCACAGAAAGAATGGGTTTATAGATGTATTTTCCGCAGTTTGAGCTTAGTCCGCTAGACGACAACACTGCTTAAATGTGGTTAATATTTACAAGTTCTGTGCAACACCGATGCGCGATTTTACCCTCTGCGCGATATTCCCCCACCTTCCCCTAGACCTTAAACCTATAGTAGGTATAAAAAATCATACGAGCCCAGTCGCATAGGAATTGGACCACCCTTGTTCTAAATATAAAATATTTTTTGCATATCGACGCTTAAGAAACAATACCTCTTATATCCAAAATGACAATTTTACAGGAGACACAAAAAACATATTAACTTACACAAATGTTTAAATTGAAATGACTGGTCTTTTGTTTTTATATAATTTGAATTAATACTATTGTACATACCAGCTATTGGTGATAGTTGAATATTAGTCTGTATGTCGATTTAATTTAATAAACTCAAATTCAGTAAAAATGGAGATACGAGGTATTAGTTTTATTTATTATATAGGTACCGGAACCCTGGTCACCAGGCCCATCCCCGAGGTTTTCCCTCGAATTAGGCTTGAAACTAAACGAAAATGGTTACTCGGGGGTTGGTTGGCGGTACTGAAAGTACGCTTCGAGACGCGTATTTAAAAAAAATGGGCGTCAAGATATTATACTCACAATTCCGAGAATTTCGAAGCGAATGGGCCTGGCGACCAGGGTTCCTGGTCCTCCAGGTGTAACGGACAACAAAACTAACAACGTACTCATGATCAGCGACCCCAAAAACCACCGAGTGACCATTTTCGCTTAGATTCAAGTCGAATCTTTTACCCCAAAAACCACGAATTTTCGCTTAGTTTCAGGCCGAATTCGAGGGAAAACCTCGGGGATGGGCCTGTAGACCAGGGTTCCGGGTCCCCAGGTTCATCGGGGTCAATTTCGGACATCAGATTCGTAATCAGCGACCCCAAAAACCCCCCGAATAACCAAATTCAGCCCGTTTCGATAATGTATTCTCGAATTATGATTTTTTCTTTAATTGGCTGGAAAAATTGCACCCCAAAAAATGCATTTTTAGGTGTAGTAATGCAGTTTCTGATTGGTATAAGACAAAAATTGGTAACATTTTTTCTAAATTTTACAAGGAATCCAACGAGCCTAATTACGTCAAAATCTATCTTACTGCGGAAATTTTGGAGGTGGAATGCTAAATTTCCTCGTCTATTAGTTAATTTATAGCTGTCAACTGCGTTGTGCTAATAAAGAGTTGACGAAAATGTTGCGTGGAAAGGCAGTTTCCGAAGATCTGCGAAATTTTATAATTTCTGCCTATGTATAGCGTTAAATTGTCAAAAATTTAAAAATCCCACTGAGTACAGCGCCAAAAAAAAATTTTTTTTTTTTTAAAAAAAAAGAAAATTTAAAAAAAAAAAAAAAAGAGAAAAAAAAAAAAAAAAAAAAAAAAAAAACCCCCCCCCCCCCACAAAAAAAAAAAAAAAACCCCGCTAAAAACAAAAGAGGGGAACTCCCACGGAGGGGGGAATTATAGGGGAAAAATTTTTTTTTAAAAAAAATGGTTTGGGTGGAAAAAAATGGAATTAAATAATAAAAAAATAAAATTATTTTAAATAAAAATTTTTTTTTTTTTTTTTTTTTTTTTATTAAAAAAAAAAAAAAAAACCCCCCCCACCCCACAAAAAAAAAAAAAAAAAATTAATAGTGGGGAAAAGAGAAGAAAAGGGGGGAAAAAAGGGGGGGGGGTGTTGTTTGGTTTTTTGTTAATTTAAAAAGGTTGTTGCTTGGGTTGGGGATGAATAAGGAAAAAAGTGTTTGTTTGGTTGTGGAAAAAAACTCCATGTTCGTTTGGTGTTTGGGGTGGGGGGGGGGGGGGGGGGGGGGGGGGGGGGGGGGGGGTTTTTTTTTTTTTTTTTTGTTTTTTTTTTTTTTTTTTATTTTTTTAAAATTTTTTTTGATAAAAAAAATTCTCTTTTAAAAATATTTTTGTTTGTGTGGGGGGTTTTGTTGGGGGGGGAGGGGGCGGCCCTCCCCCCCCCCCCCCCGCGGGCGGGGGGGGGGGGGGTTGTTTTATTTTTTTTTTTTTAATTAAATTTTCTCTCTTTCCCCTCCCCCCCCCCCCCCCCCCCCCCCTCCCCCCACAACACCAACAACAAAAAAAAACCCCCCCCCCCCCCCGAGGGGGGAAGGCAAAGGGGGGGGGCGGGAAAAAAAGGCCAAAAAAAAAAAAAACACAAAAAAAAAAAAAAAACAAAAACCCATAAAAAAAAAAAAAAAAAATTTATTTTTTTATTTGTGTTTTTTTCTAAAAAAAAATAAATTTCCCACATACACAATTTTTTTTTTTTTTTTTTTTTTTTTTTTTAAAAACTCTGAGTTAGAAATAGGGTGGTCCAATTCCTATGCGACTGGGCTCGTACAAAAGCACCACAAAGAGTCACGTCAAAGAGATACCCGAACAATCTCTTAACGAAGTCCGAATTACAGTACGCAAACTCTATAAAAAGGATGTGGCAAACTAAGGCACGACGACGGGACGATGCGGTGCGGAGAGATGTATCAGGCTGCTCATATTTTGTGCTCATTTTTTTTGCCCGTATGCATTTAGGTTAGTAAACTAACGCATTCTCTAAATACAGTGAGATGCAGAAACCATGCAAAATTAGTATATTCTGGTTATTTCATGTTTTACGCTTATAATAAATATAATTTTGTGGTTTTTGTACAGTGTAGTTGTTAGGTATTTATGTAACATAGTATAGTAGGTTAGGTATTTATGTAGTACAGTAAGTGATATACTTAAATTTAGGGGTATGCGTTGGCAAAATAAAATATAAGTTCTTCTGTAACCTTAAAGACTTGAGGTTGCAAATATGTACTTAAAACAAGTAGTCTTCTTAATGAAGTCTTTACGACTTTAAAAATCATTCCAATAAAAAATGTTACATTAAAAATCTCTTT
Organism: Aromia moschata; assembly: GCA_029963805.1. NCBI lineage: Eukaryota > Metazoa > Arthropoda > Insecta > Coleoptera > Cerambycidae > Aromia > Aromia moschata. The sequence goes on from JAPWTK010000012.1 coordinate 1,610,346, forward strand.
CGTTGCTTTAAAAGAAATACTTCCGTCTACGCTCCTGCGCCGATCCGGCTAACAGAAGCAATTTGTCAACGCCAGGAGCGCAGAAGATCAACTCCGCTATGGTCCATTTAATAATGAGTCGGCAAATAAAACAAAGTGAGGCTTAAATAAGATTTGAGGATACAAAAATCCGACACTGGATGCCTGCCAAGAGAATATTAAGCCGATGATTTGTTGGGGATATCGCGTTGCTTTATTAACTTTATATTTTGTACTACAACTTTACCATCGATCGCCGTGATTTATGTGTATCGTGGTCGGGGATATTGTGGTAAGAAGGAAAATAAATCTTGGCTTGCTTTTTTTTTCGGTAGCCGTTTTGTTTTTCAAGCACACCCACGTCCACGAGATGCGTTCGTTTTTATCATGTCTTGGACGGGTTATAAAAAATTCCCTCTTCTACGAAATATTTATGGATGACAGATGGCGGTTTTTGCACGGCCGTAGATGTGATATACGCGAGTAATGAACAGTGACATTCAAAAAGGAGCATATGTCTTCTTATTTTAACTTAATCACAGTCACTTTTAAATAGAGAACAATATATACTTGTAGATGTCGATTTGCGAATGGACGCATTCAGTTTAAGTGAATAAAAGTATAGGTATTTTTATTATTGTTTAAATTAAAAAGTAAAAGTACTTGCTGGGCCTCTTCAATGACAAATTATTTCGAGTATTTGATTTGTGAAAAAAGGACAGCTTTCAATTGATAAATTTGGCTGCCTATCAGCAGAAACCTTTTTGTAATGACCATCTCCAAAAATTGTCTTTTATACTCGTGAAATATTCATCGTTCATTGCAAAAATTCTGTAATTGTATGGTTATCCTGTTATGAAGCCCTGTCGTCTAAGACAAAGAGCTACACAGTTCCAAAGGGCGTATTTCCTCACATTTAATCTTGTTGCTGTCTTGACATGATCGCTTTTTTCCTTGATTTGTAAAAAATTATCCATTCATATTGATTGATAAGGTGATTCGTATCCGTTCATGGTTTCCTATATTATGTTTTTTTATCTATTTATTTTTTTAATTATGTCCGAATATGTTTTCACTCCAGTCTATAAGAGAAAAATTACTCTATTTGATAGGATTATTTATTTTATAACTTTTATTTGTTTGAGAGTTTTTTCACTATAACTTTCTTGTTTGTACCTACCTACTTTCTAATTTAGTGTTAATTTATGTTTTATTGTAAAAAGATAATGTTATATTAGACGTAAACGTTTTTCATCTTGTTTTGTGTTTCAAAATGCTGCAAGTTATTGAACTTGGAACACCCTGTATATATTTCTATTTTTGAATTACCCTTAAATGCCTGAATACGTTTTTGTGAACAATGTCATATACGTTTGACATATACGTACTATGTCTGAGATTTTTGCAAAAACATGTTTGAGGTAGCATTTGTGCTCAAGTAGCAGGTGATCAACGAGCGTCAACTTAACCTATAAAGTATGCTCAAATTGACGACCATTTTCTGCTCGACGCAATTCGTACCTACCTTTCTTGTACAAGAAATATTTAACGTTTTTTTTCTATGTCAAACGATTTTCGAGATAAAGCTTCTCTAAGTACCTATGTAGTTGTGGCGTGGTATGGAAATCAGTTTTTATACCCTGGGCGCAGAAATTAAAATATATAAAGAAAATTCCAAATTTTTAAGTGATTTTTTAAAGAACTGTAACTTGGGGAAAATGGTCGTAGGGGTCCAAGTTTCTACTTCTTGGATCTTGAGTTAATTTTTTTTAGCATCAGTAGTTTTTGAGTAATCGTAAGAAAACCATCGAAAAACAATTTTCGAAATTTTGGCTTGTATTTTAAATGGGTCCACGGACCTCAACAATTTTTTTTCGATATGTTCCGTAATTATTTTTTTTTTTTTAGTTTTTTTGTGGAAGAAAATGTCTTGTTGACTTTGATAATCAATTACTCGAAATAAAGAGGGTGAAACAGTCCGGTATATTGTTTTGTTCTAAATATTTTCGAGGAAATATGCGTTGGCATCAGTTATGAAATATCCCTAATTATGCAATTTTTTACCTCTTTCAATCAACAATTTCGTTTCGAAAAACATTTTTTTAGTAAAAACCAATGACTACTACTTGTAAAGAATACCTTTGCAATTTTCAAAACCCTACCTGAATTTTCTGTACGTTTCTTATTTCTCGAGTAATTGATTATCAAAGTCAACAATGACATTTTTGCTTTGAATGGCAGTAACTCTATATATAAGGACCTTAATGATGAACATATCGAAACAAATTTATTTTGCTCCGTGGACTTTTTAAAAGACAAGCAAAAATTTCGAAAAATCCTATTTTTCGATGGTTTTCTTATGATTCCTTAAAACCTGGTGATACTAAAAAAATTTAAACTCAAGATCCAAAAATTAGAAACTTAGGAGTTTCAGTTTCATTTTACAATATATTCAATTTTTTTATATCCCTAATTTCTGCGCCTAGTATATTTTTCCAATCTTTAAGTTTTTACAACTTGCGGATAAAATTGAACTAAAGTTGAAGTAAATAAATACAATATGATACCAATTAAGGTAAATATTTAAAAAAAATATATAAGAGTATTTATCAACTGTTTACTAACAAACTAGGCCACGTTCTACGGGAAACTTTCACGGTGATAACAAAAGCCGACATCATAAATCCCATAATAAAATTTAATCCCTTCACTCGAACGTTTGTAAAATCGCTATAAATAACGTACAGACCCGGTTTCTAACTTTTGCCTGCTAATGTACCCACTCGAAATTTATTAGTACTGATGATTAGATAAAGTTTTAGGTAATTGTTTCGCTTCAAGAGTACAATCATAAACATGATTCAGCCACTCGAGATTATAATCGCTAACTAATTATCATTTTATCTGTTCATTAAAGCGAACAGACAGGAGAGAGGAAGAGATGAAGGGACGTGTTCTTACGATACCCTTTCGCCGTGGGTACTTTAGGTTTATTGTTCGACGAGAAGGGGGAACGTTATCGATTTTTATTGAAGAAAAATCTATTATTGTCAGTTGCGTTACGCCATTTTGCGACGTTGACATATTAAATTTAAACGACGTACGTACAATGGACCAGGTGTACTAGAAGACGTATGATTTGAAGTGCCTCATTTCGGCGAAAGATCTTAATCTGATGAAACAGTCCTTCATATAACGACCAGTTTTTGTTTTAGGGCAGATGTTGTAGAGACAAGCAGTTATTAAATATGTAATGAAATAATAACTTCGTCAAAATTTAATTTGCTTTGAGGTCATTGTACTACTAATTGTCCGTTTCTTGTTCTCATTCAGACAAAATGTAGTGCATTAAATTGCTTTAATGCTAAGAAAATAATGTAAAAAGTATTAAACAAATGAATAATTTTTATATCTTCAATATATTACATAGGGCAGAGAGAGGTACATTGATACACGAAGCGCATTGATACGCATTTAAAATTTCGCGGCAGAAGAAGTCCATTTGTTTCAAACTATTACTTCAAAGATGGCACAAGTGTGGGCTACTTGTCATAAAAATTTAGTAACGGAAAAACGAGTGCGAGTAAAGTTACATGTGTATAGTTTATTTTGGCGCGAGAAAGTAGTTTTTAATGCCTTTTTACATGTGTGTGTTTTTACCAACGTGGTAGCAATAGAGTGCTGCTTGTGTCACCATTCCTAAACGTAAGTATTATTTAAACAATGTTTAAATATGCACTGTAAGGTTAAATATGTCACTAGTGATTATTTCTGTCAGAGTGCATTTGGGGTACATTGATACATATATATGAGAGGTACATTGATACAGTGTATCAATGTGCCTCTACGGTGTATCAATGGACCTCTGCAATTTACAAATGTACTATTGTATTCGTATAAACAAGATTCAGCAAGTTATACGAGGACATGTTACTTCCTCGTTGACCGGACTTAAAGCTCGATGTTTTAAAAACACTTAGTTCAGCCGGTTTAACCCTCACCATGAGAACATCTAAGAGGGATTTTAGAGATTTGGGAAGAAGAAGTGGGGAAACAAATTAGAATATATCACTAAATATACAAGTTATACAAACAACAGGGAGGCGAGAAAGCCTCGTATTTACACTACAATACCAGAAAAAGCATGATTAGAGGACATCGCTAAGAAAAATGAAAAATTAAGAATAATAATAATAATAATAATAATAATAATAACTTGCATGCACTTGTAAGAAAGTTTTGGGAAGGATGAATTTCCTCCCCCGAAATTTTGCTGAGGGGAAGATATGCCATCACTGTTGCAGAGGAATGGGTGAATGTTTCCCAGGTTTACGCGAGTGTGACTATAAATAATAATAATAATAATACCACCCATAATTACCCGAAGAGTAACCCCTAGGTCCTCTCAGGGACGAAGGAGGGCTATTATTATTATTTGCCATGGGCCATGGAAGTAACCAAGAAGGTGAAATTTAATATTAAAGAAACGGTACGAAATGTTCCAAGTTCATCCGAAAGTGACAGTGAAGTGGAAATGAGCTTATCTGATTCAATTAACGATGTCAGTGATGAAGAACTACCATTGTTGTGTGATGATGAATTAAATGTAGGCGATTTTGTTCGTCAAGTTTTTAACATGGAAAACAGCCGTACACTTTGTTGGACAAATTGTCACGATTTATAATGACCATGAAATAGAGGTCAATTATTCACGGAAAAGAAAAACTGGCATAAGACTTTTGTTTTTCCTAACGTCCAGGACATCAGTTTAGTGCTTCGAGAGAGAGTCTGTCTAGTATTCAAACTGCCCAAATCCATTGCTGGTGGTGGTACACTTCGCCAAAATAGATCTTTTTATTTTCCAACAGTTCCTAATCTTATAATTCAGTAAATATTGTACTACAATATTACTTTTTTCTCTAGTGTATTGTATGTATAACAATGTTCCCCAGCACTGTATCAATTTCCCTCACCAGAGAGGTAGTTTGATGCAAATGTAGACATTAAAAAAAGTTGCAAAAACTCCAAACTTGTTTTTATTTTTCCTTTAAATAGAGTATCATATGAAAGACAAATACATAGCCTGTAAGCCTAAAGTAAGAAGATGGCGACAATTATTTTTGTCTTGGACAAAATCATAATCACGACAAAAATTGTATCATTGTGCCTCCCTCTCCCCTACACTCCCTCCTTCCTTTGCTGGGAGTAAAAACAGCTATATTTAACACAACAATTTCGAATTTTGAAGTTAAAAGTTAAAAATATTTGTCTAACTAAAACATACTCACAGTAGTTAGATCCGTGTAACAGCTTTATCAACTACATAATTATTTTTGCTGGTATTCCGTTAAAATTCCATATTTACTGTTCACGAAATTATCCTAACAATCAGTTTCATAAGACATTTTCTGCATTTGCATAGTTGTGAACCTAATTGGAGGTTATACAGGTATACGTTTTGAGCGCATACCATCGCTACATTTTGCGTAACCTCAAAAAATATAATTAACGTTGACTGTATAATCATGAAAGTTTAGCAAATTGGCGACTGGATTAAGGATCCTTGCCTTATAAACGTAGGTAATATTATTTGTTATGCCTGTTTACTAATTTTGTTTAGTTAAAATGCTTGCTTTGCGGTAATGAAAAACAGAAATGAATTATTTGCACATATCGAAGTATTGATAGTTGTAAAATGGTGCATTTTTAGTAAATAGCAACTTAGATTTTGCAAGTCGTCGTTTCATAACATTTCTCGTAATTTTTGTTAAAGTGAGTTTCTTAAAAATAACGAATATCTACGATAAATAAAGAAAATATAACCTGTTGTCTTATTTTTAAAAAAGCTCAGAATAAGAAATCGATGATATAAATAGTGATACAAAATATGATCTACATTTTGCATGGGATGTTTTGTAATAAATCAAATACTGTAATATTATAGCCAGGTACGTCATACCATTTTATTTTAGTTACTTTTAGTTAGCGGATCGGTACCACAATTTCAGCAGTTAGGTCGCTTGGTAGATACAAATTGGTCAATTTTATGTACTTAAAATAATTTAATGAAATATGAATTTAATTTTTTTTTTAAATTTTACGTAAACTTGCGTGACTAGTCATTATTTTCTTTGTACGTACAATTGCGATTGGCGTCAGGTAAAAGTGATGACACTTTCAGATGCTCCCTTTTTACCTTTATCTATTTTAAAAGTGCTGGAAAGGGACGGATGGATGCTCTAAGACGGCGCGGTTGAACTGAAGTCGATTTGTCGGAATACTTACATACATCCGATCATATGTATTTGCCCACCCCCAGTGGTTGAAGAATACATTTGAGAAGTTATATTTGTCCTTGAAAATGTATGCTAAACATAAAGTATCATATATTACGTACGAAATTAAAGCTTTTTTCAAGCTCTTTAAAATAGCGTTAAAGAGATTTTTTAAAAAATCATGATTTAACTATTTCTTATTCGAATAAAAAATGGTAAAATTTTAAAATTAATTGCCCATCTTTAGATCACTGTATTTCTAAGGAAAATAACGATAAAAATAATTTGAAAACACAGTTTTGTAGCTTTTTTCAAGACTTTTCAAATGCACTTTTTACTTTTTTTAAACTATTGATAATCAAAGTTTTATCGCGTGTTTTATAAAAAAGTAGACATTTCGAAATATTGGTGAATATTTAGAGATCTTTACAGTATGGAAAAAAAATTATTTACAAAAAATTTTGCATTTTGTCATGAGATATACTGTTATTTTTTCAAGCTTTTTCAGGAGTTCTTTTTATAGGGTCCAATTATTTCTGCCCGTTCTTCTATAGTAAAATTTTTAGTTTTTGCCATGATCTCTAATTTGTGAATTCAAGTTCTTACTTCGTGAATGCCAAAGAGGGACCGATTTTACAATTCCGATTACAAAGTACTTAGTAAACAAAATTCGTCTTAATGTTATAAACCCTTAAGGAATATTGTACACATGCTAATCACAAAATCATGAAATGAACATTCTTTTTACTTAATTTATTACGTTACTATTGTTACGAATAATTTACTAATTTCTATAAAAATTGTTAATTAATTTGTTAATAAAAGTTCATATGTTTAAATGAATACATTTTTTATTTACATACACAAAAAGCTAAGAAAAGTAAAGATTTCCTGAAACAGCTTGAAAAAGTAGTATAGTACGCCAGGCAATATAGCAGAAAAGTGCTCAGTTTTTAAAAAGAGTCCTGAATAAGGTTTCTCGGCGCGATAATTAGGTAAAAAATAGTAGAAATGGATTGTGTATGTTTTGGATAAAATCGGTATGTAGACCTTAGTAAAAAAATCAATAAAAGTGCCGAAAACCGTTTTTTTGCGGATTAAGGGACGAAAAATATTTTTTCGTAAAACAAAAATAGCACGTTGTAGCTCTTGAAAAAACGAAAAAAATTAGTTTTTGGTGATCAAAATCGGTTCAGAAGTTTTTGCACAAAAAAATAAAAACCCGATGAAAAATGCCCATTTTTTGAAATTGAATTACAAGGGTTCTAATGATCGCAGAAACTTTTCTTATATTGTAGTTTTTGGTCGTGCCTATCTGCAGTAAAAAATTTCATGCAAAAAATAATAAGAACGTTTTGCATAAATCGAAAAAAACTAAAAAAAATGTCGTTTCGAAAAACGGCTTGAACAAGCCGAAAAATGGCCATCATGGAGTATTTTTTCTGGGCTTGAATTACTCGTCATTAAATTCCCTACAAGTCCATTATCGTGACTTGTGGGAGAAGTTCTTTCAATCGTCTGAAAACGCGTTTGAAAATCAAGCGTCGCTTTGCTTCAAGCGCTCGGACAAGCGAGTTAGGTCGCTTGGTAGATACAAATTGGTCAATTTTATGTACAAAAGAATTTAATGAAATATGAATTTAATTTTTTTCTTAAATTTTTATCGTTATTTTCCTTAGAGATACACTGAAAGATGGGCAATTAGTTTTTAAGTTTTTACCATTTTTTAATCGAATAAAAAATAGTTAAATTATGAAAAAAAATCTATTTAACGCTATTTTAAAGAGCTGAAAAAAGCTTTAATATCATATAGGATACTTTATGTATAGCATACATTTTCAAAGTAACACAAATGTAACTTTCAAATGTATTCTTCAACCATTTGGGGTGGGCAAATACATATGATCGGGAGTGTACATGTGAACAAGAAGAATCAATAACGTTTGTGTTTGGAGTCACATTTGCATGTTTGAAATGAAAACTAGGTTAGCAAAACCGATTTAACTTTTTTCTTGTTATTTACATTGTTAAAATAACAATGACTGCATTTAGTTCATTTTGGTGTACAGATTTCCATTTCTTGCGCTTAACGTAGGCGGTTGTAGAAGAAAATGCTCATTTTTCTGTATACAGAGAGCAAATAATAATACAGCTTTTATCGACTTTTGTATTGAATAAATACATGTTTAATGGGCAAACATCGAAAAAGAGCATCCTTGCTCCCAATACGAGGTATAGTTTGTTTCTTTATTTAAGAGCCAATTCGGCACCTTTGATTATACCGCATTGATAAAAAATATTTGTTAGACCATAAAAACAACAGAAAGAAGAGTGCTGGCACACCCGGGGAAAGTAAGTCTGATTCGCCCTAAAGGGACACTGCTTAAGTCATACTTACCAATAGAATTAGGGCGTTGACATGATGGCCCAATGCGAATGGAGAACCACAGTACTTACGTCCGGTCAACGTGGACTGCCAGGAAACTAAAGTTCAACAGAGAATACACAGAGACGGACGCGCTTAGCTCTGGTCTTTTATATTTGGTCGCTCCAATATTTATCGAATACCTTTAGTTTGTAAAGTTAGTGAAAATGCCTTTTTGGCGTCCTTTTGAGCATATGAATAATAATAATCTGTAGTGACCATTTGTGGATGGCAATGAGAATGGGGACCGAGCTAAGTGTTTGGCGTCCATTCCAGGAAGACATTGATATTGCGCACAAAAACGATCATGGTGTTAATATTGTTGAGGATTATGATAACAATAGGGAAATAATGTGGAGTGTAGTTCTAAGAATTATGTAATTCGTCAACATTTACCCCCGGTAGCACAACAGATAATTTTAAATATGTACCAAAAGCTTAGCGATGAAAAAGGGAGCAAATATGGCATTATTAAATGGGTCTGTGAACTAACGAAAGTTTCTTGGTCGACATTAAAAAGAATTGTTAATCGAAAATATACCGTACGTCGAAAAAAGTATGAAAAGGGTCAAAGAGAACATAATAAGGGCAGATAAAACATTCATATTCTGAACAGGAATATTAAAAAGTATGTCTTACGTTCATAAGTTACTTTGATGTTTTTAAGACATTCTTAAAGTAGAGAAAAGTTTTTACGCTAAATTTAAAAATAAATGTATACTCATATTAAATACATTACTATAAAATACAGCAGGTACTGTAGTTAGTATTAGTGAGCAACCCTACAAATTTTCCTAATACGCTCCTGGGCTGCCCTGTTTCTACCACGTGGTGACGGACGCCGACTGTCATAAGAACGCTTTTTTTTGCAAGGCGGCATCGGTGAACCGTACCGAACTGGCTCTTACATAAAGAAATGGACTATACCTCCGTGTGCGGTCTCTCCCGCTCGGCGCAACACAAAAGCCCTATTTTATGCTGCATCTTTCGGCGGATTATCGATTGCGGCGCGTTTTTAATTGCGCGCCTGCGATGCTACATTTTGCTGCATCGCTCTTCGGATCGGTCCCGATTACGCACGGGAACTACCCCTCCCACCGCACCCTCCCCTCCACTCCCGCCAACCGGCCTTATTTACGGCCCAATAAAATACACACTCATCATCAACCACTCGACATGACAGATTGATGTCGAGCAATTTTACTTACACCGTGTTGTTCCCTTAATGGTATTATATTTTATTACAATGGCCCGGGGGAATACAAAAGAAATGCCGTTTGACTTTTATGTGCCGCTCGCCGACGTCGTCGGATCGGGTAACGAGTACCAGTGGCGGGTCATCGAGAAAGGCGAGGCAGGCTGCCTCTACAAAACCGACACGAAGTTACAAATTTTTGCTTTTAATGTGAATATAAAACTACATACACTATAGGAAAGTGCAAGATTTCAAAGCCGAGCATTAATAAATAAGAAAAGAATAAACTCTGACAGATAGAGGAACTGACAGAGAAATATTATATCCATAGTTGCCAGACTAACATGTCATTTTAAAACTCTTTGGGCGTTATTCTCTGTCTTTCGTGATAGGGTAGCAATAAAATATGTAGGCGGGACGCCCCGCCCATAAATTATAATGCGCACGTGTGAATTGAATTATTATATCGTTATAGGTCTACGGAAAAAACACTTAAGCATTCCTTGCGTACGCAGTTGGTATTTTAGGCGATTCCAACGTTCGGCCATTTTTTATAAACGGTTCCTTAAATGCAAACAAATATTTAACAAATAAAACAAACTGTTTACGGACATGAACATGAAAGACCACGAAATTTAAATGATTTACGGGCCAGAATTGTACAAGTCCTAAATTGTTACGCTTAAGAAATATTAGAACGCGTAAGAACTGAGTTTTACGATAGACCAGGGTTTTGCGAAGAACAAAGGGGCGACATTTTGAACCACTTATTCAATAGGCATTTTTTTCTTTCTTTCGTCTTATAACCGGGTTGATTTATATTTATATATTTTTATTTTTTATAGAACTTCAATTTTATTTTCTTGCAGACCGGTCAGTTAAGCAATACAAAAATTTGAAAATAAATACAATTATGTTCGTACACTTCTTTTAAGTGTATGGGATAATTTTAAGTCAGAATTACGTAAGAATTTCGCTTCATACAGCTGTCGATGTGCACTCTCACCGCTGCGAAAAAGTACTGAGAAGTACTCACTCATGTTCGTTAGGTGATGGGCGGTGTCTATCCACCTCCACATTCCAGTTTCTGACGCGTTTTACGTCATACGTTTCACACAAGCTTGAAACACTGGTGCATCTAACTGTCTTTGTCTGTCCTTACTGGTGTATTTTAACTTATTCTCTTCTACACATGTATCGCCAATATGTAATGCTGCAATTTCCTACCCTAGTATACAGTGTGTGTTAAGCCAACATCGGCCGGTTATGAAAAAGGACAAATACATGTGAAACGACATGTAAGACGCAACCATCATTACGCATCGAGGGTAGTGGGAAAATAAGACCGGCTCTTCACCACCTACCTAATCAGTACGAGTAAATACGTCTGAACCTGAACCCTTCTTCCACACAGCACGGCTAATCGCCCGCCGCGCCGAGCCAAAATGCCTTGCTGTACTAATAAGATTATGCGTAATATTTTGGAACCTAGTGTTTTTAGAAAGTGTTGGCCTATTTGGGAACACATGTTAGCAAATGAATCTTTTAATTTACGTTCAGAATTGCCGTTATGATGCCATGCTATACGACATTCTGATATACATATGTATTTCTTCGCGTGAATAAACCATTTTAATAACATTTCTAACAAGAATACTGTTTACTTCAACTACACTTCTCGCTCTGTCAAGCGACAGGTGGTGAGTGGACCGGTCTTATTTTCCCACTACCGTCGATGCGTATGCGGTATCTGTCGTCTCACTTTGTTTGTCCTTTTTCAAAACTGGCCGATGTTGCCTTTACACAAACTGTACAGTGCTGTTTAGGTTATTGTGTATAGTACAGAATAAAGGACAATACAAGGACAGCTTAGACAAAGGGCGAACCAATCGCGAGCGAGGTGAACGAGATGAAGGGAGGGCTGGAAGGCCGGGAGCTGTATGTTGTAGACAAAATTCGCCTAATTTTGACATACAAATGCAACCTTTAATATCCACTTATGTGCGCAGTACCGTAATTTCTACTGTAGAGTATGCAGCAAGCAATTAGAAACACTGATGAGCCGGAAAACCCAGTCACACGAAAAACATTTTTTACTTAGCAAAATTATGACTAATTATGTGTTTTTAAAAATAATGTTATTAACATATAAATTTATGTTGATGGTGGCAATGAGGGATGTTTCGAAAACAAACATTTTGCCTTTGTAGGAATCTCCATTTTTTTTATTATCATCCATCGTCATTATCAACGCCTGATGGTAATGAGGCATAATATATTTTACACGCGTAAAATTTTAGATCCTATAAAATATTATCGACGTTTCTGACACTTGAAAATAGCCTTGTCTCAATTTATTCAACTTGGCAACATTCATAGCAGCCAATAAAAAAATTTAAAAATTGTAAGATCGTTTTCTACCGATCTGAATTTGTCGGAAATACTTTGTTACCTTCTCTGGATATTGTCCAGATTTACATTAGTAAAATTCCTGATAAATTGAGATCTATAACATATTGGTATTTGTCGGAAATATATTTTGCCCTCTCCAGAGATAATTTATTTCATCAATTTTTTCCGTCACTGATGAGTCCGCGTATATAATAAACAAAATTAGCAGAGTTCCGAACGCGTGTCTTTGAAATCCTAACCGTGCCGCTCATGAAGTTCTCATGCCATAACGAATAGAACAATGGGTACGTTTACCGCTATCCAATTAATATTTAATTAACGATATCTCCTATTTGAACGGCCGCAATGAACTAATGGGTTTTAATAAGTAATTATGTTATTCCGTAATGAATCTTCATGCTCGAGTTGGTGCTCGAGAAAGTAATCTGTTGTGTATCAGTTGAGTGGTAATGGGCTCTTCCGTGCGCTGATTAATTGTTAATGCACAATTGTAAAACAAAGGAATAGGCATAAGATCGGTAGTTTATTTGTAATGTGAACTCCTTGCTAAATACGGTTGAGTATTTGAATGGGTTGCGTGACACCGGGGTACAGAAGAGTCAGACAAAATATCAATGGTACCTACTATTGTAGAGATGCATTTGGGTTTACTGCGGACTTATATAGTTGTCCAAATTTTCCAGTTATGGCTCAATTATTATTGTAAATTAAGTAATGAGACTGGCAACGTGGCGTCCGATCTAGCAACACTGCGGTGACGGGACTTGGAAGGGCGGCAGGTTAACATGTAATGCACCTTAAGTACATGTTTGAACTTGTTAGTCTTTTGTTTGTTCTTCGTGATTGTTTTCGTAAACTCGTTTTTTCTAACGCGTATAAAAAATGAGTGACATTAATTTTGAGCAACGCGCGCAACGGTGTGACCGCAACCGATACTTGTGCAAAACTTCAACACGCCTACGGAGACGGTGTTTTTTCAAGGGCCCAGGTTTTTCGGTGGTTTAAGGCATTCTAAGAAGATAGAGAGTTGATTGAAGACGAATCAGTCAGCAGTTGTGCGTTCAGATCGTCGGTTGACGACAAGAATGATTGGGGAAGAGATAAATTTGAATCACACCACTGTTCATCAGATTTTGACAAAAGAATTGGGGATGAGAAAAATTGCGCAAAAATGGTTCCAAAAACCTTTCGCAGGAACAAAAGGACATCAGGAGAGAAAGGTGTTTGATTTTTTGGAATCGATTGAAAATTATCCCATTTTATAGAATGTGTCATTACTGGAGATACCTAAGACTTGGGTGTTTGAGAAAAACTTCGTAAAAGGGTCATGCGTGTGAGACCAAACATTAAGAACAACTGGATGTTGCATCACGACAATGCGTCTTGTCACACAACCATTTCAGTAAACGATTTTTTTAGCCAGCAAAATCATTTCCGTGGCTCCTCAGCCTCCTTATTCGCCTGACTTGAGTCCTTGTGACTTTTTTCTCTTCCCGAGATCGAAAAATCACCTCAAGAGATGTCATTTTGGGACCATAGAAAATATTCAAACGGCTGTAACCACGGCTGTTCCAGTACTGCTGTGAGGAATGGAAGAACCGTCGCCAGCGCCGGGTGGCTTCCCAAGGAAGTTATTTTGAAGGAGTCAATACTGAATTGTAATTCTAATCAAATAAAAAAAAAAAAACTAAAAAATTCAGTTTCATTTCTTAATTTACACACCTCATATATTACTAAGACAGTCGTGGCTTCTAACTGACATTTTTATAGGTAACTGTCACGGAACACGAAATATCATACATAAAATCGATATTTGTTTCAGATACATATCTCATCTGAATTTGGTGACACGCTAAATTTGTTGTATTTCTAGGTTTTGTCCATTTTAGAATTCTTACAATATACGAGCCCAGGCTCATAATAGTTCGGCCATTTAACATTTTCAACTAGACATTATCATATTATGAAATCTGAAACAGTTATGAAAAATATCGATAAAATCGTTGTAACTATACTAAAATACGACTTTCATAATATTACAGAAACTGAAAACTGTTCATTATACGTATAGTATGGAAATATAATATATACCAGGTGTTCCATTTTAAAACATCCACATGAGTAACTCTGTAGAAAAGGCGCCAATCAAAAAAATGACTTTAGGGGGCCATCTGACTATGTGATCCAGCACCTTATCCGGCATCCTGATACGGCCCTGAGGCACCCATTTTTTTTTAAAGGGAACTTCCTGATTCTATGGAAAAAGTACGTTCAATAAAAATATCGGACAGATTTATTAAAAGAAGACGTTTGTCTTGAAATTTTGTAAATGCGTGTTAATTTTCAGAAAAATATTCCAAAATTTTGATTTTGCCAATTTTTCCTCATGTACACAGTACTTACTCGAATTTATTAGGTGTTTTTTTTTTTTGTAATTCAATCTAAAATAATACTTTGATTCATAAATCACAATGCTAATAAATAATAAATCAGGTGCTTTTACGTTAAACTTTGTTATACATTTAGCGATAACATTAAATACATTTTGGGAGAGAAATTCATTTTCAAAAATTTTAATACTCAATTTAAGAATGTAAAGATCGAAACTTATATCGAAATATATGATCGAAAAATAAAACATATGCAAAATCGTGAAACAAACGTTTTCTCTTAATAACGTTTTCCGATATTTTTATCGGAAATTCGATTTTTCAAATTTAATTTTTTCAAATTTCAAATTTCATTTGCATAACGTACTTGAACCATTCACTGACACATCCCAAACTTAATTTATCGAAAAATGTATACACTGTATATACGTGGTCTGTCCACTTAAGACTTCTTTGAATGATTGAAGTGGAAGCTAAAGCGATGCGATTACAATTATGTTTTTATTTAACGCGACAGTTGCATCAGTCTCTGTTAATAACACATACAAAGCCAAAAATTGCGTTGTCGTTTACATAGACAGGAAATTTTGTGGAGCCTAAATCTGAACCTTGCGGTGCACCAGTGCAACTCTAGCGCACCCGGTTATTATGGATCTCAATTTTATGGCACATAAAGAAGTCTGTGGCATACTAAACACGAAATCAAAATGTGTGTTACTCCTATGACTCTATAATATACTACGTTGCAATTAGATTTTCCGCGCGTAGGAGGCAACGAACACCCACTATTGTTGTTCGTGATGCAGGTAATTTGCGCCCAGCTCCGTATTCAATTCGCTGGTAACGCAGCGCATAATACTCATATAATTTTGATAATGTGTAATCGGAACCGTGATCGGCGTATATGCTAATGCCGCGGTATTTCGCTGCGGCCTTAATAAAATAATAAACCGCTTTAGTGGGATCGTTTGTTACGATCTCCCCTTAAATGACCCGTAATAACAGACTCGCGGTGACGGCCCGTTACGATAGGTTATGGGGCTCCAATCGGTGCGTTCCGCGCACATTTCGCGTTCGAATTGTTGTTTTCAATTTCGCCGGGCCGCACAGTGGTCAATTTTGCGATTCTAGAAGGACAACATTATTTAAACAAAAAAACGTCTTTATTTTGATAAAATATCATTAATTTTGAAAGTTTAAGGTAATTACTGTGTCATATGTAGCACATAAATAAATAAATAAAAAATAAATACATAATAAAAGTACAAAGTTCCATAAAATGAGACAAATAGTTCTATAGCTACAAATGACCCGTTGCACTTCACAAATCCGTCTCGTAGTATGTTCTATTAAAGATTGTAAATCCACTTCAGCAGCTGTTTCTGTAACTACGACATTTTCCGGATAGCACTTTGCCTTGGCTTCAATCAGGAAAGGATATGATGGACATACCTTGGAGCCAATACTTCTTAGGCGTTGTTGCACAGCAATATACGATCTTTTGGTCATTTTCCCATCTAAATAAGTTGCAAGTGCTTCTTCATTATTTAGCTTTCGCCCTGTAGTATCAGGGAAGTGAAAAGACTTCTTGATATGTGTAGCACGTTTCGGAGAAGTAGATACCATTTCTTTTAGCAATGTTGCTGCATCACGTTTACCCGCAGACTGTAAACTTGCTTGAGCCGCATAAATCAATTCTTTACTAGTGCTTGTCTCTAGCAATGCCTGTATTTTGCGTCTTTTGGTCTTTTCACTCGATTGTTCAAATGATTTTTTGGTCTCCCTGGACCACTTGAACTGGAAGCTGCAGGTTGGCTCTGAACATCCGGTATATATGGTTGTAATTCAGGTAAAACCAACCAGGTCTTCCAACCATGTTTTGTGTTTATTTACAAAATTCTCTTTATTTCGATAACATTCTGCCCATCTTTGAGACAATTTATAGCTAAATGACGAATTTTTTTTCATAAGAACATCTTCTAAGTTAGCATCAGGGGTTGCAAGATTGAGGTAATTAATAATATAGGAATACATCTTCATATTTCTTTTGCCCTTTTCCGGTTTGCTAACCCATATCTCGAACAGGCTTCTGCGAGGTATGACATACGTTTCTAAAATTAAGGATAAAATAATTAGACGCACTTAGACGCAGGCATTTTTTTTGGTAATTTAGTAGAGTAAGTTACAGGCAATCTATGGAAAAAAAGATCAACGCGGAAGAAAGCGGAAATCAAATTGTAGCTCTCGAGAAACTTTAATATTGCAGAAAATGTAAAATTTTTACAGAACCAACTATAACCGAAAATTTTCTGATTTAAACAAAAAAAAAACACAAGTTGTTTTATACCAAAATAAAGTACATACCTTCCACTAAATTTTCCATCGAGAACAAATTCACTTCACACAAAAACAACGCAGATTCAACTGCACACATTAAGGTCAAATAGACTACTAAAATATTCTCAAGCAAGTACCTGGTTTTATACATATTTCATAAAAATGTATAACATAATAATAAATTTTACAGCATTAAATACCTTAATGGGTCTATTATACATTATTAATGAAACAATTTAATTCTGAGAACATGAGTTTTTGGAATTTTGTCCTCCTAGAATCGCAAAATTCACTGTGGGCCGACGCGACTCGGAGCGGATAACGGCCTTAATGGTTTTTTAAGCTGGCTGACGACGGGCCCACAAACGAGCGTGAAACCTGTAAAAAGGTTCGGCAAGGACACTTTTGAGGACCGGTAACGTTTGACAATAAAATTAACAGCCGGGAATAAACGTTTAACGTTGGCTCGCTTGTCTCCTTAACTAATGGCGGCTGACTCGCGTGTCGTCACGTCTGGTGGTTCCGCATAGCTTGTTTTAAGCCGTCTTTCAGTGAACCTTTTTCCCAATTTCAAAGCTTCCCGAATATAAAAATTCTTATAAATCGGTGGCGGCTAGTGGAATTTGAGTGTCTCATATCTTCATGTCGGAGTATGGGACACAACAGATCTTAAGGGTATTGGTAGACCTAAATAGATGAATATAATGGCAAAAAATCTTGCGAAAAAGTTTAAAAAATAATTGCCTTACCAGAAGATTTTGGAAACGGCTTATAAAAGAATCGCGTTTTTTATATTAACTTGCCAATTAAAATTTATTTGGCAAATGTTGGGTTTTCTGATTACGCAGATTGTCTATTTCTTTTACAACTTTCATTTGAAGTTTTTTGCTTTTATAAGCTCTATTTAGATCAAATAACCACCCTCTCAATATGGTTTCAATTGGTTATTGAATTCTCTGACATTTCAATGTTTCCAATTACATGTAATATATTTTTAGTTTGGGTGTTAATTCTGCGATAAACTTTCCATTAAACATAATGCTTATTGATCACACGTAGAATTAATATTTAATCATACCACGTTGTATGAAGAGTTTTAGAACAACAAAAATCCTAGGAAACTGTTGCTTTTGTTTCTGTGACCACTAACCAGTTGTGTTTCTAAGAAATAATTATAGTCATATTTTATTACTATATTTGCACAACCCTTATATACTCAAAGGACTGTAATAATCTTGAAAATGGACAGGCTTGTTGGTAGGCTTGTAATTGTATTAGCTATTTTGGATTAGCTGGAATGGTAACTGTATTTTTGTAATTTATTCCAAATTATTGTTTGCTGTTATTATGATTTATCTAAATTATTTTAGATAAATAGGTGTCCCCAGATGGTGTTTACAATAGATGTAAAAAAATTTCCTATAGGAAATCAGCGTTGCTTGTAAATATATTTTTGTTTTCGAAAATCAAGCAGGCAGTGACGGTCGGAGAAAATTCATTTTAGGTTAAATGTGTTTTCTGTATAAGATATTGGAAAATTATTTTAAAAAATGTGTTCTTGACTTTTTTATAACTCTGTTTGGTAAAAAAATTGTTTTCTGCTCGATATCGAAAAAAAAATGTCAGGAAAAGTTGTTTAGAATTAATAATGTATGTATGTGGGACATTTGAAGACTATAGGCTTACTTTAAGGGTTGTGGTAATTGCATACATGCAAAATTAAATGTGAGCAACTTTCTGTAATACAATTTTTTCATTTTTCACATAAAAGATACTTTAAATCAGAAGACCAGTTCTGCTTCCATCACAACCAGCGTAATTTTTTTGGAAACAAAAATTTGTTAAAAATCACTTCCTATTTAAGCAAGGCTGATTCCCAAATGGACAAATTTCAACTTCAAAATGTTATGTTTTTTAGTTTTTTGTCTTCTAAATTGTAGCAGTTAAGCATAAAAATACTCATAACAGTTGGCTCAACACGTTACAAAAATACAATTATGGCGTGTAATGACCGTAGTTAGTTGCCAGTAACGGTTAAGAAATTGAAAGTCTGACATCACGTTACCTGTAGATAAAGAGCGTTTCTGGCACTGTCGCCAACATAATTTATAAATATATGTCACAGACCTGACCAATATTAATTAGCCGCTGAGCGCTGTGTCAGTTATGTTGAATGTCGTTGTCGGGATAGAAACTTATTAAGCTGGTTGTAAAACTTAAAAATGAACATCAAAGGATGATTCAGATGTATGATTCAAAGGGATACCAGTAGGTGAATAAACCGATTGTTCAATTTCTTAAATAGATTGTCCGAAACCATGTTAATGAATTATTATAACATTAACAATTATGATGTTTCCGGTTTGTTTGTTATAATTTGTTATAAAAGGCCTTTTGTGTTTTAACAAATTATTTTCC
This sequence comes from Aromia moschata, assembly GCA_029963805.1. NCBI lineage: Eukaryota > Metazoa > Arthropoda > Insecta > Coleoptera > Cerambycidae > Aromia > Aromia moschata. Next base: position 1,629,816 of record JAPWTK010000012.1, read on the forward strand.
ACGAAACACTGAAATACGGTTATGTTCTAGATTATCCCGATTTTGACGCGCGTCTAACCAACTACATTGACATCATCAGATGTTTAAAAAGTGAATATCAGCATCAAATTAACGGAGGTCCTCCCTCGATGTTGACCACCTGGTGATTAATAGACGTAGATTTAATAGGCAATAGACTTATTCCAATGGTCGTTTATTAGTCACTATAGAAAATACCGTTAATAACTATTTAACTATAACAAGTATTCTAAGTCACCCAAAAGTGTTTTTAGTTTTTCACTAACAATAAGAACTTTACGGTACAATAGTCGATTCATTGACAGGGCCTACTTTAAAAATTTTTGTTCCACATTTCAATATTTTTAGTAACTAATTTTCATTTTATGCAAATCAAAATCAAAAAATTTTTTCAAAAAAATAAATAAAAATAAAATAACTTCCATTTTTAACCTAACTGTATTTTGTAAGAATGTACAGAGTTTTTCATTTATAATGAAGTTCGTTGAACATCCCATAAAACCGGAAGGTCATCTATCATGTCAATAGCGAAAGAGTGGACTTTCTTGCAAAGAAAGAGGCTGAGGTTCCATTGATAGGGCCGGAACCCACCTGCGGTCTGGCTTACCGGACAGCCAGGAGGGCCATAAAGGACCTATTAAGAGAAAAACATATCTCGCACTGGGCGAAAGTTCCCCAGGGTTAAGACAATCGCGGATGTTTATTGGCGAACCATTCTGGGATAAGTTGATAGACTTTATAAAACTGGATAGAAACCAACTGAGATGGATAGTAGGACTGTTTATAGGACACTGCCCACTCATGCGACATCTAAGGACAATTGGGGTGAAAAATGATCTCGATTGCAGGAGGTGTAGAAACCTCCCTCCACATATTATGCGAATGCCCAGCGCTGGCAGCTATCAGATATTCGAACTTTGGGGCTACAACAACAGAAGGGGAAGAAGTGACAGAAGCTACATTAGAAACTGTCTTTAAATTTCTTAAGAAAACAGGATCTTGGAATGGCTAGACTCGATAGTCTAGTGCACAATAAGCATCGGCTTAAGTGCACAGGACTTTATGTGTAAGTCATACGTAATTGTATTGTATTGTATATGTCAAAATAAGTCAACTTACGAGTAGTATACATACATACATATGTATATGTTCGAGTGGGTAGACATACGATACAAATACAATAAATAGTATTATTGACACCCTGTGTAAAACTGCGATAAGAAGAAACTTGTTGGCTTTTGTGATGAAATTAGTTAAAATTACTTCAAAGTCTTGACACCGATTAATTTTCAAAATTAAGAAAATAGTATATACCTACCTAACTTATTTATGTTATTTGAATGAAAATAGGTACATTTTGTGATTCACAATAAATGCCCTCCCCTCCTGTAACTTGGTTCTGGATCAGTTCAAAAATTTAAAAAACAATTATTTTTTTAGCTTCCATAAGCATTTTATAATTCATTTGTTTTAAAGATAACATATTTTTTGTTATGACGTAAAAAAGTATTTAAAATGATTTTATTAATGGTTTTTCGAATTCTGATAGGAAGACAGATAGGTGAATCTTCCTGTACTTCCATTCATAATGAACACGATAATTGCAAAACGATTCAGTACGAATAAGCGATGGGGTTTCTCTATGCCAATTTTATTCGTTGGCACAGCTCGAGATTCAGAATACAAACCGCCAAAAAAACGAACGCTATTCAAGTGCACTTTCCCGAAGAGGACGTGCAGGAAACCCAAGCTCTACGTTTTACTCCATTACTCCGACCGCATCGACAAATTGCTCGTCGACACCGCTGCGCCTTTCCGCTCCGGCGACGTAACCTGAGATGGCCCCGAATCAATTGTCTCCCGTCTCCGCCGAGGTTCGCTTAAATCGCTGTCGGTCCGTCTGACATTACCGGCGGCGGCGGCGGCGGTGGCGGAGGCGGAGGCGGAAGGAACACACTGAGAACTGTGCTTTTATCGATTCGCGCCCCGTTACCGCTCTCTTTGTGTAGAAACGGGACGACGGGAGGGGGTTGCGCGCTTCCGCGTCGGGGGCTCCCCCACGTCCAGTCTCGAATGTTGATGGTAGTGATGGGAATCGAAAGCAAAAATATCGATACTCGGTATTGCAAGTATTTTGAATTTTTCGATACCCGAGTATTGATACATCTATCAAAATTAATCGATATATTGGTAATCAAATGAATACTTTTCCAAAATTTGAACATTTAGAATAATTTAATGTGGATATAAAGTTAAAAAAAGTATTTGATGAGCAGGAAAATAATCCAGTTTAACGAACGATTTTGTTTATTTTTTTTATTATTCATTAAAACGGATAAAAGAATTGCTCTGGAATATACATTATGAAATAAATTAAAAATTCAAATTTCTCTCAACATCAAGCGAGATCAACAAAAATCAAAATACCCATTTCTTTGGTTTTTTGATCAATAACATAAATTTAAAAAAACATTTCGATTAATCGTACGCATAAAAAAAAAAGAAAAGTAAACACTATAGAAAGAATGGTAAACTGACTCTCGAAAAAAGATTGTTTTAATTCAATATTTACTGATTTAATGGTAAAAATTGAATGAAAACTCCCTTCATCGTCATACTATTACTATTTATTAATGCTTACATATCTTTTTTTCCGTGCATCACAAATATTGTCCCTAATAATAAGCGTTTTCTCATTTTGCTAAAAATGGAACAATCTTTTTATAAACAAGTTTTTCTAACAGTTTTTCAAAAACTAACACACATATAAAGTTATAATAACAGTTTTTTTGCAAATGTATTTAACTCATTTTGAGTGAAAATTCCAAATTTCTTCAGATCGTTGCTAAAACAAATTTACCATAGCAGAAAAGTGTACAGAGAGTTAAGGTTAAGAGATGGCCTGTGCTGTATACACATACTCTTGCCAACATTAAAGCAAAGACAGAGAGTTAGGTTAGGTTAAACAATTACTTGATGTTCATCGAAGTTTTTGAAAAAAATCCCGCAACAAACAACAGAAATTCACTCTTGTACGATTGTTTTGGCAACTAACAACACAGGGCGAACACGCGTTTCTTTACCGGGTAAAAATGTTCCGATACTTATTCGGTATCGCAACGAAAATATCGATATTTTAGAATATCGTCGAGAGGATATTTTTGCCCCGCCCCTGTTTTTTTTTCCTTGTAGTTTTGTGATATATCGGATCGGTATCGCCCATCCCTAGTTGATGGAAAGCCCGGCATTCGTTTAACGCCGTCAGACGGTTGTCCGTTTTGGGATTGTAACGATATAATGAAACGTGTACGGTTATGGATGCGACCTGTCAACGGTTAAATTAACGTTAACTTAAGTTAACGGTTAAATTAAAGTAACGATACTATACCGGGTGTCAACGAGATTATACAGTCTGTACTGTTTGGGATAGGATGAAGGTTAAATGGGGAAAGGTTCACGAGGTTTTATGACCCTTTGGACTGTCCATTTATCTGTAATCGAGATTCAAAAAAACTGAGAACGACACGAAATTTTAGAAGATAGGACTTTGTTAAGACACTTTTTTTTAAGATTTCTTCGTTTACTTTTCAAAACCCTCTATATTACCCAAAATTTACTTTTCAACAATGTCTATTACGAGGTTTAAAATAATATAAACTACATACATTGTGTGGTTGTCCCTCCTCATCTAAATACTTTTGAGACCCTCTTTAAACCTGAATTTTAGTGATAATTTGAATGGTGGAAACTACCGTCACATGTTGCCAGAAAAAATAATACCAACTCTCAGACGAACTGTAGAAGATACGAACCAAACATGGTTGCATCATGATTGTCTGACGCATAATAGTACACCACAGACCCAATATTTAAGGCGAATTTTTAAAAATGGGGTTACTTCAAATACAGGGGAAATTTTATGGCTTGCCAGATCCAGATCTCAGTCCTTTGGAATTTTATCTTAGGTGGCGTCCATTAATTACGTGAGGCGTTTTTGGAGATTTTCGGAATCCTCTCCCCCCTGGTGAGATGTCGTGAAGTTTGGCACAACCCCCTCCCCATCCCCCAATCTCACGTGAGACTTTTCAAAACGTGTGTTTCAAGTGTCAATGCGTTGGATTTATTCAAAAAAAAAAAAAATAAAAAAAATAATAATTCGCTTAATATTTTTATTTGACTAGCTTAGACTAGTATTTACGATTGCTTAGAAAGTAGGCTAGAATCCTTACTTTAATCCAATTTTTTTCGCAATCTTACTGTTTTTTTTTTTGCGAAAAAAAATTACGCGATATTCATCGAGACCCCCCCCCCTTCTTCCCAAAGTAAGATTAGATGAAACTCGACCCCCCCCCCCCCTGAAGGCCTCACGTAACTAATGGACGGCCCCTTAGGGGGACCTACAAAAAATGAAGTAGGTATACGCACTAGGATCCTCAGAAAAAAATTTAGAAAAATTTTTCTATAGTTTTTAAAATTTTAGAAAAATAATATAAAAAAAAAACATTAGTTAGTTTTAACCGAAATTAACCAAAATAATATCATTGAGAAGACTAGTCAGTCAGTTTTAAAGCAATGCTAAAAGTATTTAGATGAAGAGGAATGTCACATAGAAAAATTTATTTATTTTACAGTATCTCTTTAATTGTTTGTACTTGTTAAACAAGTACCTACTTACTGTACCTGTTAAGTCGTGTAATTAAAAAGGTATGGGACCGTTTTCCAAAACGAAACTTCTCTTTTTTTTTTGGAAGTATCTCGAAAACGATTACAGGTAAATCGAATTTGAAAACAAAGCCGAAAAGGTCAAAAAAACCCTCTAAAACTTTTCCCATTTAACCATCATTCTATTTCCTACAATAACCAGATAACAATAACAACATCCAATGTGGGACAATTTTTTTCTTTTATACTTGTCAAATTCTAGTTTCAGATGGTAAAATCATAATACATTTTGCAGTTTACAATATGCTTTAGCCGTCTAGGAATAAAATGGGGTGGTCAAAATAAAACAATCAAGATGTACATCAATTATGAAAATATGCTTTCAACTTGTGAGGCACAATGAAAATAATCTGTGTGAGAAGCGACAGATGATTTATGTTAAATATACCGACCATTATTTATATTGACAGAACCTTTATAGAAATATTCCCTAATAGATTTCAAAGAATCAGGACGTGTACACAATAAACACGAATTTAGGTTAACAAGACATTCTCCGTCGATTGATTGATTCCATTTCGTTCGGATCCTATGAATATCGCATCGGAAATCTTCAACGGTTCTCGAATTGCCATAATAGGATATAAAAAGAAATCCTTCCTCGCGTGGGATTTTTCACGAGCGATTTGTTTTACGAGAAGCGGACATGTGTTTGGACACATACACCCACTTTCCGATCGAATCGGCAACTTCGGAAACTGCATATATCGTCGCCGCCGCCGCTATCCGCTTTATCTCGTCCCATTCTCTATCCGTCCCGTGTTACAATGCAGTCGAGATAACGAGATAATAAAAAACCAGTCCGCAATAAACCAGCGGCGCCTCCGAGTTTTCGAATTGGGTGAGCACATTGAGCTTCAAATGACTTTGAGTCCAAGATCAAACTCAAGATCATCGTTGAATAGATCGTTGTGAACCCTGTAACATTTTGGTATTGAACATTTTTTTTATGAAACGTAGATATTGCTATCGAGATATCCGATCGTTCCCTGCATTTGACAGACCATGTATATTTTTATAAATATTAGGCATGTGCGAGATTTCGAATTTTCGAGACGAGACGAGAAGTCATTTTTCGAGATGAGACGAGACGAGATTCTCAGTCAGTCTAGATTTATATATCTAATACTCCTATATTGCTAGCGCCCGTAAGTGGAAGTGTCACGGGGTAAGTGAGACAGCTAACGACTACTCGACCTATTGTGCGCAATCGTCACGAATCTGGTGGGCCAATTGGCTGTGTGTGACGCTATAACTGATGCACGCTTGTAGGCATGTTCAATTCTCGGGCGTGCGCGTAAGACTCGAAGTAGTTACGAGAGAGAGACAGACGCATATATGTCTGCACCGTGGTGATTTCGTCCATCTCCAGACCCCTACTAGCAATATAGGAGTATTAGATATATGACGTGTCCCATCCCATACCGCCTTCTCTTGCACATAGATTTTTTTTAGTTGATAAGATTGACTATACCTAAGTCAACACGTGCCGACCCTCTATAATCACATTAAACCTTTTATCTCTGAATTGTTCATAACCGGCTAAATATAAATAAATAATAAAATGTGTATGTTTCCATTAAAACAAAAGGAAAAGGCCATGTGCCAAAACAAGTGAATCAATTTGTCGACCAATTGCTGTATAATATACAAAAATACTTCTAATTATAGCACACCAAACTGGAATATCTTAGCTTCAGTTGTTTTTATGTGGCACCACCATTTCCAGACTTTTTGGCAACTCTAGCGACGGAATTATTACTAAAAACAGATTATACACAGATCAACAACTGAAATTAAAATTGAAAGCAACCTGTTTTAAAATTAGTTACTACTATTGATAGTTACTACTATAGATAGTTAGTTAGAAAACAGACTATGAAATTGAGGTATAATTAGATGTATTGTATCTATATTACTACATATTTTAAGTTAAAACTAAAACTTGAATTGTCATATTAAAAATAGACATCTGAAAATTGTTAAATTTTTGGAGTTAAATAGTTTATTATTATTAACATAAAATTGATGAAAATTCTGGCATTTATACATGTTTATGTTTTTATTTGTTCATTAAAAAACTTTCGGATGACTGCTGTTTTTACTGTTATTATTTTTATGAGGTTAGACTGCATTTACTTACTTGAAATTATGTAATCACTTTCATTAAAGTGCAATGAGCAAACTCGCGTTCTTGGAGATACATTTTTTTTATTGAAGAACACGTTTCCATGCTTTTAATCTGTCTAATTTTTCAAAATTTCCAAATACATTTTCGACTTGCACAACACTGTCACCAGACTTAGGAAACGAATGGAAGATTAGATCTAAGGTTTTATTTGATTTACTATTGCAGGCCCTAACAACACAGATATAACGAGTTGTAGATTTAGTTCGAACCGGAGAATTAATAATTTCCATGACAATTTAATAATAACTATTTATTATTCTAAGTGAATCACGTGTGTTTATGGCATGGGGTGCAACCTCGTTTTAGTTATAATGTTAACCACCAGGTGTCGTGACCAAAGTGGTCAGTTCCCAATAGGTATGCATGTATTACTCTTAGATATAAAACATAAATGCTAGAAAAATAATGATAAAATAAACAATGCAACAAAGTATTATGTTCTTATTATTGTAAAAGAATTGGACCCTTCGGCGTAAATCAAATTCACACTTTTCCATATCACCAAAATTTTTTTATGCACCCAACTTGCCAACCATGTTGGCATCATCAGGAGCCGGTTAAAACTGTCGTAATTAAATCTCAGTTTTAATCAAACCGATGGTGCCAACATGGCTGGCAAAACGCGCGTTAAAAGTGGTTGAGTGTTAAGTGAAAACGTGTTCCCAGTATAAATTTGGATTTGTTACTATATTTAACTTCCTATAAGGTGATGGGTGGACTTTATAAACCCTGATGATCCGCTTCTGCAATAAATACCAGGAGTTATGGCCGTCGAGTTTTATGCAGACGGTAAAATGTTAAGTGGGCAGTATATATAAATTGTTCCACTTCAGATAAATGTCAACGCATTATCTTATGTGCATAAATAAAAATATATGTGTATATATATGTAGTATATTAAATTACATATGTTATTGGAAGAGATCTAGACCATATAAAATTTATTGTCGGGTGAAAATAAAAACGCACATTTAAATGGATTTAGTAGGTAGTTTATGGGTTATTATTATAATACGTAATAAACCATTACGTATTTTATGTTGGCCCGTATTGTTTTATAGCGTTACAAAAATATCGTTTATAGAAAATCATTTCGTCTACGCGTATATTGTTTTTTGAATGAGTATGGAATGAAAATTGGAAATGGTTGAATTTGAAATTCTCGTATTTTCGTAAGGATATATAGGATATACATCCTATTTTAGGGGTTGAATATTAAACCTAAATATAAGGCTATAATAGCCAAAAAACTTCAAATGATATTCTAAAAATACTCTGCGTCACCAGAAAATCTTGTAAATGACATTTATTATTTTATTTTTTTTGCAAGTTTCATTTGAAATTAATATTTTTCGCTATAATCGCCTTCTGTTGCGGTCTAACCGTCCAACCCTTTAATATGAATAATGTGGGTCCCATGTTTCTTTACGAAATTAGGGAGAAAATCCAATTCCACCAGTCACCACTGCCACCTTCTTTTCCGTAATACAGTCCTGTTAGGATACGCAGATTCTCGACTCTAAAAACCGTTAATACAGAGAGTGGACGCTAACGCAAAGAACACTAATATCAAAGTAGAAATTGTTTACACCTAATCCATAAAATGTAGGAGACGTCAGTCGTATGAATAATTTCCTGCATTTTTATCATATTTCTTCCCTGCATAGGGCGGGAAATAATTTATAAATCTTTTTCGTATTCCATTATTTATTTGCCGTGTTTAATAGAAGAAATGTGGTAAAACACGCTGCGTTTATTTCCTTCGTAAAATTTTCAAAACAGCTCTAAAAAAGAGAATATCTTATACAGGGTGTTACTAAATGAAATATTATAAACGATACCAGTGAAATCTGGAAGTCAAAATAAGTCGATTAAACTAATCATACATTAGCCCAATGTTGCACCCCTGTTGATATATACAGTCCTAAAGGTTTCTAAGCCATTGTACATTTTTATTAAATATAATTATAGATAATATAATTAATCAAGAATGTTTAAATCATATTAAGTTCAATTTTCTTAAGTTAATATTCCAAGGTAAAAACAAGTACATTTTGTCCATAGGGGGCGCCACAGTCGACAATGAGTATTGTTATTTTTCCTGAAACTTTTTTACCGTTTATGTCACGCATCCTCTTTTGAGATATTTGGATACACCTATTTAAACTGCATTTTTTTTTATAAACTCAATTTTTTTTACTTTTAACTACTGTTTTCTAAATATGTAAATGTCTCCCTTGCTTGTGAAGATTAGTTAAAAGAAGAAAAAATGATACTTTCTAATTTTGTGGTAGTCAAATAAACAACCACACAGCATCCCATTATATTTAAGACAAATAAAGCTTGTCACCTAAAACAAGGGAGACGGTAGTGGTAATAATTACGAATTTATGTCTAAAACTGTAGCTCAAAATAATAATATTAAAAAAATATATGGATATAAAGAAATTACAGTTTAAACAGGTGTAGCATTTCAAATAAATGTTTTTTTCACGGTTAAAAAGTTTCGGGAAACATAGCCATGCTCATTATCAATTATGGATCCCCCTATGGACAAAATGTACTTGTTTTCAGTATTAATACCAAATTTGAAGTTGATACGATTTTGCATCCTTGATTAATATAAAAATAAAAATTTGTTTTGGCGGGGAAACCTTTAGTCCTCTGTATATGAACAGGGGTGCCGGGTGCAAGATTGGACTAAGGCATGTTTGATTTAAGCGACTTATTTTGACCTTCAGATTCACTGTTATCATTTATGTTACTTCATTTATAAACACCGTGAATAAAAAATTTTTACATGTGCTATATCTCTTGAATTTTAACTCACATGCGTAATTTGCTTTCGACGCGGTAGTTTGTGTAGGTCCGGGTACCCGTCATCGTTTCCATTGAGGTCGCCTAAAAAAAATTCCATATCTCGTGAATAGCATAAGCCAAGATAAGCCGTAATTTAGCCGAAATATTTACCAGCATAACCGCCTATTGACAGGTTTATCGTTCCTCTCTATTTACCGAACCTGTTAGATTAGTTAGGTACGGAACGATAAGACTTATGTTCTCTAATCTTATAAGTGACGCCCTCGAAACCGAAACGTATCGACACGTATCGTTACACACAAACATACGCACAGACACGCGCGGCTTAGTGCGAGCTCGTTGACTCCCCGATTACGTGTCGGCGTTTGTCAGAAGGGCTTTCCACTCGCCGAACACGCTCGAGCATCTGCCCGTTAATTAGCAGTTAATTAAAGTTGGGGTGCAGGTGCAATGGCGCGTCACATCATAACACCTGATATACTGGGTGGCCCATTAAAAAACAAGGGAGTCTTATTTATTTATTTTCTGTTTTGAACAACATCAGTGGCAAAATATAGGCTACAAAAATCTGTATTTTTGAATAAGATGACATACGAGATGTGTAAATTAAGTAATGAGATGCAACGTAACACCCGATCTAACAAAACTGCGGAGACGGGACTTGGAACGGCGGTAGGTTAACATGTAATGCACCTTCAGTACATGTTTGAACTTGTTAGAGTCATTTGTTTGTTCTTTGCCACTGTTTTCGTAAACAATTTTTTTCTAGTGCGTTTTAAAAATGAGTTACATTAATTTTGAGCAACGGCGTGCTATCAGGTTTTGCTTCAGATTTGGACACAGCGCATCGGATACTTTTGCAACACCTCAACACGCCTACGGAGACAGTGTTTTTTCAAGAGCCCAGTTTTTTCGGTGGTTTAAGGCATTCTCAGAAGGAAGAGAGTCGATTAAAGATGAACCACGCAGCGGAAGGCTTTCATCTTCAAGAACTGATGAAAATGTCGATAGAATACGGGATCTTGTGCATTCAGATCGTCGGTTGACGACAATAATGATCGGGGAAGAGTTAATTTTGACCAAACATCAAGAAAAACTGGATGTTGCATCATGACAATGCGCCTTGTCACACAACCATTTCAGTAAACTAGTTTTTAGCCAGTAAAAACATTCCTGTGGCTCCTCAGCCTCCTTATTCGCCTGACTTGAGCCCTTGTGACTTTTTTGTCTTCCCGAGATTGAACAATAACCTCAAGGGACGTCATTTTGGGACCACAGAAAACATTCAAACGGCCGTAACCAACCAGCTGATGGCTATTCCAGTGTACGAGTTCTAGCACTGTTATGAAGAAAGGAAGAACCATATTCAGCGATGTGTGGCTTCCTAAGGAAGTTATTATGAAGGTGACAATACTGAATTGTAATTCTGTTCCAATAAAAAAAAATTAAAATACCTCTCTTTACTTAATACGAGTATACACACCTCGTATATGATGCCTTTTCTTAGAGAATCGTCGGCGACGCCACTTTTTGGCGTACTATAGTGTAGCCAAGTTTCGTTGTAAATAACTTTTAGAAATACATATATTTGCAGTTAGTAAAAAACTTGTGTAACACCTCTGAAAAAAATGGGTTTATTTCAATCTGATTTTTTTGTATGTAAATTCTACAGTAATAACTAGAATATCAGATTTTCATTTCAATTCCTTCCAATTTTCCAGACAAAATTTCTTTCTTTTTCATTTGAAACTTTCCATTTCATTTCATTCCAATTGATCCAGACGTGCTGGTGGTCATATGGATACCGGGTTCGTGATCAACAACCCCAAAAAACATGAAGGTCAACTGGGCTGAGATAAGTTACATCTCGATGTCATTTTGTAAGTCAAATCAAAAATAAAAAAAAGGCAGTGTCAAATTTTAAAGTAAATTTTTTAAACATTAAAAAATAATTTGAAATGTTACATTTCAACAAAACTTGGTATGAACTAGATTTAAAGGATTCGAAAGCAGTGGCGTTGCTAGTTTAGTCCACAAAGGATCCTAATGTTAGATCCAGTAAGTTGCGAGTTTTTTTAAATAGAAAAAAAAATATTTCGGAATGTCATTTTTCGACAAAACTTGGTATACAGTAGTTTTGAGGGACTGAAATAGTAGCGTCACTGTTTTCTTGCTAAAGAGGCCCAAATATTAGATTTAGTGGATTGAACACATCAAACATGTCTCATTCAAAAAATCCATTTCTGTGGCTTTCATTTTGATACCGATATCCTTGTAATCGGATGATAAATAAAATAATTTCTGGAGCGCTCTGGTTTTTAATGGGCCCCCACTGTATGTTCGCGAGAGTGCTTTACGCAATTTGGGTTTTGATGCGGTCACAGAATGGCCAATATTTACTATCCTGCGTGTCGGATCAGGAAGAGGGATGGCATCGTCGTTTCGGTGTCGGTATATTAATAGCCTAAGAAAGATAGCCAAAATAGGTCCAAAAAAATTCCTCAAGCGTTAAAAAAAATTGATAATTAGGTAAAAAATAGTGAAGTTTGAGTGCACTAATTTTTGGATCAAATCTGTTTGTAGGAACATAACCAAAACAATTATTAAACGTGTGAAAAACCGGTTTTTTCACTTTTAAGTACCAAAAAAAATTATTTCAGAAAAACAAAAAATAGCACGTTATAGCGCTTAAAAAGACGAAGAAAATCAGTTTTTAAAAAATTAAAATCTGTTCACAACTTTTTGCAAAAAGAAATAAAAAACCTTCGAAAATTGCCCTTTCTTTACTATTTACTAATTACTCGGCTACGAAAGTCGTAGGGACTTCCGCGAGTGTCCAAATTGTAGCTCTTTTCGGCGGCAACTTTTAGTACATTTATCAAAAAAATATTAATAACTTTTTGGCGCAATTCGAAAAAATGTAAAAAAAGGTGTTTTCGAAAAATGGCCCGGCAATTCTCAATAACAGCCCTACGGTAATTTTTCAAAGTGCGTTTGGTTCGTGAAGAGGTACTCTACAATCATACAATGGACCAAGTTTGTCAAATTTGAGGAAGTATCTCAAAAACGACATTGAAAACCGGGCGCTCGAGGGAAGGGGAAAGGTCGCATGGTGGGGGGAACTCTCGACTGCTTGGCGTTTCTGCTTTCATGCGCTCGAATTGAGAGAGTTCCCCCCACCATGCGGCCTTTCCCCTTCGCTCGAGCGTCCGAAACGCAAAACAGCCCGGTTCTCAATATCGTTTTTGAGATACTTCCTCAAATTTGACAAACTTGGTCCATTGTATGATTGTAGAGCACCTCTTCACGAACCAAACGCACTTTGAAAAATTACCGTAGGGCTGTTATTGACAATTGCCGGGCCATTTTTCCAAAACACCTTTTTTTAACATTTTTTCGAATTGCGCCAAAAGTTATGAATATTTTTTGACAAAATTTTTACTGTAAGTAGCCGCCGAAAAGAGCTACAATTTGGTCACTATTTCGCGGAAGTCCCTACGAAAGAAAGGGCAATTTTCGAAGGTTTGTATTTTTTTTGCAAAAAAGTTGTAAACCGATTTAAATTTTTAAAAACTGATTTTCTTCGTTTTTTAAACGCTGTAACGTGCTATTTTTGTTTTTCTGAAATAATGTTTTTTTGATATTTAAAAAGTGAAAAAAAACCGTTTTTCACACGTTTATGATTTTTTTGGTTATGTTCCTACAAACCGATTTGATCCAAAAACTAGTGCACTCAAACTGCACTATTTTTTACCTGGTTATCAATTGTTTTTTAACACTTGAGGAATTTTTTTGAAAAACATTTTCTATATTTCCTTAGGTTATAAATGCCCCTTTTGGCTAATTGGTGCGCGTCACCGGCACATGATACCGACGAAGTAAAGTAGTAATAGTACGGAACGTCGGCACGTCCAATCGTTTCCCTGGTAATTAATGATGGGAAGGTTGCGTAGGACTTGATAGATATATCTGTGGAAGCCGACGTTAATGTGGTCGATGTGTATTGGAACGCATCGGATGATTAATGCGTCCGATGAATTAAATAAATTGAGGTACATTATAAATAGTGTTTTCGAAGAATGACTTTCTAATAACAGATGGTGGGATACAGGAGAATAATATTGTATCTTCTTTTATTCTTTCTATAAATATATTATCAATTTTCTTTAGCGATGTTTACAGTAATCATAATCAAGAAGTAGAATGTAAACATTTAGAAGTAAATATTCTATCCTATAGATAACGCATCTAGAAAGAGGGTAACAGGCTTCATTTGCATCGCGAGATCTTCCATTTACTCTCAACAAGACTAAAACATCATTGATATGACTTTATTGCTTCAATTCCGAATGATGATGTTTTATAGAAATTTTCCTCAATCTGCCTCTTTTTTGTTGGAATATTCCAGAAAATGTTACAACTTCACTAATGTGACTCCATGCCTATTGGATTTTGGACTGTCTACATAATTAGATAGTTCAAACTTCTTTATTCCGACTGATAAACTTTTAGCAAATGTTATTACTAATTTGTTGTCCATTCTTATCTGCATTTGTTAGGCAACCTTAATCTGAAACAAAAACGAGGGAGAACTGTCGGTTACCGTAACCGAGCGAGAGCTAATCCGGACCGAAACTGCGACCTAAACGGCGAATCGATGAGCAATAATGAACATCTAATTCGGGTCTGTTGGGGCGACTTTTCACTTTGTACGCCTTCCGCGGGCCTCCTAATTAACCCCCGAATATCCCTTAATTTTATCACGGCAACGAGCCCCTAATTCTCCGATTTCCCTCCGGTATACCAAACCCGGAGGTTTTATCAGGCCACTATCTGTTTAGTACAGGGCAGGACCGTATAGTGTAACACCTACATGAAATCTTTGTTTTAAGGAACTGTGTCCTTTTTGCACCTACACATATTAGAGAAATACTAATGTTAGAAGTAGAAGTTATAATAGTTTTGTTTTAGAGGTGGGTTGTTAGGTTAGGTGGTTGTAGGGACATTTCAGAGTTGCAAACAAAATATTAGCAATGTAATATGATTTTTTTTGTGAAATCGTGGAGTTTATAGTGGTTTGCAAATAATACAAAGGCATTTTGGAAAGTAGAGAACGGGTGGAAATCGGGGGAAGGATTATTCTATTGTAATGAAAATTGAATGTCTTAATAAAAATACTCCTACACAATAATCAATGGAATGAAACAGTATAACAGTTATATCAATGGTATATTATTGGTAGTACACGGATTTTAGACTTTGTCATTAGGGATGCAACTAAAACTTCCAATCAAGTTTCCATAGAATGTCAACATGTTTTACCGATAACATTAAGGGAATTCATTTTATAATATCCATATTCATCAAATATAATATCCATAGTCATTTTTTCAGACACCTCCAGCAAGTTATTAACGTCGAAGGAAAACCATTCCTCAGTTTTAAATTTAATTTTATTTTATTACATTGATTTGAGACTTAATGAATAGAATATACATTGGGATTTTTTTGTCATAAGATACCATTTAGGGGTCGACATAAATATTGAATAAGCATTAGATCAAAAGATCCTATGCGAGCGAACCTATCTTAAGCCTTCGTTTTACAACATGGAGAATTAAATATAATGTAATGCGACTATTTGTCGACTAGGGTCTAACCAATGTCTAAGGACAATTTCCTACTACACATTTAAATGGGTTTAAGGTTGAGGTCGTCTGTTGAAAAACCTTCGAGGCGCGTCGTTTCTGGTTCTATATCCGCAGCTACCGGGTTATTGGGTTGTTAGGTCCAAGGGTAGTGGGTTATGGGGTTATTAAGTCTGATGATGGTTATTGAGTCTAACTCTCAGACCCTCAAGGCTGTGGGGTTATTGGGTTTGAGGTCATCTGCTCGTGGACTTCCGAGATATGTAGTTTCTAGTCTCTTGCATACAGATCCCTATAATATGGGGTCATAGGGTTGTGAAGTTCATCCTGGGTTTCAGTTGACCTCTAAATTGGTATCTTATTACAAAAAAAATCACAAGGGTTAGGGACGAACGATGACGTGATGAGTTTAAACAACATCTAATGTTTTAGGAGATGTGTTTAGGCATTGGACCCAAAAAACATATGGGCAAGGTGGTTTGGTCTACTGTAATTTCCACTTAGTTTTTACTCCTACCACTAGGTGGTAGATTTTTAATTTATTAGGTATATCAAATACCATCTTAAAATCACTTACGGTATGCAGTTTCACTGTACTTGGTTCTACCGTATGAGGAACTACCCTGTAGCTTCGCAGAAAAAGGAGACGCTGCCGATAAAGCGAGCGAAAAGACGAGAAATCCGACGTCTTGGAGGGGGTTCACCCTCACGATTCTCCCGCGACGCGATTACGTTATATTATCCCGACATGGCGCATTAAATCGCCGCCGTTGTCAGGGACGAAATCCGTTCCGATGACGGAACGACAAGAGCGGCAAGACTTTATTATTGCCCCGGCGCGGCGCGGCGGTCGGGGACCACCCCGGCTCGTAAAAAAACCGGGTCGCAGTTATGGTTTTCGTCTTTTATTCATGAAGGTATCGGAGAGAAATTGATAGCGGCGTATAATAAATATATATCTGCGAGGCAGCACGAGCGTAAAGCAGCGCCACATAAAGCGATCCCATTGTCAGCGAGAAATATGGCCGCGACCGGCGACATGTTCGGCCCGGATGCTTTGTGTGTGTAAAGAAACTTGTTTATTATGGCGGTCTTTTAGCGAAATTAGGTTCCCGGTTCGCGCGCTTTGCGTTCCTGTCCTGGCCAGGGCCGTTCCTGTTCTGGGGTACACTTACATGCCGTCCGCGTCTCTGCCGGGTTAGGTCTGTAAAGTTGGCAATAATTTTCTTATTTATTTATTGGTTTATTTATGAAAATAAGCCATTTTTTAACAATAGCGACCACTTTAGCCTACCATTAGGGTGACCAAACTAAAATAGTCGCTATTCTTTAAAAAATGCTGTATTTTAATAAAGAGCGCCCAAAAAAGTGGCCGAGTATAAATGGCCAACGAGTAAAAATGTATTTTTACTCGTTGAATACAACTCCATAGCCAGAATTATCCGATAAGCTCGGTCTTTCTCGGCCTTAACTTCAAAAAACGCCTATAATTAACTCGATTTCTTGACATACTCACCCACTTACGTAATTTGTCAGACAATCTCATCACACCATGACGGTGCCAACACCTAAACCAAGTAACCAAATAACCCTACAAACTCTATAACGCCATAAGCCTTGGAAACTGACAAAACAGAAGCCTGACACAGCAGTCATCGAAAACCATATAAACATATGGTGGCAGATACCTACTGAATGGTCGCAAGAGATATACCAGAAAAAGGACGAAATTGATTTTCCATTTAAACATTGCATTTAAAGAGTAACACAGCTAGATATCATAAAGAAAGAGAATAAATCCCATATATTATTCAGCTGCAACATGAAGATGAACAACTGAAGATGATTGTTACTGTGTAAAATATCTTCAACGTTTATAACCACATAACTCTAAAAAAGAGTTATGAACGGGTTAAAGGGTTATAAGAGGCTTCATGACCCGGGTTACATGGTTTTGGATGACTGCTATGTCAGACTTCTGTTTTGTCAGAGTTTTGTTATCATACAGCTTTCACGCTGAGGCTTATGGCGCCATAGGGTTGTGGGGTTATCAGGTTATTGGGTTTAAGTGTTACACTGTCATGGTATGATTAGATTACTTTTTTTATTGTCTACTACTCAAGTGTTTTTTAACATTAAGGCAAAAGAACAAGCTGTTTGGACAATTCTGACTACGGATTCGGATCCAGCGGGTTAAAAGACAAGAAAATACTATTACATACTAGTCTGGTCCGCCGGACACAAAATTACTGTGTACTGTACAATTAACTAAAATCGTTTCACTATTAGTTGCTTCTATTTGCCAACCATAATTAACCACTTTTTATCAAAATTAGATTCGCACGCCGTAATGATACTCTAAAATGGTGACGTGTTTAAAATAGGCCTTATTTTAATTTGCAACAATCAGGTTCATTTGCTCAACGGTCAGCTATTCGTTCGGTCAACAGTCGAACTGTTCAACGACCCTGTTCAAATTTATAACAACCTGATAGTTTTTTGTTTGTTTGCATGGTAGAATGCAAATTATTTATTGATATTTGTAGGTTTGGAAAGTTTCACCCCTTAGAGCTTGTTTTCTGAAAGGCATTATTAATGGGCCCAAAAGTTTCAAACAAAAAATCATATATACTTTTAGTACATACTAGGTAATATTATATGATTTTTTAGTATTAACATGGTTGTGAAAAGGTAAAGGCCATATAATTCTTATTGTGTGGTTTTACACAATTTAAAAATGGTGTAATCACTTTTTGAGTTTAAACAAAATTAGTCCTAACAGAAATTTTTTTTTGTTAAAATCAACTAGATAATTTAAAAGACATTTTATTCTTGCTGTTAACATGACATTTTAATAAAATGACATTGGCAATTATACCTACTACAACATCATAATTAATTATTTGATACAATTTATTCTGAAATTTCTGAATTATTTTGCAAGTATTCTTAACTTTTTGAAGCCCTTGTGAAAAAACGAATGAGAGTATTATGTACAATTTATCTGATATGTATATATTTTTCAATACCGCTTCCACTTTAAAAGAACTGCACTAGTACTTTTGTTTTTCTTTTTTCTTTTTTTTTTTGTGAAAATCCGAAAATAAATTTCATGATTTTTTTTATAAATTGGTGGCGGCGATTCGTATCGCCCTCTTAACTTATATCCATGTGCGCCGCACACTCGGTCAGGAACGCCCCGCCCCTGCCTCTGGCGAGCGAAAGACGCTCGTACGTGTGGAGGGTAGTTTTTGCGAGAATCTGGTTTTATGGGGTCGACTCCTGGGAGAAATAATTTTACTTCTTCTCTTTCTCTCGGCACCGAATTCTCTCGTTTTTAACGGCTCTGCGCACATCATCCGGTTGATTTATCTAACGCTTGTCCCCGAGGTAGGCTCGAATAAACAAGCCAAGTGGGTTAATTTCGCATGAGAATGTGGAAATTATATTCTGGAATGGAAGTGCGTACTATAGAGTGTGCAAAGTCGATGTCTGCCGTGTATGTATACCTATCTAAAGGGGGTTCCTTTTTTTAAAAAGTAGCGCTACAGTTTTTTAATGTTTGGATTTACTGTCTGCACATCGTCTTGTAAGAAATGCAAAACTGTTTGAATGAGGATACAAATTATATGCTGCAAAATTGGCGTCTATCCACATGGACATTTTAAACATCTGCAGGTGAATTAAGACGTTGTCAACTATGAACTGCTTTCATCTAGAAATGTGGCTATCGCAGTTGATATCAACAACAATTTACTACGTCCGTTGATTATAATAAATAATAAAATAGTGAGCAGGTGTAGTAATGGTTTTATTGGATATTGGCTTATGTGACGTAATGTCGGCCATGCCCACTTTCGAGAAAGGGGGAGCGTGACCTCCTGTGATGTCACATTATGTGTCAGAGGCCACTATCCAATGAAATCATAACCAAACCTACTCACTACTTTACTATCTGATAACATCAACGGACGCAGTCTGCATGTCTCAAAGACGCTGTTAAAAAATACCTGGAAAGTCAGCAAGTATATGGCTAACTTTATCAAATCGACTATTCACGAGCTTCATTGTTTATTTCTCATCCACTTTATTCTCCAAATTTTGCTCCATCCATTTTTTCCGGTCTTCTTCCAACAAACTGCATGGAATCTATTTTTAACAACTTAGCTAGTGATTTCTCAGTACTGTCTTGATAATTGTTTCAATTTTATTACCATTTAATGTGTAATCGTGTAATAGAAAAATTAGCAAACGTATTGAGAATCGTGGTTATATGCGTATATATAGTCGTGTTTTATTAATTGTAATTATTAACCGCATTCAAATCGTGTAATGATTTGGGGAGTCCCTGTCTGTTTGTTATTCACAGTGTTGTTATTTATTCATACGTAACCATTTCCAAATAATATACGGGATGTGAACGAAGGTAGGTTACACTCAATAACTTTTGGACAGAAAGAGATACGCGTTTCGAGTTTTCAGTGTTGCCAATGGCTCGAAATTTGGCAGGTATTTTAGTACGTCTCATGTTTTTCTATAACCGGCTAGATCTGAGAAATAAATAGGAACTTTGGATTTTTAAATGGGATGCCCTGTATATTTTTATTTAATTTCAATTTACAAGTCTTCTGAATAAGGAGGTATCAAAATAATTGGTCTTTATTAAACATTTTTTTAAAACATAATGTATAAATGTGACGGATTCCCATTTGTAAAAGTGACCTTGAAATAAAAATTGCTCCTAATTTTAAATCGATTTTTAGTAACAATTTAACAAAAATATAATGTTTTTTAATTCAATAATATAACTTAAAAAATCTAAAATTCCTATTCTTATTTATTAAGATCTACTTGGCTGTGGAAAAACATGAAAACACTAAAAAACTTTCCATTTGCAACAGAAAAACCCAAAACACGTATCTCTTCTCGTTCAAAAGTTATTGAATGTGTCCTATCCTTGTAGACACCCTGTATATGTATGTATTTATATTTTTATGGTACTTTTATTGCAAGTGCTAATTCATTTTCAACTTGGGAACCCAAAGTAAAATTATTATTTAACTCCGCCTGTTATCTATCTTCCCTTTATCGAATTTTCTCGTATTTGTCATATATCTCCGTCAGTTTATTTTGAGCTTAAATCGTAAATCTTGATGCATTAAACATGGCTGAAGAAAGATATACGCTTTGCGTGTATAACGGTGGGTATTGAGAGTATAGGAAGCGCAGAAGGTTGAGTAATCTGTTTTTATTTATATTGTGTATAAATCTGCTGCGTGACACATGGATTCTACAAGTAATCCAGAATAATAGACGTCATTGTGTTGTGAAATGTTAAGGCGTGTGTACCAAAATTGACGAAATGGTGTCATTGAAGTTAAAACAGGGTGTCACAAGAATTATAACAGTCACAAAATTGTTATAAATAATTACACAGCACCACAAAAAAAAGTGAAATGTACCTCTGACCAAACTTGGTGGATTATAATATGTTTTTGGGGTCGCTGAATCCGAATCCAAAGCCCGTTTTGCCCCATCACGTCACTTTTTTTTATTCTCAATAAGCTGCGGAAAAATGGCAAAAAATAACAAAAAATACTCTAGAACCAAATCAAACCTCATAACCCAATACCTCGAAGGGGGGGGGGGGGGGGGGGGGGGGGGGGGGGGGGGGTGGGGGGGGGAAAAAAAATAATGTGGGGGGGGGGGGAGGCCCCCGGTCCCGGGGGGGGGGTTTGCTGTGTTATTTTGACCAAGCCAGTAAAGTAAACAGATTTTTTAATCTGGAAAAGATTGTTCAAAATCTGAAACCAGGCTAAAATGTCACCTTTATTTATATATTTTATCAAGCCACATAATGAATGATGTATATATTGCTTTAGAGTGATGTATATATAGATTTAGCCTAAGTAGTTAAAAATAATTAGTAAAGTACATATGCCATAAATTGTTGGGCAATTCAGAGTAAGAGATCAAATATGTATTATATATGTATCTGTATTCTTTTGTATCCTAGGATTAACTTTCATAAATGCCTTACTGTAAGTTAATAGTTAAGAGCATAATTAGATAACTGTAGATAAGAATTGCAACACATTGTATTGTTTTATCTTAATATGAGATGAAGTAAAGTTTATTTCGGTACATATTTAACTTTTTTACTTATTTTCTCGGTAAGGAACCAATATACATATATGGGGATAATTTTTCATCTACGTACATACATTAAGAGATATTGATGTTTTAGCAAAATTTAAAATGCGATGTTGGAAAAAACAAACAGTAACTAAATCAAACTTAAAACACTTCTCAAGTCTCATCTCACACTCAAAAATTAGTCATAATTTTGTGACTTATTTTTATGTATCCAATTGTTGTGAAAAGAAAGACTTCATTGAAAACCCAATTTATTTACTAGGTACATCTTTTCTAGTTTCCAAAATATTTTTTTCATATTGCTTGATCTATAAAATGGCGGCTTCCTGGTCCAATTAAGTGAACACTTTTTTTATGAGATAGACAACAAATTTTGATAATTTATTTTTCTGAGGACACCATTTTGAGAAAACGGTCCAACCTATGCTACTAAAACAGAATCATGTGCAGCATATTAAAGTCAGACGACTAAGGGATGTCCCAAAATACACACAGGATGTGTTCGAATATTGTATAATACTCTTTTTTTGCTATAAATTTGCTATAAATTTCCATTGCTATAGTAGGTATCATAAGTACATACATTTGGCAAAGCCTCTTAACAAAATTATACCCGAACTCTTAAAATCCTAAATCACTTTGTTGCAAAACTTGAATTTCTGTTTTTAACACCTAGCCTACAAAATGGTTCGTACTTGTGCAGTATAAATGTTGAACTTCGTGAATACCCATAGCAAAAAATTCGCCGTATAATAGGCGACCAAACTTGATCGTTGGCGTATGACTGTTTATTGAAATTTTATTTTTTTTTGTCTTTTTACAGTTGTTTCATTTGGGACGTTTTTCTAGAACCGAAAATGCCACGTAATTTGCGCACAGCCTCAGCGGAACACTTTCGATATTTGTCATAAATTTTAACAATCATCACTTGCTCCTCCCTCGTCTAATGCCGTTTAATAAATGTAATAAAGACGTTTTCAGCACACCAACAAACGTATGGCATGGATCTGACATATCTACTACAAAACTTTTTTTTATTTTATTAGTTTAATCTTTTAGTTTATGTAATTTCACATTTTGGTCATATTTTTTACATGTTTTTTTGGAGGTTATGTGAAAATCTATCCGCGAATTGTTACTTTTGATCACATATTCGGATTAGACGCTCCAAAATGTATATACGCATGCTCGCCAGCTTAAACTTCTAATTTACTTGATAAACGTATTTATGGTTTTTAATTTCAAGATGTTTTTTGAGGTTATGTCTTAATGCACGGCCTATGGAACAATTCTGATCTCAAAATCGTGTTCAGTATACAAAAAACAAATGGAATGTTATAATGCCTTTCTGCTACAAAACTTTTTGTTTTTTCTTTATGCTGCTTTATTTTTACACGCTTTTGAGGCTATATTTCCTTGATTTACGCGAAATCCAGACGTGATAGAGGGAAACGGACAACTTTTTTCAACGACCAAAAATACGTATAAGACACCTAATCTTGTTTGAGTAAAAACAAAAAAAATGGTGGTCCTGTGTTATAAGCATGTTTTCTGCTTCGTCGTTAAAATTCCGTGTCGTATATATGTTATACGGTTCGCTTAAAGAATAACAAAACCCCCAGACATCTTCCTTTGTTGGTTTTATTCGCTTCCGTCGCAAAAGCCATCCATTCCGCCGTGGAGGGTCTCCCTTCCGAAGAAAACCGCTTTTAAATCGCCCATGAAAAATCCCTATCTGCGTCTTGTCGGCTTAAAAAAACTACGGTTCGCGCTGATTATTGCCATCTAGGAGCCATTAAACTCCGAAACATAGCCGAAGCTGAGAAAAGACCGAGGCCGTATAAGTGAAAAACACTCGAGCATCGCGTTTACGGTTATGGCCGACATTAGCGACGGAGAGCCCTGTTAATTCGACCA
The DNA here is from genome assembly GCA_029963805.1 of Aromia moschata. NCBI lineage: Eukaryota > Metazoa > Arthropoda > Insecta > Coleoptera > Cerambycidae > Aromia > Aromia moschata. The sequence continues at coordinate 1,653,288 of JAPWTK010000012.1, forward strand.
TACTCGTTAGGATGGCAGTTTGTAGACGGCGGGAGCGCCCGTAATGACCGCCTCCGGGCGATAGCGGCTCGGGGCGGACGCGACTCGCAGAATCTCGCCGTAATGGCCGGGAATAAAATACCCCGGCACTCGGAAGCGCTTTACAATTATTATTTTCGCTTGAAGTAGTCATTGTTGATGCCCAGATATAATACGCTTGATACTGCCGCAACAGCAGCGTAAACGTTTCGCATTAGAAAGGATTTATAAAAGACTTCGTTACTTCTCGAGGAGTTGACAAAGGCTGAAGTTGTAAGGTTTTGTTTTGTGTTATATCCTTTAAAACAACTTCTTTTTATTTGGTTAGTGTCTCTTAAAAAGCGTCTTTTAGGAACAATTCTTTCGCAGATGTTGAAATTTGTAAACGTACTGAGCGAAAGAGCTACAGTTCGGATTTTTTGGAGCAGTTCTACAGCAGGATCTATTTGTATACACTGAGCAGGAACGGCAAACAGAACATGCATTGATAATGGTTGCCAAGCCAAGACTACTCGACACAGTACACTCGGCAACCGCTTGTTTAAAAGAGGAAAGATGGCCAAATACAACCGTAATTCAAACTGCTGCCAAAAAAATCCCTGTGGCTGTAGCGCTTTGGAGACCTTATCTTTGGGATAATCCATGAATACTGTAACAAAACGTTTACCACCCTCGTAATAACGTAATGTATAATTATAGACTGCTTTCAATATTGAGTTAAATACCTACCTTGGTATAAGCAGTAACTTCGACTTCGAACAGCTAAGGTATATCTGTTCAAAAGTTGTTGAGTGTACCCCGTTTACGTCTATGAAATTTTGTTTGAGTATATTACTGAGACAAAATACAATATTTGATTGAATCAAGTGCTTTAACTGTTTATTTTAATAGTAATTAAAACGTTGTTATCAATTAACACTCTCCAACCACCGTACTGGTGAGTAGGACAACACGGAGTTTAAGTGAAAATATTTTACATTCACTTGGCGCAATTGAATTGACATGGAATGCATTCTTAAGCCTAGTTCGGATTGCCAACAATGTTGTGTTGTATCTCGCGTAAACAAAACAATGTTAGTATGTCTCTCGAGGCTCTTGTTCGGATCTGGACTCGTTACTGCAAGCGCTGACAATAATTGTAGCTGTTCAGAAACGACTTGTCCCTGCACTTGCTGATGGCAACGTACTCGTATATAACACCATCCCTCTCAGCACGGAAAAATATTCAACTAAAACGGAGTGCGGTTGCGAGCCAAATTTTCACATATATGAAAATGTGCAAGAAAAATAGACATTAAAGTCTTTCAAAAAAATATCGGGTATGCTTGTGAAACAGACCTCACCGAATTTGAACAAAAACTGAAACGACACTATTTTTCCATGATCAGCCCAACAGCAAGGATATGAAATAAAAATTCCAGTATTCGTTTGTAACATAACATCGAGCATTCTATAATTTTCATAGGTTTATATTAATATTGACACTCTTGGACTAAGGCCGATGTTTGTTACATGTACAATGGGGGCAGACAGACTTGAATATTTGTTTATGATGTTAGTGTTCAAGCCAATTGCACATTGAAAGCAAATGCTCACAATCGGGACAATATGATCAAACATTTATATTATCTTATCTTCAAAGTATGTTATATTCTTTGTATCCTCTTCATTCACGAGTAAGGTTTCAGTATTCGATGCACAGTTCAATAAATTTGCCCCTTATATGGTCGATGTTCTGTTACAGACGAATGCTCTGCTGAGTCAGTGTAGTGAAATTTATAATATTCTTGTGAATAGTGCGATAGGTGCACAAATGCTCATGGATAAGATTAGTGAGCATTTACTTGTATTGCCATTCATTAAAAGGTTACATTACAAATATATGCTCAAATATGTATGTCCTGTTACAAAATATTTTACAAGAACGCTCTGTTGCTTCAGCGTAATGAACTTATAGCATTCTTGCGAATGCTGCAATACAGACAAATGCCCATTGACGATGGGTCAGTTAAAGTGACCATTTACCTGTATGTCATGAATTGATATGTTGCATCACAAAAATATGCTCGAATTTGTCTGTACTGTTACAAGCAAACGTTCTGGCTTGTCAGCGTAGTTAATTTTATAACATCCTTGTGAATGTTGCGATACAAACAAATGCTCATTCACAATGGATCAGTTTAATGAGCATTTACTTGTAGTTGGTCACTTAAACGTTGCAAATTACAATCACATGTTCAAGTCTGTCTGTATCTTGGGAGCATTTCTCTCATTCTTATCTGACGGTAGTTATCCTTTGCAATGCGGTCCAGGAGGATACAAATTCTGTCCATAATGGCCGCGTGTTCGATTTTCGAACTAGCAATCGTTCGTTTGTCTAAAACGCCCTGTGGAAAAAACGCATCTCGAGGTTCGTCGGATACGTGCGAGAGATCGGTGGGGCCAATAACGATAATGAAATTCACATGATCGTGATTAGCGTACACCCGAGGAATACCAATTGGTTGTTGAATTCGTTCATGCCGCCGGTGCTGCCAACCTTGGGCCATTAAAGTTACACTTATTAGTCGATGTTGGCATTTTATGGACGGCCGTGGTTATGTTAACTGTCGACATAAACTGCCATTACCGAGTTGCCGTTTTATTATCATCGGTTGTAAACATTTAAAAGGTTTAATTAACGACGCAATAAATTATAGGAGGCAGATAAAAGTTATGGTGCTAGCTAGAGAGCCGATTTCCGAGTATTTTTATGCGATATTGTGCCGTACGGACAGTAAAACTGTGGATTTTATTACGCCGCTAACGTTAGGGAGGAATATAAAGTCAAATGTTCACTGAAAATTAAATAATAACACATTTTATTGCCGCATATCGGAGGGGCTGTAAAAATGTAAACATACATTTTATTACCCCATACGACGAATTGATGTCATTTGTGTCATATCTGTAATTTTATTCTGCCCATAAAACATTTTAAATCATGATATACTTTCGGATAATGACATGATGTTACTTGGATGGAAGGGAGAAAATAGTTATGTGTTTATTTTGTCTCGGAAATGTTATATTTATTAGGGTACTAAAGAACGTCGTTTATAGTAGATGCTTTTTCCATGCAGACGTTTGAAGAAAATGCTCATACAAGCAAACTGTTGGTCATATGATTATTGTAAATGGAATTGGTATATATAATTTTTTGTGTACAATCATGTTCTGGAAGTTTTTTATATAGTGAAGAAATAAAACTATAATAATGAATATTGATGAACTACTACCTCGGTTTTGACATCATTGTTATTATTTCATTTGTGTCATAGAAAATATATACGTATATATAATATAAAAGTATTTTTATAAAAGTATTTTTAAGTATATATAAAAGTATTTTTGCTCTTAATCGAATTTATAACCTTATTTACTTGTCAAGACTGTCACATCATATGACAGCCATTATTTATTTTACCAATTGTGACAGTCACTTGTCAAAAGTTTGACATAACCGAAAAGCTTAGACACGACCCCTATTTCTATCTCTCTCGTTCATAGCCAGAGTTGATGACGGTTTTTTTGGATGTCTATATTTTCAGATATCTATTGAAAGACTTTCTGCCAAAGTCATGATATACTTGGATGGAAAGGAGAAAATAGTTATGTGTTCATTTTGTCTCGGAAATATTTATTAGGGAACGTCGTTAACAGTAGATGCTTTTTCCATGCAGACATTTGAAGAAAATGCTCATACAAGCAAACTGTTGGTCACATGATTATATACATTAAAACTTTGTTTTTTTATTGGAAATGGAATTGGTAAATATAATTTCTAAAACGATTTTTTGTGTACAATTATATTCTGGAAGTTGTTTAGATACTGAAGAAATACAAATATAACACAGCACCACAAAAAAAAGTGAAATGTACCTCTGACCAAACTTGGTGGATTACATGTTTTTGGGGTCACTGATCCGAATCCGAAGCAAGTTTGGCCCCATCACGTCACAATTTTTTTTATCCTCAATAAGCTGCGGACAAATGGCAAAAAAACGACAAAAAATACTCTAGAACCCAATCAAACCGCAGTTTGAAAAACCAGTTTGCTCTGGTAGAAATCCTCCATTATTCGACCATTTATGAAGCGATTTTTCGACCATTTTTTGGCCATTTATGGCTAAATACCCGTTTTGAATGACTGCACAACTTTGATTTGAGGTTATATGGTTAATTGGGGTCTTTGGGGCTTATTGATTGTGAGGTCTATGGGATATATGTAGGTATGAAGTTATTGAAGTATTGGGTTATGAGGTTTGATTGGGTTCTAGAGTATTTTTTGTCATTTTTTGCCATTTTCCGCAGCTTATTGAGGATAAAAAAATTGTGACGTGATGGGGCAAAACGGGCTTCGGATTCGGATTCAGCGACCCCAAAAACAAATAATCCACCAAGTTTGGCCAGAGGTACATTTCACTTTTTTTTTTGTGGTGCTGTATAATGAATATTAATGAACTACTACCTCACTTGTGACATCATTGTTATTATTTCATTTGTGTCATAGAAAATATATTTTCAGATAATCTATTGAAAGACAAAAGTTTTTAGGATTTTTTCCTGGTTATTTAATGGATACCTTGGATTTGACCTCGATCATGACCTTAAAGATCATTAAAGGTCAACAACTTTTTTTAATGGAACTCCATTCTTTTGACGCCGGAAATAGAGAGAGCGGAAAATTTTACGTTCAGATATATGGCCTTACAGGAGGAACCCCCTCCTTTGAGCTTGGGGATCCCACTTAAAAAAAAATTAAAACCTTTAAATGATCTTTAAGGTCTTGGTGAAGATCAAATCCAAGCCAGGTGAAGGTCACCATTAAATAGCCAGGAAAAAATCCTAAAACTTTTGTAGTGTATGAGCTCATCATGTAAAACCGTTGTAAACTAGAAGTCACAATCTGTATTCAGGGTATCCACTGATTGCATTGGTAACTTGAATTAGATGAAATTAAAATTAAATAAAATCAAATCAAATCACAAGTTTTGGATTATTGTTCAAATCTTGAAAAAACGGAAAACGCGCCATTTTCAAATTTATAAAGAACTCGAAAACGGTATTCTGTTTTCTACTTAAATCTTGAATATTTACACTTTCATCACTTCGACGCCAGGTGTTGCAACACCCAATTTTTAACTGATATGCACTATTCCATCTTTTGTCAATAAAATGCCTCTCTTACTTCCACATCTATTATGTGGAGCGGATATATAGTTAGTTTCCATGATTTTTTTTTAAATTTGTATTGGCTAAATAGGCTTAAAATATTTGGAAACGTCGATATTTTATGTTTAAGCGAAAAAAAAAAACATTATTTTTGTCGATTTGACCGTTAACCTTTTTTTTGTGTATACGATTATTCGAAAATGCGTTAAGATATCAAGTTGAAATTTGGAATACTGAGGTTACCATGACGAGGTCTGGAACTGATTAGATTTTGAGCTTAGTCAGTTGTGTGTCAGAAAGGTGTATTTTATATTGGTCATACATGTCATGTAGGTTACAAAGCTCATATCAGTGATAAAGGTTATAAAGATCATGTAGGTGATATCCAGACATCACACTTTTAAAAATATAACCTGATATTTTAGCGATTTAGTCTAACTAAATGTGGACGTAGTGATTCCTTAGGTAGCGGTTTTTACCAAATTAATATGGTGTTTATACCATTAAACTATAACAATTTTTATGCATTCAATTAATTTTTTTTTTAAAACGCACACTTCCAAGCGGTTGTACGCGCTCTTAAATTATATCCAGCAGCGGAACATGTTATCTGTGTACCTGGATTGTAATCCCGTCGGACGGCGACGTGAGAGGTGTGTCTACGGTCTCCTGGTGGCCCTCCTTCTCTTTGATCTCGGTCGCCTCTTTGCCCACATCTTGGTCGGCGTTGTCCTGGAGGCGCACTATGATAGCTATGGTTGCGGTTTACCGATTCGGCTCGCTCACAAGGAAATTCCAAGCGCCGATTTCATGGCAGGATCGAGTTTATTAGCGTTGTCACATTTACGGCACAGCTGTTGCCAGAAATAATTACTTTTCGACCGGGTAATGGGTAAGTTATCGAGGGGTAGGTTTGTTGTTGCACACAGCGGATCGGCACACTTTTTCTCGTAAAACACTTCTTCCGCAATTAGTCGCTGTAAAATTGTTTCAGGAATAGTTACAAAGTTATTATGAAGGAAAATATGGTTCGAAGTTGCATTTGGTTCAGTTTTCAATATTTGGTCTTTTGGGGCAATAATCCTCTTGTTGATGGCGGTTGGTGATGATTTCAGTTAGCCATATCTTGAAAACGACGCATGGGACCCACTTCACTTTTTTAAGTGATGACTATACACCTCTTACTGAAAGGATTTATAGTGAAAAAACCGTCAGCAAAGTTTGCGAAAAAAATTTCTAAAAAACTGCAGAACACCCTGGGATCTCAGTAACGCTCTGTGGAATATTTGTAGTATTTTTTTTCATTATCTAGAAACAAATATAAGGAGAGGTTTTTCGATTTATTACAATATACATTTTTTTCAAAAAAGTTATGACCATTTTAATTTTGGGAAACAAAATGTTCCTATAAAATTAAAATAAAACTTTTTGAAAAAAAATTATTTTGTAACAAATCAAAAAACCTCTCCTTATATTTGTTTCTAGATTAGAATGAAAAAAATATATACTGCAAATATTCCACGCGTTACTGAGATGTCGAGACACGTCGCAAACTTTGCTGACGGTTTTTTCACTATAAATCCTTTCTGTAAGAGGTGTACTCGTATAGTCATCGCCTAAAAAAGTGAAGTGGGTCCCATGCGTGGTTTTCAAGATATGGCTAACTGAAATATCACCAACCGCCATTGCCTCTCTTGTTATTAAATACTACTAAACAATGTAAATGACAATAGACAATACTTCTGATTTGCTACCAGTTGGATTTCTATTACCTTAGAATTGAGTAGGTATCCCAAAATTTTGTAAGGACAAAGTCGATATGTTTAATTTAACTAAAATATTTTGAGCGGCCTGGGACCGATTATACCGGAAATAGATGTGAATTTGCTTATTTTAAATGGAACACCTCGTCTATTATTGATTTTTTTTTGATTATACGGGGTATCCTAAATATATTTTGCGTATAATATCGTACACATATATGCCGACATTCAATAGTTTTCAAAATATATACAAATTTCGATAAAAAATGGGACTTTGAGTAAAAAATGATCATTCATTTTGTAACCTGTTTTTGTAAATTTCAATTGTAAATATATGTTCTCTAATATTCTAGCACTGCTAAAACCTGCACGTTTCTTGCTAATTTTTTATATTTACTGGGTGCTAACAAGAAAATTCTGAAATTTTAATTCAAAACATGTACAAAAATATTTTTTTTAAACTGGAGTCTGCTTTTTGATGGATATGGAATATCGGCAATATTTTACTGTCGTGTTTTATCGGAGTTTGTAAATATTTCCAAAATTATTGGATATATATACAGGGTGTCTCAATTTTACGTCTCAAAATATCTACAGCGAGACGTTGGACGAAATTGGTACTAACTGTACATACACATAGTATACTTGAAATATACTTGAAATGTCTAGATTGACTCGTAGAATTTAAAATTCGTTCCATTTAAAATAAACAAGTTGATATCTACTTCCAGTATAAGCGGAAGTCCCAGATCGCTCAAAATATGTTAAGCAGACCATTAAGTAGTCGCTAAATATTCAAAATTTCTATACCTATATGTGTGTATGTGACCAAAATTTTATTTCAAAACTGCTACTTCAATTATTAAATTGAATCAAAACAAAGTTTGAGTGGTCACTTTTGGGGCAACAGTTTTGGAACTTTAGCTAAAAATATTCTGTAAAGAATATGGACAATTATTGTACTTCTCTATCCATAATTCATATTTTCTGTAATACTTAAGTAATGCCAATAAATTTGAAATATTGCGAATTTTGCAATAATCCCAGAATAAATTCATGAAATGTTAATTAGTAAACCAAAATGGAACCATTATTCCTGAAGTTACGACAACTTGAACTATATATTCCATTTTTGTTTGTTTAGTTTGCGGAACACGTTATTTATACCATAAAATTTAATGAATTGGTGGTGTACAATCGACAAAAACTAGTCTACTTATCCAGCTTGTGAAGCGGTGCTGTATGAGGAAAAAATTCCGTAAGACTTTCAAAGGCTATATTTAGTTAGAATTAATACTAAAAATCCCACAAGTAATCCCATTGAGGGAAACCACAATGCGACTTAATCTCCTCATAAAAAGCTATTATTTACTTAAAACTGGTATTTATTTAATGCCAGACCGATGTTTAACAAACCACATCGTGATAGGCACGTTTTCTTTGTAGATGATTCAGAGCAGTGTAAACATCGATCCTTTGTGGCTCAACACCAAACCGAGTTTAAGGCTTTTTCTGTTTATTTTAATATAATCATTCCAAGAACAAGTAAACCTGTAAATTGTGAATCCATAATTAAGTTCTCGAATTAAAGTCTTTCTAGTTGTATATACCGAGTGATTCTCGAAAGTGACTCACTCCCATAACTCTTTTGTTTTTTGAGATAAAATAATGAAACCTCAGAATTAGATATTAGACACAAATCTGCATTTATTGTTATAGTCGTCATGTTTCAGTCTTCCGGTCTAACCGGATATAGCATGACCGAATTTTAATGGCACGTTATATTTATTTTCACCAAAAATTCATATGATTTGTAAAAATTCGCTTTACAGTGATTTTCTTTTGCATTTATAGGAACTGTGTGGAACATCTGCGAAATGGTGGTGGTGGTGCCATTGACGATCCATTATAAGGGATAGGAGAAAAAGGTATAGGCGATGGGTGGAGTTCAAACTATGAATCGTTTCTATCTGTTTCTGTCCTTTTTTCAGGTAGGTTCCGAACGAGCAGGATAGCATTTCAGGGTAAGTCTTTATTTTATTTAAATTATATTTTTAATGCGTCAGGAATTCTACTGGTGTTAAAAGTGAGCATTTTTTGCAGTTTGCAAGTAAGTAATACACAGTGTACTATAATGATTTTATTAATTTGTTATTAACTCAATTTGTTTCAGAATAAAGGTTACATAAACCAGTATCACTGATATCTGTTTTCATACTGTTTTATTATATCGTATGTGTGTCTCTTACTCTCATATACCATGTAAATCTTCCAGGCAATGAAGATTGCATAGAAGATACAAGATTATATGATTTTTCAAAGGTACGACGTCTGTTTCATGGAGGATATCCTAGGCGGTTTCGACTTTTCTAGGTTAGGTAAAAATATTAAGCTACTAAATCATTTATTTAACAGAGATACTTTTTTTGTTATTCTAGAAATTATAGTTGATATGGGCCGTAATCTGATGGTATCAACTCATGGTTCAACACTGCACACATTACATTCTGTGTAAATTTGTATATCTATCTACATCTCCAGGACAGCAAATGAAGACAATAAGGCAAGTTTTTTGTGATTATATGTAGCGTTTTTACATATGCATATCTGTATAGTTGTTATTATATGTATACAACCCACAAAAAATCTACAGAAAATGTTTTAACGTGTTTAAAAAAATATTGTACGTATCATGTTAGTACGTGCACAAAATTATTTCAAACTGTGTCAAACAAGTATATTTATTATTGTTAATTATTAATTATTTGTTCGGTTTTGTGTCAACAAATTTAATAATCATCGGAAAAAAGAACGTATTTCCACTAATGGCTGTAGTTTGAATATTTAATTGTGATTACTACATTTAGAATAGTTATATTGTTAACAATCGTTTTTAATTTAATTGTCACGAACGTATTTACTGCGCTATTGTAATTAACTGTACCTATATTTAAACACATTTTGAGTTGACAATAACTGTCGTGTAATTATTAGGCGTTGCAACTGAATTCATTATGAATCGTCATTTTACAGAAATATAAGTTCCGAATGGGATGGAAACACTTGTTTTTATAATAATCTATGTTGTATAACAGATAGAGAAGCTACGCCAATACAAAAATGTTCGGGATTCCAAATGTGAACATTACATTACACCAATGGCGGTGCGTGATATTTCAGTTAGCCATATCTTGAAAACGACGCATGGGACCCACTTCACTTTTTTAGGTGATGACTATACACCTCTTACAGAAAGGATTTATAGTGAAAAAACCGTCAGCAAAGTTTGCGAAAAAAATTTTCAAAAACACTGGAGCACTCCCTGGGGTCTCAGTAACGCTCTGTGGAATATTTGCAGTATATTTTTTTCATAATCTAGAAACAAATATAGGAGACTTTTTCGATTTGTTACAAAATATTTTTGTTTCAAAAAAGTTATGGCCATTTTAATTTTGGGAAACAAAATGTTCCTATAAAATTAAAATTAAAATGGCCATAACTTTTTGAAAAAAAAAAATAATTTGAAATAAATCGAAAAACGTCTTCTTATATTTGTTTCTAGATTATGAAAAAAAAATATACTGCAAATATCCCACAGAGCGTTACTGAGAACCCAGGGAGTGCTCCAGTGTTTTTGAAAAATTTTTCGCAAACTTTGCTGACGATTTTTTCACTATAAATCCTTTCTGTAAGAGGTGTATAGTCATCACCTAAAAAGTGAAGTGGGTCCCATGCGTCGTTTTTAAGATATGGCTAACTGAAATATCACGCACCGCCACTGCATTACACTGATGAATTGATATGATGGTGTTGGCACAAACAGGTGCAGTTCAATATCTCCATGGAATTTATAAAACTGCTGTAAATGTCGATAGAACGCAGGTTTTTGGTAAAATATTAGGCATACGTAAGGTACCCGGAAACATTTTATCTTGGCCGTTAGCCACCTATTTCGGATTTGATCAAGCATTTTTGAATGAGTTTTTTCAAACAATGCGAATTTATGCTATTAAAACCATTCGCAGCAACTTATATTTCAACAAAAAAAGTATTGAAATGAGTGATGAAAAGTAAAAAGGGAGTCAAGGTCAGTATAGTTGAACAGAGTCGGTGGCGAGGGTTGCAAGCGATGCAGTAATGCGATAATAACTAGATCCCGGATTCCGGCGAGCCACAGTAGTTGAACTTCTAAGTTTTCTGTAGTTAAACTTCGACGCTTTTCACTTAACAGGATGATACAAATGCTAAGCATTTGATAAACATTTTGGGGAAATTATTATCAATGATAAGCATTCTGAGGACCTTAAACGTGTTATCTTTAGGTTTGATCCCAACGAAAGCAATAGCATACATACAGTGCAGAACGTGCTGTAACTACAAAGTATGGGAGATGATGTCCGTTACATTAATAGTAACTATTCTTTAATTACTGGAATGAAAAACTGGAAACATAAGGCTTATCGTTACATGAAAAGTTGATGGTATTAGGTGCTCTTAAACAACATGAAGGCAGTACTGTCATTAAAAAAAAACTGTTCGGATAGATCCTGGACAGTGTTTACAAAAAATCCTGGACACAGCCGTTTGGAATGCGTGTTCATTTCTAAAGGGTTACAAATCTCCTATTTTACAAAGCTGGAACACAAACAAAGGAGGAACACGTTAATACGTGTTCCATCATTGCTTCCCCCTTTTATTTCCGTTTCATTTCAGCTGCACTACTGATGAGGGGGCAGTACCCCGAAACAATGTTGTCTGCAGTTGCTTCGTTGTTCTTTCCTATTTTACTAAAATATAGGCTATATATAGCTAACTTCTCGTGCTCTCCTTTGGTGACAGTAGACGTTGCAAGGACTTTTTAATTGCGTAAAAGGCGTCGAGGTTTAACTGCAGAAAACTTGTACCTAACGATACAGTGTCATCGGCACGTCTCTATGCGAGTTAGAAAGAGAGACCGACTGAGAAATGTGTTGGTAAGTTTTTTTTGTGTAACTATACATTTCATTTCCCGTGTTGTATATTCATAATTGTATTGTGATGTTTTTTCTGTGAACTATCGGTTTGTAATAATAGTGACCTGAGTCCGACTCTGTTGCGGCTCGCCGAAGTCCGGGCTCTAATAATAGCAGTCGAGTTCTTTAAGAGGAGCGTTTTAATCAATGTCATGAACTAAGACACGTTTTATGATCCCTAAAACAACAAATGTTAGTAACCATAAATAAAAAAAGACTTTTACTCAAGCGCTGACTATTAAAACTATTGAGGATTGCTGTCCAATAATGATATTCCAATATCGTCGCTTGTCCTTGGTAGATATGTGATTTGTGATGACTGTTGATGCATTTCGTTTTTTTTTAAAGTGTTAGTAGTATAGGATACCTTAAGGGGGACTTCTAGCTTGAGATGTCATTTTTTAGTCATTTTTGTATTATTTTTTCGTGGGGGAAGTAATTAACATTAACAAATGAGGTTTTTGGCGAATTATAATTCAATAATTTTTACATGAAAAAACATTTTTTTAAATCAGAAAAATTCAAAATGGCGACCGCCAGAACATCGCAAATTGAAGGCCGCGAAAATTTCCGTCTAAACGGCTGACATTCTAGCACCCTCTGTGTTGATTTGAAACAGAAATACAAAATATTTTCTTAATCAGTTGTGGTCAGGGAACAACAAGATATTTTTTTCGATTACTGCAAAATTACAAAAATGGCGGTAAGTTTAAAAAAAAATTGTTTTTTTGCAATTTTTTTTTACAAAAAAAAATTAAAATTTTTTAAATGCTTTTTATCGAAAAACCGGCTCGTCAGACCCTGGAGAAATGTTGTTTACGCATTCGTGCAAAATTTCAAGTCGATAGCTTAATTACAGTGGCCGCTAGAATGTCAGCCATTTTTAAAAACGTGATTCTGAGAAAAACGCGTTTAAAGTTTAAAATGTGAATTATTCAAAGGGGCTTATATTTACCGTCAGTCTGCAATGCCTGGTCCGTAAAGACATCCCTCTCCTGACACACAAAAATGAAAAAAATGTAAAATGATTTTTTTCAAATGTATCAAGGTAGAAGTCCCCCTTAAGAGAAACCGTAAAAAAATGTCCAGAGTTTTGTTACACCACGGTCTAAATAAACTCGAAAGCAACGTAAAACCTTATCAACTCTTTTGAGATATCGGCCATTCTGAAACGACTTGCATGGAATATAATAAACATCCATAACGACATTACTTTACGAGTTCGACCGTGCCTGTTAACTCTTAACAAAAGCATTTAGCGCGCGCTAACTTTTGTCTTTTATGCACTATATCGAATGTTCGCCGCGAGCCGTTCTAATCTGGCGCTGATTATGCGGAATAGAGGTTTATGTCGTGCACAGAGAGACGATGACCGAGAAGCGTGAAAGTTTATGGGTTAATAGTCGACTCGTAAAACGAAGTTAACATAAAACCGTGTCTCTTCATCGAATCGAACCAGTTTACGTCCTGTTAAAGTTCGACAGTAAAACGGCACTCGGATGTTACAAGAGTGTCATAACATGGGTAAATATATATAAATAACTGTAGACACGGGAATGTATACACCAACACGAGCTGACACTTTTAGGCATCTTTATGTAAACAACGTGGGACGCGCGAAACGAGAATAAAAGGCTTTTTTACGCCCGCAGACACGGAACCGTATAATAAAGTCGACTTCGTAACATTATTTATACACACATTTGATGTTTCTATACGGCACGAATGTAATTATAATTAAATACTTCAGTTATATTTAACCGACAGTGTTATTCGCGGCGAGTACTAAATTACGTAAGTTGTAACTAAATTACAAATATTCGTGCGTGAGTGTAATTTTATTGTCACATCATTTTACTGTCAGTGATAACGCCAAATGGAGTAATTTGTCAGGCAATGTTTTATTAATAGCTCCTAGTAAATCGACAATTACACAGGTCTACAAAAAAAGTTCCGTCTTTGCGATCAGACCCATCATTTCCTATGTATTTTGATGTACTGAAACCAAATTTGGCAAAAAAAAAATTTTCTACCGCATCATTTTTTCTCTCCACCCCCATATAACCCCCATTAACTTATAGAGGAAATTTTGTAACAAAATTTTTTATTTTGTTTTTTTTTGGTCGCTGATCACGAATCTGGTCAAGAATAAATTTCGACTTCTGATTCGACAGCTGTCAACAAGCTGTCAAATTTCACTAAAAGGTAAAAAGTTCACAAAAAAAGATATTAAATGCATATTATTAAGTTTTTTGGGTTGCTGATTTCGATTCTGTAGTGAAAAATGATTTTTGATATTATTCATTTTTGATTTCAGAATCGTAATCAGCAATCCAAAAAATTTAATAATATGCATTTAATATCAACTTTTTTACTTTTTTAGTGAAATTTGACAGCTTGTTAACAGCTGTCATTAAGTCGAAATTTATTCTTGACTTCAGATTCGTGATCAGCGACCAAAGAAAAAAACAAAATAAAAAATGTTACAAAATTTCCTCTATAAGAGTTTATGGGGGCTATATGGGGGTGGAGAGAAAAAATGATGGGGTAGAAAATTTTTTTTGCCAAATTTGGTTTCAGTGCATCAAAATACATAGGAAATGATGGGTCTGATCGCAAAGACAGAACTTTTTTTTTGTAGACCTGTGTTATTTTGTAAAATCCTATTTTTTTTTTGCGAAAAAAAAAACTACTGTCCGCATGTCATTTTTCTCAGGACTAAAGCCTCCCTTTTCTATCCCTAAGTGGATACCCTAATAGTAGGGTATCTACTCCTAGTAGATACCCATAGATAAACATGTGAGAAGTAAAAAAAAGACATGTGAGGAGTAAACCAATCGCGAGCGAGATGGTGGGATTACCACACGTAGTAATAGTCTCGATTGAAATTAACATTTTATCCTGATCAGAAATGTGTGTTATTACAAGGGTATAATAAAGGTAATGCATTCGTAAAAGTACAAAAATGGGCTATAAAAATTTGCTAGATTATCGTAAAAGGCCCCAAAAATTAAATGGTATGTGGTGTTTCAATAGATGACCGAATCTGAAGGCATTTTTAACGAAACGTGTAATTGTTGGTCGCTATTGCCACATCAACATGATATTTTTATTAGCTGTTTTATAATTCTAAAAAAATGTACCATAGCCTTAGTAAAGTTGTAAATTGACAAAATCTGTTATACGTAACACAGTTTAAAATTAAATGAGACTAACTTAATTGATAAATCGTCAAAGATTAAAGGCGTATCATTCAGAGTTACAGTTAATCTGGCAACATTGCTCCGTGGACTTGCGTTAAAGGTAAATTCATTTTGTTTTGACAAAAATGCAGCATATGCGATCCATATCAGCCGTTAAAATGTTATGAAGTGTAATGCGTGACTATATTTTCAAATAATTTCTAACAAATTGCATTATTGTTGACCCAAATATCGATCGTACGTATCGATCATTTCATATTTAGATTTTCATTTATCATTGACATTGGACAAGTTATCAGGTGTTACTAAAAGTGTAAACAAAAAATTAAATTTATATAAACGTTCATATTTAAGTAAAAAAATTATAATCGTGTCAATTCAAGAAATATCCATTTCCGTTCGTCTGCGATACTGAAACCTTCAATATAAGGATTACATTTTAATTTATACAAATCCTTCGGTACGACGTCTCTTTCAAATAACACCAATTAAAACTATCTAAAGTAAGTCATTAGTTTTAATCTAATACAGACTTGCTACGTACACCAATAATTCAGGATTAATTGTGTTACAGAAGCGTTTCATTTTGAGCGTAATTAAATGAAATAAAGGCAACGAACAAAGCTCGTAATTAGAGTCATTAAATTAATTCGACTTGTATCTAAGCATTAATCTAACAAAACCAACCGTATTATTAGTCTAGTAATGAACCGACGCTTATATAAGTAGTTATAATTATTTGTTCTTACACGTTGATGGAAAGTCCGAGTAATGGGTATAATTTGTACGGTAACATGGTTTTTATTTCGATAATGGTAATTTAGATGGAATCGATAAGTATAACTATTAAAAACATATTTTTGTATGCATGCGTGTATTAGTATTATCAGTGTTTTAGGGAGCCAGATTGTTATGTGTTTTATATTTTTATTACGGCAATTTCTGTATAAGACTAATTATATATATATACATTATACCTATTAGATATATTTTTTAGTATAACATTTATATAGTTATTAACAATTTATTTAGTACTGATGCGCAAAGATCTCCTACAGTGAGCTTAACGTGCTCCGACCGTCTTGCAGACTCTAGCATTATTAGTGTGTTCGAGGTCGTCGGCGTCGGTATTACCTTAATAATAAAATGTAACACGTGCAATAGCCTAAATAACTACCATTTGCTAACAAAGTGAATACATTCATCGGTGATTTCGAATATTTATTTTATGATGGCGCGACCATAATGTTAGAGTCTATAAGGAAAAATTGCTGTGTAGGGATAAACGTGATTGTAGCCGTCACATAAATAGTGTGAAACATAAAAATAAAAAAAAGGGTATGCTCTTGAGAACTCAGTTTATGTTCGATTTACTTTTAATGCTCAACCATCTCGTGAGTTCTGGAACAAATATGTTCCAGACATGCCGTTATCAGGTCGCACAACGTTACGTCGCTATCTACCAACTGTACGCAGCGACTTACTATGGTGGATTAAAAGTGCGTTAAAAAATACACGGCTGGGGTTATGTATTGACGAGATATTTGCAGCAAATTAAATCTTTTATTTTACAATTCAATAATGCCGAGTCTGCAGCTATTAAGGAGAGCTAGACCAAATTTCAAGATGTGTCTGTTCTTTAAAAACTATTCATAGTAGCCATGAAGGTTCGTATGACGCCATACGAAAATTACAGAACAGTGCGTTGTCGTTAGCGGAGTCACTACAAATAGTGGACGAAGTAAATTCGCTGGTATAAGTTATTTAGTAGCTGGAAAATGACTAGTTATATGTTAGAATTTGGATAAACATAAAATGTCAGAGGTAAAAAACCACGTATTATGTAATTAATAGTTGTTTGTAAAATCAAACAAATCTGGTACACACAAGTACACACTGGCATTGTAGTCTGCATTAAAGTACCCTTGTAGTTGAAGGTTAAATCGGTGTGCTGTGCTAAAAAAATGCATGTAAATGTTGAATGCAAATGAATTATAATTCAACGAGAAAAAGTAGCCCATTCTCGAGCACGCTACATAATTTATACCAACAGAAGTAGCAATAAAATACCTTTACATAAGATAAACGAAAAAAGGTAGTTTGTTATCACGAAACCCGTTCACAGTTTAAAATTCAACCACTTTATCATTATCCTCGCGCTCACGCGAGGCCGCCTTAAAATTCTTTTGTGTTTTCCCAGGAATAGTAAATATTTTTTTCGATTTAATGATATGTGTATCTAAAATGATCCAATTTTGCTAAGAGGCAACTGCGAACAAATGTCTTTCCTTATGTTTTGTCATTTCTAGTAAAATGATTTATTTTAAGTTACTATTAAATATTTACGTACAAGAGAGCGAGGTATAAGGTTAAAGGTTAAGTATCAGGAAAGTAATAAAATGTCAAAGAAAAAAACAATGGTATAAATTATCGTCTGCGAAGATCTTTGTATGTATCTGAAATATTAATAGACCTCCACTTTGCAATAAACCTTTCATTTTCGTGTTTCAGAATCAGGAACCCGAAACAATTGTACTAATCACTGGAGTAAATCGCACCAGACCGAATTTTCTTTGTGTTTACAGCTGAAACTATACCCACCTACACGCGTATTTTAGAAATCAGTTCCGACCACGGTTATTAACAAATAATGGTTATGTATTAATTTGTTAACAAGACCTTATGCAATTAGCGGTCATTAAATAAATGTAATTAAACATTGTTTCATGGCCAACTGGATAAATGCTTTGTTAATAAATCAAATTTATAGCAATTTGCGGTTGCCAAGTGTTGTAGAAAAAAACATATCGGTTTATAATTTTTATTGGTTTAATCAATTAATTAATTTCAAAATGCGAGTTTTTATGCTGTTAAAGCGTGGAATTGGCATTTTACAATAAAAAAATAATTGGAATAGGTATGACGTAAAGAACATTAGATTTACTTTTCAGTCATGTAGGTAGTAGATTTACAGGTTTTGCTTTTCAATGCGTCATACGTTTTTTTGTGTGTTTCATATCTGTTATTAAACTTGATCTACTGTTTAAGTATTTTAGATGCTGATGATTTCTGACTTACGAAGTTTCAAAATGCACAGCGTAATGATTTATATACGAGTAGATAAAACATAATACAAGTTGTTTTTAAATTTTCCAGATAAATACTTAGTGGTTTTGAGCATTGCTAAATTATTAATTTGTAAAAAACTGGAATAACCTCTTAATAGAAAGTATAATTCAAAACACTTCTATCCCACTATTTTTTTTAACAATATTTTAAACCACATTACTCAAATTCCATGTTCTTTTTTAACATGACAGTTATTGGCCGTATATCAAACAAATTATGGTGTTTGTTTACAGGAGATTAGATTGAATTAAGGCGGATCGTTTAATACTAGTAGGTACATATTATTGACTGCATTATTTATAGCCATAAACTCATCTTCTTAAAATACATCATTAGTACGGGTATCAGAATGGATCGTAAAAAGTCCGCGATAAAAAATAATAGGAAACTTTATCAAACAACAAATATAAAAATTAATTGAATAAGATATTACGAAGCCGAGAGAGAAAGAGAGAGAGAGATAGCTCCGCAAGATAATTTAATACCAATTATGTTTACGGCTCCATAAATCACAGCCATCAATTTTACGACGGCAATGAATTTGTAATTGTTATATCTTTCTTTTTTTATTAATGCATTGCGTAAAAAACCATTTATATTTGCGTGTTGAAAGTCTTTTGTCAAATAAAAACATTTTAACCGCTTATAATTATGATAGTTTCAAGTTTTACTGCGCAGTAAAAAAGGAAATGAATAAAAGGCCATCACTGCAATTCCGTTTTATGGGCTTCTGCGTCCAAATGTGCTCGCAGTAAAACTCCCCTTAACAGTGTATTTAATAACGATTAAAATAACTGTGTAATACATGAGATATCCGGCTCGATGGACCAAATTTGGTGCTTGTAATGTGATATGATGATTAATGTTTTGTTTAATGTTAGGAAAATTAAACAGGATAGGAGCAATATTAGTTAATCAATAAAAATAATATATGCAAATGAAAAAAAAATCTTCCACTGCTACAAATAGGGCAGTACAAAAAGTCTGAAATAATGCCTATATCTTCTGTTTTGTAGGAAACTTTGTTTAGAAACAAAGTTTGGTATTTTTCTAAAGCTTATTTTTTTGTGTGTGCTGGCGATATTCATTTTATTATTTTTTTAGCTGTTTCAGCCATATTTTTTCGCTATTTTGTTAATTCGGTAAGTCGCCCAAAGGTTATCAGTAATTTAATATTTTTTGTATTTTTTTGTGTGTGCTGGCGATATTCATTTTTTTATTATTTTTTTAGCTGTTTCAGCCATATTTTTTCGCTATTTTGTTAATTCGGTAAGTCGCCCAAAGGTTATCAGTAATTTAATATTTAATGACAACCCAACTAAAGTACAGAGCTTGTCCAAAACAGGGTGGCCGATCAAGGTCGGGTGCGCGTGAAATACGTGACAGTAGAAGAGGAAGAGCTTATAGTACTTTCCTTTGTCGTGCCATATAGTGTCTTCGTTTAACATTACTCTCTTTTCCAGAACTGCGCATTCCACGCGCTAAGCTAACTTATACAAGTTGTAATAACTATAAAAACTATCTTCCACCATATTAAATACATGTAATGTTCAAAAAGTCTAACATTCTGTTCATCTGTCCATGAAACTTCATATATTCATATTCATACCTTATTTCTCAGTTGTATCCTATTATTTGTTGTTCCCGAGGCCGTTCCTTATGATTTTTTGGTCTTTAACGTAGCCCCATAAAAAAATCAGATGGCCGGTTCGGTCACTTGATTTTACCCTCTGTGACTTTTTGATAGGATTACATTAAAGACATATAATAGGGAACATTCCGTCACGTACACTTTCGAGAATGCCCATTCCTATGTAATTTTTTCTCTTTTACTAAAATTTTCGTACCTTGTCTATCCCATGAGGATTCATTGACTCTGTTTTGGAATTTGTTAAAATAAAGGTAAGTTTTCAGTATGTATATGTAGTTTTATTAGAGAACAAAACTCTTGTCATTGACTGTAGTACAATCGTTTCAAGTAAGTACTTATTTCACTTTATTTTCAAATGTATGAGTTATGAAATGAAGTGACGCATTAAAAAATGTTTCAACGACACTAGCAGTTTTTCTAGTAGCGATATCGGTATATAGTATCTCGTCGGCACTTGAATATTGAATAAAATATGATTACTGATTACACCAAAATGTAAATCGTTATTCATCAGAAGCGTTTCTTCGAGCCTCATAACTGTTACTGAAAAAAAAAATAGATAAGCATTTCAAGTATTTTACTTTCCTTTCAAGTGAGATAAATAAAATCTTAAATAACATATAAAACATTTCAGTGGCACTGAAATTCGATTTGTCGGAAATTGTCCCTCGAACCGGATAACTGCGGGAGAGAAAAAATTTACTTTTTTAATGAAACAACATGCTTGTATAGAGCAACTGTAATGCGACGTTAATTATAGATAGGTTAAAGGCGCGCTAAACCGTACACCATTGCAACAAATTAAACTTTAAACGAAATCCAACCCGGACGAATACACAGAAGCCATAAGCTGAATAATTCAACGTCGGCCGTCGTTATAAAACTTATAATTTGTTCCGTCATTCTCCATTCCACAATAACCCCGGCAAATGCTAGGTCTGCGCTAGATAAACCTGTGGTTAGTGAAAATTACTAAAACATAAAGACGGGAAACTACAATACGCCGCGGAGGATTAACATTTTACGGCGCAAGACTCCAAATTACTGTTCTTTGCGTCGGATATTGTTAGCGTTATTTGTTTATTTGTATTAGATTTTAAATTGTCCCGCCATTGTATTAGCGTTGTGCTACCACCGCCAGAGGGAGCCTACCTAGCCAGGGAGAGACCGGCGCGAGAAGCACTCGCACGATATACATCAATGTGTACGCACGTAAAATGTACGATATTGATACTCTCGAAAATACAGTCCACTTTTAGTTCACGTCTCGTTTTTGTTATTTACACGAACGAAGAGAAAATTTCCCAACATAGTTCTTGGTCCCTCGATCCGCATAGTAGGAATTGTAAAAAAAGAACACGAAGAATCGACAAGCAACAGGTGCAGAAAGAGTCATATTGAGTTTCGTTCGATCGGCGGCGAAGAAAAGCAGCGGCCATCACGGGCGGCGGCCGACACGAGAGGGAACCCGTAAGTCCTTCATATTTCCTGCATATTTCCTACCGCATTTGTCTTGTTTGTTTAAATATCGTCTCGCAAAACAATTTTATAATTGCTTTGAATATTATCGCATGTCTGTTTTATAAAACGTATTATTTCTTGGTACAAAATATATGTGCATATTGGTCACGTAAAATAGGTACTCCATTTTTTGTTTGAGATGGAAAACGAACAACTACGCAGCTTAACTGCCCAGAGGGGACAGGTCAAAGCACAAATCACTCGATTTACTCACTTTTTAGATGAATTTGATAAGGATAACGTATTAGAATTAGAATTACGACTCGAAAAAATAGACCAACTTTGGAAAGATTTCAACTCGATTCAGTCTAAAATAGAATGTTTAGATGACAGTCAAACTCAAAGAGATTACAGAGAACACTTTGAAAATTCATATTTTACCGAAGTCTCGCGCGCACGAAAAATAATAAATGAAAATATGGTTTCTCATAATCACACAGCGTCAAGTGGCAGCAAATCGAACAACGCAGACGTAAAATTACCTATCATATCGATTCCACATTTTTACGGAGATTATCGCGAATGGCCATCATTTTTTGATACATTTTCAGCTTTAGTAGACAACAACACAAATTTAAGTAGTGTACAGAAATTTCATTATTTAAAAAACGCTCTGAAAGATAATGCAAAGCAGGTGATCGAATCGCTCGAGGTTTCTCACGAAAATTATAAGATAGCTATCGATCTGTTGAAAACCCGGTTCGACAACAAAAAATTGATAAAAAAGGCTCACATAGCTTCATTATTTAACATCTCGACTTTAACTAAAGAATCTTACACAGAGTTACGCAAATTTCTCGATGAATTTAATAAACACTTACGAGCGCTAAAAAATATGGGCGAGTTGGTAGATACATGGGATTGTCCATTAATACACCTAATCACAACCAAATTAGACTCCACTACGAAACGGGAGTGGGAGGAATTTTCAGCCAAATTAGATGATCCAAAAATTGAAGATATAAAAAAATTTCTCGCGGACAGGTGTAACGTACTAGAAACTTTAGAAGCGGCAAATATTAAAGGTATACAGAAAACGTACAATAAAAAAGCGTCTGAACAACGCACGGTAGCTTATACATCGAATCAAGTTCCGCAATGTCCATTTTGTAAGGGTTCGCATTTTATTTATGCATGCAAGGCTTTTCTTAGATTACCCGTAAAATCTAGATACATAGAGGTACGAAGAATGAAGTTATGTACTAATTGTTTACGATCGGGGCACTTTAAGGCAGACTGCAAATCGAGCAGCTGTAAGCGTTGCCAAAAAAGACATAGCACCTTTTTACACTTCGACGAGGAAAACAGCGCGGCGTCGGCGGTGGCTTGGACAGGTGACGATAATACGCACTCGGGCCCAGTAGCGAACAACGGCGAGGAGTCTTCGATAAGCACGCATAGCTCGAATAAAGAAATGCAAGTTCTTTTATCTACCGCGTTGATTTACGTTAGAGACAAAAATAATCGGAGAATACGTTGTAGGGTTTTACTCGACTCTGGCTCGCAGAGTAATTTTATTACACGAGAATTATTTGATAAGCTAGGATTTCACGGTAGCAAAATTAACGTAGCAGTAACCGGTGTTGGTCAAATGGTCACGAAAATATCGAACAGAGTAGAATTGTTGATCGAATCACAGCATAACGCGTATAATAAAAAATTACATTTTTTAGTGTTGGACAAAATCACGGACAATATTCCAGCTTTTTCGATTAACTCTTTGAATTTAAATATACCACAAAACATTACGTTGGCAGACCCGACATTTAACACGACTGGGCGTATAGATATGTTATTGGGCGTTACAGTATTTTACGAATTGCTTTGTGTTGGGCAAATAAAGTGTGGAATAGGCAAACCTATTTTACAAAAATCGAAATTTGGGTGGATAGTTTCCGGGCCACTCAATGTTGCTAAAAACTCTCGAATTTCTTGTAATTTGTCAATTGATCAAGATTTGCGCGACGGAATCGAAAGGTTTTGGAAGGTGGAAGAAATCGAAACAAAAGGCGAAACATTTTCTACCGAAGAATCATTATGCGAAAAAATATTTTGTGATACGACTACGCGCGACGACTCAGGTCGATTTATAGTTACATTGCCTATACGAGGTTCGGTTAATGACTTAGGCAATTCGGAAGAAAACGCGATTAAACGTTTTTCGGCATTAGAACGCAAATTTAAGCAAAACGACGAATTAAAGCGAAACTACACCAAGTTTATCGAAGAATATGAGACACTCGGTCATATGTCGAAGATACCCGATAGTAACATTCAAACTGATGACGTAGTATATTATTTACCACATCACTGCGTATTAAAGGACTCGAGCATAACTACAAAGTTAAGAGTAGTGTTTGACGCGTCTTGTAAAACAACCTCGAACGTTTCATTAAACGATATACTAATGATCGGTCCTATTATACAGGAAGATTTATTCTCGATTTTGACCCGATTTAGGATACACAACTTCGTCATAATCTCGGACGTGGCGAAAATGTACAGACAAATATTGATCGCAGATTCACAACGTGATTTACAACGAATAGTTTGGCGGAAAAACCCGAATGACATCGAACTGCAGCATTACCGCCTAAACACGATAACGTACGGTACATCGCCAGCTTCGTTTTTAGCAAAACGTCTCCACGAATTAGCGTACCAAAATGAAAAGGATCATCCACGAGCAAGCAAAGCTATTCTACGCGATTTTTATGTTGATGACCTCATTACCGGGGCAGACACGATTGAGGAAGTTCAAATTCTCAAAAATGACATCGAAACGATTTTAATGCAAGGATGCTTTCCACTTCGAAAGTGGTTATCAAACAAACGCGAAATTCTTGATAAGTCTAAAATCGAACACGATATATCACAATATTATTTCATGGACGAACCAAGCGTTAAAACTTTAGGGGTTATTATGGAACGCGAATTCAGATAGCATTCAGGTTATTACGCGTAACCAACCATACGAACGAGTAACGAAGCGAACCATATTGTCAAACGTATCTCAAATTTTTGACCCACTTGGGCTAGTTGGACCCACAGTTATCGTAGCTAAAATAATGTTACAACGGTTATGGCGTCTTAAACTCGATTGGGACGAAGCAATACCCGAAGATTTATTTACCGATTGGATTAGGTTTCGCGATCAAATCAAATCGTTAGCAAATTTAGAAATACCTAGGCATGTAGTATGCACAAATTCCATAGAAATTCAAATTCACGGTTTCAGTGATGCTTCTGAGGCTGCATATGGAGCATGTTTATTTGTCAGAAGTGTAGATACATCAGGCGAAATATCTTCTTGTCTATTGTGTGCCAAGTCCAGGGTCGCTCCGCTCAAGACATTGACTCTACCACGCTTAGAGCTCTGTGGTGCTCTTCTTTTGGCACAACTCACGGAAAAGGTTATGAATGCATTAAACACGAATGTAAACGACATTTTTTATTGGTGTGACTCGAAAATAGTACTTGCTTGGATAGCGGCTCCACCTAATAAATGGAAAACATTTGTGTGTAACAGGGTTGCCGAGATCCAAAGATTAACGAATATTAATCGGTGGAATCACGTTAGATCACACGAAAACCCGGCGGACTTAATTTCTCGTGGTTTACTTCCCGAAAATTTAATTCAACATAAGTTATGGTGGTCAGGTCCGGCTTGGCTGCTAGAAGACTCGAATTGTTGGCCCATTTCTAGTAATATTGATACAGTTGATATTCCAGAAAGCAAATCAGTTGTTTTAACGTCAATTACAGAATTTGGCAATTCAATCGACGACGACATTTTCACTCGTTTTTCCTCATTGACTAAGACACAACGCGTCATTGCATATTGTTTACGTTTTAAGCACAATCTTATTAATAAAACGGATAAACTAACAGGCACTTTAACGAATGAAGAACTCGATCGTGCAATGATTGTATTAATCAAAATGTCGCAAGCTGTAACTTTTGCAGACGAGTTACGAAAATTGGGAAAGGGAAAATCGGTACCCAAAGGTAGTAAACTCAGTTGCTTAAATCCATTCTTAGATAGCTCAGGTATAATTCGCGTAGGCGGGCGATTAACACAGTCGAATCTGTCCATGGATAGAAAACATCCGATAGTTTTGTCAAATAAACATCCAATCACGAATTTGATTATCATTCACGAGCATTTAAAAAATTTTCACGCTGGTCCACAAGCTACTCTAGCTTCTGTGAGACAGAAATTTTGGCCATTAAAGGCGCGTAGCACAATTAAAAGGATTTTACACAAATGTGTAGTCTGTTTTAAAGCGAATCCTAAAACTATATTTCCTCAAATGGGAAATTTGCCCGAAAAAAGAATCCAACCAGTACGTCCATTTTTCACGTGTGGAGTTGATTATGCTGGGCCATTCTACATCAAGGATGGAAAATTCCGAAATCGCAAAATCATAAAATGTTATTTGTGTATTTTCGTCTGTTTTGTAACGAAGGCTTGTCACTTGGAGTTGGTTGGAGATCTTAGTACTGAATCATTCTTGAACGCGTTAAAAAGATTTATTTCGCGGAGAGGTTTTTGCAAGGATATTTTTTCTGACAATGGGAAAAACTTTCTGGGTGCTAGTAACGAGTTGAAAGAAATTAGTAAGTTATTACAGCAAGTTAAGGACGACTCTAAATTATCTCGATTTCTTGGTTGTAACGAAATTAAGTGGCATTTTATTCCGGCCAGAGCGCCTCATTTCGGAGGACTATGGGAAAGCGCGGTAAAGGCAGCCAAATTTCATCTCAAACGAATAATGGGTAACGCACACTTAACTTTCGAAGAGTTAAGCACGATATTTATTCAAATAGAGGCGATTCTTAACTCCAGACCCTTAACTCCCATCTCAGATGATCCTAATGACCTTACCCCCTTGACACCCAGTCATTTTTTAATTGGGGACGTGTTAACCACAATCCCTCAAATTGACGTTACGGATGACACACCAAATCGATTATCACATTTTCATCGGTTGCAACAAATGGTGCAACACTTTTGGCAACGGTGGAGTAACGAGTATCTCTCCTCGTTGCAAGAACGACACAAATGGAAGTTCCAGAAGGATAATTCAATCCAGGCAGGAGCTATGGTTCTCGTAAAATCGGAAAATTCACCACCATTCAGCTGGCCACTAGGTAGAATTTGTGACCTGCATCCAGGGAAGGACGGTGTTGTGCGCGTTGTTAGTGTTAAAACCGTAAGTGGTGTTGTGAAGCGCCCCGTCACAAAAATATGTGTTTTGCCAGTTGATTCCGATAAACAAATGTCCAAAAGTGATTTGCATGAAAGTTGAAACTCATGTCATTTCTGTTAATGTTTAATCATTATTTAGCAGTCTTTGTACATATTTATTTACCATGTTTTACATTATGTATGTCCAAAATGACTTGTTATGTTGCACACGTTATTAATGTTCTATTTCACTAGATATAGCTGTACGATTGTACAACATGTACCATTTTTTATTTTGTATGTATTGTATGATGATTTTTATGTTGAAACGCACCGCATTTCAAGGGCGGCGGCTATGTTAGCGTTATTTGTTTATTTGTATTAGATTTTAAATTGTCCCGCCATTGTATTAGCGTTGTGCTACCACCGCCAGAGGGAGCCTACCTAGCCAGGGAGAGACCGGCGCGAGAAGCACTCGCACGATATACATCAATGTGTACGCACGTAAAATGTACGATATTGATACTCTCGAAAATACAGTCCACTTTTAGTTCACGTCTCGTTTTTGTTATTTACACGAACGAAGAGAAAATTTCCCAACAGATATTTTATACAAAATACACCCATTTTGCCGGCGTATAATTCAATTTCATAACCTACATTTGAACATTTTAATCGTGATAATTGCGTGCCGAAGCAACATTTCGTTTTATATCATTTGTATCGTATTTTAAAGCAAATTTCTTACTGTAACAAAGCCATTACATTCTACGTCTTGTAATTACATATACAGTCCTATTAGGCTACTAGATACATTACATTATGAAAGGGAATTAATAAGTGAACTTATCTTTTAGACAGACGCGACGCAAATGTGACAGTGATGGGCAACCCAATAGCAAGTGAGCGGGGTGGTTTGTAAAAATCCTCCTAAACTTGAAATAATAATGCAGCATATGTACTCAATACCGTAATTTCAATTGTAACGAAAAAAAGACGTATTTCCATCCTTAATCGAATTTATAACCTTATTTACTTGTCAAGACTGTCACATCATATGACAGCCATTGTTTATTTTACAAATTGTGACAGTTACTTGTCAAAAGTTTGACATAACCGAAAAGCTTAGATATGACCTCTATTTCATCTCTCTCGTTCACAGCCAGAGTTGATGACGTTTTTTTTGGATGTCTTTATAATAAATGCATTATAGTATAGACATAAAAAAAACATCAAATCTGGCTATAAACGAGAGAGATAGAAATAGCGGCCACATTGAAGCTTTTCGGTTACGTCAAACTTTTGACAAGTGGCTGTCACAATTGTAAAATAAATAATAGCTGCCTTATAATGTGATAGCTTTGGCAATTAAATAAAGTTATAAATTTAAGATATACGTCTTTTTTTACTTCGCCAATTTTGGTGACGTTCTTTTTTTGGATGGCTCGATATTTTGTTGCAACTGCAGCACCTGCCAGCGATGGAATTCTTTCCTTTTGCTTCTAATGTATGATGTTTAGGCTGAGGCGACACATAGGTACGCAAAAGAAAACCTGTTTGATACTAGGGCACTAAAAAGCACAATATATGTACAGTCAGTAGGATGCCATTTGGAATTCTGGCTCTTTGATGAAATTGCAGGGACATACACGAGGCAAAGTTAACCAGATTTTAACCAAAAAAGTTAACAGATAATATCAGGAAATCTGGATTATTGGCGAAAGAGAAGTCAACAAAATTTTCATAGATATAAAGGACAGTAATAACCGCTTCAAAAATAATGCTACTTGCGAACAAGGACTGTCGCTCATGATGAACCTTATATCTAAGAACACTTGGCATTTGATGGAGAAAACTTAAGAATAGATTAATGTGCTCAGAGAACATGGTGCATTAAGAACAGATCAATTTATTCTAGTAGGTACAGGTAGACCACAAAAAATGGATATGAGGGAAAGAGAGAAAAGATGGTTTGTAATGTACTCTTACTTCCATTCGACTAGGTATACGACATTGTGTGAATATGAAATCTTCGATTATCGTCAAAAAGAAAAAATAAAGACAGTTATTAAATCTTATCCGACGATTTCATTCTCATGAAACAAATCAGCAAAAATTATATATTCATATAAATTATAGTTCTAAGATGGTTATTATTCCAGTATCGATTATTCCGTCTGTATCTTTACAAACTTCACGTTTACGTGGCTTAACATAATAACTACCCTGAATGTGAATAAACGACGGCAAATAAAAAAGTCAGTTAATACCAACTGTTAACTATTACTTTTAGTAAATTGTAATTTGCCGTTTGAGACTATGTAATTAAATTTTAATAGATTTATTACATGCTGTCAGAATATTAAATAGCCAGTCTACATTTCAGTTCAAATTGATAAAATCTTAAGTGACCTAATAATTAGGAATATTAACGCGAACAATATAGTTTAACTGGGTCTGCGATTCGTTCTAGGCCAATGAAAGTATTTCGTAGAAAGAGAAGCTCACTTTTTATTTTAGAGCCAATACCATATTATGCGTAGTTTTTATGAAATTTTCATTTGTACTGGATTGGCATTTCGGTTTTGGTGCGTACCGAAGTATGATTATAGAAATCGATAAGGGAGATTTTGAGTATGTACAGGGTTTGTATAAAAAGTAATAAGACTCATTTTTTCCACACGCGACTGTACTTCCCGACAGGCTCGCAGCTGGAAGGTTTTGTGGTGGGGTCAGCTTACAAACGGCGGGTTGGGCAGTCGTCTGCAACCACTTGTTTGGGCAGCATCGTCATTTTAGTGTACTCTGTGATAAAACTCGGGTCGAAGCTCCGAAATGCAGAAATCAATTGAGGAGCTTGCTGCAAGAACAAGGCAGCTCCATTTTCAATGCGTGACGAGGTTAGCTGCTTATAATTTCGATAAAAATTTTAAGTGTTATTTAACGCAAATTCCACACATCTCAGTGCATGGAGTATACATCCTGACATATGCTGAGCTGCGTCGAATTTGCGTTACATAACGTCTAATATTTTTATCGAAATTATAAGCAGCTAACCTCGTCACGCGTTGAAAATGGAGCTGCCTTGTTCTTGCAGCAAGCTCCTCAATTGAGCAGCGTTCTTTTTACGTGGAAGCGCTCAAAATATTGAAACAAAGAGTCAACCGAGTGAGGCCAGTCATCGCCACCGATTTGAAGCTTCACCACGACGCTGTTTCAAGTTACACCTGCTTCGTGGGGAGCAGCTACCTCGCCAAGAGCGGGATTTCAACGATTCCCCAGCCACCCTACAGTTCCGACATGCCCCCCCCCCCAGACTTTTTCTTTTTCCAAAACTGAAAACTGCCCTCAAAGGACGCTGCCACGAGACCCTGGACGCCGTCAAAGCGGCTACTACGCGAACTTTTAAAGACATTCCGGGAGCCGCCTACAAAGCCCCCTTCAAATCATCTGGAAAGTTTTTGTTGGGATGTTTTTACAAAGTTAGTCTCATTACTTTTTATACAAACCCTGTATGTTCATTTTTTAATATATTTTATGTTTATAATACAGCACTTTTAATATATCTATCATATAAACTTTTTAATATGTATCTAAAGCGTACCACTTTTTGCAAAGTGTATCGATATACAGTGGTGGCCATAAAAATAGAGCCACAACGGAAAAAATTACAAAACTAGTTATAAAAGGTACTAAACTGCAAAGAACTATTAAATATTTTTGTAGATTAGTGATATTAGATGTGACGAATATAAAGTGTTATTTGTATTCTATTTAAATTATTGTAGTAATAAAAACAAGAAACATAAAATGTATTGGTCATAAAAATAGAGCCATTACAAAACTAAAGTATTTTCAGCAACATAAAATAAATACAGACAACAGTTTTGATCAAAAACAGTTCTATACTACTAATATTTTGTAGCTTGACCACGATTTCTAATTACAGCCTCACAGCGCCTTGGCATAGAATCAACAAGCTTACGACACTTTTCAATTGGTATGGATGCCCATTATCTTTGGATAACGTCCCACAATTCCGATTAAGTGCGTGTTTTATGTTTACCAACAGCATTTTTGATGTCCCTCCATAAGTTTTCTATCGGATTTAAATCCGGTGATTGGGAGGGCCATAGCAACACAGACACATTATAATCCTGGAAAAACTTTTTTGCCTTCTTAGAGGTGTGTTTCGGATCGTTGTCATTTTGGAATGTCCATAAAAGTGGCATATTTTCCTCGGCGAAAGGCAGCATTACATGTTCAAGAATGCTGACATATTCGTTCTGATCCATGGTTCCCTTGATCCAATAAAGTGGCCCCACTCCGTACCAGGAGAAAGCGCCCCATAACTTAATGTTACCGCCCACATGCTTTACGGTCTTTCTGGTATACTTGGGTAATAATTCTGTATTTGGTGGCCTTCTCACATAATGTCTACCATCTGACCCTATTAAATTAATTTTGGTTTCGTCGGACCACAGTATATTATGCCATTTTCTTATGCCTTCTGGTCCACACCAGTTAACATGATCTCTTGCAAACTGCAATCGCTGTTTTCCATTTTTTTGAAGTTAATAGAGGAACTTTCCTTGCAGCTCTACTATTTAAATTATATTCCTGCAATCGTCTACGTATTGTACGTGCACTTATTTTAAGGTTCAATTCACTTTTAATTTCATTTAAGACTTAAATGGATCACCTTTACTAATTCGAACAATATGTCTATCGGTCTGAGGTGTTGTTTTCCGTTTGGGTCCGCGAGTTTCTTTTCAGCCTTTATATTTCAAGGCATTTTCTACCATTTTTCGTGAGCAGCCTACCTCTTTCGCAATTTCCCGCTGAGATTTTGCCTGATTGTGTAGCATTATTTGTGCTCTTTCACTGACAGTGCAGTGAACACTCCGGCCCATTATTCTTAAAACTTTTACACAATTTTATTGTAGTTTGTCTATAAATCACTATATCACACGAACTGATTTTTAAGAACTAATTTAATGCCAACAAACTCACCGCTATTTACCTGGCTCTATTATTATGGCCACACGCAAATGATAGGCGACATAGTCTAGGGGTTCCCCTAGCTAGCCGGAAGGAACTCTAGTGGTAATCTTCGGCATTTTGCACGCGGCATTTATTGTCGCATATTGGTAAATAGATGGAGCTATTGTGTAATGAACACATCTGTCTAGATTACATATTTTATTTACAAACATACTGGTGGCTCTATTTTTATGGCCACCACTGTATATGTAGTTGCTGTAAATATAAAGTTGCTTAAATTACAGAATAAAAATCAACAATTAGTAAATAATTAAAAAATATCAGACCAGTAGCGTTAACGGTCCCAGAGAAAACAAAGTTTGAATGGGAGAAATCACGTTTTTCTACCTCGATATCATATCTTATTCATCTATAAATCTGGCTTATGGCGACGCGACACACAGGCAAATCGGTAGCATGTAAGCATGGGGATTGCAACAATTTATCGACGACGAGAAGCCAGTTGCGCGATTGGTTTGATTGCAGAAGTTCCATGTAAGCTGGCGCTGTTGTACAACCTCCGCTGTACGCATTACTTTGCAGCGCCCATTTTTGCCAGTTTTACTAATATGTAACCGTAAAATCCACGAAACAAATACATCAATTTATACGACATTTATTGAAGCGGGAATTATTTATGGAAAATCCAGGTTAGAGCTATAAATAAAAGATCACATGTCAAATGAAAAAAATCGCGCAACGCCATTCTTTCGATACTTTTAAATGCAAAACAACAAATTCATAAATAATTTACAATTGCTTATAATTTCGAATTACCATAATGAATACTTATAATGCCATTAAAAAGGACAATTATTTAAAATAAAAAAGTGCGCATAAATAATTAATGTGACTTAATAAATATGCATTAAGGAATAACGCGCAAACATCTATAAATCCTCTCGCAAACGGCTCCGGTTTTGAATATTAATTTCTGGCGGATGCATAAAACTAAAATAGATAGTGATATTACGGCAGCATTTACGACAATATTGCAATAGCCGTCCAGTAAAATACACAGTTTATATTTATTTATGAGAATGCTAAAACAACTCCCGTATAAAATACTACATTAATGGTTGTAAAACATTTCCGATGTGTTTACGAAAACCAGTTGTATATCAGTAAAAGAATCAAATAAGCAATCTCCCGCTAATAAAATTGAATTACATTAAAAGCTACATATAAAACTCCATGTTTACGTATAAACAAACACACATAAAATATACAACGTGTTTATTTTTCACGAAGAGAGCGACTTAAGAACTTGAAAGAAATTTCGGTTTCTGTGCCGGATGCTGTTCAGAAATTAGGAACATATGGGAATATCAAACTGAAACTGAAGCACGAGGACGGGGAGGAATTTCTAGAGAATGTACATATATACTCGTACTATATATTCAACTCACAGACGCATATATTTTAAGTTAAAAAAGTTTGAGTTTTGTACTATACATAATATTGTATAATTTATTCTTTCTTATAATTCACGCGGAGCACATTTTATTTGGTGTTTTGGCATTTTTTTCTTAAAAAAAAACCGTGGAATAAATGATCGGTTTCTTATATTTCCTTTTAAATTTCTACTTATGTGAAATGTCAGTGTAAATAAAATATGCAGAATGTTTTACGTATCTATATGTTGGGAAAATTATTAACTTTTTATGGCGATTTTAGTAATTTTAAGGTAAATTAATTGAAATGAAGATGAGCATTTGTATTGCCAAACAACACTTACAGACACAAGAAATACCTATACAGTGGGTGTTACGGTACTACGTACATTGGCGTATATTAAATGCTGCATAAATATGTCAAAATTAGGTGAATTTACCACATAGGTTGTAGTGGTTCACTTTTTCTGTGGAATGGTGACTTAAATCTAGCGCGAGTGTTGAAGTGTTAGTCAAGACCCATTCTTACGTAATATTTTGTAAGTCGAAATTTAATATTAAAAATCTAGTTCTATTTCGGGTTCCGAATATCTTTCTCATTCTATAATGTACAATTTGGTTTACATCTTTAAAAAACTTACTCTTAATTATCATAAAGATGTTCCAAAGACTAAATAGTTGTCTAATAATTATATCATAGTCATCTATATCTGATAGCAATAAAAGAGTACAATCTAAAATGTCTGTTAAAAAAATAAATCTTTAATTTACGCCAAACTGTGAGTTTTGGTGTGATTTTATTATTCTGAAAAACGAGATAGAATCTTACGTAAGAAGGGGGAGGGGGGTTCAAGAAATATTATGTACCCTTACGTCAAAAATCGCAAAAATCGTCCTTACGTAATTAATGATTGGTCCCTAACCCAGATCCTGGGTTTTACCTAAGTAAATTCATATTCATTATATAATTCCTAATTTTGACATATTTTGCAGCATATACGCCTTCTTACGTAGTACTGTAACTTCTATTGTATACCTACTTGGACGAAATTATGTATTTTTCTTTTCGTTTAAAAAATCATTTATGCGAAATTATTAATTGTAGAAAAAATTATATTCGTTTTAAAAAATGCACCAGAATATTTTCCGGAAGAATGACTGCTTTGACTGTCGAAAATAATACATTTTTGGCATCCAAAACAATTGGTAGGTTAAACACTTCAAGAAATACCTACATACATATGTGTATACCTACTTGGACGTACTTTTCTTTTAGAAATAATTATTTTTGCGAAGTTATTATCTATAGAAAAATATTATTCAAGTTTTAAAGAATGTACCAGAATATTTTCGGAAGAACGATTGTATTGGCTGTCAAAAAGAATACATTTTTGGCAGCAAAAACAATTAGTAGGTACTACATATATTGGTAGCTGTAACCTGAAAAAAAGTCATTCAGCTTCACTTCATATACACAGTGTCCGCTATAATTTTAGCGTTCCGTTGTTATGCAATGCGGCATATGTCCTTAGTAAACGTTTTACTGTTTTACCGGGTGATTACTTTTGTTTGAAAAAGGAATGCTAAACAATTTAATCAATATTGGTTCTTTAAAGGCACAGTGTGGATTTTGTTGCGCAGTGTCCCAGATTTGTGCGACTGTTGAATGTAGATATAAAGGAAAATTTTTGTTAAAGGAAGTAAAGATTTGCGTAAATAAACTGCCCCCCGTATATACGCCTCGGTATAAAAATAAGCCGATAACAATAAACAACACGCTGGATTTTATTGCCGCAATTTGTTTCTTTGAAAAATGTTGAAGCGCGAAAATAAGCCAGCGTAAATTTATTTTAATATATCGCCATTAAGACCGGTTTAATTTTCCCGAAAGTAGCGCTGCCAATAAAAATATCTAATGAAAACAATCCGCGGCAGATGTAGACACATTAAAAGGTTCTAGCGGATACATCGGGTATTTTAAACTGGGTACATTTGTCTTTCGGAATTCGATTACGGTTGGAATACGGCCAGACATTTAAATTATATGTAATACGGTGTGACAAATATATGACGCGTCGTTAATAGTCCCAACATTAAAAATTGACGCCGCGCCAAAAATAACCGGACGCTCTTCGGAAATATGACACGGCCGATTAGAAGTGACAGAGAAATATGGACTGTTGTAGGGGCAGCAAGTGAAAATGTTGAAAACAAATTTTGGCACGCAGTGAAAAATTGTTATTTCGGTTAATATCGACCCACGTGCGGCTCCGTGCTGCCAAAATAGACCGCGTTTGAGTTGATAAACAAAATGTTAATCACTTGGTTTGGGATGTTTCTCTTCGAATTAGTGATGCCGCTGAGGTGGTGGAGTATGGATGTTTTTATAACGGACATAGTAACTCAGGCAATAACTACTTACTTAGTTGGAACATAAGTCAAGTACATCAAGATCAAGATGTACCTAAATATACACTAGATGCAGAAATTAACTGATATAAAAATATCCCAAATTTTTAGGTGATTTTCAGAGCTGTAACTTGGGGAAAATCACGATCGATCATGTCTGCCTCTTTGATTTTTAAGCTGCAGGACTGTCCCTACCATGAAACCTTCAGCAGCATATTTCAGTTTCACTGTAGTGATTGCCCCAAAGCTTTAAACTTGAAGAGGTTGATACGAAGCTGCATGACTAAGCCCTGCTTTCCTGTTTGGTATTTTGATGCATTACACGTTATATCTTACAGCGTTCCATCTTATTTAAGTTTTGCCCTGCACTGGTAACGGGCGAAACTTCGGAAAACCTTTGTATGCAATTGCTTGGTTGTTCTCTTTCCTTAGTCTTAAGACATACATTTTAACACTTTCACGTACGAGCGCTAGCGGGCGCAGAAATTGATCACAAATCAATTATTTATTCATTGAATGTTTTCAAAAATAAAAAAAATAAAATCATCGGAATTTCCAACGTCTTTCCTCACCAAGAGTACATGTTGTGCAACGCAACGCGAGCTAAATGTACCGGTTTTATGATAATTACACATAATAACGCCAATTAGGTAATTCAGTACTTTTTTTGCGCTTCTTTTAATAATCACTCTTCGACTTTCATGTTTAATAACACATTAGATGAATTTTTTTTTGTGTCCTGCTGGCGACAGCTTTTTGAATAATGATCGTATAAATAGGTATCTGTATATTAATATGGATGATTAGTCACGGAATGTTTTATGTATGCGGGCTTAAAAAAACCCTGTAACTATGAATATCTGGTTACCGGTAATAGTTAAAAATAATATTGCCTTATGCCCGATTATTATGTGTTGCTGACTATTGGAGTTGCAAAAATACATCTCCGTCTTTGCCAGTCTTTACAAGTATGACTAAAAAGGTGAACGTTTTTAGGAGAAGAAGAATAAACATAAACATAATTAGTACCTAGTAATTTTAAATTGTAATTTAGTCTCTAGAATATTTTAATACCGGTATGAAACTTGAAAAATGAATCGATACAAATATTTAGTTTCCCACACTTGGCACAAAGTAGGTATTAATCGTTATAAAAAACACTACTTTAATTATACGCACCTAACCCGGAGTAATCCGGACCTGGAACGACAGTAATGTCTTGGATATCGCATAAGTATACCCTTGATATCCGTTTCTCCACTACCAGGAGAACTGGAATTAGTAAAATTATTACGTTTTTCTTTCTTTTTTATATTAAAAATAATAATAATAATAATAATAATAAACGTCTTTATTTATGGGCGAAGTTTAGTACAAAAATACTACTCTTACACTTAACCCAAATTTATTATTAGAAGAATTTCTTGACAAAAGGCAACAGTCCAAACCGGAATATTTAACTATTGTTATAAATTGTCTACAGATGTTGAAACTAAACTGGCGAAGCCAATAAAGGTTTGTTAAAAAAAAGTTAAAAGTGAAAGGATTTGAGTTAGAGTCTCGCGTGAGGCTTTTCAAACAACTGAAGATATTCCCTTTTGAAGTAGGTAAATAAGACCGGTATTGAAATGTTTCAAAAAGAAAGGTGCGGCTTTTCGTAATATTTCATTCACTCGCCAACAGATATTCAACAATTTGGAACATTGATTTATTTGACATTCGTGTTTTCTAGTTGTCTCAAGGAGAAGAAAATGTTACCGATTGGTTACTATTCAATGAAGTTATTTTTTTCTGAGCTTACGGATTTGTTTATTTATAATCTAAATTAATACAGATTGAATGCGTTTTAATGCTACTTTAGTTTCTGTAGAAGTTTTAGAATTGAACCATATTAAAAAAATCTGTTAAGGGCGTTATGAGTTTTCAAATGCAACGTTTTGGCTGTACGAAATGTATATGAGTGTATCAGTAATTTTATAGTAATTTAGATAATAATAGATAAGAGTGAAACAGTAGGTACATTTATCTTATATGTTGATACTTATATCAACATTAAGATTGTAGAAATGGAAACATGTGTAAGATAAAATACATAAAATATATGATTATTTATAAACATGTAAGGAAGTTCTTGCGAATACATATTCCCAATGACAGTAGGAATCGTTAAACTGACATCTTATAAAAATGTAGATTAAATTACGAAAACTGACATCCAAATTGATTTGGCAAAGGAAATTAAATAGGTATTGTATGCATTTGTCGTCCCTATGTTCAACAATATTTATAAAATGGAATGTAACTATGTAGTTTAATTTAAATAAATAAGTCCAAAGTAATCAAAGCGGTTGTTGCACTGAAACAGCTTTTTTAAAAAATAGAAATCCCGACTCAGTCATCCAAAAACCGGGATTTGAACAAAATCAGATGTATTTTTTCCAAACCAGTAAACAATAGCCTTTTACGTGTAGCCGTACACCACCAATGCATAAAAGGAAAGCCGATTAAGGAAGGCACTATTTTAAGCTCCATACCCTTGGCACAATGTACTAATCGCAACAAAAAAAAAAAATCCGGTGCGGAGTAGTATCCGCCGCGCAAAACACAACTTTATCACACACAGCCAAGTGGTAATCCAGTTCCGGGATCGGCGGCTATATCCTGGGTATCTCGGATACGCGTATCCGTTTTCT
Source organism: Aromia moschata (assembly GCA_029963805.1). Lineage (NCBI taxonomy): Eukaryota > Metazoa > Arthropoda > Insecta > Coleoptera > Cerambycidae > Aromia > Aromia moschata. The sequence goes on from JAPWTK010000012.1 coordinate 1,691,529, forward strand.
AGTTCACTGGCAGGAGGAACTGGGTCGCGAAACGTCGGGCGGCGCGTTACGTAACACTCTCCGCGGAGTATAGTCTCACACTGAGCGGCGAGCCGCGCGACACTTTTCAGGTTGCGGGGCCTCTTTGCGGCCGGAGAGCGCGTGCGCAGGATTTTCAGCAGGCCCCAGCCAGGACTCTCTCGCCTGTAAAAGTGTAGGTAGACCTCCTGAACGGTGCCGCCGCCGAATGCAAAAGGCGAGTGCACGGGGGGCTCAGGGGAGAGTTGCAGCGGGCGGCCCGCGGAGATTAGGCCGCGGATTTGGCGGATCTGCGCGCGAGGGGATCTGGCGGCGCGAGACGGAAGCGGCTCGTTTGTGCGGCGTGTTCGGCGGATTCGGATCGCTTTGGGGTTTTGCACTTCTTCCAAGCTACGGCTGGAACGTACACGCACATACGAGGGTAGCTAGAAATGTTCGTGTTATTGCCACTGATAACAAGCCACACAATTTTTTTTAGCATTGAAAATACTTCTGGGCGCGTATTAATGGGAGCTGTCTCTTAAAATATTAACGCTGAAGCGACATGCAAAATGCGAGCGACCTCGACATGGTCACGTGCTCATGGAAACGACCTAGCTGTGTTAAGCAGTCTATGTTTATGTTTGGGTTAGCATGTGTAGTCTAGTCATCCACAATTTTGATGACTGCTCAAGGGGTCCAAGGCCACCGTCGGATGCCCGAGATTTGCTGCTTTGCTGAAATGGCAAAACGACATCCCCGAGCGTCAGGGCGCTTATAATTCGAGCGCGTTGAATAAAAAACTTCCCAGTACACCGTTTAATGAAAGTTTGCCTGCGTATTTTATGAACTGATGTTGAATGTAAAATAAACATTTGGTATTTACTGATCGTTGAAATAGGATGATCAGATTTGTTATTTTATTAATTTACACTAACATATAGACAGGGTGATTCGTTAAGAATAAGTAATCTCTAAACTGGAAGATTTAGTTTTCTAGATACATCAAATGAAAGGTTTTGGTATCCACACCCTGTATAAATATAATGGACTACGAAATGTATAAAGTGCATAACATAAATAGTTTTATGCTGACGCAACCTGCATTTGAGAAATTATGAAGGAAATAATGTTGCCATTAAAGAAACGAAAATGTAATGTTTTAGAAAATGAAATGGAAGCTATTCATCTTACGTTAAGACATATTTGTAAACAATTTTGAAATTGAATCATCTGGCTCGCGAATTCAAGGTTGCTGAGTGGATGGATTCTTAGAATCCAAGCCTAATTATTATTATTATTAATACTTTGCTGAATTTTGACAAGGACCATTAAAGTTTTGTTAAAGTAGTTGGATTATTGTTTACAATTGTTAAAATTACAATTAATTGTCTTTTTACCGAGATACACACTTATATTTTACAGACAGATTTTCAACAACTGGAGGCACCGTTCGGGTCCACTTCTGCAGTTCCTAACAAATTAAATTAAACTTTGATAGTTTTTATGTTTCATACATTTTGTATGAAAACGTGGCTGAAACTTAAATTATGTGTTACGTAATGTAAGCACTATATTAAACAATTGACAAGAAATTGTATCAGGTCAGAAGGCATTGAATATCTGACTCCTTAAGAGCTAGACTGGCTGGTAGAGGCGGCTTCTCTTACAAATGTCCCATTGAACGAAGTTGAGGATTGACAACGAGGAGTCTATTGCGAACAGTCCTCTTCTTTGCCTCGGGACTTTTTGGTATCTACAGTTCAGCAAAATTTGTATTTGTATAAACTGCCGATTAGGACTATCAGACACCAACACTTGGTGGACAATGTTGCTTAAACGCCGATCTCACACTACAAGATATTCACAATCTTGTCGGTATATGTTATCCACACGCCGGTATTCTGATATCCATCGGTGTGGATTTCTGCCTGTTTGCGTAACTGTGCAATAGTCTCTTAGAGCATATCCTTGCGACAAATGGTTTTCAAGAATACGACGGGCCAAATTCATCGCAACTGCATCTACATTATCGGTACACTGCAGGTAGTCCATGGCAGCCAGGCCATTGTAGAGGCACATGATGACGATCAACTTACTAATCGAAAACATTTTTGTTACGATATGCACGGCAAAGAAATCGCAAACCTGACTGAATATCACATGCAAATTAATGGACCAATCGTGGAATATCACGTGGAATTAATGGAAATTAATGGAAAAATGAAAACAGAGTTGTAAAATTATGGTAAATCAATCCTGTATGACTTCATTCACATTCTCAGTGAAATTTAAATATTTTGTAATTCGCGTTTAAAGTAAATATCATCTCAGATAATAGTATACACATACTTGTACTTGACTTTATTCATAGTATAATATTTGAATATGCTGATTTATTTTTATTTAAATTATTTTTATATACCTAAGTTGATTGCACAAGTTGCGAAAAATGATTTTACAAATTACTTGCCACAAATGTTGGCTTAATGCATAGGTACTTTCTTAAAATTTTTCAATCGGCTGAGGTAAATGAATAAGTTCATTCGGCTTCATTAACAAGACTTGACTCTTTGCAAATATATCGTATATTTGAATATTTTAGTTAACTTTTTCACTTTAGAGTCAGTTAACGAGTCAATCTTTAATCACTTAGTTCACTTTAATCACATACACACACACTTTAATCACACAACTCTGTTAGTAGTGGACAAAATACTCACATCTTATTTTCTTTTAGATCTCACTATCTTTTTAGAAGTGGGTATTTTTAAATTGAGTATTTTTTTAAAATGAATGGTATAATGAAAGACTTTACACACTAAATTCTCATGATCCATGTCTTTACACATGGCTTTACACATTGTCATTGTTTACGATGAAGTACTACTGCTTTTTAAGCGCATAGACAAAAACTAAAACAAGCTAAAACTCATTTTGCTAACACTACTTTTTTTGGTAGCGGATTTGATTTGGTTTTGACGGCATACTCCTCTGACCTCATTTAAGTACATATTTAACTAGGCATTAATGTCACTTTAAATCTCCGTGTAAATTCCTTGTGTATATTCACACGGCTGCGCTAAAGAGTTGTGTATTAATTATCATAAATATTTGTGAGAGTGTTAATTATGCAAACACACATAAGTGCCTGCCTTTTATTAATTCCCGGTAAATGGGTATTTGTCGTAAAATTAGCTAGATATATTGCCTCCATTACGCAAGTGCCTCCTGGCAGCTAGAAAATCTCCCGCTAAAAGAATTAACTCGGTGTTTACCGCTTTACAACTTAATTTATGACGTATAAAAATCGTAGACGTTTTGATTATATGCCGAGAAGGAAAAAAAGGACGAGGTCGGAATAAAAAGATGCCTGGTAGTAATTACCGTTGTAATACACGAAACGTTATCTATAATCTAAACCGCTGTAAACAACCTAGGAAAAAAAACTTTAATAGACAACGTCATGATGATATGCATCCGTGCCGATCTAAGGATTACGCTATGTATGCATGCATAAACCATCTAATATAACGATGAAGGCTTAAGTTATTAACAGAGGAGAGTGTACCTCGCCTTTTGTAACGGCACTTGCCACCTAGGAAATTATTAAGTAAACTAATATTTCTTAGCGTTCTATCGTACTGGCTTGTAATTTCAGCTTTGCGCGTTATTTAAATTTTACATAATTGGCTGAAACAGGGTGTAAGTTCTAATATCCAACTTCATAATAATGCTCAGCTTATTAAAACCATCAGAGTAGATAATATATTCATGCGTAACTAGACGCATCATCTGCCAAGAAACAATTTTTCTCAAATAGGCCAATCCAAACTACGACAATAATAAGACGATCTTATTTTTATCACCAACAAACACAAGAGGATTTGGGTGCTGAAAACTCTGCTGCTGCTGCTTTTTTTCTGGAACGTCAAAAACAACAGTTACATTTTCCAGTACTTGGTTATGTTATAGCTCATCGTTGCCGTTGCCAAAGTGTGTATCTGAATTTATAGGTACAACATTTCAAATCAATTTAAGCATCGCAGAGTAGTTAATAAATAATTAACTTCGGTTAATTAATGTGTAACTATAATAAAGTTACGTCTCAACTTATTATATAAAGTTACGTCTCAACTTATTATATAATCGTATAGTATGGCAAATCATTCACAACTTTCAAGATTCACAACTTTGTTACTTACGCAACGTTACACTTCAATAACGTTAACTTACTACCTTAATTACGCTTCTAGTGTTAAACATAGTCTAGCTGATATCTACCTACAATTCAGCCTTTATACATATATTGTTTTTCAAAGGAAATTGTTTTATTTTTCCAAAACGTCTTTAACAAAAAAATATATATATACCTACCTATATGATCTGGGTGCAATACAATTCATGGATTTTCATGTGGTCCATGACTTTTATGGTTAATATTTCTTTTGTGGGTTTCTTCACATCAGTTGGATATTCCTTAACAATATTTACTTTACTGCTTCCCAGTTGCTACTACTACACTTCCAACTAGCAGAATCTTTTCTATAATAGTGTCACCAAGTAGTTTTTTCTAGGAGTTTAATATATATCTGTGCTGCGTTTAATATATACAGTAAGCAACGAAAGTCATCATATACCCGTTTTTTGAAGTTTGCTTAAAATCTGATAATTTTTGTATTACAGCATTGTTTTTTTTCTGCCTCTGACAGGATTATATCTCGTGATATTCTGCGTCTAATAAGCCGAAGTTGAAGGCGGTATGTCGATTGTGTGAAAAGATATCGCTAAGAAAGTAAAATTTCAATGTTTTCAAAGAAACGTAAATAACTCGAAAATAATAAATCCCGTTCGAAGTTGTTGGACTCGTATTAAAGGGAAATCTTCAGTGTATCTATTTGACTGAGTCATTTTGAAAAAATGTTTCCTAGACATGAACCAAATCTAAAGTTGAACCAAAAATATCACCAAAATTCAAAAAAGCCCTGTACGCCACACATTACTCCAACAAAAATTTGGGATTAATATCCCTCTAGATCTCTCTGTTTTCTTAAAATTTCAGGAACCACCGTTCCTGAAATTTTACGAAAAACGATACAAAAGGATGGTAGAATTTCAACTTCAAAAAGTGGGTGTATGATGACTTTCGTTGCTTACTGTATCTGTGCTGCACCAGGTGGCTGAGAATATACTCGAAATGGAGTTAATTTAGTTACCTTCAGTTCTTCGTCATGCCTTAACGCAATTCAACTGCGGGCTGCGGGGCCTTCCAACCACATCACTCGCAATTTGTGTACCCCTCATTCTCATATTTGGTTCACGGTTATCTGAGAGAGAATCTCACTTATCAACCTCCTTTACTCCCTTGATTCTGTCATAGTTTTCTGGCGATTCGGGTTGTTCGTGGCCATTCGAGCACGGGAGGGAGCTTATCCGTAGCTTTAGTCTAGCGACATGGTGATATAAACGCAGAAGGGATTAAGGGAGGTGTGAAGAGTGGGCCTGTGACTGGCGTGTATGAGTAACTGATTATTCACCGTCCCAAGGAATCCAAATGAAACTGTTACCACTTTTGAGATTAATCAAATAATAATTAACGAATATACAATGTTGCTATGTTAGGTGGCTCACACTGTATAACCCGAAATACCGTCTTAAAATTAGTTCGATTATAATTTGGCCTTCTTGTCAATTACTGGTCGCAAAACAATGGTGGTTCGGTATCAGTTACCTTTGTTAAATAGAAATTGCCTTCGGCGTTGGGTTAATAACGTGTTACTTGGTCGTTGGTCTACATAACGACGTTCTTGTTAAATAATAATAAGTACGATAAATCAACAGTATACATGACGTGTACCTAATACCCCAACCAAACATTAAGTCCGTTTCGTGACGGTAATGTACGAAAAAATTAAGATAATTATACCACCATTAAATAATGATGTACAACGTATTGATGATAACAGTTGTTCGAAACGGGAAACGCAATTTAATACGTTTCGTCGTCCATTGTTGAAAAACCGATAATCCCCGTGTGTACATTTACCATATATAAATGTACGATGAGTGCTACGGCACGGATAATATATATGTATGTATAATATTACCGCAGGTGAATTAATATTCGTTTGCATGTTACATGAAACATACGAACATTTAATTAGTATCCATTTGTATGCGTATTTATTGCCGCTTGAACGGGAACAATTCTCGTAAAACGATAACTTTATGTTATTTGAATAATTTAGTATTGTTTGGTTTCTGCCTTTGTCGCCCGCGGCGTCGTGTGCATGCACACACGTAGGCAGAGGCACACACAAAAGTTACTCGTCAAACTAATGACTTCCTCAGACGAGTCTCACGAATAACGATGATAAATAAATTATGCGCACAGCGGATTAAGCGTAATTTACATTATCTCGAAACGAGGTACACGAGTGTGATGAATGGACCGTAAAGCTAATAAAGCGGAAGGTGTGGATGTCCAAAGTAAGCACCTGAGGTTAGATAACCACCGAACGCGTTCAGTACATAGGGTGAGTCAGAAGAATAGGCCAACACTAACCTGGAGATACTAACACCAAAATATAATTATACTTTCAAGCTTTTAGAAGCTGTTCAAAGCTTAAATTTTATTCTGAAATTTCTCAATAGTTTAGAAAGTTTTGATCATATAAATCTAAAAATTGGAAGTTTTATGGTTTTTGGTGTGAGAATTACGAATTTTAAGCTTATTCTGACGTTGCTCCTAGAGGGCGCTAGTTTCCCCGTATTATTTAGGTAAATTAAAACATATTTTATTTATCTGTTGAGTCTGCGTAAAACAAGCGAGAATCTAAAAGAACGCTCAATTCTACAGAGAAAATGTACCCTTCTTTAGGTCGTCTAAATCTATCGGTTTTTAAGTTATTTGCATTTAAATGGTTTAATGTATTTTGTTATTATTTTTGTATTCTTAAAAGATGAAAAGGTACGTAGAAGTAATCAAAGCAAGAGGAAATAATAACAATTATCGGTAGTAGTGATAATGACAAACTTCAAATCAAATGTTGGAAGTGTCCACCACCTAATGTGGTGGTGCTCCGTCGTGCATAAACCATATGTTTTCTCTTAATGCGAGTGGTACATCTTCTAGGAGCTCGATTAAATTATGTTGAAGACAGTTTAAGTACCGAGGCCCACTTAGATAGGGTGGCAATTCAAATGGTCCAATGACAAAATTAGAAATTATACCACACACAATGTTCACCTTAAACTCAATATAACTGTCTGTGAATGTTAAACAAAATTTTCCCATTGTTTTTAAATGTATTCGCGGCTTCTTGTATTCTCAACCGCAACTCCTAAAGATAATTTACTTCTTCCTGATAAACTAAATCCTTCAAATTTGATCATATAGAAAAGTCCTGTTTATGTCTGGACTTCTCGGTGGCCAAACAAATTCCCTTCCACGGCCAATCCACCCATGAGGAAAATGCTCATCATATAAATATTGGCGCATTAGCAAGGCAAAATGAGGTGGCGCTCCGTCGTGCATAAACCATATGTTTTCTCTTAAATGCGAGTGGTACATCTTCTAGGAGCTCGTTTAAATGATGTTGAAGAAAGTTTAAGCACCGAGGCCCAGTTAGATTAGGTGGAAATTCAAAATGTTCAATGACAAAATTAGAAATTACACCACACTAAATGTTCACCTTCAACTAATGCTTCACCTTAAACTCAAATGTGCACCTCAAACTCTAGGAGCAACGTCAAAATAAGCTTAAAATTCGTAATTCTCACACCAAATAACATGAAACCACCAATTTTCAGATTTACACTATCACAACTTTCTCAATAAAAGAATACAATTTGAACTTTGAACATGCTGTATATCTTAAACCAGCGACATTGGTAGAAGGCATGTTGAGCTCAATCATAATATTTTGGCGTCTAGTATCTCCAGGTTTAGTGTTGGCCCATTCTTTCTGACTCTTTATATACAGCGTTTTTATAATCAAAGATGAACCACCCATAAAACGGCTCAGTTCGTCTATGGAACCACTTGACTTCAGCTTGCGTTGTTGATGTTATTTGCGATGGTGATATTATTTATAATGTTGTAAATAAGTTACTTTGTGTCATAAAAATCTCTCCATAGATGAAAACTTAATATAATACGTTATTGTCATAAGTTCAGTCAATTTGTAAACACAATATGCACAGAACTATGTAGGTAGTTGAGTATGCGAATGTGTACAGTAAGGTGTATTAACGTAATGTTGGTGTGTGCTGCATCGTGGAATGCGTTAAATCTTGATCATAACTACTAGACTGTTAACAAAAAAAATAATTTATGCAACGTCGCAGGTAGATTCCGACATTGTTCCTATTCCGAAGGATGAGGAACAGGAGGGGAATAATCTGGTTATGTCATTATATTTGCACTTATTCGTTAGTCTAATAAGCATATAGATCTCCTTGTCGTTACCATCTAAACAGCCGATTTTTTTTGTGACGTTACTGTTGTGAACATCAGACAGTGGTTTTTAAAATGTTATGTCTTACATAGCTGTGAACTATACAATCCAATGTAGTTATTTCAATTTTAATTTTATGTAGTTATTTCAACTTCTTTGTCCACAAAAACTTACACCTGACCAGAATATAACATGCTTCAGATTTTTTTGTTATGATTTGATTCTGGTTCTATTGCTAAATCTGAAATGTTTCTCCTGATAGTTTGTAGTTGTGTAGAACTTCCTTGACTGCTTGTTTAGGAATCTGTACTTTGCTTTGCTGCGTTAACTTCAAAGCCACACTTATTAGCCTAATTAGTTCAAAGCCACAATTTGAGGTTGTCACTTTCTCAGATGCTCCCTTTCCACCCATATCTATATTGAGGATGCTAGAGAAATGGAAATGGAGCTGTGAGATGGAACTGACTTTAAATTGACACTGATTGAATACCAGTTAAATTCACAAGATACTTTGAACATAGTCAGTCTACGAACATGCTAACACCGAACATGAAACTGACATGGTAACTGGGTAGTAGGTAAAAAAGTATGTATGTCCAACCCCTGTATTTGAGAAATAGCAATCTGAAACCCGATTTCTAGCGATTACTAAATAACAAAAAGTTGTTAGTTTTAATACCTTTACTAAACATGGATTGGTATTGTTTACCATTACAATTCAGTATCTAAATATTAAGATTTTATTTCACTCGTCTTTGACTAACAATTACCACATTTTCAGAAAATATATTGTATTATGTAGATATAAAATTAAGCAATTTAACACATAACACTGTGTAAACGCGTGCTTAGGATTGACATGGCAAAAAAAAAAAAATATAACAAGTATTAGTGTTTGTTTCATTTTATTATTTCATATACAACTATATTTAACAAGAAACATTTTAAGGATATCAGCGCTTGAAACTTATTTTTCCAAAAGCCTTAAATGACACAACCAAAATTGACACTTCTGCTGTCATTTAGTCAGCAGAAGGAACATTCATTAGACATTAAATCATCACCATTCTTTGGTGACATGATTTCAGTTACTGAAGCGATGATTGAAATCTGAAAAGCATGTATCATATTATGTACGTTACATACGAGTACATATGTTGAATGTTATTGGTAACGTCGTCTCGATATGTAGACATCGGTATATCACAAGTAGACATCAACATATTGCAATTGGCATAATCACAAACGGATTTATGTTCAATCATATATTTCCGCGTTGACTTTTCTCACTTTTTTCTCTGGTTATATAAATATATCTGCTTATTAAACATTAGACCTTTACAAGGATCACATATAGGGCCCTTCTTATGTAAAGTTGCCTGTATCAATGAGTTTATTGCTGTTTTATTGTCGATATTTTGAATATATTTTTTCGTAGTTGTTTATAACAAATTTTGTTATACACGTGTGATTATATTATCGTTTAAACGTAAATTAGACAAGGTCTTAAACTTTTCTAGTAAAAGCCACAAGGGCGTAGCCAGGGGGTGGGGCGATGAGGGCGATCGCCTCCCTCCCCCCAAATTTGCTTTTTTGTTTAGTCTTCATTGGACCGCGACCTCCCCCCCAAAGAAAAATACTGGCTACGTCCTTGAAAAGCCACAATAACGTCATTTTTTATGTTGTGTGGTCACCTTCGACCATATTAGTAATATAATAATAATAAACGTCTTTATTTCTTAAACACGAGTATATTAATTCAAGCGAAGTCTAGCTTACGGCCATGAGATATAAGATATTTAAAAACAAATAGCTATTTAATTAAATTTATTTTTTATTATGATCACAGTGTTTGAATGTAAATATTTGAATATAAACTGTTTATTATTGTAGCGAAAATATAATAAATATTTAATAGAGCAATACAAAACAACGGACCTTAATAAGTATTATCTTGATATGCCATAATTAAACCATTTACTATGTTCTTATAATGACAGGCATCCCCATTCAAAATCATATACGAGGTGTGTACATAAATCTTCATCTTCAAGAACCGATGAAAATGTCGGTAGAAGAGTTAAACTTGAATATGAATGAAGGAGACAATACTTAATTGTAATTCTATTCGAATAAAAAAAAAATTAAAAATCAGTCTCATTACTTAATTTACACATCTTGTATCATAAAATTTCCACATTGGCATCGCTATGGGAAACCTGTCAAACGCTGCGTCACTCACCAAATGCAGAAATTAACATTTTTATTAATTTTTACGTCAGATGGTAGACGTAATAGCATACCCTGTGATTTAAATATACGTTCGTCAAATAAAAATAGCAGGAGTAATGGGCCAGCGTCGGTTATAAATATAAATAATAGTTAACATTATTAATGAAGACGCATCATTTTAGATTTAAATGACACCCAATAACCATTAATATTAATTATATTTTTAACCAACGTTTTACAAGTAATTTATAAATGTTTGACAAGATACGTGTAAAGGATAGGTAAACATTGTAATAAATTACATTTTAATGCGGTTCTGTTATCTTACACGCCCATAGGTCAAAGGTTGTAACGGGCTATAGTAGGTGGTGATAAGTTTACTGCAAAATTAAAAAGTTATTTTGTTACGAAAGCCGGCTCTAGCTTATCAATATGATTAAAATTACTGTTAATAGTGTATATCATCACGAAGCTTGGTTGAAACGGGTCGCGCCACAGATGCGTAGTATGCATCATATCCTAAATGTAATACACGAAAGTAATTAGTAGCCTTCCGCACGTTTGCCATACTTTATCATGAAATTGTTTTATATTACACTATTCAACATCTTACATATAGCGGAGATTACCCAACATCACCAGCTATCACGGGACTACTGAAATAAGTACGACTTGAGGCGACCCCCATCACATGCTATGCGAGTTGCCTATGTGTTGCGTATGCCAACTTTAATCATAAACGAAATATTGTACGTTATTTACTTGGTTTTGAATACTTTTATCGTAACATATGTGCATTTAATTAATATTAGCTCTAAATGATTTAACAGTACAAATTATGAGCATGTGATTATATATATCAGGTACACGAACTTATTAACTCGGCAGTGATAATTAAATAGCATTTACAGAAAAAAAGGTAAAACGTTTTATTTATAATATGTACATAAATGGCAAATAAAAAAGGGCGTGGTCAAGCGTTATACCTATTTTGCTGTATCATTCATCCTACGTATTAAAATGTCAAAATTGATAACTGTTGCACTGTCATAAATAAATTACGTAAAAGCAAAACTGTATTTGTAGGGTATTAACCATCTTATCTTTTATTTATTATCTTAGAAAAGTGATGCAAGCTAGACAGGATAGCTAGTTAATGAATTGGCTGTGTGACAAGGCGCATTGTCGTGATGCAACATCCAGTTGTTCTTGATGTTTGGTCTCAAACGCATGACCCTTTTTCCAAATTTTTTAAGAATCTCTTTGTAAAAGTATTGATTTACTGTTTGGCCTGGGGGCACAAACTCTTTGTGAATAATTCTCTGGCTATCAAAAAAGCAAATCAGCATCCATTTGATTTCGACTTGCTCATTCTTGCTTTTTTGGGCCTTGAAGTGTGTCATTACATGCTTTTTCGCTTGGTTTCTGGGTCGTACTCAAACAATCAAACAATCTTCAACACCATTGGCACGTTCCATAAAAGGGATCATTTTCAATCGAGTCCAAAAAGTCAAGACACCTTTCTCTCCCGATGTCCTTTTGTTCCTGTGAAAAGTTTTTTGGAAGTGTTTTTGCGCAGATTATTCTCATCTCCAATTCATTAGTCATCGATATTTTCATCGGTTATTGAAGATGAAAGCCTTCCGCTGCGCGGTTCATCTTCAATCGACTCCCTTCTTCTGAGAATGCCTTAAACCACCGAAAAACCTGGGCTCTTGAAAAACACTGTCTCCGTAGGCGTGTTGAAGTTTTGCAAAAGTATCCGTTGCGCTGTGTCCTAGTCTGCAGCAAAACCTGATAGCACACCGTTGCTCAAAATTAATGTCACTCATTTTTAAAACGCACTAGAAAAAAAAAACGGTTTACGAAAACAGTCAAAGAACAAAGAAATTACTCTAAGACTGAAGACGCATTACATGTTAACCTTCCAAGTCCCGTCTCTGCAGTGCTAGATCGGGCGCTACGTTGCCAGTCTCATCACTTAATTTACACACCTCGTATGATATTTTGAAATTATTGCCATTTTCTAGAACGTAATATACGGAATTTAAGTCGTCTCAGTCACTGCGTTAGTTAACACTATTTTTTTTTTCACTAGAGGTCGCCAAATTCCCTTATGCACACTTTAATGTTGCTCAAAATGAAGTTATCAAAAAAAAAATGGGATAACTTCATATCTCTTGGAATAATTTTAGAGAGAGACATCAACATCTTTTGGAAAAACATGTTCCAAAAGGATTGACCCAAAACCACACCAATCGATGTCCTTCTGGGTTATTGACATCATAGTTCAGACACCCTGTATCTCTACGTGGACGACATCGTCGAACGATTTACATTAATATATTTGAATTATACATTAGGTTAGGGATGTTTTCCGGCGTGTTTATGTAGACGCAACGCTCGCGTATCCCGATTTCCGACCCCCCGAAGTCGAAACTTCTCCCCGAGCGATTTTCCCCCGCTGCTCGAACGACGCCCCGCATAATTTACAACGCGAATTTCCTCGTTATCATAGTTAATGAGACGACGAGAGTTGTTTTTTTTTCTTATTCGTCTTGTATCTTCTGGCGCACAGCGATGGGTCGTACACGCTTTAATTGGATGGGGACTTCGAAACTAAATAAATTCTCTCCTCCTCTCTCGCGAAACGCCGGATTCTCTTTTAATGTGATTAAAGTTTTTTTTATCGTTTCATTAAATAAGAGCCGCGGAAGCGCCCTCGGTTTGGGCGGAACGCCGACGCCCGCGGGTGACTAGTGTTTAGGGGCCTTGTTTGTTTTCGTAAACGTGACTGGTTTTGGCATTTGCCTCCTGCGAGGGGAAAGAAAATTGCCACCGATGCGCAGGCATTTTCTGTGTGCTGAAGAATTCTGGTTTGATTTTTTTTATTCATTTTTATTTATACGCATTTTACCTTCATAAAAAATAATTCTTTACAACTTGAATTTTTAAAACCGATCAAAATGTTGACGTACAAAATGTCGCAACGTTTACCATAAATATACAAATTTACGAGGTGTGTCAATGAAGTAATGAGACTGACACCGTAGCGCCCGATCTGGCAATACTGCGGAGACGGGGCTTGAAAAAGCGGTAGGTTAATATGTAATGCACCTTCAGTAGAAGTTTGAACTTCTCTGAATCTGAGCTTCTGAGAATCATTTGTTGGTTCTTTGTGACTGCTTTTTTCTAGTGGGTTTTAAAAATGAGTGACATTAATTTTGAACAACGGGGTGTTATTAGGTTTTGCTTCAGACTTGGACACAGCGCAACGGGGTGCTTTTGCAAAACTTCAACACGCCTACGGAGTATTTTTTCAAGAGCTCAGGTTTTTCGGTGGTTTAAGGCATTCCCTGAAGGAAGAGAGTTGATTGAAGATGAACCACGCAGCGGAAGGCCTTCATCTTTAAGAACCAATGAAAATGTCGATAGAATACGGGATCTTGTGCGTTCAGATCGTCGGTTGACGACAATAATAATCGGGGAAGAGTTACATTTGAATGACACGTGTTATTACTGGTGATGAGACTTGGATGTTTGAGTACGACACGGAAACCAAGCGTCAAAGTATGGAATGGCACACGTCAAGTTCTCCAAGACCCAAAAAAGCAAGAATGAGCAAGGCGAAGATCAAATGCATACTGATTTGCTTTTTTCATAGCCAGGGAATTATCCACAAAGAGTTTGCGCCTTCAGGCAAAACAGTAAATCAACACGTTTACAGAGAGGTTCTTGAAAAACTTCTAAAAAAGGTATGAGACCAAACATCAAGAACAACTGGATGTTGCATCACGACAATGCGCCTTGTGACACATCCACTTAAGTAAACGAGTTTTTAGCCAGTAAAACATTCATATGGCTCCTCAGCCTCCTTATTCGCCTGACTTGAGTCCTTGCGATTTTTTTCTGTTCCCGAGATTGAAAAATCACCCCATAGGACGTCATTTTGGGACCATAGAAAATATTCAAACGGTCATAACTGACCAGCTGAAGGCTATTCCAGTATATGAGTTCCAGCACTGCTATGAGGAATGGAAGAACCGTCTCCAACGCTCTGTGACTTCCCAAAGAAGTTATTTTGAAGGAGACAATACTGAATTGTAATTCTATGTGAATAAAAAAAAAACTTGTATATAACAGCATACCTTTAAACGAAAATTTCGTTTAAAGGTTTGTTACCTAGATCCTACTTTTTGCAGGTTATTTGCAAAATTCCACAGTAATGGAAATAATGGAATGGTGTTTCAGTTTTTTCTGAATTTGTTAAACTACTGAAAATTTTATTAGCCATAAATGCGGGACATTTCTTAGATTTCTCCGATCTCGTATTTCTTCCAGTTTATAAGTTACCAAAATAATCACACCGAAAATGTGATCAGACGGCTTGTAGGTATTGCACATCCAAGTTAGTTATATTGTTATAATTAAAATTTAATCGAATTTGTAGGAGAAAAATATAATTAAATCATTTACTATTCGTTTATTTTTGTATTGTCACAGATTACTTAATTGATTGTGAGCAGTGCAATATGAAGCAAGTATCTAATTGATATTTTGATTGATTGTTTCTAAAACTATTAAAGATAAACATATACTATATTGAATTGTATTTGGGATGAAGTGGGAGTCCATGTATTGAAAAAAAAGGTCATTACATTAAAAAAAGCTGGCTATTTCACCTTGTTGCCTTTCACCTCGTGTTTCCCATATTTTTATCCCAAATATTACATAGTCGAAATAAAGCGTGGCACAGGGTATTTCTCAAGGGACCACCCTGTATACAGATGCAATGATCTAAATATTTAAAAGAGATAAAAGAAGGGGTAATAAGAAGTAGGTATATAGTTAACATGTGTTTTCAAGGATCCTCTCAGCCTCATCATGAGATAGATAATAATGTAGTTTTCAGAATCTTGATTTGATTAATTCCTTTTTAATGTCAAGTAAACTTGAACAAATTAATGGTACATAATATATATTTTGAGAATTCAATGGGAACTGAGAACTCTTACCCATCAGACCAATTTTCAAGACCAATTCTATAAAAATGAGAAAGGAGTTGTAGGCGACTCGTTCCCTTATCTTTTGGTGTTATACAAACGTTAGAACGTTTACAAAACATGTACTTAGTCCATAATGCGATATTATGGTGTTCCTGGAAATAACATTGTTGTGGCGATTAAAGAGGCCTGTTAAAAGACCTCTCAAATGTTGTCCTATTTTTTTTGCACTTACATGTTTTAAATGTGATTTATTTCTGATTTTTAATAACCTATTTATATAGTTTCCGATAACGACCTCATGTCTATTTATTCAAGTAATACATTCTTTCATTTATTTGTATTTACCTCAAAATAAATTAAAATTCATAGTGTAAGACGCGCATAAGGCCACCTGCGCACAACGCCGTCGAGTGCATTACCAGCACCGCCGTCCGCGGATAGTCGACCGGCCACCTGTTGCGAAAGCGGACGTAGCATTCCTCCTCGCCCGGTCATTTCATATGTATTTCACATGCTTTACATATTGTCGCTTACCCCATTCACTGTTTACGTGTTTTGTCATTGTTTAAAGTGTTAAATAAACGACACAAACTTTTGGCTAACCATTGTTGGTGAATTTTCTTGATTTCCAACGAACCCGAGGTGGAAAAAACCCTCACGAAGGGCATCCAACGTGTGCCCCTCACAAATGGCGCTCCAACGTGTGCCGAACGTTTTGTGTTAAAACATCGTTTCGAATAAATGACATTAAATCGGACAATCAAAAAACAGTGTGTAAGTGATTAAAGAAATCAATAATAAGCAGTGCTCAAATGGAATTTCCCCGCACCCGGCTGCAGTAAGTAAACGAGACGGATTGTTTATCTTCGCAGTAGCCCGCTTAAACAAGGTAACGATTATTCTTTTGCATGCAGATCGGCACAGAATGCATGGCCAGTATTCGTTCAAATAAAATACAATTCTGTGAGTATTTTATTCGTGATTTTACTGACACTGGGACATTCAGTTCGTAAAATAAAGACTTTGACACTTGGATTTTTTCAGTTCAGAGACTTTTGAGAAACATTGAAGTGCATTTACGCTTTGTATTGGCATATACAGGGTGTACAATTTTCGCGTGTGCAAAGACATCACATCAGAAACTCTTTTTTCGATCACATTCGTGCATTTTGACTCATTGTGACTTTTCGAGTGGACAGAAAAAACATTTTCGTGATTGATACGAGGTGCGGTCACAAAGTTGAACATTTCGCGAATTTGCATGACAACACAAAAACGGTGTCGCGCGAACTGTTGATGAATTTACGTTCTGGGCGTGTTTTATCTCAACGTACGGTCAATTCTGAATCTACCAAGATGGCGGATGAAATTCAACAAGTTGTAATGACACCAGAAATGTTGCAAACTCTCATTGCAAGTTTAGGACAACCTCATGTTGTTCCAACTAGCCAAGGAAATTTCTCCAGATGTACTCATCGTTTTAACGGTTCCAAAGAACAAGATGTTCATGCATTCCTCGACTCTGTCAGCGTGTACAAAGATTGTGTACAAATCTCTGACGCCAATGCCTTGAAGGGATTTCCGATGCTTCTTGAAGGTCAAGCTGCTACGTGGTGGCAAGGCGTTAAGAATTCAGTCCACACTTTCGACGATGCTGTAGAAGCTTTAAAACATGCTTTTGGGTATTCCAAACCTGCTCATCAAATTTATCGAGAGTTATTTTCCAAGGAACAGAAAGAAGAGGAGAAAACAGACTTATTTGTGAGTCGATGCAGAGCCCTGCTATCTCGCCTTCCAAACACACCTGTTCTCCCTGAAGCAATTCAACTAGACATGGTCTATGGTTTGTTACACCTAAAGATTCGTGAACGAGTTCCCCGCGACTCACTATCAAATTTTGAGGATTTGATTAATGAGGCCCGCAAAGTTGAAGTAACATTGCAAGAGATCAAGATGGTCCCGACCTCATCTCAAGGAAAATCGGTACCAAGCAAAGTGCCTGGCGATCCTTCGAAATCAAAAGCAAAGAAACAGTGCACTTACTGCAAGGCTTATGGACATATTCGAGACGAATGTCGCAAATTAAGTCAGAAAAAGATCAACTGTCAAGTTCGCCACCTAATCCTGAAAGCACTAAACCTCAAGTGACATGTTTTGGCTGCGGTGCTATAGGATACATTCGAAGCAACTGTCCCACATGCAAAGCAAAACCCATGAAAAGTGAACCGCAGGACAGTCCTTCAGAATTTCGGTATTACAATACTTCAGGTGAAGAACAAGTCCGACCGATAGTGTCCATCGAAATCGAAAACATGCATGGAACTGCTATCCTGGACACAGGAGCGAAAACCAGTATGGCTGGATCCCAACTTGCCCAGCTTTTGCGAAGCAAACAAGTTCCGTATGAGACAAAACCTCTACGAATAACTTTAGCCGATGGAATCGAAAGATCAGTAACATCTCACATGTTTAAGGTAGCTGTCAAAATCAAACATAAGAAGGTTCTTACAAATTTACTTGCAGTACCCGAACATGCTGATAGTCGAACCTTGTTAGGCATAGACTTTATGCAAGAAGCCAACATGTTGCTGGACATGAAAATGAACTGCTGGTATTTTGGAGATGATCTTGCTACTCCTTACCCATTCACAGAAGAACTGAGTATTGACCCAATTCACACCAATGTTGACATGGTCAATTTAGAAATACGTAGTGACGAAGGTTCCTCACTCACTGAACCAGAGAAGAAGGAACTCAACACTATGTTACAGGGTTACAAAGATGTGTTTGAACCGAGCACTGAAGCAACTCCTTTTGCAGAACACTGCATTATTCTCACAGACGATGTTCCAGTTTCTGTACCACCTTATCGCATGTCTGAACCAAAACGAGACCTCTTGCGCAAAGAGCTCGATAAACTACTAAATGATGGCACAATTGAGGAATGTGATTCTCCGTATGCTGCCCCGGTAGTTTTAGTACCCAAAAAAGATGGAAGTACAAGACTATGCGTTGATTATCGCAGACTCAATGCGATCACGAGAGATGACAAGTATCCACTTCCGAGGATTGACGATCTTCTACACATGACGAAGCGATCTGCGTACATAACCACCCTAGATTTAAAATCTGGATACCATCAAATTTCAGTCAGACCTTGTGACAGGGACAAAACAGCATTCGTAACACCTTTTGGTATGTTCAGATACACCAGAATGCCTTTTGGACTCAAGGGTAGTCCCTCAACTTTCATGAGACTGATGGACAGATTTAAATCAGGCTTTCAAGATGTAACATTACTTGTTTACCTTGACGATTTGATCATTTTGTCGTCCAGTTTTGAAGAACACATGAACGACCTTCGCAAAATTTTTGACCGACTTCGAGCATTCAAATCTGAATCTGAATCGTGACAAATGCACTTTTGGCTGTTCCTCCGTCAGGTACTTGGGACACTTGATCACACCAGAAGGACTCAAGCCCGATCCAGCTAAGACTACAGCTATCAGGGACATGCCAGAACCGAAAAACGTTAAGCAATTGCTTACCTTCCTTCAAACTGCTTCATGGTTTCGACGTTTCATAGAGAACTTTTCAGAAATCTCACGTCCACTCACAGCTCTTACGAAGAAGAATGCTAAATGGGAGTGGGGAGCAAGTCAACAAGAGGCATTCGAGAAGTTAAAAACTTGCCTTACTTCCAGCCCAATCCTGAGGCAGGCAGATCCTCGACTTCCCTACATTCTCCGCACCGACGCTAGTTCATATGCGTTAGGAGCTTGTCTACTCCAGGGGGAGGGACCCGACGAAAGACCTGTTGAATTCGCCAGTAGACTTCTGACTTCAGCTGAAAGAAACTACTGTACAACCCAGCGAGAAGCATTAGCAGCAGTTTGGAGCATAGAGAAATTCCGTGGTTACCTGGATGGTGCCACCGTCGTTCTACAGAGCGATCACCAACCCTTGAAATGGTTGTTGTCCTTGAAGTCACCTAGCGGCAGATTAGCCAGGTGGGCTTTATCACTCCAAGAATTGGATCTAAAAATAGAATATACTCCTGGAAAGTTGAACGTTGTTGCCGACACATTATCGAGACCTCCGATTTCCGAATCTGAAGCCAACTTTGTTTCTGTTGAATTACCAGTCCGATCAGCAACAGAAATAAGAGAGGAACAAATCCAGGACCCCGATGTAAAGAAAATCATTAGTTCCCTTGAAGAGACCGCTTCAAATTTTGCCAATGAAGCCAAGTGTTGGTCTGAGAGAGGATATCTAATGTCAAACGGAATTTTGTATAGATATGTTCCTGAAGAAGATGAAGAGGAACCTCAACTAGTTGTACCCCGTCTAGCTGTTCCAAGGATTCTTGCCGAATATCATGACAACGCCACTGCAGGCCATTTCGGTGTAGATCGAACCTTACACCGAATATCGAGCAGATATTACTGGCCGAACATGAGACGAGACGTTACAACACATCTATCAAAATGTATGGAATGCCAAAGATTCAAAATCACCAATCTCAAACCAGGTGGGTTATTGCAGACTCCCGTTCAATGTCAACGTTTTGAGACTCTTTCCGTCGACCTGTTTGGTCCTTTGCCAGAGACACCCGAAGGTCACAAATGGATATTCATTGTGGAAGACACTGCCAGTCGCTGGACCGAGCTTTTCCCACTCAAAGTCGCCACCGCTGAAGAATGTGCCAAGTGCCTCGTAAACGAAGTGATTTTACGATACGGCGTGCCCAGAAAAGTAATCGGCGACAATGGTCCACAATTTGTCAGCGAGGTAATGCAGAAAGTAGCATTCTGCCTGGGTTTCAAACAGACTCTTACCCCTGCTTACCATCCTGCCAGCAACCCAGTGGAAAGAAAGAACAGGGATCTAAAAGAACAATTAGCCATTCTCACCAGTCATAACCATACTCTATGGTCCGAGCAAATTCCAACGATACGCTTTGCTCTAAATTCAGCCCGGTGCAAAAGCACAGGTTTCACACCTGCGTACCTTACATTTGGAAGGGAATTGAGAACACCCGACGATGTAAACCGAGACCTCCGCTCGATTGTGCAAAATCAGAATTTTGTACCTCAGATAACTTCATATCTCGACGGTTTAAGTAGGACACTCAAAGCCGCTCGCGAGACTCAGGAGAAAAGCCAAGATAACTCCAAGAAGTATGCTGATGCGAAGAGACGCAATGTCTCACCATTCAAGGAAGGAGATCAGGTCATGGTAGAAACTCATGTTTTGAGTAGGGCTAAGCATTCGATCACATCTAAGTTTGCTCCAAAGAGAGACGGACCTTACACGGTACACCGAGTAGTCACTCCCACCACATTTGAAATTTCTAGTTCCGACAACCCGAATGTACCACTTGGAAAATACCACATCTCTGCGTTAACTCCTTACCGTGGGGACAAAGACGAAACCCCCACTGAAACCAATCCGACGTCGTGGACGTCCACCGAAGAAAGGACAACCCAATGTTCCAGATGCTCCTCCAGTTGTTCCCCAAAAGGTTTATGACCTCCGAACTTCACCGACCAGTTCCAGAGTTGCATCCCGCACGGGACGTACGCGGGATCCAAAGGGGGAGATTGTAAGACGCGCATAAGGCCACCTGCGCACAACGCCGTCGAGTGCATTACCAGCACCGCCGTCCGCGGATAGTCGACCGGCCACCTGTTGCGAAAGCGGACGTAGCATTCCTCCTCGCCCGGTCATTTCATATGTATTTCACATGCTTTACATATTGTCGCTTACCCCATTCACTGTTTACGTGTTTTGTCATTGTTTAAAGTGTTAAATAAACGACACAAACTTTTGGCTAACCATTGTTGGTGAATTTTCTTGATTTCCAACGAACCCGAGGTGGGAAAAACCCTCACGAAGGGCATCCAACGTGTGCCCCTCACAATAGTACTATCAACGACTTGTCTTCATTTGTCTGGTAAGACGGATGTCTTGCAGTATTCGTATAGCATTTTAAACCGCGGCAGTGAAATTTGGAATATGAATTTTTTGTCGTAAGAGGCATCTGACATTGTTTCGTGCCAGACATATCGAAGTTTTAAGGGAACGCAATGTGGAAGATGAATTGGCTAGTTGTCTCTTCAGACATAAATCCAATTGAACATGTCTGCAGAGGTATGAATTTGAGACTGAAAAAGAGAAAGGACGAATCGTCCAATGCGAGCAATTTAGTGAATGCTGTCAAGAGCATAATTATTGGGTAGTTATTACCCAGATATTTGTTAACGATTCAATAGTTAACTTGTTCAGCGGAACGCAAAAAACTACAAGCACCGTGAGGGACACACATAATGTTGTTCTTTTTTTTACTATAGAGTTTGAGGAATTACCGTCGTTACATGAAGAACGTTATGATATTTAATACATCGCGTTCTCTATGTGCCTTTTGTATTCACCTATTTATTGAACGTGGTTCTTTGGAGATCATTTATAAAATTTATATACATACCTCAGATTTGAATTTCAAAAGATATACAATCTCGTTTTGTTGATAAATGATCGAGAATGATAAAGTATGACAAAAATAAAGAAATTTTGAAAATTCACATCGCCATAAAAAATCACTATTAAGTTTTTATGCGAGTTGAAATTGGAATGAAGTAGATACTTTTTTAGTCATTAATCTTACAGATCATATCTATGATGAATATATGTATCTACTTGCACTACTCTAACTTTCCTTAGCTTTGGTCCTAGTACTTTAGTAGTTGCATATGAGCAAATATGATTTTTGGAGATAATCAAAACTCATCAAAACAAATGGTATTCTCTTAAAACTATTGTTGGTTTACCCCTATTTTCTGTCCCCCTTAGTTTTTTAGAAGAGGGATTTTGGCCCGGCGGCCAAAATTTTTTAAAAACGGGTTTACCAATTTAATAAAAAGTTTCCCTTCCCCCCCCCAACCCCTGGGCCCCCCCCCCCCCCCCCCCCCCGGTTTGTTTTTTTGCCCCCCGGGGGGGCCCCCCCCCCCCCCCCCCCTTTTTTTTTTTTTTTCCCCCCCCCCCCCGTTCCCTTTTTTTTTTCCCCTTTTTTGGGGGGTCCTCCTAAGCCTACGATCGCCATTTTTTTAGTGTTTTACAGGGCACTTTCGGAACTATACTGACAAAATTATTATACCGATATCAAATTTCACCGATATACAAGAATACCGATTATATCAACTGTTTTTATACCGACATTATCAATTAATGTCGAGTATCTCTACTCATATATTGTTATTGCATGAGTAATTGCTACCTATGTTTTATCAATTAGGTGATTTAATTCAGGAGATTTATTTACATCTTAGAAAATCTTGTTTGGATGAGCGGTTTCGCCAATAAAAAATAATTGTCAAATGGCCACGCCAGTAAACGTAGTAACCAGAAATAACACGAAACCTGCTTTTGTTCTCTAAGTAGTTGTTGGAAAATTTAAAAAGTCGATCGAACTTTATACTTATAATCGAACACCTTCTAGCGGCTAACAAGAGCTACTTGTATATGCAAGTTGGCGTAAATCCTTTTTATTTTGGGTCAAGGAATCACTCCTATAACGCTGTTACACTGGTTTTCTGGACACCCTGTACATCTGTTTCATAATGCACACTACCTACTAGAGAATGAGATTTCTGCTGCGTTAAAATATTCTATTCAGCGATTCCTAAAAGGGCAAAAAACGTGAACATTATATGTTTTATACATATGTATATGTCGTTAACTCCGTCTGGGGACACCTTGCATGTATCTATGTACACGTTAATGCCCTAAAATTGATATCCCCTTTATATGGGACAGATAAATTTAAAAAAAAGGCTTTTACACGTTTTTTTATGAACTCTTTTCTGAAATTGTAAGAGTGTATTTTTTTTTAATAGAACAGCCTATACTTTGTTACTTCAAAACATTATCCGTAGTTTTATCCTAGAAAATCACATTTTTGTGGTTAAAAATGTGATTTTCTAGGACTAAAATCTTCGAACTAATAACCAGTGGGCCAACGTTCTTTTTACGGATGAGAGCCACTTTTGCGTTAACTCCATCGATGGCAGGGAAAGATTATATCGCTGCCTAGGAGAACAATATGAACAGTTTAATTTTACTCCTACTGTTTCCTTCGGTGGAGGTTCCGTAATGGTCTGGGTGGGATATGTTTAGGAGGCCGAACAGAGCTGGTTATTGTTAATGGCGCTTTAAATGGATACATCCAAGATATTCTGCAACAATATGTGGTACCATTCGCCCCTCAAATCAAGACTTTTTGTTGATGCACGACAATGCCCGCCCTCACGTGGCTAGTTGTGTATTGGACATTTTAAATATCGTCGGAATAAGGGCAATGAATTGTCCGGCATGTTCCCTAGACCTTAATCCGATCGAACATGTCTGGGGTATGTTAGGTAGGCGATTAAGATCCAGAAATTCCGCTGTTCCGCTGAAAATCCAGAACAAGCAGCAGCAGCTCTTGTTGAGATTTGGGACAATCTGCCCCAAGAGTTGATTGATGATGTCATCGTGAGCATGGGAAGACGGATGACTGCTGTCATAAGGGTGCGTGGAGGTCACACACGTTATTAAATCGCATTTGTTATTATTGGTGTTTTGAATCGTTATCGTTTATTAATTTATTGTTATTGTTTTTCATTTGGCCAGTTGGCCTTTAAACACGCTCCAATTTATGCGGTAAAGCACAAATTGGACCAGTCCTAAGCCTAGGTCAAGTGTGAAGGAAGGCCTTAGAAAATTCACCAATGGAAAACACGAAAAGGATAAAAAGAGTGCCAACGCACTTTTTTTTACAAAACCCTGTAACATCCTTGAGAACTGAGATATCAGAGAGAATAAAAAAACGAATTTGATCAGAAAAGATCAATCTCTAAATTGGCATTATGAAATGATATCGAATTTAATTCGTTCACTCTACAGAGTGTCTCAAAAACTAAGAAAAAATTTTACTTTCTTTTCAGATCCGTATATGACATTAGGACCAATTATTTAAAATCAACAATAAGTTTAACGTGTTCACAAAGAATCAAGCTACAATTTAAAAAAAATGATCAAAATCGGGTTGAGGGTTCAAGAGGAAAATTAAGGTTAAATTTACGGTAAATTTTGACCGTTCCCCTAATTTTGCCGGTGTGTTTAGTATTACTCTATGTAACTCAGTGTAAATGTATAGGTCCCTATTAGTACTTTACCGATCTTTATTTACATACAGTTTATTTCACAAGATATCACTAAAACTTTCTTAAGGGGGCTTTCCCGCTTTTCGGTTTCAAAAAATCGTTTTTTTTTTTTACTGAAGTCGATGCGTTATACATTCAAATTTATTGTCCTGAAATTTTAAAGTGATCCGCGTATTAGATTTCGAGTTACAAAAAAGGAATGCGTCGGTCATGTGGAGAAAAACGCATGGGAACCAGGCTCCGTAATGCGAAGAAAACAAACAAGGGATTCGGGGGAAGAGGTACAGGAAAACGGACCATCAAGGTAATAGGCGAATTGACAACTTATTACGGTCTGTTACTTATTATCCGTATTCGGCGAAATACGGATTCAGTGGAAAAAATTCGTGACGCTATCTGACGTGAAGCCAAAATTAGGTCTACAAGGCAGAGGAGGGTGTCCTGTACGTGCCCCGAATTGATGACGAACTGTAAGTAAAAAAATTTCATAATTATATGAAAAAAAAAACGTAAAAAAAAACTTCAAACGCATTTTTCTCAAAACAACGTTTTTGAAACTGGAGTGAGATTTTTCTCTGACACTAATTAATCGGTTTTAATCATTTTTCTTTTAAAATGTTCACAAATGATGCCATTAGTGATCAACATAGGTACAAATTTAAGGTGAAAATCGAACTTTTTCTTTCAAAGTTGCACCAAATCGCGTAAAATTTGAATTTGAAAAAACCCCTATGATAAACACTAACAACAACCCTATATTTTATAAAAATGTTTAATTTTTTGATTTCAGATGAATAGCGTCGTAGAAAATTCTCATTAACATGAGACATGTCCGCCTGAAGTAGCTGCATTGGAACAAGGATCGACGGCCGCCATTTTGGTTTAAAAATAAATAAAAAATTAAATGTAACCTACATACCTGTATCTTTTAATTAAAAAAAAATATCCCAATCGCCCAAAAAAACCTTTTTTTTTTCCAGCGAAAAAGCGGGAAAACCTCCTTAAGCGGTCCCCCGTGACTCACATTCCCCTATATGCTTAATCTTGTACGAGGAGTATTTAATAGGTGCCTTAT